>CM076572.1:992243774-992886827 GCA_034641835.2 Pinus albicaulis | reverse complement strand
GATATAGTTTGAAGTTTGCCGATTTGTTGACTTTTCCTTTCCATTTCTTCTCTCCACCTGTCTTCAGTCTCTTTTATCTTTGGCAAACTGCCAGGAACACAGTCTGAAATGAGATTAATTGAATATAAGCTGTCATTTATGAATTGCGTGAGATTATTCATTATATTTCCGGCCCTTGATATTGCTCTATCAGATTTCATTAATTGATGTTCCCATTCTGTAAACAAGATTTCTTTGTGTTTTTCCTCTATCCTAGGAAGATTTGCTTCTTTTCCCTTTTCTGTATCCTGCCAGTTGAGAAACTCATAAATCTTTTCATCGGCATCATCTATTTCTTGTCTAAGAGTTATGATAGTTTGGATCAAAGATGAAGTAATCTCACAAAAAGGTTCTGCTTGTGACAGTTTTGAGCAAAATTCAATTAACTGCTGAGTCAATAATTTATTAGCCTCAAGGGCTTCCGATTTGAATTCATATAACTTTGGATAATCTTTAAACTTATCCAAAGTTGCTTGAAATTCCTTTTCTTGAATCATTTTTGCCTTTTCCTCATTTTGTAACAAACTCTGTAACTTAGAAATTTCTTCATTTAGCTGCTTTTGTTTGCCTAAAAGCTTTTCATCAACCTTCTTCTTTTCTTCAGCAAGCTGTTTCTCCAATTCTTTAGACCTGAATGTCTGATCCTGTAGTTGTTGTTGCAATTGGCTGATCAGTTGCTGATTCTCCTTAGCTTTTTCTTCCAGTGAAGCTATGTGAAGATCTTTCCGAGTTATTAGTTGAGAAACTTCTACAACTTTATCCACTGTTGCAGCACTATAAGCTCCTGTATACTGGGACAATTTCGTAAGGTCTTCAAATGGATTCATTTCATTGTTCTTATAAACAATATTCATAAACTCATCTGATGGAGTAGAAAATATACCCTTTTCTGTTTTTCTTTTCTTTCTTTGTCTTTTGACAACAGCCTTATGTTTAGGGCTGTAAAATACATCCAAAGGAGGGATCTCCTCACCTTTTAATTTAAGGAAATACCAAGTCTTCTACATATTTCAAATATTTGTTTTAGATCATGTAGATGATTGGTTCTCTTTTTTGAGAATACTGTTATGTCATCAAGGTAAACAACAACTGATTTATTGATCATACCTTTAAATGCTATGTCCATGGCTCTTTGGAAAGTTGCTCCTGCATTTATTAGACCAAAAGGCATTTTCTGATAAGCATAAGTTCCCCATTTTGTTCTGAAAGTTGTTTTCAATCTGTCATCTGGATGAACTAAGACTTGATTATAGCCTGAAAATCCATCAAGAAATGACATAAGTTCAGAACCAGCTACCTTTTGAAGTATCTGCTCCATGGTTGGCAATGGGAAATTGTCTTTTAAACATGCCTTATTTAAATTTCTGAAATCAATACAGATTCTTATATCACCATTCTTCTTCCTTACAGGTACCATATTGGAAACCCAATTGGAGTGCTTGACAGGAAAAATGATTTTGGCTTTTAAAAGTTTATTAAGTTCTGATTTGATTTGACCTTCAAGATTTGGATGAACTTTCCTTAGTTTTTGTTGAACAGGTTTAATATCAGGAAGCATTGGAATTGTGTGTTGAATAATTGAAGTATCATACGTTTTTAAATCATCATAATTCCAAGCAAAAACATTTTTATATTTGTTCAAGAGTTTAATGAAAGCATTCCTTTCTTCTGATGTTAAATTAAGTCCTAAATTAACATTTTGAGGTTTGGAATCAGAACCAAGATTCACTAATTCAAACTTCAAAGTGGAACTTTGAAGCTTGGTATTAGTGACTTTCTTGAATCGGTCTTTAATATCATATAAGTCCTCCAATTTAACAAAATATTTCGGAACGGGATTTTCATTACCTTTTGAAGCAATTTGTAAATCATGATCTTCTTCATCAATAATTTGATCATCATATGATTTCTCTGAAGTCATGAAATTTAAAATATCTTGATCATGATGGAAAACTCTCCAATTTGTGACATTGTCTGGGATAGATGGACGAAAAATTAATTCTACAGAAAACCTATCAGGACTACAGTCTTCAGCAGGTAGGAGTTTAGATGCAACATTAGCTAACAAGTCAGCTGATGTATTTTGATTTCTAGGAATAGGAGAAATATTAAATGCTAAAAAATGAGTGGTGAGATCTTGTATTAGGGTTTGATAGTGTTTAAGATGTCCTGAAAGGCAATGAATAGTATTCCTAACTTGTTTTATGACAATTTCGGAATCACCAAAGACTTTCAAGTATTTAACATCTAACCCTATGGCTTTATAAAGTCCTTGAACCAAGGCTTCATATTCTGCAGTATTGTTAGTACACTCAAATTCTAGCCTACATGACAACATGGTTTTTTCTCCATCCGGATCAATTAAAATGCATCCTGCTCCAGCTCCATCACTAGACTTTGATCCATCAAAATATAATGACCAAAACAAAGATTTATCTATTGACTTATCTACAATTACATCAGAAGTATTTACAATTCTGGAAGAATCAGATTGTGAAAAATTTTCTACTTGAGAAATAAAAGTATTAACAGAAAACGGTGATCGGGGTGCTTTGAAGTTTCCAAGAAATGATTCAGCAGAATATCCTCCAAGAATATTGTTGTTAAATGCCACAGGTTCATTAGGTTGTTCAAACTCAGTAACAGTATGTCTCATATGTTTTTCTCGTTCAATTTTAATTTGATTTGGTTTCCCTTTGTAGGGCAGCCACATATGAGAATAATCAGTCGAGATATAACCATTTAGTTTCGCAGACCAGTCCCTACTTAAAACTAATCCATAGAATTCAGGAATATCAGCAATCAAAATATCAATTCTTTGGACAATTCTAGGATCGGAAGCTAATCTGATAGTTACCGAATTGATTTCCCCTACAACTTGAACTTTGGATCGATCTAATTGAACAATATGTACTGCTGATTTCTGTGGTTCGATATTCAATTTGGCACACATAGAAGTAGGCATTATATTGGAGGAAGCTCCAGAATCAATCAAACAATTGTGCAGATTTTTATTGTACATCTCATAAGTCAAAAGAAAAGGAGGAGTTTGAGAATTTGACTTTTCCCCAATGAGTACAGTATCAGTAGCATCTACCTTATCTAGTGGCTTACCAGTTCCTCTTGCTGCTTTTGCAACTACACCGCTTGGTAAAGGAGCAATTGGTGTAGCATTTAATTCTTTCAATAACAACTTCTGCTGGTGTTTCAATTTGTTGAGTTCAT
Source organism: Pinus albicaulis (assembly GCA_034641835.2). Lineage (NCBI taxonomy): Eukaryota > Viridiplantae > Streptophyta > Pinopsida > Pinales > Pinaceae > Pinus > Pinus albicaulis. The sequence continues at coordinate 992,883,563 of CM076572.1, read as the reverse complement.
GTAAGGAAATGTTGGCTTTGATCTTTTTCATGTCCTCAACAATGTTGTATTCCATAGGATCTGACACTACTAAAGTCTTTGTTGTCGATGTGGGAGGATTAAAAGAAGATGGCTGATTCTGAGTAGGTAATGGAGAAGCTTTCTTTGCAGGAGATTTGTCTTTGATACTTGGAGTTGTGTTTTTCTTTTTTGGAGCTGTTTGTATAGGCTCTGCTGTAGATTTACTCCTAGTACTTACAGGCATAGCTTCTTGCTCTACCTCACCGTCAGAATTAGGGAGAATAAAATCCCACATTCCATGTAATTCAACGATTTCTTCATTCTCATCTTCTTCATCTGATATTAAAGATGTGTCTTCTTCTTCTTCTTCTTCCTCTGATTTTGCATTAGAGATTGCATTAGGAGGTTTAGATTCAACTTGGTTTCTTCTAAAATTTCAGAATGGTTTTTTGGTAGAAGTTTCAGCTACTTGTTTTTTAATTTCGACCATTTCATTTGACATGGTTTTAAGAACTTTTTGTAAACCTTCCATGTCATATGGATCTTTGACCTTTTTCTTTGAATCACCTTTGAAGCTGACTTTCTTCGATTTTCTTTCCTCAAGAGCGTTTTTCTTTTCCAGAGAAGTAATTCGTTTTTCCACTGCAATAGCTTCTTTCATACTTTCAGCTAATGTAGGCTTTGCAGCTCTGTCTACGAAAATAGCTATGTTTGAGGGTAAGGAAGTTATGTACCATTCTATTCTAACCTATTCACTGGGCCATGAATCTGTGTGAATTTTGTTCAAAAGTTTGTTGAATCTAGCGTTGAAATCTTTAATGGGTTCTCTGGGCTCTATTTTCAAATTTGAGAGGTCATTGAGTAAAGTAGCTACTGATCGATCATCTCCAAATTTGGTTAAGAAATGATCTGCAAAAATGTCCCAACTTGTTATGGATCCCGAGGGTAATGAGAAGTACCATGATCCTGCCGCTCCTTGAAGAGTGTAAGGAAACAGTCTGACTACAACATCTTCATGTGTGACGCCATTTAAATTAACAGCCAACATAAAGTTATTAATATGTTCTTCAGCTTGGATGTTAAGATCTGGACTAAATTTCGGAAGCCATTTTCTAGGATTGTCTGGTAAATCATGTAAAGGTGCAGCCATGTTGACTGCTCCTGGAGTAGCCCATGGTCTAGCCATTATCGGAACGACTATTGGAGGAGTAGTAACTGGTGGTGTTTGAATAGAAGTTGTTGGAATAGATGATGATTGAGGTGATTGGGGAGGAGGTAGTAATAAATATTGAAGAGGTTGTGATGTTGAAGGTGGTGACCCCTGGTGAACAATAATATGTAATGGGGAAGTGGGTGTTTGACTTCGCACTGGAGATGATGAGATGGAAGATGATGGAGAAAAGGTCTCACTATCAGAACCTTTAGTGTTCTTTTTTGCCCTTTTCCTTCGAGGTAAAGGTAACTCAGCTGGTTCAATGCCAAGTTTTTCGCTTTGAAGTCTGGTGAGATGATGAGGTAGGTGGGATTGCGAAGTCTGACTGCCTTGAGATACTTCAGATCTCTGAGGTGATATGGAGAAGCCTTGAAGTTTCTGGATGATAGACTGAACTTCAGGGGACTCCGGACTTAAATGTTCTGAAGTATGGTGTGATTGAGTAGTGATAGTTGATCCCTCTTCTTCTCGTTTGGACACTGGTGATTCAGAATGCAAACGAGAGGTCCGAGGTGAGGTGGAGGGTGATTTACTCTGAGAATGGTCTGTAGGTTTTTATTTACTCGCCATTCATAGTTGGCCCTCCTTCTAGCGCCAAAAATGTTGAAGCCTAGAAAATCTCTGCTTCAAACATTGGGGAAAACCACCCGGTCGGGACCTTAAGACAGCTCCTTTTCTGTTTGGGATGGTGGCTCCGACTGGATTTAAAGGACCAGTTTCCTTATAACTGAATGGATTGGATTGGATGGGTGGAAATGGGACTAAATTAACAGAAATAAAACTATCTAATCTAAGCTGAATACTGATAAAGAAATTCTAATACTAACCCGGGTAATTATATGTGAATACAACTTAAGATTGTTTCAATCTAATAATAACCATGAAAATGTATTATTAATCAAATTGAAATATGTAGAAACAAATAAAGATAAATCTGTTTAAGAAATTAAACAGAGTTATAATAACATATTGCATTCATCATGTATACCATTTATATATGCTTATAAAAGATAACATTTCAATTATACTCAGAAATGATATATAAAAGAAAACGTCACGAGGACCAAATATATAAATGATAGCAAATTTTTCAAACGAATACCATATAACAGAGAAAATCAACAGTGAACAGATAGAAATACCTCATTCATCTTGAAGACTGTCAAATGAAATGTGATACTCTTATCTAGTAACTCCGATGTAAAATTAAATCCAAAGGTACAGAAATGCAACACTTCAAAGATAATTTTAGCACAAAAATCACCAGATGTGATCCTTCATATAATATAATAAGGAATGGAGTACAGAAATGTTAGCCCCAAGTCCAAAAAATATTACAATTTCATATCCTTCTCTAAATGCATGAGAGGGATTTAAATAAGGAATTACATAACAAAATCCTATTACTACTGCTACAATCTATCAAATTAAAAACTGAAAAGCTATCTTGAATGAAACTGATTCATTGTTTCTCTCTCTCGCTTGATGAAGCCAAGTTGCAAATCTTCAACATATCTTGGAGTCTCGGTGGATGACTCATATCGGAATGCAGTTGTCCAGCATAGGTGGCATCGGAAAATTCTGGAATTAAACAATCAACGGCATTTGAAAGGAATTTGATAGCCATTTTTTGATTGTTTGGTTTGATTAAATGAGTCCACATACTGTCCCAGGATATTGTTTGAAGTTTGTTGATTTGTTGATTTTTCTTCTCCATTTCTTCTCTCCATCTGTTTTCAGTTTCTTTTACTTTTGGCAAACTGCCAGGAACACAGTCTGAAATGAGATTGATTGAGTATAAGTTGTCATTTATGAATTGTGTGATATTATTCATCATACTCCTGGCCCTTGATATTGCTCTCTCAGCTTTCATTATTTGATGTTCCCATTCTGTAAATAAGATTTCTTTGTGTTTTTCCTCTATTCTAGGAAGATTGGCTTCTTTTCCCTTTTCTGTGTCTTGCCAATTGAGAAATTCGGAAATATTTTCATCAGCATCATCTATTTCTTGTCTGAGAGAAATAACATTTTGGATCAAAGATGAAGTAATATCACAAAAAGGTTCTGCCTATGACAGCTTTGCACAAAATTCATTTAATTGCTGAGACAATAATTTATTAGCCTCAAGGGCTTCTGTTTTGAATTCATTTAACTTCGGGAAATCTTTAAACTTATCCAAAGTTGCTTGAAATTCCTTTTCTTGAATCATTTTTGCATTTTTCTCATTTTGTAACAGACTTTGTAACTTAGAAATTTCTTCATTTAGTTGTTGTTGTTTGCCCAAAAGCTGTTCATCAACTTTCTTCTTTTCTTCAGCAAGCTGTTTTTCCAACTCTTCGGACCTGAGTGTCTGATTTTGCAGTTGTTGTTGCAATTGGGTAATCTGTTGTTGACTTTCCTTAGCTTGCTCTTCAAGTGAAGCTATGTGGAGATCTTTCTGAGTTATCAGCTGAGAAACTTCTACAACTTTATCAATTGTCGCAGCACTATAAGCTCCTGCATACTGGGATAATTTTGTGAGGTCTTCAGATGGATTTACCTCATTGTTTTTGTAAATAATATTCATAAACTCCTCTGATGGAGTAGAAAATATGTCCTGTTCTGTCTTCCTTCTTTTCCTTTGTCTTCTAACAACAGCCTTATGTTTGGGGCTGTAAAATACATCTAAAGGAGGGATCTCCTCGACCTTCAATACAATTTGCACTGTCGGATGTTCAGGAATGATTTCAACATCCTGCTCTGTTTGATCTTTATCTTTATCTTGCAATCCCAGCTGTTGAGCAAATTGATCATATTGTTTTAATAATTGAGAAGAAACATTAAGATCAGCAGAAACTATAATCTCCTTAGTTGTTTCTTTTCCTTTTTCTGTATCTATGTTCTGCTCAGTGCTTTTTCCATCCGATCCACCTTTTTTATTATGCACATCATCATCGGTACTTGTGCATTTTTCTGTTGTCTGAGCAGTAGACTGCTGACCAGTATTTTGATCGGATTTATCATCATTATTTCTCTTTTGGGCATCAGGCTTGTCGATAGCGACCACCTTTTGAGTATGTACAGTTGGCTGGTTAACAGCCGATTGTGTAATGACTTTGCCAGTAGATGTTTCTACTAGCGTTTTGCTGGATGTACCTTCTGACTCTGACCCTTGTGTTGGAATTCTTAATTGGTCTAGAGGAACTCTTAACAATCTCTGGCTTCTGAATAACAAAAATTTATTCATTTCCTCCTTTTGAAATTTAGACTTAGCTAAGTCATAAATTTGAGGGAAATTATCCAAAGAAACAAACAAATCATCAAACGGATCTGGCTCATGCTCAAATCGAGCAATTGAAACTGAAGCAGTAACATTAAATGCTATCTGTCTTGGATCATATTGTCTTCCAAGAATGGTTGCAAATTTACAACCTTTTATCTTGGAGACTTCTTTTTCAGCATGCTTGAAATCATTTAAAGTAAACTGACCACAATTGAGTGGGAATTGAGGCCACATTCTCTTCTTACTTTTATTCAAAGACCTAGATATTCCTTCAACTGTTAATTGATAGGAAATTTCTTGAGCAAGAAGTTTGTCTGGAACAAAAAGAGGAAGAACATGTGGTTCCACAATACTACCAAAAACCCTGATGTATGTAAATTTCTCCTCCCCAAACCAATCTCCTATTGCAGATAAGTCGGCCTTAGCTTTTTCAGAGAATCTAGGAGGGAGGCGATTAAAAATGGTTTTGAAAACAGGGATAAGGAAACCATGGCAGATTCTATATACATTATCTTGGAAATGAACCTTCCAAAGCAGTTTATGATAAATATGAATTGGGGTAGGGTCTTTGGGAGTCCATTTCCATCCAAATAAGGGAAACTCTGAATTAAAACAAAGAGCATCAATAATATAGGCACAAAAGAAAAAGGGAGTGGAATTTCCAGCGGTTTTTTCTTGTCTGTACTCAAGTATCCTATTGGCCATTCTATCAGACAGAATAACAGCCCAATCCATGATGTCGGAATTGACAGCAGCTAGGATTAATGGGACCATTTTTATAGAAAACCTAGCTGAATTATCATTGCCAAATAATCTACACATCATGGCAGCGGCATAGCAATATGGAGGTAAAAGGGAATCTACAGAATACATACCGGACGCTTCATTTCGATGCTTCTCTGGATTTTTCTTCCAATCTCTGATAGGGTCAGATTGGACTTTGTTATTATCAGCAAATTCTTTGATAAACTCCTTGTTATACACCTTCTGCGGGTCTGGAAGGTGATACATTGCCTTTAGGTCTTCTGCTTTAAACGAGCCAAAAGACACTCCAGATGCTGAAACAAACGTTCTGTCTTGTATCTTCACACTGTCAATAACCCATCGAACTGCATCATAATAAGGCATGATGCTCGCTTTGGCTGCAATTCGATGCAAAAATGAATTTGCAAGTGATTTTTCAGTGATCTCAGAGTCGGAATCTGAGCTATCTTCGTCTGGAACCGATGCCTTTTCCACTGTGACCTTGGGGTTTTCTCTTTCTAATAGGTTGTAGACTCCTTCCCACATCATATTCCCAAGCCCCTGGCATGATGTATCTGTGACTAGTCTTAGTTTTGTGGGCTTTTCTTTTGAAACCGTAGGAGTCTCAACAAACTTAACTGGAACAGCAGTCTTGTTTCTTCTCGCTCTCTTCAACATTTCTGCGTTTGTTATTGCTTCCCTTTGTCTGTGAACGAACGGGCTTAGTGTTCTTTGGTTCTGCAAGACAATAAACTCTCAGTCGTGACAAACAAGCAACTCAAACGGGATGATTTATGAACTTATGATTTTTATTTATTTGTTTCGTATACCACGTAAATGCTCCCTTTGGGTCACACTCATGTATTAAAACCAAATCATTAACAATATTCATTTGATTCGTTATTGAATGCCCTCGTACAAATTGAGATTTGGCGCTTGTGAAATATTAAAATATTCATCCATTCTGAACTTTTCACATGCAATAAATGACATTTATCAATCGCATCGAAAGTTTTCGAATGGCACATAATGATCACCATACGTTTTTCTCGATTGGTCGATTCCGATTGAAAATTTTTCCGATCTCTAATGGTGGGGTCTACCATATAAGATTTAAAACGAACAAATGTTTGATTTTCTTTTGAAAACGTTTATTGTAATAACGCGCGTCGGATCGGGAAATTTTAATTGACCGTAAAGAGTTTATTAAAGAATATCCCGATTATTCGATTGTGACTGGCCGCATCGCATCGGAAGTTATACAAATAAACAATTTAAACTCTTAGCGATTGAAGATTTCCGATCGAACTAATCGCATCGAAGGATTTGAAATAAGTATATGAAACTTCTTTTAAGGGTTATCTCCGATTCTCCGATTGCGATTGGACTTTTAAACTTGATTTGTTTTTTATGATAAGGCCTTGTATATTGGATCGGATCATAAGTTTTGAATGTTGAATTTGTTTAGCAAACAAAAGATGAGTTTTTTCAAAACAATGAATCTTTATTTTCAAGTCTTTTATTTCTATAAAAAGAGAAAGGGACCCTATTTCTAAATGAATTTTATTTCTGAATTTTTAGAAAAAGGGAGGGTTCGGCCTGCGCAGTCAATGCAGCAGCAAAATATCCTTTCCCCTTCTTGCATATGTAATTCCAACGGTTTTGGCACCACCGAGCATATTAGAGAGACGTATTATGCCAATATTTGGAGCCATTATGGTAGGAGCAAGAGTATTGCTTCATATTAGGTCCCTATATTACTAGTATAGTCCCTTATTATTGTTAGAGGGGCATGTTAGGTCCCTATATTACTAGTATAGTCCCTTATTATTGTTAGTGTAACCCCCTTATTGTTATTGTTGTACCCCTGTAACCCCAATATTGTTATTATTGTGCCCTTACATTATTATTGTTAGGTAGGCTAGGATTATACTGTGACCCCATGGAATCCTATATATATAAGGGGGTTTTTTCATTTGTATCATCGAAGAATTGTTCATTTATGTAATGTATTGGAGGTTGCCCCCTTGAAGTGGCTATTTCTAAGGGGTCGATCTCTCTTTTCTTCTATTTTGGAGCTGGTTTCATAACAGAAGCTAATATGGATGGTTTGAAGAAAGGCATGGAAGCTAATATGGATGTTTTGAAGAATTCCATGGAAGACATGGAAGCTAAGATCGATGGTATATAAGAAAAAATGAAAGAAATGAAGAATAATTTAAAAGAGTACATGGAAGGTTTGACAAAGTTGATACAAGAAATGATTCCTAATGGCGAAAATATAGTAGAGGAAACTCATGATGAGAACAAAATAAATGTTAAACGTGATTTCATAAACTCTAATGTTGGATTGAAGACCCACCATATTCCAAAGGTTGATATGAGAAAGTTTGATGGCAAGGATCCCGTAACATGAATACTACAGATGGAGCAATATTTTGATCTAAATAATGTGCAAAAAACACAAAAGGTACGTATTGAAACTTTGTATTTATAACAAAATACATTTGTATGGTAACGATGGCTTTGCTCCCATAAAAAGAATGTCACTTGGTCAATTTTTACAGAGGAAATGATAGCACATTATGAGGATACAAAGAGCAACACCTTCTTTATCCAATTGATAAATCTCAAACAAAAGGGTTTAGTGGCGGAGCACATTGAGGACTTCCAAAAATTGAATATAAGGGTAACTGATATTCTAGAGGAACACAGGATTGATGTCTTCATAGGGACTTTAAAGGATAACATCGAACATGAGGTTAGACTTTGGGAACCTGATTCATTGGAGAAGGCATTCAGGTTGGCAAGAAAAATTGAATGTAAAATTATGGGGACAAGGAAGCCTACCACTCACATATATAAATATGGAAGTGTTGCTACTCCTAGACTTCCACAACCTACAAGGTTAACACCACAAAAAATTGTAAGAAAAAAGAGCAAAAGGGGTTTGCTACAGTTTTGATAGAAAATACACTAAAGGTCATAAGTGTGCCGAGAAGAAATTATTTTATATAGATTGTGAAGAGGAGGAAGAAAATGAACAAGAAAATTCAAAAGAAGAGGATATACACCAGGAACCAACCCTTGAAAAAGAAGAAATGAGTCTGACCATATAGTGTAATGCATTAGTAGGAATTACCACTCCTCAAACTCTCAAGATAGAAGGACATATCAAGAAGAAAAAGGTAATAGTGTTTATTGGTTCGGGTAGTACCCATAATTTTATACATTGTAAGGTAGCCAACGAATTGAATTGCTTCCTATACCCAACACCAGAATGTCAAGTGATGGTTGAAAATGGAGGAACTATAAATTGCTCTGGAAAATACCATAATATCAAGCTAACCATGGGGTAATATGTATTGAATATTCCATTTCTTTCCATTCCAATGGAAGGTGCGGATGTTGTACTAGGAGTATAATGGTTACAATCTTTGGGGACAATAGATTTTAATTTTCAAGAAAGTTTCTTGAATTTTTTTCGGAAGGAAAGGAATTTGAATTATGGGGTATCATAGGGAAGCCGAGAAAGATAATAAGCTCTAATGTCATGAAAAAGCTTTCGAAGAAAGAACAACGAGGTGTAATTGTACAATTATGCTCACTAAAAGTTCCAACATCAAAATCATCTATTTCTCCAGATCTCCAAAAAGTCTTGGACAATCATTCCAAGGTTCTTGAAACTCCCAAAGGACTCCCACCTATTCGTGATCATGATCATGCTATTCATTTGATTCCAGGAAGTGTTCCTCCAAACATCAGGCCTTACAGATATCCTTATGTCCAAAAGAGCGAAATTGAACGTATGATTGCAAAAATGTTAGAGGTTGGTATAATTAAACCTAGTCAAATTTCTTTCTTTGCTCCAGTAGTATTGGTGCACAAGAAGGATGGCTCATGGCGCATGTGTCCGGTTTATAGGGAGCTCAATAAGATCACTATTAAAGATAAATTTCCCATTCCAATGATTGATGAATTATTGGATGAATTACATGGAGCAATTTATTTTACCAAGTTGGATCTTCGTTTAGGATATCATCAAATTAGAATGAATATTGAAGATATTTTGAAAACAACATTTCGAACTCATGAAGTTCATTATGAATTTTTGGTCATGTATTTTGGCCTTACCAATGCACCTTCTACATTTCAAGGGTTGATGAATTCCATTTTCAAACCCTTCCTTAGAAAATGTGTTAGTATTTTTTTATGATATACTAATCTACAACAGGTATTGGAAGGATAATGTTCAACATGTTGACAGGGTGCTCAAATTATTGGAAGAGAAACAATTATATGCAAAACCTCCAAATTTTTCTTTGGAGTACAAGAGGTGGAATATTTGGGTCATACTGTATCTCATGAGGATGTTGGGTAGAACCTAAAAAAATTAAAGCCATCAAGGAATGGAAAGTCCCACAACCATAATTTAGTTGTGAGGATTTCTCGGGTTAACAGGGTATTATCGCAAGTTTGTTAAGAATTATGGCAGAATGGAAGCACCTCTAACAAAATTATTGAAGAAATATGCATTTTCATGGATTCCTGAAGCAACTAAGGCCTTTGAGCATCTTAAAGATGCAATTTTCCTAGCGTCGGTCTTAGCTACGCTAGACTTCACAAAAACCTTTATTATGGAATGTGATGCCTCAGGAAATGGAATTGGTGTGGTTTTAATGCAAGAAGGAAAACCCATTGCTTTTGAAAGTATTCCAATGAAAGGAAATTATTTATAGAAAGCTATTTATGAGAAGGAAATGTTGGCAATACTACATGCACTAAAGAATTGGAGACCTTACCTAATGGGAAGACACTTCAAGGTAAAAATTGATCATGATAGTCTTAAACACTTTTTGTAACAAAGACTATCTGAGCAGCAAAAATGGGTCACAAAGATGTTGGGTTATGACTTTGAAATCATCTACAAAAAAGGGAAGCTAAATTTTGTTGCAGATGCACTCTCAAGAAAGGATGAAGAGGCGGAAGCATTGCTTTGTTCCATTTCTATTATCCAACCATATTGGATAACCGAAGCAAGGGATGAATGGAAGAAGGATGAATAAGTGTGGACACTCATTCAAAATTTGTAGCAAGATCCTCGTATATCTGATACATTTAGTTGGAAAAATGATTCCCTATGGTACAAAGATCACTTATATCTTTGTAAGAATTCCCAAATAAAACAAAATATTCTTTTGGAATTGCACACATCTCCCTTAGGAGGACACTCGGGATTTTAAAAAACTTACCACGGGGAGAAGAAATATTTTTTTTGGGATGGCCTTAAATCTGATATTCAAAATTTTGTGGTGGAATGTTTGGGTTGCCAGAAAAATTAATTTGATATAATTAAAACCCTGAGTCTTCTATAGCCTTTATCCATTCCAAGTCAACGTTGGGAGGAGATTTCAATACATTTTATCACAGGTTTACCTAAGTCTGAAGGAAAGAGTGTCATCATCTTGGTAGTTGATAGAATTACCAAATATGCACACTTTTGTGCATTATCTCATCCATTTAAAGAAAGTACAATTGCTACTGAATTTATGGAAACAATTCAAAAGCTACATGGAAACCCAAAGATTATTGTAAGCGACAGAGATCCCATTTTTACTGGAAATTTTTGGATGAAATTATTTTCTTGTTTGGGTACTCAACTAGCTCATAGCTCATCTTATCATCCCCAGTCCGATGGGCAAACTGAGATAGTGAACAAATTTTTGGAAGGATATATTCGTTGTTTTACACAATGGGTCAGGTGGTTACCTCTAGCTGAATGGTGGTATAACACTTCCTTCCATAATGCGAAAAAAATGACCCCATTTATGGCACTTTATGGATATCATCCATCGTCCATCACATCAAGCATCAACAAAAATTTCTCCGAATCTTAAAGGATAACCTAAATTTGGCACAAAATTGAATGAAACAATAGGCTGATCAAAATCTCAGCGAGAAAAGTTTTGATTTAGGAGACTAGGTATTTTTACGGATACAACCATACAAACAAATGTCCCTCAAGCAAGCTAAGAAGGATAATAAATTATCGCCAAAGTGCTATGGCCCTTACAAGGTATTACAAAATATTGGTACTATGGCATACAAATTGGAGATTATTGCTTCTTCTCGAGTGCATCCAGTTTTCCATGTTTCATGCTTAAAGAAGGTTATAGGTGACAAACTTCCAGTTCAAAAAATATTGCCAGAATTTGACAAGGAAGGAAAAATCATTTTGGAACCTGAAGCAGTCACCGGAACAAGAAATCGAGAGCTACAAAATCGATCAATTTCAGAGTATCTCATCAAGTCGAAGAACTTACCCACTGAAGATTCAACATGGGAGGATGATAATTTTTTACAAAAGCATCGAGAGCTACTCAAGCATTGAGGATAATTTTTTTTTTAAAGGGGAGGGTCATGTTGGGCCTCTATATTACTAGTGTAGTCCCTTATTGTTATTAGTGTAGCCCCCTTATTATTATTTTTGCACCCCTGTAACCCCCATATTGTTATTATTGTGCCCTTACATTATTATTGTTAGGTCGGCTAGGATTATATTGTGACCCCATGAACTCCTATATATAGAAATGAGGTTTTTTCATTTGTATCATCCAAGAATTGTTCATTTATGTAATGTAAAGGAGGTTCTATTTTTGGAGCTGGTTTCATAATAACATGCTCAAATATTTACTAATTTTCGTCATCTCACTGTCAAATCTTGCTTTGTTTGTTGTCAAATTATTGTTTTGCAGTTTTTTTACTGCAATTTTAGGCAGATCTTAATCTTGCAAGTGTTAAATCACTGGTACAGGAAAGAAACCTTTCACATTCCTAAAACTTTTCATCTTCCACCCTACATGTGACAACAACTTATAAACCCTTGCAGATAATTCCCTTCTTATCTTAGCATCGAGTTATGCTTTCTATACCATTTCCAACCTAGTTTTCTTCGTAGGTGCATGGGCGCATTACGAAGGCATGAAGCTTTTCCCTTCAACCCTTCAGAGTGCTACAGTGTACGCTCTTTTCCTTAGGGTTCATGGGTGCATCACGAAGACATGAATCCTCATCATTCAAGCCTTCAACATGCGACAATGCACCCTCCTTTGTCTTGAGGGAATAGTCACACTTTGAATGCCCGAAGCTGCATTTTCTTCATCCTTCGTTTGTTCAGAGTGTGATAGTGTGCCCTCCTTGTCTCCGAGGGTGCATGGGCACATAGGGAAGACCCGAAGCCATATTTTCTCATTTTATCAACCCTTCAGGGCGCTACAATGCGCCCTGGTGGATTTTTCCCTCTTTCTTAAGTGCATTAGCATGCTATGAAGCCCTGAATGACCCTACATGCCCCTTTGTGCTTTGAGAGTGCGCCCTCCTAGTTTTCATATATATTTTTTCTTGCATGAAAGTTATTTTTGGTTGTCGTTTATAGTTTTTCATGCTCTATCATTCGTCCTGACTCTTTGAACATGATTTACAAGTATTGTTGTCACTATGAGTGTGAATCCACAAACAAGTGTCCATGATACAAGCATTACCACTGTGTCATCTTCTGTTGGAGACATTCCACTGCGTAAAGTAGCCTATGGATAACTTTCAGAAGAAATCATTGATGAGCCGCTTGAAGTTACAAAGTGAAATATTCCTATATATGCAGACACTCAATGCTTTATTAAAAAAATGACAGAGGTTACCTGAAGCAAGATCTACAACACATTCATGCATGAAATGTTTCCTAAGGAATTGGAAGATGTAAATACATATATCAACATTAAGAAGTCCAGGATACAAAATATGATGTGCATATACCCAATCATAACATGTGCAAAAGTTATCGAATGGATCATCACACGTATGGATGACTCTCACCGTGTGCTTCACAGTGAGAGTGGCGGACACCTCACCACCTATTATGGTGAGGAAATGTATACATATTACAAGATTCTCAAGCCCAATGAATATGTAAACGATGCCTTTTACACAAGATGGGAAAATATAGACACGACCAATGTTATCAACCAATGGTTTTGAGAACCTACCAAGTTTCGCCATCTCCCATTAGCAGTTTATCTAACGAAGATATTATTGGACGTATATCAGTATTTGATAAATATGTATTGTCGGATGTTTGGGTGCAAGAATGTTGAGGTTTTCCAAGATAATTGGATATATACGCTCAATTTGGTGGTGAACTATGGAATACCTTTTAATTGGGTGAATATATTATCATATGAGTTGCAGCGACAGGTTAGGTAGGTCAAAGCATCTTTGCAAGAAAATCAAGCTCTATATTTTTACATGTATGCATATCTCCTGGATGGTATTTGTGCACGATACATGTTCCCAAAACTATATTGGAGCTGGACTCCTAAAGATAAGTTACCATTTTATGTCCACTGTAGGGTGTTGTCAGAAGGAAGCTTCAGAGGTGCATATGATAGATTGGATGAACACTTCTTTGCAACCATATTTCGCTTGATATTAGAGACTAATATTCCATGCATGACAGATCAAGTGAAAGAGTCACTCCAAGATATTGCAGACTAGTTTGCAGCTCCCGAGGGAACATACATTAGATGCTTCAGATGTCAAATAACCCCTCATATTATGTCGTAATATGTGACAAACAAGATGGTCATGCAGGAGGTGTAAAATCAACTAGACAAGGGACTGTCAGGAACCCTTTATAGGAGAAAGAAATCCCCTTGGCCTATATTTCCATTCAGGATCATATTATATGAATTTAAGAGTCATATGACATTAGTAGCCAAAACCGAAGAGTTGAGCTGCCTACACTTCACCACCAAAGACTTCCATGCATATGATCCCAAGTGAATTTTCAAGTAGCATTGTGACAGGATAAGGCATAGTACAAGGTATTCATCAATATTTCAGCTAGACGATGAAAATATAAAGAACTAGTATAATTCCAGAATGAAAACATATCTAACCATGAATACCAATTCACCTCACGATCGTCCAGCTCAAGACTTGAAAGAGCGGGAAAAAAGAGAGGAGGAGGAAACAACACCTCAAGTAAAGAAGTTATCTCCCAGGAAAAGGATCAAGTACTCATCAGGTGAGAGCAGCAGGAAATTGAAGGATGATCCTTTAAACACATGAGCTACAAAAATAGTGTCAAAGAGGAGACAAGGGGAGGAATAAGAACAAGGAGAAGAAGAGGATAGTGTAAAGCATGATGATTTTATTGAGAAGAAATTAGTAGAAGAGGAAGAGAGGAGACAAATAGAGTAAGAACAATAGAGACAATATTAGGAGAAGTAACCAGCCTAAAGGCAGAAAGAAGAAAAAATGACTCATGAAATGGAGGAGGAGTAGTATGAGGAAGAAGACACCATTCAACCCATGGATGATGAACCTATTACTCTAGGTGAAAAACCACTCATATGAGGACATCTTTCATTCGATGAGATGGGGATTAAACTCCATCCAGTGATCCAAGTCATAGATGTGTGCAACGTACCGTTTGATCAATTGAAAAAGATGATTGTGCATCAAAGGCATATATATTTCCTAGAGGATCCTCAGAACCCAAACTTAGTGGCGACAGAAAAGTTGATCAAATCCAACACTAGAAGAAATACAAGGGCATTTATGGTGACAAATGTTGCATTCACTACAGTGGCACAAGATAACTTAGAGTATTTGCTAAATGATAATGTCATGTTGAGAAGAGAACTTGTTTCGATGAAGAAAAAGGTAGAGCATCTTGTAGTAGAGAGCCATCGACTATCATCACGGAACTTCAGTTCTCCAGAGTGGTAGTTATCAATGCTAGAAGATTTGGGACCAATGGAGGATACTATGGCTCAACCTTACGATTTGATGAAACTTATACAGAAGGTCATGCTCCCTCTCATTAGAATTCATAAGAATGCACAAGAAGTATTGAAAATCCTGAAGATAACAACCAGAGCAGTTGACTAGATGAAAGAGTGGACTACCAAATATCCAGATGCTCCGCAACACTTGGAAAGGAAGGATAAGATTGCCACAGAAGTTGACAAAGTGCAGTTGAGACACCACCTACAAAACTAATTGCATCTTGGAGTATAGTTATTTAACACCATGGTTGCTTGTAATCGAATGCATAATGGGTTTGAGTCTCTTACATAGAAGCACGATATGCCCACCATCAGATCCCTTGAAGCAATCAAAGGCAGGGAGGTCATCTTTCAAGAGATTAGAGATTACATTGAACAAATCAAGTAGGTAACTGAACAAGAGGGCTTGGAAGTGACCAAATATTTTATTCAACAATATGCCTTTGCACCAGTCAAAGCGCACATGAAACTTTCATGGTTGTGGAATAATGTCTAGTCAATCTCCAAGAACATACTGTCGGAGGCATTAGAGGTGAAAGCGCGCTACAAAGGAGACTTTACATACCATATATAAGCCATCACAAAGGATTTCAAAGCATGGCACACCTACATCAAGGATGAACTTCATGAAGAAGAACACGATCTGTCCATTTGATGAGTTTTGTCTTTAGTGGTTTTGTCTTGTTAGGCCACTGTCTCATGTGTAATTTGTCTTATAAAATAAATGTCATGTAATGAAGTCCAATGGACACATGTGGAATATGAAAAACCACACATTGGAATGTAATGAGTCATATTATAATATGAACATGCATAGGAACTTAAGAGTCACGAGAAAGCTCAAAAGTCATTGTGTTTGTTACAAATAACTCATCATAACTTAAACAAAGGGATTTTTGGGACCAATCTATTAGGAGTTGGAGCCTTGGCTTCTCTTGTATTACATTGGAGATAGATTATTATTTGGAGAAGAAAGTTGTAGCTTCATCTTCCAGTATTAGATTCAGTGATCCACTCATGTAACAATGTACTTGGGATCTTGCACTAATTATCAAAAGCTCAATGAGCTGACATTCCTTCATACATGTATCGTGTATATAGTTGGACTATTCTGGTTATGTGTATGATATATGTTGCTTTATTTACATGTTAGGTTAATGAACTATTTTTTTGCTTAACTATGTATGTTATTGAATGAATGATGTTATGTCTTAAGGATTATTTTTTACTATGTGGAATAATATGCAGGTACTCAACAAGTCTTTCTCTTTATCCCTGAGTTCCCCTTTATGATAGTACTATTAATTTTCAAACTAGTGGCTTGTTTCTCTCTCCAGTCGTGTAAGTCTCCTTCATACACCTTACATTGAGAGTCTCACAAGGCTCACATTCTTGCTAACTGAAAGAGGCTTTGTGATCGCTTATGTCCGATTGCAACCAAGGCCTATCCCGGAAAACCATTCAACGGTGGTCGGGTCATATGATCGGATGGGACTCGTACACAAAACAGTGTGAGGTCTAATTGGGACTTCACATCAAGGAGATCTCCTTACAATGTTGGTGGAATCTAGCACCATCAACAAGTACCAAATTCTTGTTGCAGATTAGATTAGTCTATAGGCCCAACCGGATGTATTCCAATAGCCCAGAGACAATTTTGAGCCCTAAATAATATGACTAAGGAAATAAGGCAGGCCCTGGAGTAGGCTCACCTTGATCCTTCGTATTAAAATAAATTAATGAAAATTGCAATTGATAACTGGAAAAGTAATATAACTATGTGAAATTTCTAAAAGAAAAAGTAATATACGTCATAGGTTTTATAACCATGTTAAGGGAGAAGTTAACATTAAGAACATGTTTTGTCAAGAACCTGCTAGAGTTTGTTAATCACACTGGAATTTATTTATGACTAATTCGAAGTAAAAATTAGAAGAGGAGAGTGAAATGAAAATATAAACGGAGTACTATTATACTTACACTGCCAAGTACACATAATGCCACTATAATGTGGATAATCGACCATTTAAATTTTACCATGAAAGAACCCATGTACAAAAAAGGATTAAGCCAGTTGAGAGAAACCCCGTATATTAAATCAATAATCACTGTAAAAAAAGGATGGAAATTTCCATACGGTGAAACCCTAACGATTCACAACCAATAATTAACTAGTACATTATCAAATAAAATAATGGAAAAATTCTGAATACAGAATGCCAAAATAATAGAAGTATCATTTATAAATAAACTAACACTTGCATTTTCTGAGTTATATATATATATATATATAGCGGATTTTACTTATATAGAGACCTGTGGAAAAATTGTTTCTGAGTCGAAGTTAAATATCTAAGACTCAGAAAACATCAAGGCTGACAGTCCATGAGAAAAATTCAGTAATATATAACTATGATATAAATTCCATTGAAAATCCTAAGGACCTAGTTCAAGGAAAACCATTATCCAAGTGAGAATCCCCAAAGAAAGACCAGGATGATAGAAGAAAGGTAACCTAAATAATTTGGGTCAACGGATTTTGAATTCGAAGTCTTGAACCAACCGAACAATTGTATCAACAAAAGAATGAACCCACTTATGAAGGAGGAAATGACCAAATATTAAATAGTTTTTTAATGAAAACATAATTTACCAAAGGAATATTAAGGGGAAATATATGAAGCCTGTACTCGATGACTGGTGAAGGAAACCATAAGAAATTTGTCTATTATTGCACTAAGTGGAAATTAAAAACCCAAATTTATACTCCTCAGTTAAGAAATTACCAGATTATGTCTAGATGTGTGACAGGGTAAACATTATACTTGGACGCATTTGAGTTTCCCAAGAACCATAGAAAAGTGTTGTCAGAAGTAGGCATTTCACAAAACCCTAAATCTGACCAGACCTCAATGACATTAACCATAATAAAAAAAAAGTGAGGCACGAAGAAACAACATTTGCAAGAATAATGCGGAATTAATGGCTCTTCAAAAAAAGATCGTCATTAAAAAAAATTAAACTAGGGTTTCCTTACTATGAACCCTTACCTCTTACAAGTTGGTTGCATGTTTCCCATAAGCTTGGCTGACTACAAAGATGCTTACAACCAGAAAATTGAATTTGAACCAACTTCAACAAGGTATAGTTGCAGAGATATTTTCCAAGAGAACGAAAATGCAAATGGAATCAACAGAGTGCGACGGGGAAGGGGTAGTTACCCCATAACCAACCCTCCATAGCTAGGGACCATCTATTTCAACCCTAGTGAATGTAAACCATGGATATATTGACACCTCAGCAAGCCCCCACTTATGACATGAGTACAACTAAAATAATGTATGATACCCCAGGTCTCTAGATTGTTCTGTAATATATGCGAACACACTAGATAATAAGCATGGATAGCTTGGCACACAGCATATAAATAACAATATTACCACTGGTTGACAAGATTCACGTAGGTTGGAACCATCAAAATATAATATTATAACTAAATATTTTTCCCATACCATAGCATTATTATCATCATGGTAGAAATAAATAATAAATCAATGGAGAACCAAGCATTACGACTGACAAACGTCCTTTGCATCTAAACCAAGCCAATATTGCATATACAATTGACAATGATTGTTGAATATAACCCACGGAAGGGTAGCAATATAAATTTGGGTGCAAACAATTTGTATATAAGTTAGGAAACTTAATTATTAATGATATATCAATGTATAGTAAGAAGGGGTGTTCCATAAAGGAGCATTAAAGTTTCTTATTTATTTTGATTAAGAAAAACATATTACTGATTACGAGATAGGGATGTTACAAGTGGTATCAAAGCCACATGTTACACTCTTGTGGCCTATGAATTTGACTACAACTAAAAATAACATATTAAAGCTCCTTACCAGACGAGGAAGCAATTACAATTTCTATAGAACCAAAGCAAAGAGAAGTGAAAGAACCCTACCATGAGTAATTGAAATAAATTTCATTATGTATATAAAAATATTTATTGAATTATTGTTAGGGGGTACCCTTACCTACCAGAACTGATATGTTGGGCACCTAGGAGAGAAAATACTTGTTTGGAAGAGTTATTAATAAACATTTGTTAATTAGTAAATCATATCCCGTGACTCTTGAAAATGGGTAGAGAGAGAAGTTTATGGTTTGTAATGATGAGGAAGTATATGAGTAGAGAAATGTAAATGAAGTAAGGTAACTGATCCGGATTTATGCAGGAACGCAACAGAATAAACAAATAACCATAAATACAGAGATGCAGCGGAAATAACATTTCATTTCATTAATATCAAAAAACTAAAATTTTCTTACAGACAGAATGGAAATAAAAATAGCTAGGGCACTGGTAGCTATCTCTGAGAAGAGATGTGGCGGCTACAGGCCTCTGAACTACGTTAAAATGAGGCTCGAGGGCCTATTTATTATTGAGAAACAATGGAGAACCCTAAACATCCCAAAAACCTAACCCTAGGAGATGAAGCGCCAAAACTATGGGCCCCGTTTGGGTAAATTGGTGTTTCAACTTCCCAGGGACGTAACTTTGGCATACTATCTCCGTTTGACACACATGATACATCATTAGAAAGCTCTATCTGAGGACTACAACTTTTGGGACGAATTTGAGCTGGTAAAACGATGCCCAAAAAACGTCGTTTAGGGCCTCAAAACGGCTCCGGAAGTTCAGGACCCGAAAAACTGCTAAAAATAGTAAGTTATGCCGAAACTGAAAAACTGAAAGAGACAATGGTGGGGGCCCAAGTGGAATAGGCGGGTGGCCACCAATATCCACCTGGATCATTCCTCTCCCCTTAGGAAGCAATGGTCCCCATTGCGTTAAGTTCCTCCATGAGATGAGGAAATTTCTGCTGAACTTGGTCCCTGGTGAACCACTTTCCTTGGTGCAGGAGTTGGCCAGCTTTGACAACCCGATACAGTTGGATCCTCTGTTGGAGAGTGTTCTTAATTTGCATGTCCATGATACAATCTGTGGTGGCCTGTTCCATGCAGTCTGGGTTTAACTCTGTTGGTGTGAGTTGTTCTGCAATGTCCGAAGTGTCCAGTAGAGGTGGGAAGTAAGGACGAAGGCGATCCACATTGAAGACTGGGTGCAGACCAAGGAATGGTGGAATACTAAGCTCGAAAGCATTGTTCCCTATAGCCTTGGTGATGGTGTACGGCCCGTATCAGAGCGGGCGAAGCTTGCGGTGAGGTCCAGTGAGGCGCTCCTTCTGCAAATGCAGCCATACTTTGTCGCCCACCTGGAAGTTGTGTGGCACCCGGTGTTGATCATGGCACTGCTTGTACTTCGCATTGGCTCTGTCCAATATATCATGAACCTGTTGGCGGATGTGTTGAATGCGCTCGATGAAGCTACTGGCTTTTTCAACTTCAGACTGGACATGAGCTGAATCGGCCTGAGCAGCTGCAAATGGCATGGCTACGTCAATGGGGCATAGTGGCTGGAATCCCAAGCCCACCTGAAAGGGGCTATGGCCGATTGAACTGTGGAGAGCCCGATTATAACTATGTTGTACACAAGGGAGGCTCTCGTCCCATGTGCGTGGATGCTTTGAATTGTACATGCGCAGAATGTGTACAATCATTCTGTTGACGACCTCTGTCTGGCCATCTGTTTGGGGATGGAAAGCCGTGGACTTGGTGAGCTTGGTATCCAACATCGACCAGAGGCTGGACCAAAATGTGCTGAGGAACCTGCTATCCCGATCTGATATGATAGACTGTGGGATCCCAAAGTGCACCCACACTCGTTCAAAGAAGAGTTTGGCAGTGGCTTCTGCTGTGATATTCTTCTTGCAGGCCGCCATAATGGCCATCTTCGAGAATCTGTCGACGACCACAAAAACACAGTCATTTCCCTGCTTAGTAGAAGGCATGCCCGACATGTAATCCATGGAGATGGATTCCCAAGGTCGACTAGGGGTAGGTAGAGGAGTATATAGGCCTTGCTTCTTGATGGTCGGTTTGGCAATGGCACAAGCAGTGCAGGATCTGATGTGCTTCTCGACATCCTTTCGAAGGTTCGGCCAATAGAAATACTTCTGTAGTATTGCTACCGTTTTCTCGACCCCGAAATGCCCAGCGACTCGACTGTAGTGTGCTTCCCATATCATCTTGGCACGCTCGCTTGAAGGAACACAAAGGTGTCCCAGGTGACATAAAAGTGCATCTTGGAGGTGAAAATTTGGAACTTGCGTGACCCCCAAGAGTGCCTTGTAAGTGTGGCCGAATTCTGGGTCACTCTCATAGAGAAGCGGCCAATCAGAAGTCTCATGCCCACAAGAGTTGAGCATGGTGGTGAGCGCCACGATCGATGGTCGGCTGAGGCAGTCTGCAACATTATTGGTGCTACCCTTCTTGTACTTGATGTTCAAATGAAACTGTTGCAGATATGTGGACCACTTCTGATGGCGATCATTCTGCAACTTCCCTTGTGTCTGTATGAACTGCAGGGGCCGGTGGTCCGTGTGGATGATTGTTTCCTTCCCCAAAATGTAATGCTTCCATTGTCGACAGGCTTGCACAATGGAATACATTTCTTTGTCATAGGTGGGATACTTGCGAACTGTCTCAGACAATGTCTCACCGTGATATGCCACTGGATGTCCCTGTTGAGTAAGAACTGCCCCAATAGCATAGTCAGAGGCATCTGTCTCGATCTCAAATGGCTGCTGCAAGTCTGGTAAGGTGAGCACTGGGGCAGAACAGAGGCTATTTTTCAATTCTTTGAACGCCTTCTGTTGAGGTTCCGACCAAAAGAATTTTTCTCTCGCTCCTCCTTTGGTGACTTGACTCAAGGGCCAAGTGATATGAGAGAATCCTAAACGAATCTACGGTAGAAATTAGCAAGACCCAGAAAGCTGCGAAGCTCTGTTATAGTAGTCGGGGCTGGCCAATCCCGAATGACTTGGATCTTGGCTGGATCCACATGCACCCCCTTTTCATCAATAATGTATCCCAGATATTGAACCTGGGTCATGCCAAACGTGCACTTCTCCAAATTGGCACACAACTTGTGTTGCCGCAGTGTTTGGAGGACTTGTCTGATGTGATGAAGGTGCTCTTCCCAAGTCTTGCTGAAGATCAGAATGTCATCCAAGTACACCACTACGAATGAGTTGGTGAATGGCCGCAAGATGTCGTCCATCATCCTCATGAAGGTTGCGGAAGCATTCGTCAACCCGAAAGGCATGACCAGCCATTCAAAAAGGCCTTCCTTAGCTTTGAAGGCAGTCTTCCACACATCAGAGGGTTCAATTGGTACCTGGTGATACCCAGACTTCAGGTCGATCTTACTGAAATATTTCGCACCTTGGAGTTGGTCCAGAAGGTCATCAATCCGTGGGATTGGGTACCTATTCCGGACAGTGATCTTGTTCAGCGCCCGATAGTCAATACAGAGTCTCCACGTCCCATCCTTCTTCCGTACCAACACGATCGGGCTCCCACAGGGCGATGAACTTGGTCTGATGTGACCTTTCTGCAACAGCTCCTGAATCTGCCTCTTGATTTCATCATTTTCCCGAACAGAGCGTCGATAGATCGGTCCATTGGGTAGTGGCGCACCTGGGGTCAGATCAATCGGGTGCTTGACCTGGCAGTGCAGAGGAACCCCTGTGGGTGAGGTGAAGATGTCCCCGTACTCCTCCACGACCTTATCCATTTGTTGTTGTCGTGCAGAGGGGCCCCGTCTGGAGGTCGTGGCCACAGTCTTCTTCTTGCCCTGGGGGCGGATCATCAGGAAAACGAATTTCCTGGTTTGGGAAATGAGCTTACTGCATTGTTTTGCAGTAACCAAAGAGATAGCCGTAGGAGGTGGTACCTCTGGTATCCTGTACAACCTATTTCCCAAAGTAATAATAACAGCACGAGGTCGAGACTCATACACAGCATGACGCTTCCACAAGTATGGTTGTCCTAATAATACATCAGAAACATCAATAGGAGCAACGTCACATAATACCTCATCCGTGAAGGGCTTGATGCTATAGGGAAGGCGACACAGTTGGCTGACGCGAAGATCTCGTCCTTGGTGAAGCCACCCGATGGTGTATGGATGTGGGTGAGCCGTGGTCGGCAAGCCCAACCGCTTCACAGTGTCTGCTGAAATGAGGTTCTTTTGGCTCCCATTGTCGACAATGAACTGTACCGAGGAGCCCTTTACCCACATATGGGAGTGGAAGAGACGTTCCTCCTTCTCTGGATCTTCCGGTTCCTCCTTCTGGATCTTCGTAGTGGCAACAGTGGAATTGGGCTCCGCATCAATAATTTGTTTCCATTTTTCATTCCCCTTGTCAGGTTCTGATTCAGAGTTGGAGCATGCGTCTGACTCAGAAGCCCTCATCTCAGCCACTAGCAACTGCTTGGCCCGACACTCACTTGTGTTGTGAGTGGAGCTCTTATGGAACTCACACCACTTTCCCGTGTCCTTCTTTGGCTTTGTGGTGCTATTCTTTTCTTTTGTCTTTGACGAGTTGTCTTTAGCCACCATGCCTTGGCTCTGTCCTTTGTTCTGCGGTTTGGAAGCACCTTTTCCTTGCTTTTGATTCGCAGATCCAAAGTCTCGCTTCTTCTGTTTGAATTTCTGCTCAATCTTGGCAGCATACCGGTATGCCGTACCAAGTGAGGAGATGTCGAGGAACTCCATTTCCTCCTGAATTTATCTGTGCAGACAGCTACAATACTTTAGCACCAAATGTTTCTCTGAATCTTTGATACCCAACTTTGTGCGCAGGGTATGGAACAGATTCGTCAGCTCATGCACATCTTGATCCCTTTATTGTCGCAGCGTGGTCCATTGTATGTACTTGTCCTCATAGCTCCCCACGGGATAGTACTGTTCCTTGACGGCGTCTCGGAAATAATTCCAAATTGGTACGGCCGAGAACAGAGAGGGTTCTGTCTGGTCCTTGTTCTCACAGTAGGTTTCCCACCAGTCCTTAAAATGGGGGGTAGCTTTGAGGAGTGCAAAAATAATCTTCTCCCGGTCTGAAAAGTCATGAACAGAGAAATATCCTTCTAATAGATTCAACCATATATCTACGACATTTGTGTCTATTTGACCCTCAAATATGGGAATGTCAAAATTTACTTGTACCTTAAAGGGAGTCGCAACTCCAGAGTGGCTACTCGATGCAGATGCGCCGCCGGTGGGCAGCCGTTGAAGGATCTGAACAAAGTTATCCATCATCGCGTTCCTTTGTTTTTCGAGGGCCTCCTCGAGCAATATTTTGATAGGATCTCCTGCTCCCTCATCTTTATTTTCGTCCCCCATGGGCGTCCGTCGCGGTTTGCGAGGCTGATCTTGCAAAGGTTCCACCAGATCAAGCCCTATCTCCTTATATTGGTAGCACTTATGTAGGAACGCAACAGAATAAACACATAACCATAAATACAGAGATGCAGCAGAAATAACACTTCATTTCATTAATATCAAAGAACTGAAATTTTCTTACAGACAGAATGGAAATAAAACTAGCTAGGGCACTGGTAGCTATCTCTGAGAAGAGATGTGGCGGCTACAGGCCTCTGAACTGCGTTACAATGAGGCTCGATGGCCTATTTATTATTGAGAAACAATGGAGACCCTAAACAGCCCAAAAACCTAACCCTAGGAGATGAAGCGCCAAAACTATGGGCCCCGTTTGGGTAAATTGGTGTTTCAACTTCCCAGGGACGTAACTTTGGCATACTATCTCTGTTTGACGCACATGATACATCATTAGAAAGCTCTATCCGAGAACTATAACTTTCGAGACAAATTTGATGATCAAATTCGCTAGTAAAATGATGCCCAAAAAACGTCGTTTAGGGCCTCAAAACGGCTCCGGAAGTTCAGGACCCGAAAAACTGCTAAAAATAGTAAGTTATGCCGAAACTGAAAAACCGAAAGAGACAATGGTGGGGGGCGAAGTGGAATAGGTGGGTGGCCACAAATATCCACCTCGATCAGTAACAATTCCTACACTGTTGAACACTTATAAAACATCAGATAGGTATGTTTAAGAGAGAAGCTGGGGTGTTTTATCTGAAATCACCCTGAAACATATAGGAATATATGCTTGGTGATTTCCTGTTAATAGTTGCAAGATCCTTTTGTTAATTTGCAAAAAAATAAAAAAATTCGAAACATATAAAATCAATATTCGCAAATATGTTTTATGTTAAACATCTAGTATAGATTTTCAAGGAGGAGACATGTATGAAAATGGGTAAAATGTACCATTGGTGCCAAAGTAAGTAATATTTAATTGTTATACTAGATACATTGGGAAATTAATTACTAGATTGGTATAAACTACCTCCTTGCACATATATTGGATGTTGACCAAGAACCTTGTTGAAAGAGTGAATGAAGGAAATACTTAAGGATAACTTTGTCAAAATTGAATGGAGAAAATAGAAAACTTAAGATTATAAAAAAATTATGTATAAATATGAGCCCATTGGGGTTATCTTGGGTAATTGATAGGTTGGTTTGAATCATTTTCACCCAAGTTTAGGACTAGAAAGTGACATGGTAGATGTCGATTGTGATGACAATAAAATATACAAACATATATGTTCGTAGTGTGACTCAGGTAAAAATAAGTTCAATTCAGTAATAATCGACTGGCATGAGTAAAATTGGATTTCATGAATAATAAAAAAAATGGTAAGGGAATCGATGAACTTTCTCATTGGAAAGTCTCTTCATGAAGGAAGCCACATAATTATTGGTTACAATAGTATAATGATTTGCAAACACCATCAACATGGAGGATTGTATATAAATTAATACCATTTCATAAAATTTTAAAAAATTTAGGTTTCTTGTGTGTAGTGAGATATTATGGCATAAAAAAACTGTTAGAGTTTCAAAGAGATATATTTTCGACTTATTTAAGTAAAATATATCGTAAGAATCAATATTTCGATAATTGGAACTTTAGTATGTGTGATTAGACGAAGGGGAATTTTCCCCAAACAAGTTACACAAGAATGAGTTAATAACTAAGGCATGAAAAATGATCAATAAGTTCTATTTAGACAATAAAAAAATAGTCAAGTAATTGATAACTCTAGTAGAATTGTTGGATAAAATTCTGGATTAAGAACCATTGAAATGGAGGTAAGTTGTGACAAAACATTTATAATAGCTTGTGATGCAAGAAAATTAGTATCAGAAATAATGAACTAAGCAACATAATTGAGACTTTTAAGTTGAAAGTAACATGATAATAGTATCTGGGTTACTCCCAGGCACTAAATAAACATGGAAGCACTTCGGAACAATGTTGTTAATACTAAAAAAGATATCAACTTTACATCAAATTTAGCAAGTACAAAGTGAGTAAGATTAGAGTCAATTTCAAGAATATGGAAATTTACTAGGGAAGGAGTGCAATGGTCCTTGAAATGTAAAAAATGAATCTAGATAGATTTTGAAATTCTTGGGGCTTGGTGGATGTAAAGGGCTCAATATTGTTACGAGTTATAGACTCATAACACCAAATCATGGAATGATTCACTATTGGGTCTATTTTATAGCTGCCTCACGGTTGGAACATGTTAATTTTGATTGAAATCAAGATGAAAAGAAAAATTTGATTGATTGAAATGAGTATTATTATTTTAAGATTTGATCTGAGTTGGTATAGTAGATTAAACGGGAATAGATGCAGTCTAGATTTCATGGGAAGTCTAGCAGAACTACAAATATATATATATATATATATATACTCTTAACGTGGTCTTTACTAGTTTGATGCCTTTTAGAAAATATCTTAAGCTTGAAAAGGACAACATAGGAATATATATATGTGTGTGTGTGTGTGTGTGTGTGTGTGTGTGTGTGTGTGTGTGTGTGTGTGTGTGTGTGTGTTAGGTACACACGACAATGAACATGTATATTAAATACTTCAAAGAGCATTTTGTCTTAATGTGACCTAAAGAATGGATAATGGTTACAGGTAAAATGTGATCAGAAATTGATGGGTAGATAAGTAAGGTAACCAAAGAAAATGTGGCACATAATCTAGAGAAAAATGGAAGATGTGATAAAGAGAATGATAGTAGCATGTTGACGCAAGAATGATGTATGTGCCAAAATGTAAAGTATAACGTGCCACCAGTCAATGGTACCCTAGATAAGTACCTCAAAGAACTTCAATATGACTTTTATAGACATAAATGAAGTTTCATCAAATAGTTTTTTATAATGAAAATATGTATACAAAATCATTATTTCAAGATAACCACACTAACATGATGTGATGAGGTAGCTCCCATACATGAAAATGTAAGGGGGCAGGACCCCATAGTTGATTGCATCTAAAGAAAGAAACTGGGGGCACATGTAACCTCTAGACACCTTAATTAATAAATTGTATAATAGATAGAGATGTAAAGCCCAAGAGGAGAGTTGTGAGAAAATCATAGGTGAGGCGTGTCAAAGAAGTATGGTTGTAAGGTTTGGTGATGTAATTTTCTTGTTATATTTTGTTGATTTTAAGCATGCCCTTACTACTTCATGTCGTACCCTTGAATTTTCATAGTGGATTTATTTTTTTCTTGTGCTTTTGGCCTCGATGTTCTACTAGGAAATATCAGAAGGAACATAACAAAATAAGGAAACCAACTGAATTAGAAAAACCTTGATCAAGAATTTTACATGAAACAAATATATAATTAACATGGACGTGTCTGGGTCCACTTGAACAAAGTACAATGATGATAGTAATTTTCCTCAAACCTTGGTAATGTTTCGCTGTGACATATTTTATATTATGAAATTTGATGTTGCTTAAAGAAAAAATATTTGGTGGTGAGCCATCATGGGGGCAAGGTAGGGAAATCTTCCTTAAGGGGAAAAAAAGAGAGGAGGAGGTAATGATAACTAGTATGATTTTGGGTGAGTGGTATAATAAGATAAAAATTTATTCTCATGTCGGGATAAAATCATAGTCTATTAATATTCCACAGGACCCAAAAGGTAAAATGTATTAAAATAACCTTTTTTTGAATCAATTGAATAACATGTGAACTGATATATAAGAAAATAACTATATTAAATTAACATAGAGAGTGTGAGACAATCAATATGCATACAAGAACAAAAGGGAGAAATCCCATGACTATACACGTAAGAAAAATTTTGTATAACTTTCATCAACAACCTGTAATGCAGGATGACAAAAGGCCAAATTGATGGAATCCTGCAAAATAGATTATGTGTTTTGCGCTAAAATAAAATAGCAAAGCAGCCCAAGATGGGCATATCCAAGTTTATTTGGACAAATTAGACGACAATAAAGTCGCCTTAAACATGGCAAGAAGAAGGAGGTTATCCTAAAATTTACTCATGCATAACTAATGTATATGTAGCATTTGAAATTAAGATAAAAACATAGTAATGATAACCGGTACGACAATACACTAGTTGTAATCTATCATTAAATAAAAATGAAAAATAAAAATAAAAATAATAGGAAATCATTTTTGAAATATTATTACCACTGTCAATAGTGCATGGAATTGGTACTCCCATATTCTAAAATTTACAATGGACCCACATGGTGGGTTCCTTGTAAATTGTCATAACAATTAGGTAAGTAAAATGGATTTATTGCTATTGTTGATGAGATTACAATGGTGTTACTAACTCTTATTAATTGCAGGTTGCTAACCCTTGTTGGGTTGTGATTCATGTTAATGACCCTTACTAGGAACCTAAATAACAACTGGTGGTGCATGTAACAAAGCTTGAAATTATTATATATATATGTTTATTAAAATTATGATTGATGGAAACTAATGACAACCATAATGATTATGGATGTAGGTTGAACCAGATGGAGTATCTTGGTCAAGCCTCCGCATGTCTTCGATTAAAGATAAATTATGCTACAAAGGGGAGAAATAACCTAGGTTAAAGTGTAGTGATAACACTTCATACCATAAGAGGATACCTGGGAGGATGAGAATTTTATGCACGAGGCATATCCTAGCATTTTTTTAGGTCCAAGAAAACACTGAAGACGATGCTTCGCTCATGGGGGGGAAGATGTAATACCCCTCAGTGAAATGTAAATATTTTAATTTACTTTTACTGAAATGACTTGGCAGACTATGGGATATATAAAAGGCCTGGTGTGAATAAACATAAATGTTTATTTTTATTCTGAATTTCATTAATAGAATTGGTTATGTTTATCCATCGAAATTATGGGGGAAAATACGCTAAATAAGAGTTTCACTTACCATATAGTTAGAAGACAATTATTACTCTCCCTAGAGATAAATCATCTCATTTAGGGAAAAGGGAGCCAAGAGAGTGTGAGGGAAAAATCCTGAGGCAACCTAATCACTTGGAGCCTGGTTAGAGGAGGCCCAAGGGAGGAAATTGAAAGTTTCATACCTCAAATAGGACATTGTTAAGGGAAATCAAGACTCTTCAAGTAAAGGAATTCTAGAGTTGGTTGGCCAGTGGAGTTCCTAATTAGACCCGTGAAGTATATGAAACCATACAGTACAATATGACCTGGTGTTGTTAGATAAGCCTTAGGTGGACCTGGTGTGGCCCTGTTGAAGTTAATTGTTATGGAAGTGAAGCTGGCTCGGGGGGAGTTCTGGTAGAGACTATTTATAATCGTTAGTTAGGTGGAGCAGTCTTTACCCTTTTTAGATTATGTGGCAACCTAGCTTATTTAAACAAATAATTTTCTTCTATGTAACTATTGTTTGTTTATATAAGTTATTTCCTTATAGGAATAAATAGTTTTTGTGGGTAATATGTTATGTTTCCATGGAATTATAAAGGTATGAATGTGATCTAAAATGAATAAAATAGTTACATTACCTAATTCTTAGTGCCAACTAGATTAGTCTTTAGGCCCAGTCAGATGCATGCCGCAACAACCCAGAGATATTTTTGAGCTCTAAATAATATTAATGAGGAAGTAGGGTGGTCCATGGAGTAGGCCCGCACTGATCCTTCATATTAAAATAAATAAATAATGAAAACTGCAACTAATAACTAGAAAATAAATATAACTCCATGAAATTTCTAAAAGAAAAAGTAATATACTTCATAGGTGTTATGACCTTGTTAAGGGAGAAGTTAACATTAAGAACTTGTTATGTCAAGAACCTGCTAGATTTTGTTGATCACACTAGAATTTATTTATGACGAATTCAAAGTTAAAATTCAAAGAGGAGAATGAAATGAAAATATAAATGAAGGAAAATGTACTTACACTTACAAAGCTAAAAACACACAATTCCACTATAATGTGGGAAATTTACCATTTAACTTGTACCATGAAAGAACCCATGTACAAAAAATGAGTAAGCCTATCAAGGGTAACCTCGTATATTAAATCAATAATCATTGTAAAAAAAATGAAGGAAATTTCTATACTGCAAAACCTTAAGGGTTTGCAAACAACAAATAGCTGGTACATTTTCAAACACACTAATGGAAAAATTCCAATTACAAAATGTTGAAATAAAAGAAAATTATCATTTATAAATAAACAAACACATGCAGTTTCCAAAATAAATAAATAAATAAATTATATATGTGTGTGTGTGTGTGTGTGTGTGTGTGAATTCTAATCGCAAGCGTACAAAAAAAATTCACTTTAGCTGTGCATAAAAAATGGCCCTAACATCAAATATGGATGTCAATTTCTTTAGATCTTCAGTTAGTTGGCCAAGACAAATGATACAGAAATACATATCTATGCAGTTAAAGATATTAAACAACAAATAATAAGAGTTGCACCATGCATCCATTGAACAAGACAAGAATATTTTTAAACAATTTTCGTATTTATGACACTTGGGAAGGGAACATAGAAAGATGTTACAGTCCCCCTCAATGGGATGGGTTCTTGTATGTCCTCAGCACTTCAGATCTAAGATCTCTCTCTCTTGATGGTGTAGAAAACCCAGACAAAAATGGAACTCAAAGGGAGATCACAAGCAAAATGATAGCAAAATATGACAATGATGGAGGATCAAAGTCAGACCAAAAGTATAGATCCAGAGTGATCTTTAGGCAACAAAAGGTAGTGAATGAATGGAAAAACCCTTCTATTTATAACAAAATATTGAGTTAGTCTATATTTTGGTGCATAATTAAAATATTGTTAACCAAATCTAGATCCAACTTTTACGAAATATTTTATTATATTTGTTGGAGGTAAAAAGAATTTGAATTTGGTCAAATCCCTTTATTTGTAAATAATAAATAAATAAATGATTTATTTATTATTTTAAGAATGTGGTTGAGTAATAAATAAATAAATAACTATTTATTCAATTATTTATTAATTATTTATTAATTATTTAGTCAAATTTAACAAGGAATATTATTTAAATAAAGTTTTAAGTAATTATTCCTAGAAAATAATAAGATAAATAATGATTATCTAATTAATTTTTCTGTTTTGGGTTAAATATGACCAGGAATATTAATTAAACAGGTGTTCAAATAATTATCCCTTCAAGAAAATCAAACAAATAAAGATTTATTCAATTATTCTTCATGGGGTTTCCTGTTTAGACCATAAACAACTTAATTAATTAAGGATTACTAAGTTATTTTTCATATTGAAAGCAATTCTACTAGGGTAGAATTAGTCTTACATGGTGTACTTTGGTCCATCTAATAGTAACAGGTTAGATGACCAAAAATTGGTGTAACATTCCCCCCCCCCCACCCCCCCGCGTGTGAGCGATAGGAGCTAATCGTATGCCCGAAGTACGTTGTAAGAACTTAATCACTAGACACTAAAGGGGAGTCAGAGAGAGAGAAATATAAGGTAGATTAAAGCGCTAGAGGACAAGACCCTAAGGAGGTGAGACTTACAGGTGTGACAAGTCTCTTTTATGAGTAAGTGCTTGTTCTACAAGAGGCGGGGGAGGCATACCTATGCCCGTCGAGATAACAAAGTACAAAGAATAATGCGTCCAGTAAACAAGGGACTGAACTATATAGTACATGATGGCATAAACATGGGCAAGATAAAAACATGATAATGGATCCTACCTACATAATGTGCCTGGGATAACAGTTAGGACTTATACAATAATATCTGAGTACATGAGATATAAGTACAACCAAAGAGGCCCTGTAAAACAAGAAAGGGCTCTGAAAATCTGAATGATACATGCAAATTGAAGAGGTGTTGCAAGCAGATGAGGCTGGAACCATTAAATCTATGGAGCTGCATCCAAGGTTGTAATAGAGAGGTCATCTAGGTATGTGGGGGGCTACCTAAAGGGCCACCCCCTCATGAGGTCTGGAACATCTCACACACACACGAGAATCACCGGTACAATCTACTTCATTACTGAACCATCGATTATACGGATCTCGATCATGCCGTAAGGAGTTGGAGCTGAGAAAAAATCAATTCAAAGGGAAATAAAGAGTCCCTTTGCTTGATTTGAGGCACCGAACAAGAGTGGAAGCTAGAACCAAGGCACATAGCCCTCTAGACTTGTCTTCTGGAATGAATGAGCTGATGTCGATAGAAGGAGGTCTGCCATAGGTGAGGCAATAAGGGGTCCTAAACTAATGCATGAGATATTATAGTAGAGCGACTGATAGACTAACACCAGGGATAATGGTGGAATGGGGGGTACTGAGTAGCGGGCAGACGACTTCCCTTGTCAAAGCATAAAGGGTATGGATGACTTGGCAATACTGACTCGACACCGAAGGGGATAGGGGACAGTATGAATGAAGGCCAAAATGTGCGACACGAGAGAGGGAAAAAGAAATGAAGGATGGAGGACTATATCGGGATAAAAATGGACTCAGTATAGACTCCATGAATGTGATAATGACTCAACTTGGATGCTCTAAACAAGGGTGACTCGATGATGCTGCCACACAGAATAGGCCCGGTGGGGACCATAAAAACATGAGTACAGGGTGGGTACTCATGACGAAAATCGACAAGAGCGTGGACAAGTATAAAGGAAAAGTGGTGCCCCAAGTACAACTGTTGCAAGTGAAGAAATTCAATTTTTAGGAGTGGTGAAGTGACCCTTCTTGGAAAAAATTTGTCCCGGTGAAGTATCAAATCACAAAAAACTAATGGATACCCATTTTAGAGCTCGGTGAGAGCTTTCCAACGGTACCAAAAAATTTTCAAACTAAGCTACGGTTTGGCCGCAGCAGGTGAAAGAAAAATATGGGGTTTCTCTTTTACGAAGGCATTTTCCCTCCAAATTTAGTAATTTGCAAGTGTAGTTGTGGTGAATGTAGAGAGGAGAAAAGGCCCTAAATCTTGCAGCAATCATACTGGACAAATTGACCATTGGAATCGAGATCTGTCAGTTGTAGGTAAGAGGCCTAGCCCTACTCTTTCATTTTAGTGGATTGAAATTTCAGTTTAGGTGCCCAGAGCTCAGGAACAAACCCTGCTCTGCTTCACGGATGGTTCACACTTTTTGGGACAATATCTATGACCTGGGTAGTAGGTTTTGGGCAGAAAACTGCGACCTGTCCCAGGAATTTTCCTGAAAAGTGCGACCTAACAAAGAGGGGTATTTCAGTGTTGTTTCTTAGCTGAGAGCTGGGTTTTATGGTTGAATTAATTCTTTCCTTTCTGTACACTGACAAGTATGATGGTTTTTTGCAGAGATGGTAGAATTGAGGATCAACTGGAGAGAGAGAGACCTGGACACATTACGGTCGGAGATCCAAGAGGTTCATGGTGTCCATACGACATTGGCCAAGTTAGGGGTCCTAAGGTTTGTGTAGAACCCTTTGGTGAGAGCTGGAGAGCCCCTGTTGGCCTGGATTTTCAGTTATTGGGATCCAGACCATGAGGTCTTTATAGTGTAGGGGAACCGGATTGAGTTGATGGTCCAGGATATATATTTACTGACTGGTCTCCCACCACTTGGAATGGTGGGAAATACGTAGCCAATGTTACCGCGAGGGCGAACATCATGGAGTTTGTAGAGCACCATTTCTGACCAGGTCTCCATGTGAAGGAGACACAGATACCAATCAGGGATCTAGAGAGGCTAGAGACCCGTGTTGTGGCCGCAACGGTGTTGTGGATCCTGGGCAACCAAGCACTCCACCACATCATTGGGGGTCATATGATGCTTTTTGAGAGTGTGTTGAGTGGGACCTACTATGGGTGAGCCCAAATGACATTGTCGTCGTTGAAACGACAATTGTCGCTATGCAAGCGACAAGTGAACCATGACTGCACATATGGCACAATGTTGTGCTCGCTCTTCTTTGAGAAGATCCCAACACTCCGACCTCGCATACAGATCCAAGACGGGGGCCTTAGAAGGCCCAGGATGCACCATTGGGGGCGACTACTATGTAGAGGGGGGAGGTGGGGTAGTCAGACAGGTGTTCCGACTAGATTTTTTCACTCATTAGGATCATATGCCACTGTACATAGACAACTATTCTTATAGTGGGATGAGTTATCTTGCGGACCCAGACTTGCCACTGCCGCCTGGTTGAGTATGGGGGCCTGATGGTAAGTGAAAAGTTGCTAATATTTTATGTGCATTTTAAAGTTTTAGAACATTGGATATGGTACTGATACATTCACTTTTGGTATGCAGATACAACACCGGTAAAACCGGCCAGTTACATGGGACGACCTGTAGTATCAGGAGCTACAGGACCTAGTGGGTTGAGAGCACCGCAAAATGAGGATGCAGTGGCTCTCCTGGAGGACATACGTCGTAAATGTGAGAGGCTTCTGACCGGCGCTTCAGAGCATGGTTGGAAATACTTGGATGACCAGAACATAGAGCCATGTATTGTTCTACCCTCGGAGTGGCGAGGGGTCATGTGGCGGATGGAGATGGCTAGACGGGGGATGCGCGATCTATGAGCTGTAGGAGTAGAGCCATTGGCCCGAGATCCTCCAGATAGTGATTAGGTGTAGGGGCATGTGGTGCCCCCCAGTTTTGAGTTGTTTGTAACATGTTATGGGCATTTCATATGTGTCAGAGTTGATGGAATCTAAAACATTTTGTACAACACATATAATGGATATGCATCATTTTTATCGTTTATGTTATTTTCTTGTGTTAAATGCGTGTGATATGTGTCAATATAGAATATTTTTTGCAATGCTATCTACATGGTGATTTTGTGCTCTAGGTACATGAATGAATGTAATGATTTCAAATTCACGCATCAAAAGCTTCACTCTTAAATATCTTCTAAAAAGGATAGGATTATGCACACGATAGACACCATTCAATTGCATGGAAAGAAGTAGGGAATTTAAAAGAACATGAAGGTGGAGGATGCGATGGGAAAGGGCATCGGCTAATAAACCTCGCATTGCATCATATTCGGCCTGGTTATTGGTGGCAGTTCCAATGCATACGCCATTCGAGAGAACAAGAGAATGTAAGGGGGTGAAAATGGCCCAAACTACCGAGGCTAGATTCCTGGAGTAGCAAATTGCACCATCGGCATAACCGATATAAGGTGTGGACAAGGGGTCCATCTGAAAGGTGCCACAAGGCAACAAATGGGAGGATGATGAAAAATGCTGGAAACCTAAACGCAAGTATAAATCAAACAAACACTGATAGAGGGAGAGCTCTGGGTAAGATCTCTACCACCTGCACACTGACGGGTAGGTGGGGTGTGGGAGCTGCCTTGGGGGCAGTTTGTGCTCAGGGCGCTAAAGTCACCATAGAATATGGGGTGACTGGAGGAAGAGAGACAACATGATGTAGCAAAGCTACATGACTCATCATCATGAGAAGAAAGGTTCACATGCGCATCGTCACAGGGGGTGACGGCAGAACAAGAAGATAAGGGATCCACTGATGTTGAGCCCAGGGTGATCGCTACATGGAGGTCAAGAGAAACAGAAGGGGAAGTCTCAGAGGGAGGTTCCACCATGGATCTCATGAATGATGATAGGTATAGGATGGTGGCCAAGGGCTTCATCATCCCGACATCAGAAGGGGGAATATCAATGGGAGCGAGTAAATCCTCAGTTTGGACTGAAGCATATTGTGCAAGGATGAGAGAGGCAGATTGATTTTGTTCAATCTCATACTCCCGAACTACCTCCAAAGAGGCGCGATAATGCGTGAGGCGGGGACAATGGTGGGTATAATGGCCATGGAGATCACACAAAGCACAAGGGGTGGTTGGTGTGAATAGTCTTGGGGTTCTTGGCTATAGTCAAGGAAGGAATAGAGGCTTCAGGGACCGTAGACTCAGTGAATGCGACATTAACCATGGGCTTGATGTGAGGCAATTCATGAAAATGATGGGTGGCATGACCGAAAAAATCACACAAATCACACAGGGGGGGGGGGGGGTATGCTTTAGAGGTTGAGGAGGAGCAGGGTTTGTCGGGGCAGCCTTGTCTTTAAGTGCCTTCTTACAAGATTTTCCCCCCTCACCCGAAGCTGTCACAACAGGAGTAGATTCATGTTGAGGTGGCTGAGGCACGGTAGCAAAGGGAGGGGTCATGGAGACTGGTTGGACCGGGGTCAAAGCAAGATAAAGTTTGGGCTGACCAGGCAGAATAGTGGCTGGGGGATCAATGTACCAGACCGGGATCCCAGGGTCATGTTAGGAAGGGATAAGGTAGCCATAACAGGTACCAAAAATACTCCAGGAGGGGAAGCTAGAAACGGTATTTGACCGGAGGGGTAATGGCCAGGCGGGACAGCTCCAAGATGGTTAAGGCCAGGGGGAACCGTTCCAGGAGGGTAGATAGGCTCATGGATACCAGCTATAGATGAGGGGCCTTGAGGAGGGGGTCCTGAAGGCTAAGTCAAGGTGCTAAGAGAAGGTTTCAGAAGGTGAGGCTGCTGACTAGTCGAAGCGGGCCGCTTGAGGGTGGACCAAGACGATTTCATCATGCAAACGTTCGACGAGCTGGGATCAAAGATAGGAGATGAAAGACCAGGGAATAAACCAAGCAAAGAGCAGTATTTTTAGACTCTGAGTGAAACACTGGTCAAAGGTTCGATTATTTGTTTATTGGCCACCGAAGAGATGATGGAATCAGGGGAGGTCTGAGACTTCGGTTCATAATATGTCAACTAGTCAGTGGTGACAATCTTTCTGTTGTGCGGAAAGCACATATTATGGTGAACCGCAGATGGGACAACAAACATTGCATAAGTGTAGCTATGACCCAATAGAATGTTTTAATCTAAGGGGGCATCAATGACTTCGACATCAACACAAACAATCTTGCCCGCAAGAGTAATAGGACAATTACAGAACATGTCTATGGGCTGGGAAGAGTGGTCATCCCATGCTTGGAGAGTGATAGTGGAAGGGGCCAACTCCAGAGATCCAAGTTGCTTCCAAACCGAAGCATACATCACATAGGTGGATGCTCCCTCATTAAAGATACAATGGAAGACATTGGCATTCCGGATCTTGACAGGGATTTGGAAGGTGACGAAAGCAAGAAGGGGGGGATGTTCTAACTGGAAAACATCAAAGACAATCAAATGATCATCTGAAGGATCCACAGCACCCATGGAAGTTAGTATATATTTTCGTTGTGAAGGGCACGACTGGAGGAGGTCTAGCATTGAGATGGAATCAAGAGATTGTGCCAAATCATCTACTATACTATACGAATGGGCAGCTTTTCCAGGAGCAGCGTTTTGGCGTAATGGTCCCTTGGGGATCTTGGTATGAACCTCTGCCTTAGGCTGAGGGATCTTTAAAGGACCATTAGTTGTCGAAAGAGGCTCTATGGGACCTAAATGAGGGGTCTCAGGAGCAGACGTAGCAGAAGGCTTGTTGTACTGACGAGACCGAGTCTGAATGTTGAGGTCAATGATAATGGGTTGGTCAGAGTTCATCATGAGAATTTGGTAATCAGAGGTACCGGATGGAGGAGGTTGAGTGGCCGCCTGAGCTTCAGGGGGTTGGGTAGCCACGAATCCTTGCTGGGGAAAAGGATTGGCAAACACAGGCGGCTGGATAGGTGCAACATTGGGAGGAACCGAAGGGGAGGCTTGCGGTCCTTGGGATGCTGCTTGAGTTTCGCACATCTGACACATTTGAGGTAAAAGAGAACAATCATGGGTGTAGTGACCATAGACACCACAACAAGAAAAAGGCTTATTCATGCAAACAAGCCTGTCCTGATTGGGCTGAGTGCCATGTTGCTGGTTAGCAGTGTTAGGTATATTCCCTTGGGGATTGTTCCATGGATTACCTAGGGAAAATTGATTTTGGTTTCCTTTCCTCTTCTTTTTGGAAGTATGAGGATTAGTCACGCCCTACTGTGTGTACACCTGCCCTTGGGGGGGGTGGTTGTTGTTGCGGGAGTTGAGAAGGCAATGGAGGGGGGGGGGGGTGTTAATGCTGGGGGATTTGGAGCACCAGGCTGCGGATACGGATAATAAGGAGGTTGGGAAACATTGTGGTAAACAGGTTGGGAAAAAGGAGGAGGTATGCCATATCCTGGATACATGCTACCGGGAGGGGGAAAAGTGCTAGAGGAGTTGGCCCCTCCCTGAGGGAAGCCATAACCCAAGGGATTTTGAGTGTATGGATGAGAAAGGGATCCAACGATACCATCGGTGACACGAGATGCCCCCGGTGCATTGGCACCACTGGGTCTG
The DNA here is from genome assembly GCA_034641835.2 of Pinus albicaulis. Classification (NCBI taxonomy): domain Eukaryota; kingdom Viridiplantae; phylum Streptophyta; class Pinopsida; order Pinales; family Pinaceae; genus Pinus; species Pinus albicaulis. The sequence continues at coordinate 992,844,844 of CM076572.1, read as the reverse complement.
AGCGTAGATCAGGTCATATTTCAACGCAATCTGGAGAGCAGCTTCTTCAGTCTGAGGGAAATGAGATGTGACATCTTTGCTGATAGCAGGCAAAAGGGATCTGAGAAACCAGTCCATGTAGAAAAAATCTTCGAAGGTAGGGGCTCGACAGAGGTTCTTTCTTCTCTGCCATTCCTGGACATGATCAGATAGGTAGGTCATAAACGATTGACGAAAAGAGGTCAAAATTTTGGTACCAGTGTCATAACGAAGGGGGAGCTGGAAGTAAGACAAAAAAGCCCGGGCAAGAGTCGCAAAAGTAGTATGAGAGGAGGAGGCCTGGTCAACATACCACTTAGAAGCTTCTCTAGTAAGCATATGATGGAACAATCGAAGACAGACAGAGTCATCAGTGATGGAGTTAGACAAACACCACATGTGGAAAGATCGAACATGGTTTGTAGGATCCTCTCCATCAATACCTTCAAGCTTGGGGATGTCGAAAGGGAGCTTGGTTGGCATAGCAGGCCAACCAGGGTCATGGTGTATGGGGTCATTGATCAACTGGTTAAAATCAGGAAGACTGAGACCTACCATATAAGGGAGCAAGGGAGAAACCGGGATAGTTCCTGTTGCGGTCCCACTAGTAGTATTCCCAGCATTAGGGGCAGGGCTACCACCAGCGTTAAGTCCTGAACCAGACATGGTGAAGGTAACAGGGGGAGAACCAGGGATAGAACCAGAAGGGGGACCCAATGAACCAAAAGAAAATTCAGAATGGGGACTCATTGGAGGACTAACTCAAATCCTACGCGGAGGAGTAATTATTCCTAATGGAAACTGAGGATGAAGGTCAAGAAGTCTCCAGGATAAAAGCCTTGGGGGCACAATGATGTAAGAACAAACATGAATCACAAAATGAAAAGAGACCAGCAAGGGCAAGGAGGTTCAGGATCAAATGATTACAATGTCGAAACAAGGGTAGAGAGGTGCAGTATCAAATGATTACAATGTTATAGTCTTGGCCTAGCAGTGTAAACTATGCGCTCTTCACTTAGGGTGTGTGTGTTAAGTGTGTTAATTTTAATTCTTAAACCCATACGTGTGTAGAGAAAAAAGAAAAGGTGTGTTGTATAACTGTAAATAAATCTGAAAATAATAGTAAAGTAAACTGAATATAAGTTATAACAGAAAATAAATAGCTAAAGATGCATCAATCTAAACCCTACGAGGCGGGCTTCCCAGCAACTAGTCTATGGGTGGGAAAAAATCTAGTCAAAACACACAAAATAGCCAATGGATCTAAAGTCGAGAGGGACAAAAATCTAAAGGTCAGATCTGCTAGAAATAAGTGCAAAAAAATAGCAAAAAACCATAGAGAAAAGTGTTGCAAATAAGGTGGCGAAAGGCTACAACCTAAAGGGAAACGGAGGGGACCCTAAAGGAGGACCAAACAAAACTGAAAAGTGGTGTTTTGGATGGATGAATAAGCAATCTAAAATGGATCTGAAAGTATAGGATCGGATCTGAAAAACGGTTGAACACACTGAAATATCAAACGACCTACTTCAGCAAAACTCCTTCTAGAAAAGTGGAAGCGTACTGAAGCCCTAGGGGGCTTGGTTCCTACTTCGATGAGTAAAACAAAGCAATTAGAGGTCCAAGACGGGAGGAGACAGAGGTCAGACAACCCTAAATAGTAGCCCAGACAAACCCAGAAAAATCCCCGTAAAAAGTACATGTCGCAGTTTCTAACCTGTTTTCAGTAGAGGTCGCAGGTTTTAGGTAGTTTTCTGAGTCCTGAAGGTTTGGGTCGTGGGTTTTGGCCCAAAAAGTGCAACCTTCACTTCCGACACTCTCTGGAGCAGGTTTCAGAAAACAATTTCGTCTCAGTTGCGACTGATACCTGCCACCTGTGCAATAGGTTCAGAAACACACGGAAGTTAGAATTTTTACTTTTTTAGGGTTTTAAAGGTTAAAAACAACATCAAGAAAATCAAAACAAGAAGCTGAAGAAAAACCTTAGGGGTTGAAGCAGCTGGTCATGCAGGGATCTGAAAAATGACAACGATCGTAATTATAAAACCTTGTGGAGTCGCTAGTTGTTAGTGTGAATTCTAATCACAAGCATATGAAAAAAGCTCACTTTAGATGTGAATAACAAAAAGCCCTAACATCAAATATGGTTGTCAATTTATTTAGATCTGAAGTTATTTGACCAAGACAAATGCTACAGAAATCCAGATCTATGCAGTTAAAGATATTAAATAACAAATAATAAGAGTTGCACCATGCATCCAATGAACAAGACAATAATATTTTTAAATAATTTTCGTATTTATGACACCTGGGAAGGGAACATAGAAAGATGTTATGAGTCCCCCTCAATGGGATGGGTTCTTGTATGTCCTCAGCCCTTCAGATCTAATATCTCTCTCTCTTGATGGTGTAGAAAACCCAGACAAAAATGGAACTCAAAGGGAGCTCACAAGAAAAATGATAGCAAAATATGACAATGATGGAGGATCAAAGTTAGACCAAAAGTATAGATCCAGAGTGATCTTTAGGCAAAAAAAGATAGTGAATGAATGGAAAAACCCTTCTATTTATAACAAAATATCGAGTTAGTCTAGATATTGGTGCATAATTAAAATATTGTTGACAAAATCTAGATCCAACTTTTATGGAATATTTTATTATATTTGTTGAAGGGAATAAAAATTTTAATTTGGTCAAAACCATTTATTTGTAAATAATAAATAAAGAAATGATTTATTTATTGTTTTAGGAATGTGGTTGAGTAATAATTAAATAAATAATTATTTATTCAATTACTTATAAATGATTTAGTCAAATTTAACAAGGAATATTATTTAAATAATGTTTTAAATAATTATTCCTAGAAAATAATAAGATAAATAATGATTTATCTAATTAATTTTTATGTTTTGGGTTAAATATGACCAGGAATATTAATTAAACAATTGTTTAACTAATTATCCCTTGAGAAAAATCAAACAAATAAGGATTTATTCAATTATTCCTCATGGGGTTTCCTGTTTAGACCATAAACAACTTAATAAAATAAGGATTACTAAGTTAGTTTTCATAGTGAAAGCAATTCTACTAGGGTAGAATTGGTGTTTTTTTTTCACAGAAACAGTTATGGGATATATTAACTACTTGGTCTAAATGCCAGATTTCGGACTACAATGAGAGGGAGCACAGCCCAGAAAGTATCAACAACCAAAAGTGCTATGAGCCTTGAGGACAACTTCCAGTTCTTTTTGGCTACAATTATGTATTCGATTTCAGTGATTTCCCCTAGCTTAAAAGTACAAACAAACTGATTCAATAACCAGCAGAAAAACATTTCAACTGGCAGATTATGGAATTGGATCCCATGTTTCGTCCCCGTCTCGAATTATTTCTCCAGCAGAAAGGAGGGCAGCTTTATTTGCTTCAAGGTCTTCATCTTTGTTGTTGTCTCTCAACACATGGTAGTGACTTAGCTTTTGGAACAATTTCCCCAAGCTTCTGATTCTGGATATCAGCCTTGCCAATCTAAGATCCCGAGGGGAAGAATTTGTCACCATAGTTTTAATTATCATTTGGGAATCCCCAAAAATATTAACCTCCTTGATTTCTAGCTTCAAGAGCAATTTTAGACCTTGAAAGAGGGCCAAAGCCTCATCTTGAATGCTGGAGTTGATCCCCAGACCCCAAGCAAAGCTGTGGGTCAAAATGCCTTCAGCATTCTTTACAATACCTCCTGCCCCAGCCCTTCCAGGATTTCCCTTTGATGCCCCATCAAAAAAGAGAGAGTGAATCTGTTGGTTGGAGATCCAGTCTTGAAAATCAGCATTGTTCTTCCCCCTTATTTTCCAATCTTTAGTGGGGGAAATGTGGCTGGTAGCTTGATGAAATTGCAGGTTTAGGGAGGCACCCCAAACTGAATCTAGATGATTAAGATTTGAAGCATATTTTTGATCTTCCAAGCTCTATTTTAACTGGAATTTTATCTTGGCCGCTACCACCTTGACATCATGCTGAGTATCTCTAAAGGTTCTGTTGTTTCGCTCTAGCCAGATCTGCCAACAGCATATTTTAGGGAGGGAAGACCAAGCCTTTTTTATCACTTTGTTTTTGGGAGGAGGACCGGGGTAACTGTTCTTCCAATTTGCAAAAAGATCAGTTATAGAGGTGGGAAGAACAAAGTTGGGGTTCCAGTAATCCATCAACTCGCTCCAAACCTGCACAGTGAATTTACAATTCAAGATCATGTGTGTGGCACATTCCACATTCTCTCTGCAAAAAGAGCACCTGGACGGACCGTGAAATCCACGTTTCTGCAGTTTGTCATTAGTAAGGATTTTCTTGTGGCATAAAAGCCAACAGAACATGTCGATTTTAGGCAAAGAATGGAGACACCAGATCGTAGTCCAAGGAGCAGGGTCCAGGGGGACGTGCGGCCTCAGGGTGAGCTTTGCGTAGCCTTGAGCTACAGTGTATCCTGCAGACAGCAATCCCCAGCCATGCGAATCTCTACTGCGCATATGCGTGGGGGCAATACCATTCAACTTGGAGCGAAGACAGTCGCAGTCCTGGATAAGCTCCGGAGGCACATCAGACAAATTCCAACCTGCCCAATGCGTCCCATCCCAAGAGGAGATATCCCACAGAGTGGAATTCCCAATTGCAGTCAACCAGCAGCGCAGCGCGTTCAAAGAGGAATAGTCACCAATCGGTTCACGATCTGTCCAGATATTTATATTCTTACCATTTCCAGGAATCCAATAGGCGTTGGAGCTGATCAGGGGGGCAGCTTTGGAGCAGAGTCTAGCAAAGGGAGAGACGCCTTGAGGGAGAGTACCGTCCAGGCATCTGAGTCTCTTGCCTTTAAAATATTTCTTCTAGAGAGCTAATTGGGCCCATCCAGGCTTGGGCGTGATAATTCTCCAGAGCAGCTTGGCTCCCATGGGCGTGTTCGAAAGAGAAATATTCTTGAAGTTTATCCCCCCCTCCCTCAGAGGTTTGGAGACGATCTCCCAGTTAACCAGTGTGAATTTCCTCTCGTTTTGTTTGCCCCCCTTCCAAAATAAGTTTCGAATGTGCTGGTCCATTTTCTGAAGAATGCCAATTGGAGCCAAGAGTTCAGAGAACTGAAATAGGGGAAGACTGCATAGAACAGCTTTGATGATAACTGACTTGCCCACAATATTGAGCCAGGTGAATCCCCAAGCCTGAAGCTTATTTTTGAATTTTTCCACTTGGGGGAGCCAATCCTTGCTGTAGGCCCTCTTGAGGAAGATAGGGAGCCCAAGGTATTTGAAAGAAGTCTAAGCTGGAGAGGCTGCAAAACCAAAAAATTTTGCAATGGGACTGAGCAAGCTGGGCGGAGTATTCCAACTGTAAATATGGCATTTCCCCTTGTTGAGACTACTTCCCGACACCATACAAAATTCATCTATAGCTTATTTAAATCTGTTGGCCGAATGTATCGAAGCAGCCCCCAGCAGCAAAGTATCGTCTGCAAAGAGGGCGTGGTTGATGCTTTTGACTCCTCTGGAAATGCAAAGCCCAGAGATCTCCTGCTCTTGCACTTTATTGTTAAGATGGAAACTGATAACGGAGGCCTGGAGGACAAACAGTAGGGGAGAAAGAGGGCAGCCCTGCCTTAGTCCTCTTGAGGCTTTGAAAAAACCCACTGCTTTGCCATTAACAAGGGGAGCAATCCATGGCTCTGAAATACAGGCCCGAATCCAGTTTATGAATTTCTCCCCAAAGCCAAATTTTTCCAGAACATTCAAGAGGAAACAGTGCCTAACTCGGTCAAAGGCATTAGCTAAGTCCAGTTTGATAGCCATACCTCTTTCCTTACGCTGCTGGCTTGAGAGAATTGCCTCTTGAACCAAAATGAAATTGTCCACTAGTTGTCTACCATGGATAAAGCCCCCTTGATTTTCTAGAATGATTGTGGGGAGAAGATATTTCAGCCTCTTTGCTATTACTTTGGTGATCAACTTGTAACCAGTGTTACAGAGAGAGATGGGGCGAAATTTGTTGAAGGAGCTAGCGCCTTTCTCCTTGGGGATGAGTGCAAGGAACGCAGAGTTTGTACCACCTCCTATTTTCTGACAGTCTTGGGATTTCTGAACCATTTTATAGAGGTCTTTTTCCACAATGTGCCAACAGGAATGCAGAAATCTGGCGGAGAATCCATCCAGTCCTGGTGCTTTTTCAGGATCCATGGCAAAAAGAGCCTTCTTGACCTCAGCCTTGGTGACTTTAGCTTCTAGAAGTTGGTTCATCTCAGCAGAAATAGAAGGGAGGACCCAGTCTAGGAGATCTGAATTTTGAACCAGATTCGCATCCTCACTGTACAACTTTTGGAAGTGAAGGAATGCTGCTCGTTTGATGCTTGCAAAGTCTTTATGGTTGGAATTGTCTTCCTTGATCTCAGTAATGGTATTGAAGCATTTTCTGGCTTGATTTTGTTTGTGAAAGAAAGAGGAATTTCTGTCTCCCGCTTTGAGCCATAGGCAGCGAGACTTAATCCTCCAAAACTCTTCTTCAGCCAGGCAGGCTTTGTGGAAGTGTTGTTGGAGCTGAACCTCCTTTTCGAGGATTTCTCTAGTTACATATGTCTCTTCCGAAAGAAATTGGTGTGCTTCCAGTTGACTTTGGAGATTTTTCCTTTCAGCTGCTGGGTTAGGAAGAGTTTTGGCCCAGCACTTTAGGGCAGCTTTCGTTCTTCTGAGCTTTTCTTCCCACACGTAGAAGGGTGATCCATTGACTGGCTGAGACCAACTTTCCTTGACAATCTGCATGAAATTGGGTTCCTTGGCCCAGAGGGGGCTAAATCTGAAGGGAATGGGGTCAAGATTGGGATGAGCCCGGAGATCAAGCTTGATAGGATTATGATCAGATATGCTGCAAGGAAGGATTTGCATACTAGCATCTAATCCAAGAAAAAGAAAGGAACTTTGGACAAAATATCTATCCAGTCTTGTTGCAATATGTCCAGGGCCTACTCTTTTATTTGACCAAGTAAACTTACCAGAAGAGGGCTTGATGTCCAGCAAGTCCCAATCTTGCAGAATATCCTCTGCCCATTCCCTCGCCGGATCACGCACAATGCAACCTCCTCTCTTTTCTGAGGAATGTAATGTGAGATTGAGGTCACCTGCAATAATGATGTTAACAAGGTTGCCAAGATCCGCTTGCCTTCTTATAGAGTCCCAACAGGCCTTTTTTTCTCCAGCATTGACCGGAACATAAACATTGAAGAGACAAAAATATTCTTTAGTGACACGGTGCTGCATTTTTAGAAGCAGCCAGTGAGTGTTTGAAATTTCAGAAATTAACGAGAACTTGCTATCATTCCAAAGAGTGCCTAACCCTCCAGAGGCTCCTCGGGCTGAGACATCTTTTTCTTTGCTTTTACTCCAGATTCTTTTACTTGATTGGAGGAAGTCTGCGTCCTCCATCTTGGTCTCCTAGATAAGGAATATGTCTGGGGCTTCTATTCTTATTAAGTTTCTTACGACCTTTTCCTTGATTTTGATCCCCATACCCCTACAATTCCAGGAGACTATTTTCATTATTTATCTTTGTTCTGCTGGGCTCCCTTGGAGCCTTGGGGCTGGTTTCTCACCATCTTCGGCTTTTTTGCTAGCAACTTCTTCAGAGTTGGTTGGCTGCCCTGTAACTTGTCCTTGAACATTTCCTGCTCTCTTTTCTCCCGATCTGTTTTGCGGCCTCTTGTGGATCTCCTAACAGAGGCCTGGGAGTCGCCTATTTCTCCTTCCTCCTCCGAGTCTTCCGACTCATGATCCTCTTCCTCGACTTCAACAGGGATTCATTTTGAGCTTTCTGCAACACTTGCATCTTTGGAAGAAATAGAGGGGTTACCTTTGTCCGGAGATGCTGTCTTTTGGGCCTCGACCTCCTGGGTGTCCTCTTGATGCGAGCTTAGAAGTTCGAACTTGTTTTCTGGAGCAGACTTAGATGAGATCTGCTAAGTAGAGGCCTGTTGGGGACCTTTGCCATTAGGGCCTCCCGGCTTTTGAGCCTTGTGAAAGGTTTTGGAGCGCTTGACTTGGTTCCAACCATCCTCCTTCCCTTGCACAGCCTCGATGTTGGACGGACAGCCTCTGGCGAAGTGACCACAGACATGGCATTTTCGGCATTTGAAGGGCAACTGCTCATAGTCCAATTTCTGCACATGCGACCAGCTTCCGACTTTGATTTTGATGGCCTCTGGCAGCCCAACCTCCAAATCTACTTCCACGCAGATTCTGGCGCAGTCATACTGATCCTTGTTGTTTGCTCGATCGATAAATTTCCCAAGGGCATTCTCAATATGCATCAAAGAGTCCCAATTCCAGCAGTGAACTGGGATATTTGGGAGTCTAACCACACCGAGACTGCTTTGGGCACGTCCACTGCAGGATCAAAGTCCGGAGTCCACTTATTTAGATACAAACCCTGAGGGCCCATGAAGTAGGGGCCATTTTGGAAGATCAAGTCTTTTTCATCCTTTGAAGAGAACTCGAAGAGAAAGTATCCTCTCCCCAAAAAATAAGAAGTAACATTTTCTTTGATCAACGGCACCCAGTTTCTGCTGACCCAGCTCTCAGTGGTTTTGGGAGATGGCCATAGCCCTGTGAACTGGCCTATGAGAGCTCGTTCGGCCAATGATAAAGCAACCTAGATCGGAGTCTCTGTAGGAAGAGAGATCTCAGGTATATCATCTAGTTTCTTGACAAATTTCGCAACTTCGGAATTCTTCTTCTTAGGAAGCCCTGCCAAGAGGCGATCGAAGGCCTCAGCAGTAGAGGGAGGCAGAGGGGGGGAGGAGGCGCCTGGGGAGAGCCCAGCCCCTCCATGGGCGCAAGCCCTAGAATGAACGCGGCCTAGTTCAAGATGCAGCGGCAGGCAGCTCCAGCGCGTTCGCTCCAGCACAGCTTGGAGATACTAGGGTAGAATTGGTATTACATGGTGTACTTTGGTCCATTTGATATTAACAAATTAGATGAACAAAAATTGGTGTAACAATATATATATATATATAACAGTAGCAGGGTTTTCTTATACAGAGACTGGTGGAAAAACTAGTTCTGGGTCAAAGTCAAATATCTAGGACTCAAAAACTCTCAAGGCTGACAGACCATGATCAAACTTCAGTAATATATAACTATGATATGCATTCCATTGAAAACCCTAAGGACCCAGTTCAATGGAAACCACTATCCAAGTGAGAATCCCCAAATAAATACCTAGAAGATAGAGGAAATGACTTTAATATAAAGAACCTAGGTCAATGAATTTTGAATTTGAAGTCTTGAACCAACTAATAAATTGTATTAGCAGAAGAAAAAACCCACTTGCGAAGGAGGAAATCACCAAATATTAAATAGGGTATTAACGAAAACAAAATTTATGAAAGGAAAGTCAAGGGGAAATATATGTAGCCTATACCTGATTATTGGTGAAGGAAGCCATAAGATTTGTGTAGTCCTGCACAATAAGCAGGAATAAAAAGCCCAAAATTATACTCCTCAGTTAATAAATTCCTTAATTTTGTCTAGGAAATATATGTAACCCATAATTGATTATTGGTGAAGGAAGTCATAAGATTTGTGTAGTCCTCCACAATAAGCAAGAATTAAAAACCCAAAACTATAGTCAGTTGATAAATTCCTGAATTTTGTCTACATGTGTGACAGGATAAACACTATACCTGTACGCACTTGAGTTTTTCAGGAACCATTGAGAATTGTTGTCGGGAGCAGTAATTTCACAAAACCCTAAGGTCGACCAAACCTCAAACACACTAGCCATAAGAAAACAAGTGAGGCACAAAGAAACAACATTTCAAAGAGTAATGTGGAATTAATGGCTCTTAAAAAAGCAGTCATAAAAAAAATTAAATGAGGGTTTCTTTACTGTGAACCCTTACCTCTTACAGGTTAGCCACATGAATCTGGTAAGCCTGGCCAACTACAGAGAGGGTTACAACTGAAAAATGAAGGTGAACCAACTTTGACAAGGTATAGTTTTATAGCTCTTTTCGAAGAGAGTGAAAATGCAAATGGAATCGACAAAGTGTGGTGGGGAAGTGGTAATTACCCCATAACCAACCCTTCATGCCTAATGGTTATCGATTGCAAGCCTAGTGAATGTGAACCATGGATTTTCTGACACCTCAACAGACCCCCACTTCTAACATGAGTACAACTAAAATAATTCCTAATAGCTCAAGTCTCTAGATTATTCGGTAATATATGCCAACGCAGCAAATAATAAGCATGGGTATCTTGGAACATAGTATATAAATAAAAATATAACCACCGATTGACAACGTTCATGTAGGTTGGAATCATCGACATATAATATTATAACTAAACATTTTTCCCATACTATAGTGTTACTATCATTTTCGCAATCAATAATAAATAAAAGGATAAAAAATCATTGCAACTGACAAACATCCTTTGCATGTAAACCAATCCAATATTGCATATAGAATTAACAATTATAGTTTAAGCTAACCGATAGAAGGGTAGAAATATAAAGTTGTTATGAAACCAAATCATACAATAGAAGAAAATATAGATCAACAACTTTGAATTCAGCCTCTTCAAGGGGGCAACCTCATTTACATTACATAAATTAACAATTCTTGGATGATACAAATGAAAAAAACTCCTTTCTATATATAGGAGTCCATGGGGTCACAATATAATCCTAGCTGACCTAACAATAATAATGTAAGGGAACAACAATAAAAATAGTGGGATTTTATGGGGCACAATAATAACAATATGGGGACTCCAGGGGTACAAAAATAACAATAAGGGGGCTACACTAACAACAATAAGGGACTATACTAGTGTTGAGCTGCACTTTTGCCCAAATTTTCACGATATTTATCACATCATTATATGCTTGTACCTAGTATTTTAATCATTGTTTATCCATTAAGTTGATGATTAGAGGCATTTAGAAATAATAATTATTCCTCGTTATTAATTAATTTAGAAGGTGTTTTTTGTAATAGTTTCATTAATAAATTCCTTATTGGTTGCAGGAAGGCTCGGTGCAGAAATGCATTTGAGTACAATTCACCAAATGCATAAAAGCAGCAGTTGGGTAGTTGAATTGTTGTAGGTGAAAATATCCAATTTGCGACCAAATGGAGCATAATCTCTCAATTCCAAGACATGGGTTGTGTTCAGAGCACCATGTTTCCTATAACCCAGAAACTGTTTGACAGAATTTGGCTTCGTGAAGGAGTTATCGTTAGGGGAATATTCCACTAAAAACCATTTTTGAACGTGAACGTATTGGGTCTCTATGAATATTGTTGCTCTGGTTATGTTTGGGGATTAAAACAAATCTCAGTTTACCCATCATTTTATGAAGAGCACAACTTAAGCGTGCAATCATATCTGTTATCTCTATCAAAATCCATTGAAGTGGACTACATTTCTTCACCGAGGTTTTTACAAGCCATAGCACCACAAATTACGAAGAGCAAGATGTTAGTGTTAGTCTAGTCATACTGCCATTAGTGATCAAAATTGCTCTTTTGCATTTGCATATTAGGAGTCCCATACCATAAATTTTCACCATTCCATTAGGTCATGGATTCATTGATGGTAGTGGCCTTTCGTCAGTTTTCCCTCATGTGAAACTTGCTAATTTTCTTCTCTATGGTCTTTGGTCATGATTCATTCTCACTCCCAATTCATGTCATTAGGTCATAGGGTTGGTTCCATTAGGTTCTAGGGTCTCATCATGGTCAAATTAATGAGTCAAATGTCAATAAATCCCAACAAGGTCATGAGGAGGTCTAATAAACTCAAAGTCACAGTATCTGGAAAGATCAAAGAAATGTTTTGTTCAGCTTGATGTAATTTTCACCTCAGAACCATGTTTTGAGGTGAAAACATGATAGTTTTCCTTTATTATTGTCTATTATATAATTTTATGTCTTCATATGTAATAAGCTGCACTTCAGAAGTGCTATCTCCACAAAGCCACCACCCTGTCCTTCAGAGAAGTTTTCCACAACACTTTCAGTGAAAAATCATGTTCTAAGTATGCCCATCAAAAAGAACCCGGAAAGAGCTTTCCAACGGTATATTATATGCTCAAAACTGATTTCTGGATTGAAAATTATGCCTAAGTGAAAGAAGCTCCCCTATAGCCTAACCCTTCCCCTTTTCCCATTTCTTCCTTACACTTTATTTCATAAAAGATTATTTTTTTTCTTTATAAAATCCCTTTTTCCCGATCTGATTGCCTAATCGCATCGCAAAGGTCCCACTTTCGATTGATCGCAACATCCAAATCGCCGCTCCGATTTCCTACCTCCGGTCGACCCCGCCCGATTACACCTCTGTCGTCGATCTCCTTAAAGATCCGACGGCCCACAGCTAATCACATCATCGAAATTGCAGATTTGGTTCCCAAACACTTAAACCCGCTTTCCCTCTTCCCCGATCTTCCGATTGTGATTACTCTCCCGGCGGTCCCACCACAATCCCTTATGCTCGTTCCAAACAAAAACGAGCTTTTCCTTTGTAAAAAGTGAAAATCAATGTTAAAACATTTCTTAAGTGTTTTAATCGCATCACGCGTTTTCATTATACCATATTAAAACTCCGCGCTACGTCCCCCCCCCCCCCGATTTGCGATTGTGATTGACCTTTCGGGTCCCACTTAAATCTTCCGCCCTTTTCAAAAGAAAATGGGTTCTTCCATATGTAAAGTCCAATATTTCATTTGTTTTGGCTTTATAAAGGACTTTCCCCCATCGCTTATCCCCAATCGCAATCAACAAAGTCCCATTATATAATACATCTACCTCGATTTCCGATTGCAATTGCGCTGCACCCCCGGTTCCACCTTGATCTTTTCCTCCTTTTTCAAATGAAATTTGGTCTTTTCCTTTGTAAAAAGCGGAAAAACCATTTTCGTTTTTTTTAAAGGGATTTCTCCAATCGGACACTACTTTTCCTTGTTCATCCCCACTCTTCTATTGTATTACCCCATAGCATCTTTCCAATCACAACGCAAGTTTTCCATTGCCCTATTATATGATACCCCCTCTCCGCTCTGATCTCCGATTGTGATTGCGATTCGGGCCCACATCCCTTTCCCTTCACTCTTTTCCATTCAGAAGGGGATTTTTCTTCATTTAAGGTATAATTTTACTTTTCAAATGGTTTTCAAGGGGCATTCTCTTCAAAGGCGGATTTTCTTCAAGAAAGCAAAATAGAGAAAACAGTCAAGGCCGAGAAACTAATTATGAAACAGTCACAGCTTCAGCAACAATTAATAAGGGATTGGTTCTACAGTTTCTTCTTCTCATTTGTTGGATGTAACTGTGAAATCTTCAGATGCTTAAAAATGTATTGTTGCTCCTTCTTTTCAGGGGCAAATTTTTGGTCTCTTTCCTATGATCGTATTTTAGTTCCTGAGTTGGTAAAACAACTCCCTTTTTCTGTGGATCTATTTCCCACATTTATGGTCTATTTAATGTAATTTTCAGTCATTTGTAAGAGTCAGTCAGTAAGTAAGGGGAATAGTGTGGAAATCAAGGAGGACGCTCTGCGCCCCCATTGTAACAGTTTGATAGGGAACTAATAAGATATGCAGCTCTGATTTGTGAGATCCATGTGGTGTGAATTTTAGCATTTGTTCTTTCCTTTGTGTTCATATGTAAATTTGTCATGTTCACCATACATTCATAAACATTTCTGGTTGAATGCTTTCAAGATAGATAGGTAGAATCCATTTTTAATGCTCTGCCTTGGGAAATCATTCAATATTCTGTGTTTTCTTCTGTTTGAAAAGGATCCATCTCCTATGCCCTTTTCAGCTCCTCACCAGTCTTACCATCCCATCATTATTTAAACTTAATTGCTAAAATCCCTGCCTACCTTGCCCCATGAAATACCCTGTATCTCTGATTTAATTCCCCAGTTTCAAATTGTCCCATTTGTTCCATACAACCCTGAAATTCATTTAAAAAATTTCCCAGCATTATACCTAGCCTAATATCAGTTTTTCTATTGCACTTCATTGAATATTTTTCACGGAGAGAGCCCTCTCCTGACCTTGTAGGGCTAGTTACAAGGCTGAGCGCGGTTTAAGGTTACCCTGATTTTCCTTTTTCAGCCTGAGGTCCAGTTCAAGTGCTAACACAAGACAAAGATAATATTAAGGATTATGGGAAAACAAGATGTCGACCCATCGATAAATCAAACATATGGTTCCTTTTTAAACAATTTAACATTTTTGAAGACATTTTCTAGATGGAGATGAGCCGGTGGATTGAAAGAATTATCTGCAATTTATGAAGCGATGAGTGAACTTGAACAAGGTAACAGGGGAATAAGTTGAGCATCAGCGGTGTTGGAATGCCTCTTGAAATACATTTGAATAGTTAAGTTTGAATAAAGAAATGGTTGATGAAGAAAAATCCAAAGGAAATGTTGCATTTTCTTCTGGAAACTATGAGGAAGCTATAAAACATTTCTTTGAAGCTATAGCTCTTGCTTCGACCAATCATGTTTTATATTCAAATCGTTCTGCAGCATATGCTTCATTACATAAGTATAATGAATATCTTTAGAATGCTAATAAGACAGTGGAAATCAAGGCAGATCGGTCCAAGGGTTACACCAGGCTTGGGGCAGCATATGTTGGGCTTGGAAAACACGATGATGCAATTTATTCTTAAAAAAAGGCCTGAAGTTTGATCCTTCAAATGAAGCATTAAAATCAGGCCCTGTTGATGCACAAGAAGCAAGTAGATCTCAGGCTGCATCCTCTCCATTTGGAAATATATTCCAGGGGCCATAATTGTGGGCAAAACTAACAGTTGATCTAAAAAAAAGATTGTATTTGCAGCAACCTGATTTTGTTAAGATGATTCAAGATGTTCAAAAAATCCCTAACAACATTAATATCTATCTTAATGATCAACACATGATTCAGGTTTTGATCGATAAACAAATTTCCATCCTTAATGAAAATCATTGTTGGAATTGTTGTGCGAAGTCAACGAAGTCCGAATTTCCTCTAGAAATCAAGACACACCTTCCAGCAACAGCCACATCCCACAAAAAGGGGAACGGTTTCCTAAATTCGGCATTCTGTCTCAAGCTAATTCTTATTCCGGAAAATAATTCATGCAGTTGTGGGAATCGATTTTTCTAATATCTGGTTTCAAATCTATTGTAGCAAACTCTACTATTTATAAATACAGTTCTCGGCAAACAAGAGCAGTTCCACTGCTATAAAATGTAGAGCTTTGCATTAGATCAAGGGAGAAGTCGATAGCTAGAGATATGTGGAGTAGCTATAGAATGAAGGAATTGATGGATCATGTAGATAGAGTGATGTAATAGCTGCGTAGACAAAAGGAGTCGATCCATTGGAATTGAAGGAGTTGCGCACTAGAATGTAATAGCTGCGCATTAGATGTGATCGAATGGAGGGATAGAGCAGTCGACCCAGGAGAAGAAAGAGCTGCGTATTAGAAGAAGGAGTTGCACATTAGAATAAGTAGTTGTCCATTAGAATGAAGGAGCCAGCATTAGATCAAAGAAGCATCGATTTTCTGAAGATGTAGAGAGTGTAGAGAGCGCAGAGTTAGTGAGTCCATCGATTTTCTCAGATGCAAAATCGATTCTCTCATAAATTCGGCATCGAATTGCCTAGCACAATGGTTGTAATGAAGCAGCAGATGATGTGTACATTCATTGATGTTTGAAGCAATGTTTTGATTTGATTTAATAAATTTTGGCTTTGCATTTTTTAGTTTTTATATACACATTGTAATTTTAATTTTTAGCATTGAGTTAGTTTGGGACTTGCTCCAGGAAGTGGAAATGATCCACCACAACCTTGAGTCGAATCCTCATTTTTCATAGATTTAGGATTTGTTTAATTTGTAGAATTATCTTTTGTTTTAAATTGTTTTTAAATAGCATCTAATTCTGCACTTAGATTATTATTTTGTTTTTCAATTTCTGAGTTTAAATATGGAATTAGAACAAATTGTAGATGCTTTGAATTTGAATATGTTAACATTGCTTATTCAAAATATTAAATCATTGTTTGCATTATCTAATTTCTTTGAATGTTTGTAGGATTTAAATGGGCATTTGATTTGTTTATGCATAATTAGATCTCTTTTAATTAGAATTTGTTTTGTTTTAGATCTCTTTTAATTAGATTCTTTATTGTTTTTATAGTGTAATCATTTCCTTATGTAAGCAAGTTTGAGTGTGGATTTGATTAGGTAGAGATATCAAGTTTAAATACAGTGTGATGATTCGATTTGAAGTAGGCTTGCTTTTTAATAGTTCATTTTCATTTAGATTAAAATATTTAAATAGTTTTTAATGGGATTCTTAAGTGTTATTTTATAGAGTGAAATGGTTTCTTTTAGCAATAGATAGAATTGTAATTTGTTAATTTAAATCTTGAATTTGTTATCAAGAGTAACTTTAGTTAGTTTAAGGTTTGAAGTTATTATTAAGGTAATGTGTGTGTTCTTTTAGTTATCTCAAGTCTTAGTTTCAAGTGTCAATGTCAAGTTAGTGAGAGGAGTTAATAGATTAAGGTTTTTAAGTTATCATAGGAGATTTTAAAAGTAGAATGCGAGTGCGAGAATGTTACATGATTGAGGATTGATTTTTAGTTTATTTACAGTGTGGAGTTTGTAGTAAATGGAATTGGTTCAGTAAGTTTCATTTTCAAGATTGTTTATTTGGGATAAAATGTGTGTTTCATTCCAATATCTAGTTTATCATTACAAAGGAACATATTTATACTCTGATTAGTAATATAAGCCAATACGCAGTACAAGTCATGTTTACGACTCCCGGATTGATAATTAATATTGAGAGGTTTAATCCGACAATTAAACCACCCAACAACTAGTAATATAGGAACCTAACATTCCCCTCTCCTTCAAAAAAGTGTTGTCCTCAATGCTTGAATAATTTTGGATGCTTCTGTATAAAATTCTCATCCTCCCATGTGGAATCTTCAGTGGGTAAGTTCTTCCACTTGATGAGATAATTTGAAATTGATCGATTTCGTAGTTGTCGAGTTCTTATTTCCGTGATTGCTTCAGGTTCCAATATGATTTTCCCTTCCTCATCAAGTTCTGGAAATATTGTTTGAACTAGAATTTTATCACCTATAACCTTCTTTAAGCATCAAACATGGAAAACTAGGTGCACTCGGGAAGATGCAGGAAGCTCCAATTCGTATGCCATAGTACTTTGGTGATAATTTATTATTGTTCTTAGCTTATTGGAGGGACATTTTTTTGTATGGTTGCAGTCATAAAAATACCCAATCTCCTACATCAAAACTTCTCTCGATGCGGTATTGATATGCCTATTGTTTCATTCAATTATGTGCCAAATTTAGGTTATCCTTTAAGAGTTGGAGAACTTGTTGTTGATGCTCGATGTGATATTCCAATGATTGAACCTTAGAATTTTCTCTTAAATATGATGTGATGGACAGTGGATGATATCCATAAAGTTCCATAAATGGGATCATTTTTGCTGTAGTGTGGAAGGAAGTGTTATGCCACCATTCAGCCAGAGGTAACCACTTGATCCACTGTGTTTTTTTATCAGATACAAATAAATGAAGATATCCTTCCAAACATTTGTTCACTATCTCAGTTCTCCCATCATAATGAGGATGATAAGATGAGCTATGATCTAGTTGAGTACTTGAACAATAAAATAATTCTGTCCAAAAATTTCTAGTGAAAATGTGCTCTCTATTGCTTACAATAATATTTGGGTTTCCATGTACCTTTTGAATTGTTTCCATAAATGAAATAGCAACTATACTCTCTTTAAATGGATGAGATAATGCACAAAAGTGTGCATTCTTTGTGAGTATATAACCTACCACCATGATGACAATATTTCCTTCGGACTTAGGTAAAACTATGATAAAATCCATTGAAATATCCTCCCAACGTTGACTTGGAATGGATAAAGGTTGTAGAAGACCCGAGATCTTAATTGTCTCAACTTTATTTTGATGGAAAACCAAACATTCCGGCACAAAATTTTGAATATCAGATTTAAGTCCATCCCAAAAAAATTATTTCTTCACCCAGTGATAAGTTTTTAAAAATCCTGAGTGTCTTCCTAAGGGAGAGGTGTGATATTCCAAAAGAATGTTTTTCTTTAGTTGGGAATTCTTAAAAATATATAAGAAATCTTTGTACCATAAGGAATCATTTTTCCAACTAAATGTATCAGATGTATTGGGATCTTGCTGCAAATTTTGAATGAGTGTCCACACTTCTTCGTCATTATTCCATTCCTCTCTTGCTTCGATTATCCAATCTAGTTGGATTATAGAAATGGCACAAAACAATGCTTCAACATCCTCATCCTTCCTTGAGAGTGCATCTGCAACAACGATTAGCTTCCCTTAATGGTAGATGATTTCAAATTAATAACCCAACATCTTTGTGACCCATTTTTGCTGCTCTTCTGAAGATAGTCTTTGTTCCAAAAAATATTTAAGACTATCATGATCAGTTTTTACCTTGAAGTGTCTTCCCATTAGGTAAGGTCGTCATTTCTTTAGTGCATCTAGTATTTCCAACATTTCCTTCTCGTAAATATATTTTTGTAAATACTTTCCTTTGATTAGATGACTTTCAAAAGGAATGGGTCTTCCTTCTTGCATTAAAACAACACCAATTCCCTTTCCTAAGGCATCACATTCCACAATAAAGGTTTTTGTGAAGTCTAACGTAGCTAAGACCAGTGCTTGTGAAGTCTTAGGAGTCCATGAAAATGTATATTTCTTCAATAATGTTGTTAGATATGTTGCTATTCTCCCATAATTCTTAACAAACTTGCGATAATACCATGTTAACTCGAGAAATCCTAGCAACTACTTGATGGTTGTGGGGACTTTCCATTCCTTAATAGCTTTAAATTTTTTAGTGTCTTCCTTAACACCCTCCTGAGATACAATATGACCTAGATATTCCACCTCTTGTAATCCAAAGAAACATTTGGAGGTTTTTTCATATAATTGTTTCTCCTCCAATTGTTTGAGCACCCTGTCAACATGTTGAACAAGATCCTTCCAAGACCTGATGTAGATGAATATATCATCAAAAAATACTAACACATAATTTCTAAAGAATGGTTTGAAAATTGAACTCATCAACCCTTGAAATGTAGAAGGTGCATTGGTAAGGCCAAAAGGCATGACCAAAAATTCATAATGACCCTCATGAGTTCTAAATATTGTTTTCAGAATGTCTTCAGTCTTCATTCTAATTTGATGATATCTTGAATGAAGATCCAACGTGGTGAAATAAATTGCACCATGTAATTCATCCAATAAGTCATCAATCACAGGAATGGGAAATTTATCTTTAATAGTGAGATTATTGAGCTCCCTATAATCCAAACACATGCTCCATGATCCATCCTTCTTGTACACCAATACTACTAGAGCATAGAAAGAACTTTGACTACGTTGAATTATACCAGCTTATAGCATTTCTGCAATCATACGTTCAATTTCGCTCTTTTGGACATAAGGATATCTGTAAGGTCTGATGTTTGGGGGAACACTGTTGGGAAAAATACTGAGAGGGGGGGGTGAATCAGTATTTACAGCATATTCAAAACTTTTTACTTTTTCACTCTCTAATACCCATACGCTACTTTCCTTTAGTAAACTCGCGTATATACGCGGATATCCTTCA
The DNA here is from genome assembly GCA_034641835.2 of Pinus albicaulis. Lineage (NCBI taxonomy): Eukaryota > Viridiplantae > Streptophyta > Pinopsida > Pinales > Pinaceae > Pinus > Pinus albicaulis. The sequence goes on along the minus strand of CM076572.1, from coordinate 992,825,067 downwards.
TGCAACTCACGTATTAGCAGAGATCTAAAAATGCAGATATTTATTAACTTAGTTCTTTGCACTATTCAATCATCTGATGTTAAGTTAATAGTAAACATGTGTAGTAACAACAGAATAAACCATCACACAAAGCATCACACATGAACACTGGGATTTTTAGGTGGAAACCCAAGTCGGGAGAAAACCACCGCTGCAGTTGCTCAGCCTTCAATATTTTATTATAGAGAAAACATCTTACAACATATGTGCTGGTGCAGACTCCTACCAGCACGCAGGCACCCACCTGTGCTCGTTTACCAGCCTCTCCTGGAAGGGAGCTCCAACCCCCTGACTCGTTTACCAGCCTCTCCTGGAAGGGAGCTACGACCCCCTGATCTCGTTTACCAGCCTCACCTGGAAGGGAGCTACGACCCCCTGCTCTCGTTTACCAGCCTCACCTAGAAGGGAGCTACAACCCCCTGACTGAAGGCTACAACCTTCAGCACCTCTATGGACCACGTTTCATCAATTTTCACACTGGATCCAAAGTTTCCTTTAGGACACCACTTGCAGGCCATGTTTCATCATATTTTCAGACTGGACCCTTTCCATACTTTTAAGCACGGTCAACCATGAAACAGATACATATAACTCACTGATAGATATCAGTAAACCAGCAGAACAGATCAGACATTTCTTACCACAGACTTCAGCAAACCCTAGTTTTCATACGCGCTTTCCTTTCTCTGATGTCGCGTATATACGCGCTTCCGTTCACATAAACCAGCGTATACTTCTGTACAGATCCAATTTCATTGCGCATACGCGCTTTCTCTTCAGCGAAGCCGCGTATATACGCGCTTCCTCTTCGGCGAACTAGCGTATGGTTCTTCAGACTTTTATGTCATTGCAATTCTTCACCACAGATACATCACTTCAGATTTTACCCTTTACCTCAGACAGATGTTCGCCTCCTCACAGATCTAATCACTCCATAAACAGATCTAGTAGATACAAATACATTTCAGATCTAGATCCCCTTCTTCATCATTTTCTTCATTGGTGCATCATAGATTCAGATCTATCATTCAACTGTAACCCTTTCCATTCAGATATACTTCAGAGAGAAGTATCCATTCAAGCTCAGACATCTTGCACCCACACTCATGATTTGCACAATGAATTTCTTCTCCTTATATAGGTTTACCCTTTTTCAATACCATGAGCCAAAACAATACCATGAGCCCAAAACTACATTACTTCCGATGGTATTCCTGGACGGGGTCTTTTAGACGAATCATTACCCAATACAATGGGTCAATACCATGGTGGTTACCCCTGGTTTTGCACTTTTTGAGCGCTTTTGCCCATACGCGACTTGACACGTTCTTTCCCGCGTGCATACGCGACTTCCCCTAGACATATCCACGTATGCCTTGAGACATACTCTTTTCACCATAGATTTTGCACAAGCTGAATTCCTTTCTTCATTGTCTTCTGTACTCACTGTAGATACATCAGATTTAGTTCATCAAACCATATTCTATCAAGCACAACTGCATCAAGTAAGTTGCCATCATCTTCATCAAGTTTGTTGCCATTCAAGGACAACACTCAGCATCAAATTGCTAACAAACATCATTGCATATCAGATTTACATTATTTACCAAGTCCATCAGGTCAAGAATAACTTCATGAGGTGGATTGCCATCAAGGACAACACAAGTCAAAAATCTCATGTCTTCATCTTCATTCGGTGGGTTGCCATCAAGGACAACACTCTGCATCATATTGCCAACAATCTCCCCCTTTGGACTTGATGGCAACCACGATGGTGTTTGGTTACCACAACAGATAGGTACATTAAGAATACAATGACACCATGTCACATTCCCCATTTTTGACACTATTCTTTCTCTTCATTCAAACACCATGTCACTCTCCCCCTTTGACATCAAGGGCAAAGGGCGGATCAAAAACCAACATACTCTTCCCCTTTTCTCCTCATGTGGAAGAAGCGTTCTGCAGATCTGATATGTACTGAAGTGGCCAAGCTCCCCCTGAGTTCATGCTGAATCTTCAAACATATTTTTCAATGAAGTACATGACTTTATGAACTTCCTATCACCAAAGACTCATACTTACATCAAAGATCCAACCAAGTGGATTTACATATGAGACTCAAATGCCCAACCAAGTGGGTTTACAATTTTGACTCAGCTACCCAACCAAGTGGGTTTACAAAATTTGACTCAGCTACCCAACCAAGTGGGTTTACAAATTTGTCAAGTCCTTACATGACTGAATATTACAATTTTCATCATGGGTCTTCAACAAGACCTTTTCATCAAATTACAAATATGACCATTTATGACCAATACCAGAAAGACTTCAAAGAACATATTTCAGAATCATCATAATGCCAACAATGCATTATACTTAGCAAAGCTAATGCTCCCCCTGAATCTGTGCATCCAAGCATCATTTCCATATGACTAAGGCTCCCCCTTAGTTTGTGCATATTGAACACTTTCACCAACAAATCATCAAGGCATCTTTATCAAAACATTAGAAATAGAATTATGAGAACTGGAACACCACCAGAGATACCAAACAGCACTGCAGCTGTGCTGAAGAGAGCTGACTCCAAACAGAAAATTGTCAGCAATCAGACATACGCGATTTTTTGTGCAGTAACTCGCGTATATACGCGACTGTGTTTCATGAAACCCGCGTATCCAATACCATCTTCTATATTTTAACCAGATCTGATCCTCTATGAGAAAAAGACAGTGTTCAGCTTCTTTCTGAGAAATTTGAATGGTTCCCTTAACTACAAATAGATAGAACAGTGTAGTTGTGTCTTCAAGCGTCATCCAACGGTTGTAGCATAAGCACATTAGTAACCAAGCCTTCAGATTCTTTGCAGCATCAATACAATCTTTCCAAGAGAGATTATCATACCAGAACAACATCTTCAAATATGTGTCAATCATCCATGTGGTCTAGTATCACCATGATCTTTAAGATTCAACATGAAGTAACATATGCAGGGAAAAGATTTCCATCATAGTAACAAACTCTACATGATCTATTCTTATTTCTTGAATCAAACGACATCCAACTCATCCATGTGTGATCACAAAAGATACTTATCAGCAACCAAGGCTTAAAATCTCATCATAATAAACCATGTACCAAGTCATCATCATTTGAGCATGAGTATCACAAAAACCAAAGAATAAGCAGTCATATTGCCAACAATGCAATCATTAGTATTCAACCTGCTGCTTCCCCTGAACCAGTGCTCCTCAGAAACTTCAAACAGCACCAGAGATTCCAAACAGAAATATAGACATGCTAACCCAGACAATTTCTCACCAAGCACACATACGCGGTTTTGCGTGTATGAAATCGCGTATATACGCGACTGTATTCAAGGAAATCCGCGTATACAAATTAATCTCCAGAGTTTTAATCAAATCTGATTCTTGGCATAGCAGAGACTACTCCAAACTTCTATCTGAGAAATTGTTTCTTGCTGAACCCATCGTTTGCTGAACCCAGATTCCTAATCAGGACTCGACAAAGAATGCACCACTACTAGTTCCTTTTTCAATCATCAACCTGTGACCGGGTCTATGTTTCCATCATCATCATAGTGTCTTTCTGTTGAAGTCAGCTTATCAACTCAATCTCTTGTCTGAACTTTCCATTTCTTCTTTGTAGAAACATATGAGGGAATCATCATGAAATATAGCATGAGCAAACAACATAGACTAGTATCATCAAATATATGAGAGAAGAAAGATAAGACAATGTATCCATGACTTCAAGTATCATCCAACAGGTGTAGCATGAGACCATCAATAATCAAGCCTTCAGACCTTTTCGCAGTATCAACATATTCTTCCCAAGAGGAATTATCATATTTAGAATAACTTTTTCAATAGTCAGTCAAGCAGTCAACCACGTGATCTGATATCACCAATATCTTCATGCATTCTACATGCTCTGTCCTCATATCTGAATCAAAAGACTTCCATCTCAACAATGAATACTCTTCATCAAAAAGCAAACAATACTCATCCATAATCTTCAACTTAAGTAACCAAGTATCATATCATCATTATTTAAAAACTGAGAAATCAAGCTGATACAGAGTCAATAATACAGTTATTAACAGTCAGACTGATACTCCCCCTGAACCTCTGCTCCAGATCTTCAGCTATCATATAAATTCTCTTATCATCAATGCATACGCGACTGTGTCTGCTTGAACTCGCGTGTATACGCGACTTTTGTTAATATAACCCGCGTATGGAAAGTGAAGCATAGAAATTTTTCACATTCCTTCATCTCCCCCTGAACTTGCCCTTCCTGTACCTGTCTTCTTCACATCAGAAGCATTGTCAGAAATAAATATAACCAGAATAATCAAATCAATCATGAGAATCATCATGTATTGCTCCCCCTGTGACGATACATTACTAATCTCCATAATGTATCTCACATTACTTCTGCAGTCATTCAGATAAGTAAGCTTCAGAAGCGTATGACTGCAGTAGGGTTAGTATTCCCTACGTTTCTAACCGGTCCTCCTTCTTTCTCCAGATTTTCTTGAAATTTCTAATTGTGTGCTGGAGATTGTCCACTTTCCCAGATCTGTTCATCCTGCATTCTTTTTCTATATGTCCATACTTGTTACAAGCATAACATCTTATGTGGCCAGCAAAATAAGTATAAGAATCATAATGAGCTTTTCTATTCTTCCTTCTATTGCAATCAACAGCTTTATGTCCATACTTGTTACATGAAAAACAATATCCCTTGAAGAAACCAAAGTACCTATTTGTGTAGAATCTGCTTGTTTGTGATTGAAACAATCTGCTCCTGCAATTGGCTGCAACATGTCCAAAATTATGACATCTAAAGCATTCAACATTATTGAATGATTTCCTTTGAGAATTCATGACTGTTGGTTGACCTTTTGTTTCTTTCAACACTTCAGATTTTGCATTGACTTCCTTTGAATCATTAGCATTCCCTTGTGAACTAGATTCTCCTTTGACTGTTTCATGAAAACCAAGACCAAGTTTAATAGAAGGAGACCTTTGATTACTAAGAATGTTGTCCAAAATTTTTGAACTATCTTGGAACCTCAACAATTTATCTTCTTCTTCAGGTTTACCTTTGAGAATATTTACCTCAACCTCCAAGCCTTGGCATTGCTTCTTCATGCTTTCTTCTTTCCTTCTTCCATCTTCTACTTGATGATTCAGATTTAGAATCTCTTCTTTCAACCCCTTTTCTTGTTCTTCAAATGCTTGTAGAAGTTCTTCATGTTCCTTGTATGATTCTTCTATGACAGAGATGATTTTTGCTCCAAGTTCTTCATTTTTCTTATTTGATTTTTCCAGATTTATTTTGAGAGCGAGGATTTCTTTTTCAAGCCTTCTATGCAGATTTTCATGCATTTCTATCTGTTCCTTCATTATAGAGATCATCTCTTTTTTGATAGAGCCTTTCTCTTTAATTTCTCTTTGTTGTTCTTCAACTTTGATCTTGAGAACTTCTTCTAGATCCATAACATTTCTTTCACTATCTTCATCATTGCATGCACAAGAAAGAGAGTCATCAGAACAATTCCCAATACCTGTTTTATCTTTGCCATTTTCTGCTGCACATGTTTTCTGGGATATCTCCTTTTAAGTGGCCTTATTCTTTTGCTTCATTCCCATTGCGACGGATCTCCTTCAAGCGATCAAGCTTCTGCAGAAGGACCTACTTTGATACCAATTGTTGGGAAAAATACTGAGAGGGGGGGGGGGGGGTGAATCAGTATTTATTGCATATTCAAAACTTTTTACTTTTCCACTCTCTAAAACCCATACGCTACTTTCCTTTGGTAAACTCGCGTATACACGCGGATATCCTTCATACAACTCGCGTATTAGCATAGATCTAAATATGCAGATATTTATTAACTTAGTTCTTTGCACTATTCAATCATCTGATGTTATGTTAACAGTAAACATGTGTAGTAACAACAGAATAAACCATCACACAAAGCATCACACATGAACACCGGGATTTTTAGGTGGAAACCCAAGTCGGGAGAAAACCACCACTGCAGTTTCTCAGCCTTTAATATCTTATTATAGAGAAAACATCTTACAACATATGTGCTGGTGCAGACTCCTACCAGCACGCAGGCACCCACCTGTGCTCGTTTACCAGCCTCTCCTGGAAGGGAGCTCCAACCCCATGACTGGATTTACCGGCCTCTCTGGAAGGGAGCTACGACCCCTGCTCTCGTTTACCCGGCCTCACACGGAAGGGAGCTACGACCCCCACGATCCTGGATTTACCGGCCTCACACGGAAGGGAGCTACCACCCCCTGACTGAAAGCTACAACCCTCAACACCACCTTGGACCACGTTTCATCAATTTTCACACTGTATCCAACAACTTCAATAGAACAACACTTGCAGGCCATGTTTCATCATAGTTTCAGGCTTGGACCCACTCCATACTTTTAAACACGATCATACATCTAAGAACGGATACATATAACTCAGCGACGGATATCGGTAAACCAGCGGAAACAGTCGAGACATTTCTTACCACAGTTCAATGACCTAGTTTGCATACGCGCTTTCCATTCTGCGATGTCGCGTATATACGCGCTTCCATTCACATAAACCAGCGTATACTTCTGTACATATTACAGATCCAATTTCATTGCGCATACGCGCTTTCTCTTCAGCGAAGCCGCGTATATACGCGCTTCCTCTATGACGAACTAGCGTATGGATCTTCAACCATTACAGAGATGCATACTTCTTCAGATCAGATATTCAGTTCATATTCAACCCTTTACTTCAGACAGATGTTCGCCTCATCACAGATCTAATCACTCCATAAACAGATCTAGTAGATACAAATACATTTCGGATCTAGATCCCCTTATTCATCATTTTCCTCATTGGTGCATCATAGATTCAGATCTATCATCAAGCCTTTACCCTTTCCATACAGATATACTTCACAGAGAAGTACTCATTCAAGCTCAGACATCTTGCATCCACACTCATGATTTGCACAATGAATTTCTTCTCTTTATATAGGTTTACCCTTTTTCAATACCATGGGCCCCTTTTTCAATACCATGAGCCAAAACAATACCATGAGCCCAAAACTACATTACTTTCGATGGTATTCCTGGACGAGGTCATTTAGACGAATCATTACCCAATACAATGGGTCAATACCATGGTGGTTACCCCTGGTTTTGCACTTTTTGAGCGCTTTTGCCCATACGCGACTTGGCACGTACTTTACCGTGTGCATACGCAACTTCTCCTAGACAAATCCGCGTATGCATTGAGACATACTATTTTCACCATAGATTTAGCACATGCTGAATTCCTTTCTTCATTGCCTTCTGTACTTACTGTAGATACATCATATTTAGTTCATCAAAACATATTCTATCAAGCACAACTTCATCAAGTAAGTTGTCATCATCTTCATCAAGTGGGTTTCCATTCAAGGACAACACTTAGCATCATATTGCTAACAGCATCATTTCATATCAGATTTACATCATTTACCACGTCCATCAAGTCAAGAACAACTTCATCAGGTGGTTTGCTATCAAGGACAACACATGTCAACAATCTTCATATCTTCATCTTCATTCAGTGGGTTGCCATCAAGGACAACACTCTGCATCATATTGCCAACAAACACTTCCTGGAATCAAATGAATAGCATGATCATGATCACGAATAGGTGGGAGTCCTTTGGGAATTTCAAACACCTTGGAATGATTGTCCAAGAATTTTTGGAGATTTGGAGAAATAGATGATTTTGATGTTGGAACTTCTAGTGAGCATAATTGTGCAATTACACCTCATTGTTATTTCTTCAGAAGATTTGGCATGACATTAGAGCTTATTATCTTTCCACGCTTCCTTGCGATACCTCGTAATTCAACTTCCCTTCCTTCCAAAAAAAAATTCAAGAAAAGTTCTTGAAAATTAAAAGCTATCATCCCCAAAGATTGTAACCATTGTACTCCAAGTACAACATCAGCAACACCCATTGGAATGGAAAGTATTGGACTATTCAATACATATTCCCCCATGGTTAGCTTGATATTATGGCACTTTCTAGAGAAATTTATATTTCCTCCATTTTCAAACATTACTTGACACTCTAGTGTTAGGTATAGGAATCAATTCAATTCCTTGGCCACCTTACAATGAATAAAATTATTGGTACCACCCGAATCAATCAACACTATTACATTTTTCTTCTTGATATGTCCTATCTTGAGAGTTTGAGGAGTGGTAATTCATGTCAATGCATTACATGATATGGTCAGATTCATTTATTCTTCCTCTAGGGTTGGTTCCTGGTGTATATCCTCTTATTTTGAAGTTTCATTAGAGGAAATTTCAGCCTAAAAGTGCCCAGAAATTTTCACGTAATCTCCATGTCATAATATGTAAACCAATCAAAATCCTTTAAATTTAAAAAGAGGTATATGTGAATATTTTGGAGGGAAAAGAAGAAAAACCACTTTTTTTTAATTGTATTTTTGGCTTATATCTTTATAGGTTTACTCAAATTTCAAGTGTAGACACTTGTTGGATGAATAATTAAATTCCATATCCAATGAGTACCCATTATGCATACTTTTGAGAAGATCCACATTGATAAAAACTAAATATACATTAAAAAAGTGTGTTCAACACGTTTTTTTAATGTATCTTCAATATTTATCAATGTGGGTCTTCTCAAAAGTATGCATAATGGGTACTCATTGTATGTGGAATTTAATTCCAGATCCAACGAGTCTCTACACTTGAAATTTGAGTAAAATTATAAGGAGATAAACCAAAAATACTATTAAAAAAAGTATTTTTCATATTTTCCCTCCAAAATTCATAATATTTTATTATTTTAAGTATTATTTTATCATTTTTCCTTAGGAGGCCACTTTTAGGGTGAAATTTCCTCTAATGCTTGTTCATTTTCTTCCTCCTCTTCATAATCTATGTAAAATAATTTCTTCTCATCACACTTATGACCTTCAGTTTATTTTCTATCACAACTGTAGAAAAGCCTTTTGGCTCTTTTTTCTTCCAATTGTTGTGGTGTCAACCTTGTAGGTTGTGGAAGTCCAGGAGTAGCAAAATTTCCATATTTATAGTTGTGAGTGGTATGCTTCCTTATCACCATAATTTTTCTTTCAATTTTTCTTGCCAACCTGAATTCCTTCTCCAAAGAATCAAGTTCCCAAAGGCGAACCTCATGTTGGATGTTATCCTTTAAAGTTCCTATGAAGACATAAATCTTGTGTTCCTCTGGAATATCAGTTACCGTTATATTCAATTTTTGGAAGTCCTCAATGAGCTCCACCATTGAACTCTTTTGTTTGAGATTTATCGATTGGCTAAAGAAGGTGTTTCTCTTTGTATCCTCATAATGTGCTATCATTTCCTCCGTAAAAATTGACCAAGTGACAGCTTTTTTATGAGATAAAAGCCATCGATACCATACAAATGTATTTGGTTCTAAATATAAAGTTTCAATGCATGCATACATATGGAATTGATTTTTTTATCAATTTAGTGAGTTAAATTAATTTTTAATAAATTTCATTTTTTAGGAGTTCGGAGGAAAAGAGTTCTACTCAATCAATGGAGCCTGGCCATGGTTCATGCAATCATGGTATGGTTCACGCAAACTATTCAATCATATGTATGTATGTACATGTATGTATATTTGAATTGATTAGAAATTCATATTTTTTTTATGAAGCTTTGCTCTCGTCGCGTGAGGGTGGTGGTGGTGGTACACATTCCCCTGGTGGCCAATCAATGGGTGGTCATGCTAGTTTTCAACCAATGGGTGGTGGCCAATCAATGGGTGGTCATGTTGGTACTCAACCATCTCCGGGTGGGCGTGATGCTTCTCAGACATCTCGAGGTGGCCATCAATTTGAATATTATTATCATGATTATTAATTTGTTAAATTATTTATAAAAAAATTTATGGTTAAAAACAAATTTGTACAAATTTGTTCACATGTTTTTTTATTTATACATAATTTCATATATTGATGCAGAAGGTGAAAATGTTGCTCGAAAAATACGTAGGCCAGATCACGTAACTCAAGAAGAAGGTTGTACACCAACCATGACTTATCCATCTAAAATTACCAAGTATTTACCTTGGGAAACAATCATCCAACAATGCACATTACAAAAGTGCAAACATCTTTATTCAAAATTGAGAAAAGATCTTATGTGTTTGAAACTCCCTACAGAGAGTCAAGAAAGCTTACAAATAATTATGCACTCTCTAAGCACAATTGTAGATGTTTACAAAAAACTTGGGCCAATCATTGTTACCTTTTTAGAAGTGATGAGGAAAATAAAGGAAGCAATAATGGGTCCCGATACATGGGATGATGTTAAAAACATGGTTACAAAATAAATGACAAAATCTATGTTTAATTTCAAATAAGGACCGAAAAGAAAGATGTCGAAGGTGCAATATTTCAAGCACCCTAATATAGCATGGCATTTGTATGATAGGAACCTTGCAACCTATGGAAGACTACCATGGAATGACGAGGTTTCTGTTTATTTTTCAAAATAATTTATGCAGAATCTTTTTTGGGAATGAAATCCAATTATAATGACCTTCCTTCTGATTTTTTGTTCTTGAGAAAGGTCGATTACGTGACCGTAAAGGCTCTAAGAATGATATTGAGATATCTCGCCCTGAACCACCTTTGGTAAATTGACCTCCTTGTGTGGAAAATTTGCGGCAAGATATGGATGCCACTTCTCAAATTAGTCAAGAAGCAAGGGATGCCATCATAGACAACATTCAGACTAGACTTGACGGAATTTATATTGGTCTGAATCGATAAAGAACACGAGATAATACACATGCTAATTTTTTGTATAATACATATGATGAGATAGACATCATGAGTATTGAAAAGCTTAGAACATATGCAAAGCATTGTCGTAATGGTTGGTAGGACTTAATTCTTCATGAGGAAGAGGGTTTGGGATCAGTATGTGTTAATGGTTAGGGTGGATATTTTAATGTAATTCATAATATATATATATATATATATATATATATATATATATATATATATATGTTTGTCTATATGTTTTATTCTAACATAAATGTATCATATGTTCACCATTTGCAGTTTACACGCATGTTGAATGAAAATTTTGATAATATCACGGTCTCAGGTTCAGGTTTTGTCAATCTATATGATATTTTGGGAAATATTAGTGTTTTTTAAGAGTTCATGATGTTGATGTACAATTATTATTCTATTATTATATCGACCTATATGATGTGTATATTTTTAAAAGAAATAATTATGTGTACATCTGGACTGAATTTGCAAAGGAAAATTTTTGGGTTTTGAAAGGAAATTTTTTGGGTTGGATTTTCAAAGGAAACTTTTTGCGCTGAATTTTCAAAGGTAATATTTTGGGTTGAATTTTCAAAGGACATTTTTTTGGTGTATTTTTTAAAGAGACCTTTTTTCAGATTAAGTGTTTTGAGCTGAAGTAAATTTTTTATGATGATTTTTTAAAGTGAGTTTTTTTCTAAATTTTTAAAGTGAGATTTTTTTGCAAGACTACAGGAAATATTTTGAGCTTCATTTTTAAAAGACATTTTTTTGGCATAATTTTTAAAACGAAATTTTTTTAAAGTGTTTTCGGTTGAAGTATGTCTTTTGTGCAAAATTTTTAAAGTGATTTTTTTTAAATTAAATCTTTTGTGATGATTTTTTGAAGTGGTTTTTTGTCTAAAATTTGACAATGAGTTTTTTTGCAAGATTTTGAAGGAATTTTTTTGAGCTTCAAACTAAATTATCATGGGAAATCAAAGAAATTACAATATAAAATATGATCAAACAAAAAATATTGAGGCTCGTAGAGAATACGGGAGAGAATATTGCAAAAAAATGAGAGAAGAACGCTCAAATATAGAAACAGAAAATCAACCTCAACTAGAAGTTGAAGCAGGTATGTAAATGCAAATATTATAACTGATATTTAAAATTTAACTAGTGTATTGTACTGAAACTTAATTTTTATTTGATGAACTAATTTGAAAAATATTTTGCAATGTAAACAGGGAGAGATATTTGTCATAACATTGATGATGAAATAGAAAATGTTGAAAGAGAAAGTGAAAAAGATAATGAACCAATGTTTGAAGATGGTGAAAATGTTGAAATAAATTCAAGCGAAGAAATTGAATCATCGAATATGTATATATATGTCATGTGTATTATTGAAATTATACATATTTATTAATTTTTCAATTTCATTCAAATGCCATTTTTTAATTTAATTATTTATTGAATATTTAAACTCATTTTTTACATTTAATTCTCATATGTACAGATGAAATCAATATCGACGATGAGATGTTAGAAAATGTTGACACTGACACATATGGAGATAAAAAAGTTGACCATGTTATAAGATATGCTCTTCAAAGATGAAACTGTGGCAATTCAAGCCCAAATTTTAAGAAGTCTCTTAACATCAAATAAATTAAAAGAAGCTATGACTCTATTGGGTATTCAAAAATCAACGAAAGATAGAAAAAAATGAAGGAAAATGTGGTACAAAATATAAATAGTGCTCTAAAGTCAATTGGAAGATCTAAAAAGAAAAGTGATTTATATGCACGTAGATCAATAAAAATGGCATTGGTTTCATCAAGTACAAAAGAAAATCATTTGGTAAAATCTATGGCACAAGCATTAGGGACCTCACGAAAAACATTGCACAAACATCGGAAATTTCAGTTGTAAATATATGTAAACGATGAGCTCTCATGTTGGACAGTTATTTGTAGGAAACGATACAAAGATATACTTGGAGAAGTTTAAAAAATAATATATGAATATTGGATGACAAATTCATGTGTTTCACCAAAAGCAAGGGATGTGATGTGGTGAAGAATGGCATGAAATAAGTAAAAAGAACATGCAAAACATATCTTGGACACCATTCAGATAGAGTTGTTTAATAATTTCATAGAAGAGAATCATGGAATTAATGTCTCAATCAATGCTTTTGTGCAACATAAACCATGGCATGTTAAACCTATCACTGCATGTGACACTTGTTGTTTTCGTTATCATGTGGAATTCTGGTTATATTATGAAATGTTCCTTAAGTTTGGTAAAATATTTTAGAAAAATTCAGCTCCTCCTTCCACTATCCATGATTTCATATCCAAAATTCTATGTGAAAGAGAAAACAATGAATTATTTTACCAAAATAAATGTTTTGGTGGTAAAAAATGCGATCATTGTGGAAAGTTGATTTTATTTCACAACAAATATCCTATTGATATAAATGATCAATCATTATCCAACATAAAAGTGAAATGGAAGAGATATGAATATATCCATACATCAATTGGTTCAAGTAGTACTATAAGTGCTAAAATGATTGATTCACAAGAAGAAGAAATTTTTGTGATAGAGTTTTTGAGAAATTTTGAGCCGGAAATTTATAAATATACCAAGTATTCCCATAGATCTCTATAGCAGGACTTTCAATTAAAAAATCCTGTGATTTTTTTCCACCAACGACCATTTTGTCAATAGTTGATTTTGCAGAGAATTACACATTTGTTGCACAAAATTAAATACAGAGTGAATACTATCATTCTGACCAAGTCTCTATGCTTATCCATATTCTATATAGACACATTGAACAAAATGTTGATCATATAGAAAGCACCAATGAAAATCAACATGTTATTAAAGAATATCACTTTTATATCAGCGATGATCGTACACATGATACACATTTTGTACAACATTGTTTTTATAATATTTATGACACATTGAAAGGTCATGGGATAAAATTCAATGAACATTAGATATGGTTAGATGGATGCATAGGTCAATTCAAATCCTCACGAACATTCCTTTTGTTGTGTCATATTCATATGAAAACTCACATTAAACATTTTTGGAATTTCTTTGAGACTGGTCATGGAAAATGAGAACATGATGGTGCAGGGGCATGTATAAAACGAGCACTTCGAAGATATCAAATGGATCACTCTACAGAATAACTTGTCTCAGTTTAAAAAGTTGTTCAATGGTGCATCGATGCTCTAAGCCATGAGACTAATCAGTCAAGGGAAGTACGAAGGTACATGTACAAATATACAAATCAACTTGCATATATATATATATATATATATATATATATATTATATATATATATATATATATATATATATATAATCTAATTTTTATTAATTTCCTAATTTTAAACATTATTTATCACAATGATTATCTTTGATCATATAAATTGTATTTTAAATAACATATTTATATTCTTGTTTGAATTTCCATATAGATTTTTTTAGCATATTGGGGTCCAAGATGTATATAGATCGATTGGAAATGACGCTGAAACAATAAAATGGACTCGAAAATTACATTCAATTAAAACATAGTACCAAAATGTGTTTGCATTTGATAAAAGAAATTATTCTTGTTTTTGTCATGTTTGTATAGACGACACAAAATCCAATGATGTTTGTGAAAACAATATGTATGTAAAAGATTGGAAACATATAGAACTAAATACAAAGGGGAAAATGTTTGTTGCAAAATTTAAAGAGATGTAATCATAAGAGACTATAGTATCATCTGAAGGTGATCGAGTTTATAATCTTGTTAGAGAAGGTGACATTTCAATTGCTTTAAAATGATAGATATCTAGAAATAGATAATAAAATCAAGTACACATATTAATTTTAAAGTTGGAAACATATAGAAATAAATACAAAGGGGAAAATGTCTATTGCAAAATTTGAAGAGATGCAATCAGAGGAGACTATAGTATCATCTGAAGGTGATCGATTTTATGATCTTGTTAGAGAAGGTGACATTTCAATTGCTTTAAAATGACAGAGATCTATAAATAGATAATAAAATCAAGTACACATGTTAATTTTAAAGTTAAAATTTCATGTTAATTATGATCTAAATTTATGTCCTTGTTTTATTGTGCAGGAGATGTTTTTGTTGTAGTATCACTTGCCAACAACGTATAAAATTTCAAGTATTATTTGATGCGGTGCACTGAACGAAAGATGAAATTATTGGAATACTGTGATGATAATGGGTTTATATATGATAGAGGGTCTATTATACTGAAAGGTTATTTTTCCCAACAAACTCATCAAAGTCATAATATTGTTTACCTTCAAGACTATGAACCCGGTGTCAATAGTCATCAATATAATCACTTGGTGTGTGCAACACGCATAAATTTGATAGAAGTTCAATAAAAGAAAAAATTGAAAGTTAAGAAATGGAAAATGTCAAAATTTGACCATGAATGGATAATTAAGGATGGTATTCCATTAGATTTTTTTTGATTGAACTGCCCAACAATTTCTTCTCCTTGGATTCATCTTTGAGAACTTATAGTCCAAGTACAAATTGTTAGCCTTTTTTTTTGTGCATTCTTAAGTTGTACATTCTTAATAATGTATCAATATACTTGAAGTTATATGTATATTGTCTGTTATGTACAAGTGTATTAAGGATTTGATTATATTGATATTGTGTTTACACATGCACACAAAAAGTAATTTATACATGTACACATACATACATACATTCTCTAGTCTTAAACGATTTCATACATTCTCTGGTATGAACTATTTAATTTAATGTCATTATTGCAAAATGTATGTATCTAGCATATTTGATATAATGCAAATTTTAAGTTATGATTTTTTTAGACATCTAAAGCAAATTATAATATTCATTCAAACGCAAAATGTGTACCGTGTTTTGTAATTTCCAGTATTATTATATTAAAAGTTAACTATCAACTGAAATCCATAGTAGTCTTTCTATGTACATTAATGAAAAATGTTGTATACAATATTTTTTAATGCAATTTTAAAATTTTATGATTGTTTTAGACACATCTATGTACACCTAGAATTTTATGATTGTTTTTAGATATATCTATATGTACTGTATATTAACATTATAAGAATGATTTCAAATGCAAAATGTATGAATTAAATGCAAATTTTCTTTCATTGCAACATATTCATGAACTAAAATATATGTATTTAACCTTTAAAAGCATCAAACCACACTCACACCATGCAAATTGTACATGGTCATGTTTTATCACTTATATGTTTATGCACATGTTCATTTACAACTTTATATTAAAAGTTAACGATCACCTTTAATATACATCTACACATAATTATATAACATTCACACATGTTCAAATGCATAACATGTACCACATGTATTTTGTAATTTGCAATTCCAATCTAGATTCATTTTAAATAACAAGTAACAAAACAACAAATTTTAAAAATAAAACATAATCTAAGATCATCTAAGTTAACATTATAATAAGATGTGATCACATGAAAAATGTAACAACTAAATGAAAATGTACTTCAATCGTTGTTACATACTCATGAAATTAAATATGTAAAACCATCTATGATTGCTTTAAATGACACATGATCATGCAAAATGTACCTAAATATCACCTTTAATAGACATCCTAATTATATAACATTCACACATGTTCAAATGCATAACATGTACCACATGTGTTTTGTAATTTGCAATTTCAATCTAGATTCATTTTAATAACAAGTGACAAAACAACTTGAGTTTAAAAAAAAAAAAAATTCTAAGATCATCTAAGTTAACATTATAAAAACATGTTATCATGTATGCAAAATGTAACAACTAAATGCAAATGTTGTAATACTCCAAATTTTTCCTACAATAAATTGGAATATTAAATTTTGTTGATTTCACCTAGGAGGAGAATAAATGGGTAAGGAACCCCATGCATAATGGAAATCTCAATAAAATCCCTCATAGTATGAAAGGGGATCATCATGGGAGCTGGTTTTCACACCCTCATGTGTGAACAGGGTCATTTGCAAGTGGACAAGGTCAAGTTGGACCAAGTCAACAACGTTGGGATAAAAGGTGGAGAACACTTAGAGAAACAACACAGTATGAATGGGAAGAGGGTTATTTGGTGGAGGAAACCCTAAAAGGAGTGGGACGCATGGAGAGGGGGCCTTCACTTGTTTAAAAGGAGGGCAAGGCAGCCATTGTTTCTCATGCTAGGTATTATTGATTTTATGGTCTATTCAAACTTTGTGCAATCTCCAGCTGTTTAGCTGAGTTGCAGTGCTGCTTAGCACGAGGGATTCCTGTTTAGGATTTCCTCTCATTCTTGAGAGGCCTCTTGAGGGATTGCGCTGATTTTCCTCACATCCAGGCTTGAGGCCAAGCATCCTCCTCCAAGACAGTGTTATTTCTACAGCAGAATAATTTTGTGTTGTAGGGTGTT
The DNA here is from genome assembly GCA_034641835.2 of Pinus albicaulis. Taxonomy (NCBI): domain Eukaryota; kingdom Viridiplantae; phylum Streptophyta; class Pinopsida; order Pinales; family Pinaceae; genus Pinus; species Pinus albicaulis. The sequence continues at coordinate 992,807,628 of CM076572.1, read as the reverse complement.
GCAGTGAGGGTTAACAGCACCACTTCCATCAGCTATTTTTTCAGAGGAGGAGTCTCTATTTCCTTTGAGAGATCATATTGGAAGCATCTGGAGCTGACTGTAGATCTTGGCATTGGACCAACCCATTCACTTGCCCCTGCAACGCAGTTTTCTTCAGTGATTGTGTTATTTCTAGTGAGAAAATGTTGTGGGGCTTTGCAGATATGTTTGGAGGGTGTTATCTTAGGTGAGAGGATCAGCCTTTCACTCTAGAGATCCATTGGAGGAGGTATTTTTATCAGATGCAGCATCTTCAAACTTCTCCACTTATTTCCAGTTCTTTAGTTGCAACTGCTACCCAACAACTCTGGCATTTTGCAGATTTTGTATATTATGGCCAATCCTTCCAGGATTGACTTGAGGTAGCCTTTGGGAGCTGATATCTTCACTCCCAATGTTGTATGGGCCATGTATTTGACATATGTTAGCATGCATTTGCTCTTATAAAATTGCACAGTCATAGCTTGGGCACACTTATGTAGCAGTGTTTTATCATGATTTATGTACTTGTCTCTTGTGGCTGAGCATTGCTTAACTTGAGTAGCATTTTCCTCAAGATCTTGTATTCATTTGTTGCTGCTATTTCTTAATAAGATGGCTATGGATCTTTCTCACATTTCTATGAGTTGAGTGTCACTGCTACTCCATTTTTTTGTTTGCATATTGCTGGATCTCCAACTTTAGAATATCTTAAGATATTCTCATTGTTGTAGCATTTCCCTAATTTGGGATATTACATGGTATCAAAGCATAATCTTGGCTCAACCTATGGATCTCAGTCATTATGCTATCAAGAGAAGGAAAGATGAAGACTCCATTATGTGGAGAGAAAAAGGAAGATAAGCTTACAAATCTTCTTCCAAGATCTGTACAGAGCATTCATGAAGAATTCGAGAAGATAAGGAGGGAGATATGTACAGGATCTCCGAGAGGGTTTGAAACTGAGTCAAACACTAGATTTTCCTATACAGAGTGTGAGCATGCAGCCACACCCTATGATGTACAGCGCAGTCACATGGCCAGTTTTGCCATAAGAGAAAAAGAAGAAGGAGGAATGCCTAAGAGGGGAACTCTTAGTGGCTTCTTGCATGAATATGAATCTCAAACTCAGAAGTTTAAAGATCACATCACTTTCCTGGATTTTTTCAAGGTCAAGGTGAGGGGGAGAAAACAACATAATATGGGTATATTTCTTCTATCTATCTTTGATGGTTCCCCTACATGTTCAACCAGGGCTTGGGTGGAAGAGCTAGACACCTTTCTACAGTAGCATCAGATTCCCGAAGATGAAGCCATCAGAGGAGCAGCGCTTCACTTTGGAGGTAAGGTCTATGCATGGTGGTTATTTGAGTCCTTTACTTTGAAGAATGCAAATACTTTTTCCTATGCAATTTTCATTAGAAATTTGATGGAAAGATTTGGTAGGAAGAATTCTGAAACACATGTGGAGGAAACAAACACATCTAAAAAAACAAAACCCTTTCATGTGATGGAAGAAAAAAAAAACTAAAAATCACTTCAGAGAACCATAAAGGAGGCCAATATCTTGCATGATACTTTGTTGGAGGCAAGACCTTCATCTTGTATTTTGGCACAAGGAGACAAAGAGATCCCTTTTCCAAAAGAGGATCCAATCATTGGAGGGTTGCCCACTCATGTTGAGGAGACTAAGGGCAACAGCACTGTCATTTCTAGAGGTTATCTAGCACCTCATGTAGAGGAAGGAGGAGCTATTGCTCCAACAAGAGGGGTTCTTTCATCTTTTCAAGGAAGTCCCCAGGATCTCATACATGGAGGTCCAAGCACAATTAGTGAGCAGCATGATTGTGCAGCATTGTAGCTGGAAGGAGGAGGAAGGGAGGAAGATTAGCATCATGTGATGAGAGGCACACACCCTTCTCTATTCCAGAGAGCTAGTGCAAATAGGAGGCAGACTGTATTGTGCTGTGAAATCAAGGGCAAGGTTACCCAACCATATGTACAGTCTAATCTTGACATTGATGTCTCACTACATGGAGGCATTCCACCAGGGAGGCCACCAGATCTATCATTGATGAAAGACATCTTTTCTTTGGATTCACCGCTCTTGGATATTGGAGAGGTGAAGAGTTTGGAGGAGAAATTTGGCATGGGGGATGTCAAAGTAGTAGACATCAGTAGGAGGAGAGCTTCACATGCCAGATCACCAACACTGTCTCTTAGGAGGATTGATCCTTACTGGAGATCTCATCTCATAGTAGAGTACTCCAAGGATCTTGGTGCATGCATGGTTCTCGATGACCCGGATGGAGATGATGAGTGTATGGTGAATGATATGGTCATCTATTCACATGGCAAAGTCTTCTTGACTATAGATTTTAGTTTCAAGGAGAATTTGTTGCATGCAACACATGAGGACTTCTTTTCCATGCATTTTTATGCATATCTTGCCTTGGCAGAGGAGTTCATTTGGGAGGGCATTCAACAAGAAATATTTCATCATATGGAGAGATGCAAAGCCCGGATGATGATGGAGAGGATTTCACAGCCACCTTCGTACTCATTGGGAGTAAGGGAGCATTTTCAGTTGAGACATTTCAGCTCAAGTCTTCAAGTACATAATGGAGAATGTACAATTTGACCTTATGTTTTGTACTTCTTATCTTTTTATGAGCAGCATATTGTACCAAGGAGGATTATTCCTTCTTGCATATTGTATAATGATGTACTTGAAGCCATTTCTAGCATTGAGATTGGCTATCTCATTGGTGGTTTGTGGGGAAATCCACATGACTTTTGGTGTGCACTGTTGACACCCTTTTGTACTTTCATGCTTATATCTTGTAAAATTATTGTGGCAAAAAACAAGTGGCTAGAAAAGCACTTGTTTTTGTTTGATTTAATGCAAGCAAGGGATGCATTGCGCTGGTTCCTTGTATGGGACCTTGATCCACTTTCTGGTTGTCATGTGACAACTTGTTTCTATTGGTTTTTGCTTCCATGTATTGCTAGTATCTCTATGTTCATGGGAAGCTTTGATTGGAGAGTGGGCTTGAGACTGAAGATGCCCATTAGGAGCATGATTCTCCCTACTATACATGTTGTATATTTCAGGAGGAACCATGGGCCAACCATGAATGCCACATTACATTTATTTTCTTCTTGTGGGAGGGACCACTTGAATAACTTGAGGAGGCACTCCATGGATCATGAGAAGATGGAGGAGTTATCACAGTCAACTCTTTTCCCTTTGATGATGAGGGGAGACTCATCTATGAGCCACTCCATTTATATGATCAAAACATATGGTAAGAGTATTTTTGACTTGCATAGTGATTTGTCTATATATATGCATCTCTTAACCATATATGTGAAGGGATTTGCTCAAAGGAGGGATATTCTTCCTTCTATATTTGGTGGTCTACATAAGGCCATTATGGATGATCACTCCCTAAGTGGATATGGGGAGGATATTTCTCATGGAGAATATACTCACATTGCACATTACATCATTCAATTTCTCCAAACTTGTGAAGAGATTGGGGCAACAAGAAAATGGTGGGGAGGCCACCCATCATTTTATTTTCTATGGCAGTGGAGAGTCAAAATGCGTTGGATACATTTGAGGGACCATTGTCCTTCTCCTTTACTTCATTTGGCAGCCAGAATGATTCTCCTTATGGTTCCCTTGGTTGATATTGCTAGAGCTTTTCTTTGGAGCATGATTGGAGGAGAGACACATTCGGTGAATGTGTCCTTGGAGGGAGAAAACTCCCACACTCTTTGCACTACATGTTCTAAAGGGAGCATGGGAGATGGTATGGCCACTACAGCAACACCTTTGTTTCCTTATAAGGTGAACCATATGAGGAATGTGATGACATATGATGATGACTTCCAACTCATCACATATGAGATGATTTGGGCCAACATGTTTCATAACGTTGGAGGATATATCCTTAGAGGATTAATCTCCATCTTTCCATTTGAGGGAAATATCATTGCAGCCCAAGATCAGAATACACTCTACACTTATCCTAAGTGGAGAGGAGGACAGCGTGGGGTAGGCTATTTTTTCTACCAAGATCAGATTTTCAGCCCACCTACATTGCCGGAGCCAGAGGTGGAAGATGACTTTTAGGAGTTGCCCTGTTGGGAGGTAACTCATTTTGCATGGATGATTGCCTGGGGGATGGAGGATCCACATGAGGAAGATTTTCCTCAACACATCATAGGCTCCATGCCTTGGCAGGAGGTTTTCCAGTCCTAGCCTTGTAGTTGCTTGAGGACAAGCAAAATTTGGGAGGGGAGGACTGTAATATTCCAAAATTTTCCTACAATAAATTGGAATATTAAATTTTGCTGATTTCACTTAGGAGGAGAATAAATGGGTAAGGAGGCCCATGAATAATGGAAATCTCAATAAAATCCCTCATATTATGAAAGGGTATCATCATGGGAGCTGGTTTTCACACCCTCATGTGTGAATAGGGTCATTTTCAAGTGGACAAGGTCAAGTTTGACCAAGTCAATAGCGCTAGGATAAGAGGTGGAGAACACTTAGAGAATTAGCGCAGAATGAATGGGAAGAGGGTTATTTGGTGGAGGAAACCCTAAAAGGAGTGGGACCCATGGAGAAGGGGCCTTCACTTGTTTAAAAGGAGGGAAAGGCAGCCATTATTTCTCATGCTAGGAATTATTGATTTTATGGTCTATTCAGACTTTGTGCAATCTCCAGCTGTTTAGCTGAGTTGCAGTGCTTCTCAGCACGAGGGATTCCTGTTTAAGATTTCTTCTCCTTCTTGAGAGGCCTCTTGAGGGATTGCACTGATTTTCCTCACATCCAGGCTTGAGGCCAAGAATCCTCCTCCAAGAAAACATTATTTCTGCAGCAGAATAATGTTGTGTTGCAGGGTGTTGTAGTGAGGGTTAACAACACCACTTCCATCAGCTATTTTTCAGAGGAGGAGTCTCTATTTCCTTTGAGAGATCAGATTGGAAGCATTTGGAGCTGATTGCAGATCTTGGCATTGGGCCAACCCATTCACTTGCCCCTACAGCGCAGTTTGCTTCAGTGACTGCGTTATTTCTAGTGAGAAAATGTTGTGGGGCTTTGCAGATATGTTTGGAGGGTGACATCTTAGGTGAGAGGATCGGCCTTTCACTCTAGAGATCCATTGGAGGAGGTCTTTTCATCGGATGCAGCATCTTCAGCCTTCTCCACTTATTTCCAATTCTTGAGTTGCAGCTGCTACCCAGCAACTCCGGCATTTTGCAGATTTTGTATATTATGGCCAATCCTTCCAAGATTGACTTGAGGTAACCTTTGGGAGATGATATCTTCACTCCCAATGTTGTATGGGCCATGTATTTGTATATATATGTATTTTACATATGTTAGCATGCAGTTGCTCTTATAAAACTACGCAGTCATAGCTTGGGCACACTTGTGTAGCAATGTTTTATCATGATTTATGTACTTGTCTCTTAAGGCTGAGCATTGCTTATCTTGAGTAGAATTTTCCTCAAGATATTGTATTCATTTGTTGTTGTTATTTATTAATAAGATGGCTATGGATCTTTCTCACATTTCTATGATTTGAGTGTCACTGCTACTCCATTGTTATGTTTGCATATTGTTGGATCTCCAACTTTAGAATATCTTAATATATTCTCATTGTTGTAGCATTTCCCTAATTTGGGATATTACAAATGTACTTCAATAATTGTTACATATTCATGAACTTAAATATGTAAAACCATCTGCGATTGTTTTAAATGACACATGATCATGCAAAATGTACCTAAATATCATTTTTAATAGACATCCTAATTATATAACATTCATACACATTCAAATGCATAACATGTACCACATGTGTTTTGTGATTTTCAATTTCAATCTAGATTTATTTTAAATAACAAATGACAAAAAAACTTGAGTCTTAAAAACAAAACATGATCTAAGATTGAATCTAAGTTAACATTATAACAACATGTGATCATATATGCAAAATGTAACAACTAAATGCAAATGTACTTCAATCATTGTTACATATTCATGAACTTAAATATGTAAAACCATCTATGATTGTTTTAAATGACACATGATCATGAAAAATGTACCTAAATATAACTTTTAATAGACATCCTAATTATATAACATTCATATATGTTCAAATGCATAACATGTACCACATGTGTTTTATAATTTGCAATTTCAATCTAGATTCATTTTAAATAAAAAATGACAAAACAACTTGAGTTTTAAAAACAAAACATAATCTAAGATTGAGTCTAAATTAACATTATAACATGTGATCATGTATGTAAAATGTAACAACTAAATGCAAATGTAATCCAATCATTGTTACATATTCATAAACTTAAATATGTAAAACCATCAATGATTGTTTTAAATGACACATGATAATGCAAAATGTACCTAAATATCACCTTTAATAGACATTTACACCTAATTATATAAAATTCACACATGTTCAAATGCATAACATGTACCACATGTTTTTTGTAATTTTCAATTTCTATCTAGATTCATTTTAAATAACAAACGACAAACAACAAGTTTTAAAAAACAAAACATAATCTAAGATCGTGTAAGTTAACATTATAACAACATGTGATCACATGCCAAATGTAACAACTATCCAATATTTAAAACCTTTCAATAAAAGTAAATGTAGTTCAACTATCCAAAATGTAAAATATGTCCAAAATTTATATAATTCAATAAAAGTAAATATACCAATGTATCAAGTGTTACAAGTATCAAGTTACATAGAAAATTAAATATAACATGTATTATAAAAAGAATAGATCAAATAAAATGTTTTGTGCATCAATTAAATAGAGAATTTGGCTAAAATGTATTTTCCAGCAGCCTCCTTGTGCTATCATATGAAGAATGAGGAACCTACACAGTAATTACATATATACACATGTATAAGAAATTTATGTACATGTATTAAAATTAAAATTTAATGTCTTAAAATTGAATGAGAATGTAGAACTTAATAAAAAAATAAAAAATCATGCAATACCTCAAGTTGTTCCCCCTCCATTGTCCTATGTTGGCCCTAATTGCATATATATATATATATATATAAGAAATTTATATGTATGTATTAAAATTAAAATTGAATGAGAATTTAGAACTTCAATAAAACAAACAAATTGAAAAAAAAAAAAAAAATCATGCAATACCTAAACTATATATATATATATATATATATATATATATATATTCAAATTAAAATTCATAAACTAATGCAATAATATTTAAAAAAAAAAATTAGACAACTTCTTCAAATTGTTTGTATGTTCCTATCCCATCATTGACTCCATCGCTAAAGTCCTTGGAGAACAGAAATCATCTCCACAAACCTAGATTCAAAAATTTTAAAACTGTAAAATAACTCAAGATCTATCTCATTTTTTTAATGAAACTTGCACTTCAATTTATAACTTGAAACAGAAGTGAAAAATTGAATACTTGTGACAGTGGATTATTTGGAACATCTCCTAACAAGGAAGAAGAGGGTGGCTCCATTACGAAAATATCAGACAAAAGCAGAAACTGTTAACATTTAATTATATACATGTGTAATGTATGTATGGGGATAAGATTATATATCTAAATGTCATTTAAAAACTTGCACATTTAATATAAATACCACGAACATGATGGACATCCCCCGATCCATGATCCCCCTCTCTAGTAGAGGCATGTAACTCTATTGATGTTCGTCTTGAAGAATCACGTGGAAAACAATCATCCTCCATGATATATATATATATATATATTTATTTATTTATTTATTTATATTTATATACATGATGTCTAAAAAGTTACCTTGTGCACTTACAATTATTTTTAAAACTACTATTTAAAAAAAAAATCAAAAGAATTCAAAAATTTGATGTAATTTGCACAAATGTTGGAGCACAACTTAAACACAAATTATGTAAAACACAAAACGTTCAAAGCACAAATTGATGTGTAAAACTCACTTGAGTATTTAAACAAAAAATTGTTGAAGTCGTGCATATTTTGAAAATTAAATACAAAATTTTCGAAGACATGAAGTTCACCAAGTTGTGCTTACATAGTGAATGCACATTTTGAAAATTAAATACAAAATTTTCTAAAACACGAAGTTCACCGAGTTGTGCTTGTGTAGTGGGAGCACACTTGGTACATAATTGAAAAAACACATGGTCATTAAAAATGACACGTTTATAACTAAAAAACACACACATATCAATGATATCTTACAATGCCTATCAATAAATTTTGATGGAGATCATCTCAACGCTAATTAATCTTTGACAGAAAAATATTGAATTGGCATTGCCCCATACAATAGATCACCAGTCACCTTATTAAAATTTTCACAATGTCTTATACTAAATGATCGAGATTTTCTAACAATATTGTTTGATTTTCCATGCATTTGTTTTAGTATCTCCTTCTTAACTTTCTACACACCTTTCATCTGGTTGCACACAAGTTCAAAATTGGTGAAAACTACAATTCCATTGGATCCATACTCCCTAGTTGTTCCCAAGCCTTTATCAATTAAATATAATATGCTACATTGTTTTTTGTTCTTCCAAGTATATTCATTTTCCTTTGGAGGACTTTGTTAGTCACAATATTGCATATCACATATGTAATCACTGCTTTCCCTGGATTGGGATAACAAGAAACATATATGGATAATGTCCATTTTCAACGATGTTTAGTGGGGTTTTTTATCCTTGAAAAAAAAACAAATTCAATAAAATATTAAATGAACATTTTTTGCAAATGCTTTCGTTTATGGGAGAAATGACATGTACATGGTTTCCAAAAACACTAGGACCGTCCCTGCCTTTAGATAAAATCTTTATAATATTTTATTGCCAATGAAAATGAGTAACAATACATCCTAGCCATTATGGTTGGTGAGGTGATAGTGGACCCCTATGAGGTGATAGACACAAACCTGCTATTTTATTTATTATAACCTACTATAATTTTTTGACATTACTGAAGCAGTCATAAAAAGTGGAACACAAGAAGTGGGGGAACCACCAACATTTTCCAGTTGAGTCTCCTAAGTGTGATGAAGATTTTGTTGTCCTAAGTGTGATGAAGAGATTTCTTCCTCAGAGCAAGGAAAAAGAGACTAGAATGACACATGTGATTTTGAAAGCATCCTTGATGTTAAAAAGGACATGGGCAATTGGAAATCCCAAACGAAAATCCAATCAAACTCCTTCAAAACATTAGAGCTCACTAGATCAAAGAGATAACATGGAATATGACGTCCCAAATCATGATAATAATGTTGCTGCTACACTAAGTGCTTTTTTACGCCCAAAATTCAAGAAGAACAACACTGCTAGCATTGTTGAAGAAAGTACTGCAAGTTTGAAAGAAAAAATCCACATCAAACCCGATTCCCAAATGAATTTCAATCTGTGCTTTCAGAAAAACAAAGGCATATCATAAATATTATGTTTTAATAACCAACCAATTTATGATCATTTTCATATCTCCCTTCCCAAACCTGAATTAGGTTTGTTAGAGATCTAATTTCTCAAGCAAGCAAGGAGGTTGGGTAGAATATATTTTGTACTTAGAGTTTGAGAAGAATAGTATTGATCACTTCTTAAATGCACCCTCCACTAAATACATGGTTTTTAACCATTGGAAAGATGATGATGACAAAGTTGAAACCATAAACTAGCAAGCTTGTGTGACAATTATGACAATGATAACAGAGAATGTGGTGGTGTGCTTAGGCCATGAAATACAAGAGTTTGGAGTGAGGCATTCCAAAGAAAAAACGCAGGCAAAACTAAAGTTTAAATCGATGGAAGAAGTTTAAAAGAACAAGACATATGATGAACAAAACAATGATACATATGCAGTTGGTGGCACTGTTGATGTCAACAATGTCAATGGTGTTGTTGGGCAGAGGAGGTGATGAGTTTCCTGAGGCAGAGGATGGAATTTTACAGTTACCCATTTACACAACTGATGACAATCTAGGTTTGTGCCTACACTGACAAGGTAGAAAATCTTCCAACAAAATGGAGTTGTCACCAAAGAGGAGGGTCCAGATGTCCTGTCGACCTGAAATGTAGAAGAGGAAGGTTGCAAGGAAAATGATTATATTGAATATCGTGAAAATTTTACCTTCTGTGAAATGGAAATTAACTATGTCAACTTCCAATGTTTCTCAGAGTCCAAAGAAATTTTTGAAAGGGGTGATAAGAAGATGAAAATGCAGAGCTGTACTGTATGTCAATTTTGTAAATTTAGGCATTGTAAACAGAATTATGGTATGGACGATATGACAGAAAAAATGTCATTGGTTGATGGTAAAAATTTTAAACAATAGTAGGTGAATTATTTATGCAAAGTAATAAAAAGTTAATTCTTGGTTTTAAACATGTAATTTAACAATTTAACAGAGTTCAATTAAAACAAAACAATTTAACAATTTAACAAAAATAAATATGCATACATATAAATTCAATTTTTGAACAACAGAATAATAGACTTCTATTGTAATTTTTTTTCGAATTGCACAATTAATTCTGATTTTTTTCTGTCAAAAATTAAAAGCGGAAGAACAGTGTGGCTTGGCATGGCACTGAATACTTCTCAACTTGGTGACTACGAGGATGAAAAAACGTAACAAAGTACCTAAATTTTTTGGTTTGTTAGTGGATTGTGTTGTTTAAGTTGTCATTAGTGGGGTACTTATTCGACTTTGTCAATTTGAAATGCAATCGAACCTATTGGGCGAAGGCCTATCAATTTAGTAGGAAGTCAAATTTGTGAATTCCAAGCACAATCGACCCTGTAAAGTGAGGGTTATTGATTTAGTGGGTGGTATAATTTTAATTACAATGTGATATCATTTTTTCAACCAATGAAATGATAACATTATTCAAAATTTTATAGAGTCTAGAAATCTGTAGACTCTAACTTGTTATATAATGATGTAGGAATGGAATTTAGAAAAAAATATTTAACTTCAGGAAAACATATTTCCATTGTCCATTGATCAAGTATTTCAAAGGCGGACAAAAACACTCTTTTGTAAAGGTGGTTTTCTGTAAATTTTAAAATATTTTAAGAATCTCATAAATATTAAAAAAAGTTAACTATTTATTTAACTTCACTTGTAAATCAAAAATGTTAAATATTCTAGAAATTAGAATAAAATTACATAAATACTAAACAAACTATCCTTGTGTACGACCATCAAGATAATTTTGAATTACTACCAAATTTTTGTTTTGTTGTTTTTTGGGAGGCTTGACAACTAAATTACTATATTACATATACATCTTCTTGTACTTCCGTAAATATCATACACTAATTATGGAGTGTTCTATGTCATATGACATGGTATTTAGATACCGTGGACCTATGCAAAATACAGACTCATTATTCTCGACTTGTGGTGGAGAGTTCTTTAATATATTATGTAATATTCACCGTGGACCTATGCAAATTGGAGACTTGTTTCTCGACCTATGGAGGATTTCATGTTTTGAACTGACAGGGAACTTGTGTAACTGATATTTCAGTGCAAACCATTTTTGAACCGGTGAAGGATATTTTTTACAGTCGGTCTTGACATATCTCGTGTGGACCTGGGTACAACTTGCATACCCACTTACTCGATTGAAAATTACACTTCATAATTGTGGAAATTATTTGTGCTTCAGATATGTGATCCTGTGGAGAATAAGAGAACTCGAATTTATCTTTTTCCTCAAAGCTCGTTTCAAGCCTTTGTTGAAAGCACTATTTTGAAATTAAAGTTACAGGGAAATTTGTCTTGGATTTTAGCTACAGCGAAGTATGTTTTAGAACCTATTTGTAAGTTATAAGATGGTTCGAAGATAGTTGGTACTGATATGTTTTTTTTTAATGTTTTTAATTATATTAATATAGTACTTTCTATTCCCACAAATAACATCTACTTGTTTTTTCAGAGGAATTAAATTAGATAATAATATTACAAAGATGAACATATCATAGTCTAAAATAGTTTGAAATAGTCCAGATAGATACCCATGGGGCAGAGGATTAGTAGAATCATAGCCATACATAACAGTTACATGAAAAATTATTTTTACATTGAAATTAATTCCAATCCCATGCTACAAACTTGAAAAAATAAACTTATATGAAATTGAAGAATGTGAGTAGTGCATAAGATTACATGGGGCTAAAAATGTGAACAGTCCTTACAATGGGTCATCCCTTGGCCAGAGGTGAAAGGATCGATCCTCTCCAAATGGGGCGTCCTATGGTGATGGTAACTGAGCAGAGTTGTGGAATGAACTGCTCCATTATTGGTCCAGGAAGCATATTATGACAGTTAAAATATTATGGAAGTCATAAATAGTATGTTCTCTAACCAACTGCGCCCTATAACCAAGTTCTAAAATCTAATGAAACTACAAGACCCTATAACCAAGTTCTGAAATCTAATGAAAGTGCAAGACTCTGTCTCGATTAGGACAGAGTTGTTAGGACAATGCTAACAATATGTTGACAAAACGAAATCAATTGCATATATTTTAACCAAAGAAAAACACTGACAAAATTGGCATAGATTTTAACTTGAGAAAAACGCTGACAAAAAAATTTACATTATGATTTGTAGGCACTCTGAAGAATAACTAGAACCGAGACAAGGAGACAAGGTCGAGCACGGCGAGGACGCTGAGCAGATGACGAGGATACGAGGATGAACATGTCGAACGAGTACGTTGAGGCCATAAGGAGATGATGAGGAGACGAGGATGAGCACACCGAGGACGCCCTAAAAACACCACAAAAAATGAAATTAGCATACAACGCAAAAAAAACATGCATAAAAAAAGCAAAAAAACAAGCCAAACAGAATCAAAAAAATAAAAAAACAAACCAAAAAGCAGAAAAACCCACCAACGGTCATGCAACATAAGCCCTCTCCAATGGTCACGCAACAGAAAAATGACGGAAATTTTCTTGTGGTCTAAGGGCTACTATATTTATAAGAACAAAGTTTGGTTGAAATTTTTTAAAATTTCGGCTGAACTTTTAAAAAAGTTCGACCAAAATTTTAACGTCAGTTTTTCTGCCTCAAGCCAAAAATCTAGTTACCATTGTCGTCAAATTAAATGGTGGAATAAGTTTGATTAACGACAAAAAAAATTTGACCAAATTAATTTCAAAAGTTTGGCCGAACTTATGAAAAGTTTGGCCAAACTTGTGGGAGTGTGAAATTTCTGGGCACGTTTTTCACGAAAGTGTAACCCATCTTCATACATTCACCCATACCTTTTGTGTGTTTTTCACATTATGGAGATCAAAGTATTGCTCCATATGTAGTATCCATGTGACAGGATCATTGCCATCAAACTTCCTCATATCAATATTTGGAATATGGTCGGTCTTCAATCCAACATTAGAGTCTATGAAATCACAATTAACATTTATTTTGTTCTCATCATGAGTTTCATCTACTACCTTTTTTCCATTAGGAAGCTTTTCTTATAGCAACTTTACCAAACCCTCCTTCAAACCTTCAATGTATTTTTTCAAATATTCCATGTTGCCTTCTATACCATCGATCTTAGCTTCCATGTAATTCTTCAAACCATCCATCTTAGCTTCCACGAAATTCATCTTAGCTTCCATGCCTTTCTTCAAACCATCCATTTTAGCTTCCATTTCATTTTTGGTTACTTTTTGTGAGAGCAAAATTTGTTGCACTCTGTCTCATAATTTTGATATATCATTTTTCACTTCTTCATCTTCATGCATCATAGTAGACCTTTCTGAGGGCTTAACGGGTGTAGAATCATTTTTGGGGAGAATTATAGAACCCAACACTGCAATCTATGCTTCAATATACCCATGGAATCACTTCAAACTGATTTTTCAAACAAAAGTTATCCAATTAAAAAAAAGATACGTGAATTTTTATTGTTTTTTAGAAGCTTTATATTGAAACTAATTTATATTTGGGATTTTGGATCCCCAATATTCGAACTTTGGTCAATTAGTAGCCCTTTGAGTCTTCTTTCCAATGCCACGGGTCAAACCTGATTTGGATTATTCAAGGCAAAGTTATGTCCAATATCCCACAATGACCTAATTATTAACTGGTTTAGTAGAGAGAACTTGTACGTTGTGCCACATTTCAATGTTTCGTCCTTCGGCTCTAAAATAAATACAACACAAACTAAAGTTCGTGCACTTTTGGCCAATTTTTATAGAATTCCAATCCTATATCTGAAACGAAAGTTATGCCTCTTTTTCCTCAGCCATCTGTTTGAGATGTAATTCTAGAGGCTGCAAAAACCCTAACTCCCTCATATCATATCTCTGATAATATTTTGAACCAAGATCTCAAATTTTTACACAAAGTTCCTCCAGATTTCTGATCAAATGGGTTTTTTTGTAGCTTTTGAACCTTCGTAGAAAAAATTTATAGCGAAAATGCCACGATGACTTGCTTGCAACAGCGAAACCCTAGAATCCAAAGCTTTGATACAAAATGTTATGAAACCAGCTCACACAATAGAAGAAAATATAGATCAACGACTTAGAATTCAGACTCTTTGAGGGGGAAACTTCCTTTACATTACATGAATGAAATATTCTTGGATGATACAAATGAAAAAACTTCCTTTCTATATATAGGAGTCCATGAGGTCACAATATAATCCTACCTGACCTAACAATAATAATGTAAGGGCACAACAATAACAATATTGGGATTTTATGGGGCACAATAATAACAATATGGAGACTATAGGGGTACAACAATAGCAATAAGGGGGCTACACTAACAACAATAAGGGACTATACTAGTAATATAGGGGCCTAACAAAAGTTGTGTGAAAACAATAAGTATATAAGTTAGGAAACTTAATTATTATCGATATACCAATGTATAATAAGAATGGAAATTCCATAAAGGAGCGTTAAATTTATTTACTTAGCATCCCCATGAGGTTTGAACACATTTCACCTTAATATGGAAACCCTTTCTCAACCGATTGTGCTAGTGGGACTCAACATGGATCAAAATTAACCCTTAATAAAAGGGTCAAAATGTAAAATAATTATTGTTGAAACGCTAAAATAATAAGAATTTAATTTTTCAATTTATTATTATTATTATTATTAAAAAACATATATAATATGTAAATGGTTAGACATTGAAATAAATTAGTTTAAATGACCATTGAGATGTTTTGTTTATGGATTACATTGTCCACATTAAAGCTTTTGTTTTTCTATTAATATATTTTTAAATACATCTCAATATTACTCTCAATTACTTCTTCTCCTTACACATTGAAATATTTTATTGTGGTTCATATATATTATGTTTTCCTAAAGTTAATCTTAAAATAGATTAGTTAACATGGATAATAAAATGGTTTATTTGCGTATATGAAAATATAAATAGTATCAACTTTGTTTCCTTTTGATTTTAGTTACTTTAAAATAATTTTAAATATTGATATAAAATCATCTTATTTGATATGGACGTGAAAATATTTTATTTATAATTGAGATTTGGAATGAAATATTTTTACCATATCTTCTTTGTATTGGTTTGTAATATCAACCAGCCTAGATCCATATTAACTCTGGATCTATCAAGTGCCTAGAGGGATATAATCTCTAGAGGTGCAAACCTCTTTTTTGAGTGCAAAACTTGAGGAAAGGTTTGTACCTTGAGAGATTTGATCCCTCTCGACACTTGATAGATCCAGAGTTAACATGGATCTAGGCTGGCTTCAGTCGTGCATTGTCACAAAAAGTATGTTGAACATATAACTAATGCAAAAAATAAGTTGTATGTAAGCCATCTAATGCATCATCAATCCCTGGAACCCCTTCCAACATTGCAAATTCAATGTCACTATATTTCTCTGGCAAAACAATAGCATTAATCATATGTGATACATCTGTTGCAATTTCAAGTATTTCTTGATGTGCATCATTATCAACTTGAACTCCACAATAATATGGATCATTATGAATCTTATAGTATAATTCACATAATATAGTTTCTTTCATGACAGTAAAATCATAACTTGATCCCTTTGCAGCTTTTTTCCACACAACAATTATCAAATCCAAGACTTTAATATATCGAGGAAACTTCATGGAAATATTACTAACCTCTTGTGGAAAACTTATGGTGTGTCCTCTATATTTGTATTTTCCACCTATTGAGTGCATAACCTGCAAAATTGGACTTGCACGTGCAATCAACATCTCTTCAACTTGTGTGAGCTCTGCAAGAAATTTAAGTTGTTCTCCTGGATTCATATGGTTATCCGTTGAGAATCTATGATAACTTCCTTCTCTTTTACATCTCATGCATATTTTACCTATGTTTGTCCTATGTACTTGAATTCCATGATACGACTATTCACACGCATGACATATTTGAACATCAGCCAATCGATCAATCCTATCACGAAATCTTCGATGTGCAATATTCATGTCAACAAAACTTTCATGTTGATCTTGGGCATCAATATGTTTTAAACATATTTTTTCATAGGATTTTCTTCTCCATCCTATACCATGTATGAGTTGCTTAGATATTGTTTTCATTGTCGATATGATCTTTCATGTTCACTTTTTTGTTTCCTCTGTTCTTCTTGTTTTTCAATTGTTGTTTCCTTTCTCTGTCGATAAGCTCTTACTTGTTCAATTTTCTTGATTCTTTTTTCTTCTTTCTCTTCAGCGATCATTTCTAGTGATTTTCTCTCATTATTTTCTATCGGAGTTTCATGATTTTCAATCGTTATTTCATCTGTATTTTATTGTTCATTTCATCTTTATTGTGCATTTTCTTTTATTCTTTGTTGTGCCTTTCTTTGTCGATAATTTTTTTGATATTATCTTTGACGTGCTCTTCTCTCTTATTATTTTTCTACAGTTTTCATTTCTTGTGCATTCCTTTGCCGATATGTTCTTGCATATTCTTTTTTATATGTTCTACGTTTTTCTCTTTGTTCTTCACTTTTCTCCTTTCTTTTATCTTCTCTTTGTTCGTCACATATTTCTTCTAAAAATTTCTCCTTCATCTCGTTATTATGAGAAGACATGGTTGGGTGAATTAATGTAACACAAATATCAATGCACATAAAATATAATTAATTTTTTAGATCACTGAAATCAATGCATTTAGGGCAATCAATTACACCAAGAATTAACACCTTCACTCAAATCAATGCATTTAGGGCAATAAATTACACCAATAATTAACACCTTCATTAAAATCAATGCATTTAGGGCAATACATTAAACCAATAATTAACACCTTCACTGAAATTAATGCATTTACTACAATCAATTATATCAAGAATTAATAGATGCACTAAAATCATTGCATTTATTACAATAAATTAGATCAAGAATTAATAGCTATACTGAAATTCAATTAGAAATAGAATATATTAACACTCAAAAATGATTATTACCAAAAGAGATTTTACAATTTTATATGGATCATAGAAGCAGAGATTCTAAAAATACTCAAAAATGAATTAGAATTTAACATTCACAGTGAAATCATAACATTACTGTTAAAATAATATAAAATATAAATATTATATTATGCGTAATAATTAATATTAATAATTAAATATCATTTATTTACTAAACATATACACATAATTCCTTAATAATAAGTAAACATGTGAATAGGTCCCATGATGAACACTATAAAAACATAAACTTAGATATTCCCACCTAAAATATGAATAGAAATAAAATGTTAAGGTGTTAAGATGGATTTAGGATGAAAAGGTAAAAACAGAAAGGTAGAAAAAAAATAAAATGCAGGAGCAATAAAAATCAAACCTAAAAATCAATTGCAGCTCGTTGACACTGAAATCCTTCCCACAAATATTATTTTTCAAATCAATCCAAATCAATCGTGGTTCGTTCACACTGAAATCCTTTCCCACATATATTATTTTCTACTTTCGAACAACTCTCGAAATCCTTTCTCACAAATATTATTTCAACTCTTCGCTCAATCACAAAGATGCTTCCTCAAAAATACAATTCGACATTTGTTTGTGTTAAATTTATATATTTAGGGAGAGAAGTGATTTTTCATTAGAGCTAACATTAGATTAATTAGATTAAATTTTAAATGTTGAATATTAAACATTACTTTTACATTTGCGTTTACGTGTTACGTGAGATAGACAATGCATATAGTATAATCAAATACCAACCTACATGATCCAAATTTATTAAATTTAGTAATATTAATATTATAATATATTAATGTGAATATTAGAATTAATAATAACATTAATATTAATATTTTGATATTAATATTAGGGTTAATAATGTTTTTTTGGCATGGTATTAATAATAATTTGGCCCATCGTATTTGCTCACACACTTCACCTAAATAAAACCTCTTTTTGAGTGTTCCTAAATATAAATAGGATTATAGAGTAAATATAAAAAGAGGTTTTATTTATTTAACATACCTATGTTCGTGTCGGCTCTTCTCATCATCCTTCACTATTTATGCCTTGACCTATGCGACCTTCTTTCATTCTTCATTCACTTCTTGTCATGAAGATGGATCCCCGTTGGGATTTGAAACGTCGACCATTGTTTTATGATACTGTGGATAATCTGGATTCTGCAATTAACAACAAACACATAAGTTTAAAAACCATAAACATACATATGGTTTATTTATATTTTGTTTATGGAGTAAATATAAAAAGAGGTTTTATTTATTTACCATACCCCAGTAAAATAAATAAAAATATACCCCCTTGTACATTTCAAATGTTTACTAACATTACATTTATTTATTTACCATACCCCATGGTATTTGGCCCATGTTATTAAAATGGTATTTTTCTCATAGGCTTCACCTAAATAAAACCTTTTTTTTTAAGTTTTCTTTAAGTATAAAGAGGTTTATGAAGTAAATATAAAAAGAAGTTTTATTTATTTACCATATCTCCAGTAAATAAATAAAAATATACCCCCTCTACATTTCAAATGTTTACTTACATTACATTTATTTATTTACCATACCTCTAGAGTAAGTATAAAAAGAAATTTTATTTATTTACCATACTCCCAGTCAATAAAATAAAATAAAATATACCCTGGTACATTTCAAATATTTACTTACATTACATCTACACATGTGCCTTATACCTCGACATATCAAAAATTTGCATTAAATTTCTCAATTACATCTACACATATCCTTATACTCTGAGATATCAAAAGTTTACATTACATTTCTCACATTACATCTACACATCTCCTTATACTTCAACATATCAAAAGTTTACATTACATCTACACATATCCTTATACTCTGACATATCAAAAGTTTACATTACATCTACACGTCTCCTTATATTGGGATGTAGAGCACCTCTCGACGCAACAACCAATAAAGAAAACACAGTTAGAGTGTGAGTAAGTTTTATAATACTTTTAAGTAAAACTAACCAAACAAGTATATTTGTTTTTTATTTTGATTGTAGCGAACATTATTTTTTAATTTAAATATTATTTTATTTTTATTTTAAAAGTACATGTGTCAAGTCCACCTATATAAATATAATTATTTTATATTTATATGAAATAATATAAATATTATTTCATTTTCTATTTTAAAAGTACATGTGTCAAGTCCACCTTGAGAATGAATGGAATTACACATCCCCATATTACTCCCAACACCAAATTGGTGTACAAGACCCCCTTGTTTTTGGGACAAGGGACCTTCCTCCGTGCAACAATTTGACTGCTAAGCCTACAAAGGCATACATACTCTACCCCCCTCTGGTTTTTAACTTATGAACTCTTAAGAGGAAACACATGCTCTTAACCATTAGGCCCACTCAAGTTGTATATAAATGAATTTATATAATTAAATTATAGATATAAAAATGGTTCTCTTTAACTTTGTTATTAAAAAGGAAAAAACAACTTAAAATTTGGTGATACAATTTTCTAAGAAATTGTATTTTTTGGGTCTAAATTATGTTTTGAATATATAAATAGATAGAAAGTCTTAATTTACAATATAATTATATAAACTAAACAACTCAAACTTAGAATTCCAACAAATCTTTATTAAATTTAAATAAAATTAATTAAAAAATATATTTAAAAAAATCAAAACATAAAACAATTAAATTAAAATTATTTTATTATAACTTAACCAACATCTTTTTTATTAAATTATATATTAGAATTACTTTATTGCAGGGAGAGGCACATTCTACAGCCTAGTGTGAGGGGGAAATGTAACAATGTTCGTTGTAATGAAGAACAAAATTTATGCATGTTTAAATAGTTTTAATTTAAAAACATTTTAAAATATCAATAATCCCAACCTCACTATGGTTACTCAAACTGTTGTTAATATTACAACCTAATGTGGTAAAAAAAATTTACTCACTCTCACTTATAAATAAAATATTTTGATTTCCACATGACATAATATAAATTCATATATTTAAAAAGACATAACTTTATTAGAAGTAAAAATAATTTTGAGTAATACGTTTAAACCTTATACTTTTAAAAAATATTTCATATATATATATATATAGAGAGAGAGAGAGAGAGAGAGAGAGAGAGAGAGAGAGAGAGAGATCCATCTTAACTTGATGTACTAAGAGCCAAGAGGGATCAAATTTCTTTTCACTCAAAAAAAGGTTTGCATCTCAAGATATTTGATCCCTCTCAGCATTTGGTAGATCCTGAGGTAAGATGGATCTAGTATGGTTATTGAGTTGAAAAATAATGCCACAAAAATGATGCATGTTTAATTAGTTTTAATTAAAAAACAAAAATGATATAGAAATAAATTATTCTCTAAATAGAAAAACGATGTCAACTATAATAAAAAACAAAAACGATGCATGTTTAATTAGTTTTAACTAAAAACAAAAATGATGCATGTTTAATTAGTTTTAATTAAAAAACATTATAAAATATCAATAATCTCAACCTCACTATGGTCACTCGATTTGTTGTTCATATTACAACCCAATATGGTGCAAATATTTTACTCACTCTAGTCATAAATAAAATATTCGATGTCCACATGACATAATATAATTTCATATCAACTTTAAAAATACATAACTTTATTAGAAGTAAAAAAAATTGTGAGTAAGATGTTTAAAACTTATACTTTTCAAAAATATTTCAACACGTGATTTAAATAAACAATTTGAAGATCTATGTTAACTAATTTATGTCAAAATCAACTTCATATATATATATATATATATATATAAACCAACCCAGATCCATCTTAACTCTGGATCTACCAAGAGCTGAGAGACATCAAATTTCTTTTCACTCTAAAAGAGCTTTGCATGTCAAGAGATTTGATACCTATCGGCACTTGGTAGATCCAGAGGTAAGATGGATCTAGGTTGGTTATTGCATGAGAGGGTCATTATACAACCCAGTATGAGGCAGATATGTAATTGTTTCCATGCTCAATGTGGATTTGACACATGTATCTCTTAAAATTAAAATAAAATATTCTCGAAATAGAAAAGCAGAAATAAAGAAAGAAATTATGTAAATGTCCACGAGGCTAAACATAGCCTATTAGACATATTACTTCTCCATATGGTTCTTATATCTGGCCATTTTATTTTGAGGCCTCACAATAAATGCTCGAGCTTCTCGACAAACCCCTCACTAAATATATTATCCCAAGAGCTAGCTACCATGATATCTGCATAACTTTGCATGTTGTCTTTGAAGGCCTCACATTCTAAAATGAAATTATTTTTTGTTTCCACTTTTCGAGTAGAGAAAAAAATACATACTCTTTCCTCCCACACTTCTTTTGGCCTTTCCAGCGCCCTGTTTCACAACGGAGTTTATGAGAATTAGTCCTTAACTGAGCAATAAGAATTTTATCTCTCCAAGAAATATTTACCCCTATGTACGCTTTTTTTGTTGATGATTGTGAGTGGGATTAAACTCTTCAATACAATAATTTTTCTTTCTTCCTAACTCCTTATCCCAAATATGTTTGTGGAACATATCCATAACAAAATATTTTATCTCTTTATTGTTTTTGGGACACATGTTCAAGAAAATACCCCATTTACTGAACCATTTGTTATTTTTCTGCATCCAAGTCTTCTTTACTATGCACAATTTGTTATTAGATACAACCTTAGGCCATATTTCCTCTTTCATTTGCTCAAATTTTTTAAATACCTTATGACTCGCACCATAGCAATTGTTTCAATAGGAGCATCCCTTATTTCTCTTAACAAGATAGCATAAGGAACTACACTTTTAATTTTGAATTTATTTGTAATCAAGCGCTTCTGAATTTTCTCAATTTGTTTCCACTGCATGTCAGATGTAGTGTTGGCCCACAGTTCACAACTGTAGAGAATCATTAGAATCAATAAAATCCCAAAAATAGTTAGAGTGGTTTTCCAGTCCCATAACTCTTCCTCTATACACCTATTTTGAAAAGCATAAAATGCTTTCCAAACCCCCAAAGTTATTTTATTTCTACAACCATCCTAGCTTATATTTCTGTTGAAATCAATTCTTAGGTATTTGTAATCCATAACTTCTTCCAGAATGTTTCCTTGAAAGTATAACTTATGTTGATTATGTTTTCTTTTGTTGGGTAAAACCACTCCTTTCGTTTTTTCTAATAATGAATTGCATCCCCGACCTTCTGCAAAACTGCTCAAGGGAAAGTAAGTGCTCTTGCAAACCAAGAGCATATTTAACAATCAGAATAAGGTCATCAGCGTACAAAAGAATCCTTAAAAATAAAAATTAAAAATGATGCATGTTTAATTAGTTTTATTTAAAAAACATTACAAAATATCAATAATCTCAACCTCACTATGATCACTATATTTGTTGTTGATATTACAACCCAATGTGGTAAAAATATTTTACTCACTCTCAGTCATAAATAGAATATTTCGATGTCCATATGAAGTAATATAATTTCATTTCAATTTTAAAAATACACAACTATATTAGAAGTAAAAAATTAAATAAATAAATAAAAATAAAAATTAATTAATTAATTAAGATGTTTAAACCTTATACTTTTTCAAAAATATTTCAACACATGATTTAAATAAACTATTTGAAGATCTATGTTAACTAATTTATGTTGAGACCAACTTCATATATATCTATATATAGAAATAAAATTTTAAACCAACTTAGATTCATCATAACTCTGGATATACCAAGCACCTAGAGGGATCAAATTTATTTTCACCCTAAAAAAGACTTGTATCTCAAGAGATTTGATCTCTCTTGGGGCTTGGTAGATCCGATAAAATGGATCTAAGTTGATTATAATAATAACCTAACCAACTAATTCCGCAAACAAATGCACAATAATCATATCGCATATATGTCTAAATTAAATGACGTGAATTAGTTTGTACATAACAAAGAGTTTGGGTGAAAGAGAAATTATGTAATTGTATGAGGAGTGGATGAGGTTTGATTCTAGGTCTCAGTAGGGTTTGATTATTTTTACCAATTTTAGGGTATTTTTCCATTTTATCAATGATTGTAGTTCTTTTAGAGGTTCGAATTAGTGTTTGACAAGGGAGGAGGGGTGGAAACCCCTCCTTTAGAAATTTTGTGATAGTTAAATCGATTCAAGGTGTGGACAAGGGGGACAAGCCTAGTGGTAGTGGATCTTCCTCAGATTTTCCATTTTTGGGAGAAAAATGGCAAGCCAATTTGAAGGGAAAATGTATTCTCAAAGCCCCTCAAAACCCAAAATTTATCATTCCACCAAAATTTATGGAATAACATCGCAAGCAAATGAAGGACCATGTGCTTATCTACAAATTTATTGGAGGATGGCCTACAGAGGAGTTAGACAGATGGATCTTGTAGAAATGGAAACCTAAGTGGGGAATCTATTTAAGATTGAGTGTGAAAGGTTTCTTCATTGTAATCTTTTCAAAGTTAGAAGATAAGGATAGGGTTTTCAAGGGTGGGCCTTATTTCTATAATAATGCAGGTTTATAGATTCGACATTGGGAAGAATGCTTTAACCCGGATAAAGAGGAATTTATGTATGCTCCATTGTGGGTAAGATTTTATTCCCTACCTGTTGACTTTTAGATTCTTGAAATCCGAGAGGGTATTAGTAAATTTTTGGGTCGCATTTTTAAAATTTATGAGGTGACTTAGAGAGGCATAAATATGTCTTATTCTTGCCTATGCATCTACATGAATATTTCCAATCCCTTGTCGGAATCCATTGATCCTGATTATCAGGGTGAAATTTGGTCACGACCATTAGATTATGAGCATGTACCTTTTCGTTGCCAACATTTTCATGAACATGGTCATGTATTCTATGACTATCCAATCCAGAAAAAAGGTCAAGGGAGTGTTGGATCAATAGAAAATGAGTGTTTTACAAAATTTACTTCACGAAGGATGAATACCAGAGCTAGAAACTAGTTGGTGCAGCTGAGAGTTCTAGACAAAAATTATTTTGAAACTTTAGAAGAAATGGAGGAAGATCCCAATATGATTACCAAATGATGTCCCTATGTTGGAAGAAGTTCTAGACTTGGCACAAGAGAAACCACCTCTGAAGAGGAAATCACCGGTAGGTGAAGTGGCTGAAGGCGTCACTGTGCATCTTTTTTATTTTCCAGGAATTGAGGAGGTTACTCAATTAATTATGAAAAATATTGGACTCTCTTACAGAGGAAAAACGTCCTCTGGTCAGAATTATAAATAAATGGGTGGAGAGATATTTGGCTCAATTTACTAAAGAACAACAACATCAATATGCAAAAGCATTCATTCATTTTAAAATGACACAAAGGCAAAGTTCTTAGGGAGGACATGTGTTTTTTTTTGTGCATGAATTAAAGGAGAAAGGTAAATATTTGTTGATTAAAGATCTAGGACACTAAGAGAAAAGGAAGGAAATAAAAGCGTGAATTATTGCAATATGTTGGGGAAGAGTTACTTAACTCAGGTCAAAAAATTGTAATCCCATATTTTTTCTCTCCCTCTCAAAAATATCAACAATGAAACTCCTTTCATGGAATATAAGGGACCTAAATAGTAAAGGGAAATAATGGCATTTGAGAGACAGAATAAAGAAGGATAATCTTGTTGTGGTTATTTTGCAAGAAACTAAAATTTGTTGGAACAAGATGTCTGTAATTTGTGACATTTGTTGGGAAGGTTGTCAGTTCGTGGCCATCGATTCCCAAGGAAGTTCGGGGGGGGTACTGGCTATCTTAAAGAATCCTTTGGAAGTTGTCTTTCAAGATAGGTTGGAAAGTTATCAAACCCTATTTGTGTGATTTTGTTATCTTGGAACAAAGGAGTTGTTTGCTTTGACAGCAATATATGGTCCTCCAATTGTAGGGGAAAAATCCAATTTTTGTTACATCGACGAGTATTTCCAGACTCTTTGTGGATCTTAGGGGGTGATTTCAACCTCATACGATCCTTGTCTAAGGAACAAGGGAGGTTGTAGAAGTTGGACCCTATCTCTACTTTTTTTTATGTTCTCCTTGAATAATTGAAACTAGTTGACATACCCACTATCAATGGTGTCCTTACTTGGAACAACAAAAGGGGTGGTCGACATCAAATAACTAGTCCTCTAGATCGGTTCCTTGTATCAAAGTAAGTGATGCAGAAATATATATTTTTCAAAGCGATTATTTTTCCATGTCTTGGGTTAGATTATTAGTCGCTCATATTAGAAATTGACTTAATATAAGAGCCCAAGAACCGTCCTTTTCATTTTGAAATTTTATGGTTACAGGTGCCAAAATTCATGGAAAAGATAGAAGGTTGGTGGGAGGAGATTAACGTGATAGGTAAGAATAAAATGCATTCGTTCTAGTTGAAACTTAAAATGTTGAAAGCTCAAATAAAATTATGTAATAAACAAGAATTTGGGAATATTTTTTAGGAGAAATTAAAATTGGAGGACAAGATGCAAGAGTTGCAACAATGTATGATAATTTCAATAGGACATCATGAATTAGTTATTGAGGAGGGTATGCCCTTACACAACTTGGAACAAATAAGAAATAAAGAATATATTATGTGGAAGTGGAATTTTTCTATTCAATGGTTGAAATATGGTGAATGTGATACATAATTTTTCCATAATTCCATGCTACAACGTCACCATAACATCCAGATTTTTTCTCTTATGGGGAAATATGGTACCTGAAAACTACTTCAATCGGATATAGAGCATGAACTGGTTGATTACAATCACAATATTTTATCATGACCCTATTTTCATAGGAAATCACATATAAATAGGATTCTGGAAAGTATTCCTAAACTTATTAGTTTAGATCATAACTTTGCATTGATGAGAACTATCTCTTTCCAAGAGATAGAGACGATGGTGATGGAGATGCCACGAAATAAATCGCCAGGTCTAGATGGCTTCACTTTGTATTTTTATCAAGCATGTTGGCCTTTTCTTAGACAGGAGATTCATGATCTTGTATAAAAATTGAGACAAAATCGGTCGCTATGGGGGGGCCTTAATGCTACTTTCATAACCTTAGTACCCAAGTTAGGAAATCCAGAATATCCCAGTGGTTTTCGTCCTATAGTGTTATGTAATGTTCTTTATAAAGTGACATTCATTGCTATTGTTATGCATCTAAAACCTCTACTCTCTATGCTTATTTCACCAGAGAAAATTGTCTGTGTCAAAGGAATACATATCTCAGATGGTATCTTCATAGTTCAAGAAACCATTCACTCTTTGAAAACGGTGAAGAATAGGTATGCTGATTAAGTTAGATATGTCCAAATCCTATGATAGTGTCAGCTAGGCCCTATCTCGTACATGTTTTCGATGCTTTCAGTTTTTCCTGGCACTGGATCTCTTGGATCTACTCTCTTATCTCCTCCCCCTTTTTCTCAATTCTAGTAGATGGTTCTTCATCCTATACATTTAAATCATCTCGTGGATCTCCCTTCAAGGTTATAATGACTATGGAAGGCCTTGACGTATTTTTCTCATGTGCCTACTCACAGGATTTTTTCAAAGGTTTATGATTGTATGGGGATGATCTTCCACTCACCCATCAACAATTCGTTGGTGTTTTTTATTTGTTTGGTATTCCTACTCTTAAGGAATCCAAAGGTATTCAAACAATCTTACATATTTGTATGGTGACTTCAGGAACTTTGGTAACAAGGAGAAAACCAATATTTTTTCTTTAATGTTAAGGAACCCATTCAGTGCCATTTAAATCATGTAATATAATTTCGTAGAGCTCGGATCCCCTCTAAACACTTCGAATTTACGCTTGTCCTTTATCAAAAACATATTTCCTGTTGGAGAGACCTATTGACAAGAATGTCCACCAAGGGACAAACAACTGTACTTTTTGGGCTATGAATTTTGTGGGTCAATTAACTCTCACAAAATATTTTTTGTAGGCTATTCTAGTTTATCAACTAGATACTATGCATATTCCGAAGATAGTGTGTTGTAAGCTAAAAAAATCATGGTGTGATTTTTTATGGAGAGGTTCAAATAAGGGCAATAATTTTTCATTAGTAAGATGGGAAATTTTTTGTAAAACCCAAAAAATCCAGAGGATTGGGTTTACGAGACCATGAATTGTTGAGTAAGGAATTTGTAGCAAAGTTATGGTGGTTTTGGGTGAAAGGAGGATCAAAGTTACGGAAAAAAAATTGTATGTGTATATGTGCCCCATTGGTGATGTAGGAGGAGATTTTACAATATAATTTGACAATAGGTGATTCAATCCCCTGGGTATGGGAATAATAAAACATAGGAATGGTGAGGAAACATGCCTTTTTGGAAGTTTAGGCAGGGAAGATGGCTAGGATTTGGGATTATACATGGAAATAGTTACCAAGGTTGAAGGATAAAGAGACTCTTTGGGTGCGGTCACAATAGATGATTATTAGAGACCTATGGAGGGTACTAGGTTTTGGAGGACCTGTAAGAATAAGGAGTATTGGCCTTCATCATCGCAGGATCTACCTTGATAGGTTCTGCATTAGGAGCTAAGGGAAAGGATGATCAAATTTTCAAACAATTGCATTATTTTGAGATGGGTGTTGTGGTGGATTTGACACACGGGTGTACGAAATCGCACCAGCTTAAGGGGTGTGGTCTACCCCTATAAACTATTAGTAATAGGCAGAAAGTGGTGCAGCTCAAAATCATATAATATAGAGGAAAAAATATGCGAATGTATGCTCAAAGTAAACTAAAAAACTAAAACACAAATATACAGAAGCTATTGAAGAGAGTCAAAATGATAATAATGCAAACGATGGCTCAAGGCCTCTTCTTATTAAACGTTTGATATGGAGAAGAAATTTTACCCACTTTCCAAAGGGCCCCTAGAGAATGGTTCTAGGTCTCGATGAAAGGATTTTTTTTTTCCAAGCTCTGCCTCTGATGCAGTCTCCCTCTCTCTATGTTGTGATGGACTAGGATTGTTCGGTGGCCAACAATCAAGTCCCCTCTGTCTCCAGCTCCAGGTCACACACTGCTGGTATTGCTTGGGAAATTATGACCAGCATAACAATGTGATCACCCTTTCTTCATCTCTTGGTGGCTTTATATAGGGGATTTCAAATCCTCCTTCCCTCCCTTGGTACATGGTGGATGGTGACCCAAGGGATAGGTATGATTCCATTATGTGCTCCAAATATTCCTTTGTGTGCTCACATAGTGTCTAAGGAGGTGATGGTGGTTGTCCTTTGGTGGCTTCATATAAGGAGTAACTGTCCTTTGCTTTATGTGGTCCCGGAAAGAGACATTTTTCCACTTTCAAGAATGCACGCTTATCGAGAAAAAAGGCGTGCAGAAGGCGCTCTTCTCGAAGGATTAAGCGCGCAATTTAGCATTTAAGACTAGTTCAAATCTTATTTTCTCAAAACCTT
Source organism: Pinus albicaulis (assembly GCA_034641835.2). Lineage (NCBI taxonomy): Eukaryota > Viridiplantae > Streptophyta > Pinopsida > Pinales > Pinaceae > Pinus > Pinus albicaulis. Next base: position 992,778,575 of record CM076572.1, on the reverse strand, counting down.
AGAGATTTTAAATACTTTCTTGATTCCATAATGTCTTCCTTCCCTGTAAATCCTTTGGCTTGACATTAATTAATGTCATCTTCTATTTTACGATTTTCCAGTGTTAACATTTACCCCCTAATGTGTGAGGTCAAGGAAGGACTGTATAGCCAAAATACATTATAGTTTCTTTTATGTATCGTGCGCAGAGAGAGAGAGAGAGGTCTGCGTGAATCTTGGAATTGACAACACCTTGCACCCAAGATAACCATGGCCTAAGGGACCCATGCAAGTAAACAAAATATACAACATATATACAAAATTTCAACGAGGCAGGCATGTCCCATGCTCGTGATGTTATGGCTAGTTAAACAAAATTAATAGATAGATGTGTTGTCTACATCACTACTGTGGTAGTGATGCTGGCGGTTGATGATGATGACTGTTAACACCCTCAGGGGAATTTTTTCTTTGATGATAGGTGGAATGTGGTACCCATATGCGTAAACTTAGTATGGCATATAGCTGTGCAATTACGCATATGTATTGGCTGGGACCTTCCCGTGTAAGCATTGTTGACAAAGATGCTTATGGAGGCACGAGTCTTCGACGGATATTAATCAAAGTGCAATGGTTTTAAGGTACGATACCATCGTGACATGAAGGCTTTTGTTGTATTCGAATTTCAGGGGGATCAATGACATCTGTGGACAATGATGTCTCCCACAGTGCCACCTGAAGATACCCCTTTGCATGGGGAGAGGTAATCCAAGGTATCGCTTCCTTTTTGGAAAATAAGTGTCGAAGTCGACAAAAAGGAAGCCTTAACCGAACCATGGGTTGTCGACCTGAGGGGTCGGGGACCTGGATGTGATGGGTTTAACATAGGCATTTTGGTGAGAGGTGACTGAAAACAGAGGGTGGTGATTCAGTGGCCCAAGGTCGAAGTATACTTTAGCAGCTTGGCAGCAGTCATAGTTATTTCTGAAGGGAAAATCCCTGGAGTCAGTAGGACTTCCAGGGTGGTTGTGAACCGGCTATGAATGTTGTGATGGTGCATGCATGGGGGTGAAATACTCTGACCAAGGGAATGAGGGACTGCTGCCATGGGGTAAAATATCAAATATGAGGGTGAAGGGGCGAAGTGCATCATTTGCGGTCTTTGTACACTTACCAAAAGAATAAAATAATGAGGTTTGGTTTGTACAAAACACAGATATGGGTACCCCAAAACATGAAAGTGTTCGCTTACTGAAGGCGTGTGGATAGTGTTTTGCTGGGGGTGGGGGTATCATTGGTTGGTCTCATGTGCAGGGTTGATGAAGCGGATGAAGAAACGTCGCAGATGGGATTATGTTGGTGGGGGTATGGTGGGCCAAGCGCGATGCGCGGGGGTGCGCTTTCGATCTACTTGTACAACCTGGTCATCCAGGAAGGGGGTTTCAGTTTGAATGGTAAACTTTACCTTATGCATGATGAATGGATGGGCACAAGGTGCTTCCCGGACTAAAGAGGTATGGCCATGGTGTCACTTGTTGTGATTTATGGTCTACTTTGGGTGACGGGGACCATGGAGGGGAGGCTCTACCGACCAACATAAATGTTTATCATATGCAGGGTGAGGTGATGATAAACGCGGTCGGGTATAAGGACCCTATGGTTTATTTCTGATGGAGAAATGATGTCGAGATATGCAAAGATTTTTGGGACTCTATCATGCTGAGGGTAGAATGATACCTACTCTGGAACCTTCAGCGGATGGTGTTGTAAGTGGTTTGCAGGTTCTTCCTGCAAAAAGAACTACCTCAAGTGAAAGCATCTTATTTTCATCAAATATTATTGAAAGGCATGAGCTTTTAAAAAGGAAGGTGGGAGAGGGCATACCTGTCGGTGCTGAAAATTTATTTTTTCTGGGAAGCGAATGTGTGGCATCGATTTCGTTCATCATGGCTTACTGATTATGGTGCAACTTACGGTTTGCAGAATGGACCTTCTAATCTCCTATTATGGACCTCCGAAGTTCTTGAAAAGGGCAATAAATATGGGATTATGGCCCTAATCCTATTCATTTGTACTTGATGAGTTTTGGGAGATCAGAGGTGCTTGTAGAGCCTTTCTTGCCGTTACGGTCAGCCTATGTACCAAGGACTAGCGATATTATGCCGAGGTAACTTTCATGATGTCCTGCATTGTAATTTTCTCATTTTGATGGTGTCGGGGCCGTAAAAATTGGGTTTGTACAGCCTCTGAGTGAATTTTGCCCTAGATTGCGTGGGCAATCTAGGAAAAAGAGAGCCTTCTTTTCACGCAATTCTGAGGGACAAGCGTGCGAGGGCGCGATATTTCCTTCCTTTTGCGCGCAAAGGCACGCCTGTGAAGAATACAGGTGCGCGAGGGCACGCCTATCTGAGGGACAGGCACGCAAAGGCCATAATGACAGAAAATTTCAAAAAAAAAAAATTGTCTATTTTTTATGTTTTTCTCCATACTGATGGGTGCCTGTGTTGTTGGCAAGTTAGTGTGGAGAGAGCAGGATTGGCCCAAGATTTGGACCACTCTAGCTGTTGATGTTGGGGTGTGTTGTCAATTGGCCGCATGGGACCTTCTGAAATTTGTTGAGAATGAGTTCTTGCGGTCGCAGGACCGTTTATTACGTTACATTATACAGCATTGGTGCAGGAGGCGTAACATGTTCGTGTTGCGTGGGACAAACCTAGTGATCCGTCCTGAGACAGATATCTATTTCGTGACCGGGTTACTGCCTCAAGGGGAGGCTTTGAGATACCCACTCTCCTATGGGAGAGTGAATCTGGATAGATTTCGGAGGCGCCATTGTGGATGGGCGCCTCTCACTGAGGATGCATCAGCATTGCATCAGTTACATATGTGGCAGAGTGCTGTGCTCTGGCAGTGGTTGTGTGATTGGTGGGGTCATTTGCTCCGCATCGGGCGTCTGGCCCGCAGGTTGGAGTTTTGCGCCAGTTGAGGTCCGGGCATTTCTTTGACTTCGCCTGAGTTTGTTTTGATGGTATGGCGTCGCAACTGAACAAGGTCCAATGTGGATCGAATTCTTTTGCGTACGCCAGTATCTTATGCAGCATCATGTACAAGCGGGTGTTGTTGCTGAGGCCAGTGGTGGCAGTGCCCATTGGGGGGCCATGGGAGCCACGAATGAGGAGGTGGGCTCCGGTGATGCTGTGGGGTGGTGGTGGCATGGTGGGGCATTACTGGAACACCACGAAAGAGGCCTAGTTTGAGGCCAACCCATAGATGTTCTTGCCATACCCGTATGCGGGGATGGACTTCCAGGGTGACCCAAACATGGGTCTCCCTTTTGGTTATGTTTGGGGACCTGCAAGTATGTTTTATATTTTTTCTACATTTGCTTGATTATTTATGTACTTATGTGTTTTTTTATCGACACTAACATTATTTTGGTTACTCGTGTAGATGTTGGCGAGGTAGTTCGCCTCGTGGTCCAACTAGTGGGTCACGACCCTCTGCTACGACCTCGAGGTGGTCAGGGAGGAAGTGATGTAGGTGGATCGGGTGGTGGTGCCGGTGGACCTGGTGGGGATGGTGCTGGCCCTTCTGGTGAGGGTAGAATATTGGCTGCAACAAATATTGCAGCCAAGCAAGCTTGTGTTGATGCTACTGAGGCTCGCAATGCAGTACTGAAAGCTCAGGTGGTCTCTCTTGAGGACTTCCGGGGTCGAGTGGACCGCTTGACCCAAGGTATGCCTGCTCAAGGTTTCATGGACGGCCTCAAGGAGGTTTGGTTAGAGATGGTGATGTCCCGCGAGAGGGATTATCAGCCCATTCTATGTCGTGTGGAGATCATGGTGGGGACAGCAGCTCCGGTGGTGGTACCAGGAGTAATGGTGGGTCCAGGTGCCCCTCTTGAGGGGGCGCCCCCCTAGAGCAGTTCTGTACACAAGGAAAGCACCCATTATGAGGATGCTTCCCTTATTTTTGATGAATTTTGTATCTTTGGGCTGGCCAGTGGGCCAGCGACACTATTTTTTTACTCAGATACACATATTTTTTATATATATATGAGATATGTTTTTGCGGCTCTACATGATGTATCACTTGTTTCGGTTTATCTGTTATGATATGTTGATGGATGCCTATATTTTTTGTTTTTATGTATGATGTTTTATTCGAGATGCATTCCAGTTTAGGATATTTTTAGCTAAGCGATCACCTGTTTGGTTTTGATTCCTTGGTACATGTGAAAATGTAATGTAATCAAATTGTCTGTTTAATCTTTTGGCACGAAAATATTTTCTAAAAAGATGTGTATCTCTGGTCTCAAATGTTTGGTTTAGCTGTGATACTACTAACTGGGAATCAAGGTGGATATGCATACGGCGAACGCCCTGATGGAGGGCGTCGCACATAAGGCTGATGACAGCGTCATATTTTGCCTGATTGTTTTTTGCTGAACCGATACACAGGCCATTTGAACATAGTGGTGATTGGTCAGGGCGGTAAATGACCTAGGTGGTTGCGACTAAATTTTGAGACCATCTTGATGCTCCATCAGCAAATCCAAAATATGGTTTGTTTTGGTGATCCATGGTGATACTTTGAGTGCTTTTAACTAAGTGTTTGGGTCAAAAATTTTGGTTGGGTGGGTTTTTTGTGTACTCTCACTCTAGGGGAAGGGTTTTTGTGGCCCTTATGGGTAGAAATTCTTGAGGTAAAGGCCGTTGACAGGGTTAGTGAGGCAAATCCCGTCTGGTTCCATCAAGATGTATACCCCCTGTCGGAGGCTGTGTTTGATGATGTAGGGTCCTTTCCATAAGTTTTCAAACTTTCCTGGCCCTAAGGCCTCTTTTGCGACATCATAGCAGAGGAACAATTCTCCCTTGGTGAACGAGCGAGGGGTGATGTGGTAGTCAAATGACGCTTTAACCCTTTTCTTGTGGGCCTTGTTGTGCTGTAGCGATTGTCGTCAATCTTCGTCGACAAGCTCTAGTTGTACTAGGCGCTGCTCCAGAGGTTGAGTTTCATTAAGGAGTTTGATGGCATCATGTACATTTGGGGTCTTGCAGAAATCAACGTAAAATCGCAAGGTACCTTGGTTTTTTGCAACAGGAATATGGTGGAAATCTTGGGACGAGGGTGAGGCAGTAATCCTATTGCCAATATGTGCTGATACAAATTGTATATGGTGGATTGTATCATCGATGTTTGACAGGGGAAGAATCTTCGTAATGGGATTCTGTATGGGCACAAAGTTAGGTTCCCCACTAGGGTAGTTGATTTCTGATAGGTGGAAATTGTGCCTGCCACAGAGGTGCCTAAATGTTTCCATTAGCGTGCATGTCTCTGGTGCATGATTCAGGCCAGTGAAGATGGTGCATGCTATTACTGAGCCAACGGAGTAGATAGTGTGTGATTCTATGCTATTCATTGTTCCTGACGTGGATTCTTGGAAAGGGTCGGTCGTAGAAGAGGTTGTCTTCTATCTCCATTTTCATATCATTGGTTTAGACATGTCTTCCTCTTTAGTGGAGTGTAGACTTAATGCAGCTCATGCCGCTCTCATCTTGGGGAGATGTACACACTTAAACGTATGATGAAAGTGTGAAAAAATTCGGAAATAAGTGCGTGTGATTTTCTCTTGATTGGAGAGAAGTTTCTGAGGGAGAGAAGAGACTATGCAGAGACTATTTGCAAGGGGCTTGAGTTCTCTACATTGGTTGACTCAGTGATCATTACGATCACATAGGCCGCATGTTATCCTAAGTTTGGCCAACGTTATGATTTGGTAGTGTGTTGTTTTATCAGGCTTGATACACCATTGCGGAGGTGGGGACATTAACCTGGCGATGTACTTTTTATGCCATTCTCGGAGGTCGTCCTGTCTCTTCTCTATGGCATTAATCATATCGATAGTGGGATGAATTTTTGAGGCATAAGTACAATATCACTCATAATGATTACCCTGACATATGAGGCAAAATATCCTTGAAAAGAAGGTTCTGTCAAGTTTAGTTTGAGGTCTGATGGGGAACCAGCGCCAAAAGGCTACTAAATCAGGGCAATGGACGACTGCATGGTCCGTCTTTTTGCATAACGTACATGTTGGCCGTTGCTGCGTAGTATTGTTGGGGGTAACTATGGGTTCCCTGCTGGGTCGTTCTTCGGCTGTCAAGAACATGATAGATGCGCTCATCTCATCTGCTTGGGTCATAGAGCTACCTATGGACTCGGCATCCATATCGTCTTCTTGGGAAAGGTGAACTATGGCTGAGTGGAGGCTAGCAAGGGCTAGTCGGAAGTGAGGTATGTAGTGACAATCCTCCAAAAGGTGATTGTTGGCACATAACGGGCATGTGAATTGTGCTTCTTGTAGCCCTACGTAATAAACCCTTTCAATTGGATACCATTTGTGAATGAGCTACAAGGTTGCACATTCTTCGACGTAGTGGCCACGTTCGTCGCATTGCATACAACATATAATGGGCATTATCAGGGGTCTTTCTACAATCCTATGCTCCTCTTTTAAGTATAGGATGGCACGAGGTTCATCGTTGACAGACTGGATGGAGGGCTCCTCTTGATAGGATCACTCAATCACATGTAAGGCGTCCCTATATTGTGGTATCTTTGGACAATGGTGGGTATAGTTCTCATAGTTGCCACAGAGAGCGCATGTTTGATTGGTATGCAGTGGTTTTCCTTTACCTTTGGTGGTAGGTTCCTTTTTACGGGAACACAGTGTCGAGATGTCTGCTTCGGGGCTGAGGAGTGGTTTTAACTCGTCCAAATCTGGACATATATGGGTAGGGTTTCCTATAACGTCACATATGGCACAAACTGGTTATTCACTTTGAATAGTGGGGGTCACTATCTTCTTTCCTCTATTTGTGGTTTTCTTGGCCGTGATTACCGGTTTTGCAATGGGAACTTCCTTTGCGGGGGTTGTTTCGACCATTTCTTGGGTAGGTGGGAGCTCCTCCGAGCTAAGGGACTTTAACCCTGTGGAATTAATGTTGGTGGCTCATGTTCCAAAAGAAGGAATGAGGTACCAAACTGGGAATGCCAACGATATTTTGGGTAACACCGGTGTTGCCAAAACCTGCTGGGAGACGAAGCGAGCTGGGGGTTAGATAAATGGGGTTTGGGAGGTGGCGTAGGCTAGAGAGGCTACCGTGGCCAATGCCTCGGTGTCGTTATTGCTTGATTCTGTATCCTGACTAATTTCGGTGCTTGATGTGGACATCATGCATATCGGGGTCCCTGTGGCATCGGGTGATGCCTCCGGGATGATAAGAGGATCTCCTAGGAATGACCCTAGAACAGACGATGGTTTGAATTAGCAAGGGCCATATTCTTGGTACCGTAAAATACCTTCTGAGACTATATTTACATAGGATAGAATTACATCCGTGTTGGTTAGGGGACACTTCTCGATGTGTGTCAGCTGGTCTACAGTAATGATGTGATCCTCATGGGGGAACATCATAATGTGGAAAATGGAGGATGTTATGGCCGAAATGGCGTACATGTAACTCCACCCGAGGAGTATATTGTAATCCAAGTGAGCGTCCAAGACTTCAATGTCTATGTACACTGTCTTTTCAGCTAAGCAGACCGGGACATTTTGGTCGAGGCCAATAGGGCTCGAAGGACAGCCATCGTATGCTCGAAGCGTTATGACTGAGGGTTTTAGTTCGAGAGAACCCAACTTCTGCCAAACATTTTTTTACATGATGCATTTCAATGCACCCTCGTCAATGACACATCGGTAAATAGTGATATTCTAGACCGATACTGGTATCTGGAAGGTGACCATAGAAGGAAGCCTACGGGTGGCTTTGTCTAAGTCAGAAGCCATCATGCGCATATCGACAGGGTCGATAGCGCCTAACGCGGAAAGTAGGGCTTTCCATTGCTTTGGGCACTACTACAGTACTTCCAATGCGGACATAGCAGCGGGTGATTGAGCTAAATCTTCCACGATGCTATACTTATGGGTTTCTTTGGAGTATTTAACCGCTCTCCTATCAGGTCCCTTTGCCATTTTTGACAATGGTTCTATAGGCATTTTTTAAATGGTCAAAGGTCTAGTCGGAGAACTAGTACTAGCCCCTGACGTAGTGGTGTCTGGTGGGGTGTCGTAACTGTGGTTCCGTGTTTGGAAAAACATTTCTTCGCCAGTCATGTAAATTTCATGGTTGCTTTTCCCAGAATCGTCTGTGTTTTGTTGGTGAGTGTTGACCTTCCCTTGGTGGGGGAAAGGTTCTTGCATAACAGCAGGTTGCTAGGAAGATCATCGTTGTCCTCGATTACTCTACAGCTTTTTTAGCTCAGGGAAATCGGGACAGTGGTGAGTATAGTGCCCATACTCACGACATATTGAACAAGAGTGGTTTATTCACAGAGGTGGCCTTTTGCCTTATCATTGGGCATTGCTTGGCTTTTGGTTCTAATTCCTACTGGAGTTGCCTCCAACTTGGGAACAAGGTGGGCATTGTTGGTTGCTGCCCCCCTACCCAGGGTTCCCTTTGGGCTTGTTTTTTGACTTTTTCTTAACCACGTTAGGAGGGTATTTCTCCTAGTTATACTGGTGTGGTTGATTTTGGGACGGCTGCACAAAGTTCACCTGTGCATTGGTTTGCGTAGGTGGGTCATGTGCTTGGGACTGAGCATAACGTTGTCCCTTGTTTGCACCTAGCTGTTGGAGGGGAGCTCTTCTGTTAGTGTTTCTTTCTGCGTACTGGGTCCATTCATCCGGAGGATAGGGTCCTCCTTGCTGATACGCTTGCACCCTATTAGTCAAATCTTGCTCAGGCATATGATGACTTTGAAATCTAGGTTGAGGCATGTTCTGAGTAGAAACCAGGATTTTGACTACTATTTCCTAGGTAACCTTGGTTCATTGACCCTATTAATCCGTCTGCAGAGTTCGACGCGCCTGGAAATTCTTGATAAGTTTGTAGGCACGGGGCGTTAGGCGGGATGTTGTAAATGTATCCTGACTGCGTATAAATCAGTTCAAGCTTCTGGGCTTTACTGATTGCATCCTTTTTGGATGCGGGGTATTGCTACGCCACATCCTTTGAAATCTCTGTCATCAAAGTTTTCAAAAATAAAACTAAGAGGACTCGATCGTCGAGTTTAGCTTTACATAAACTGCGACGTCACCTCCATTCATGAAGATGGTCAGAGATATGGATGATGGGGGTTTGTCTAAAATGAGTCAGTAACTCCATTCCTGAATCATGGTGAATGGGTAACTAAAAATATGTGAGGAACACGGTAGCGAGGGCGCTAAATTTTCCATGTGAAGCAGGAGGTTGCTCCACGTACCACTTCGTGGCTAATCCCGTAAGAGTGCATTGAAATAGCCTCAATCGAATAGTTTCGTCGATTATACTATTTTATGAGCACCACAGGTGAAAGGTCATTACATGATTACCTGGTTCTTTCGCTTGCTTGCCTTCGAACTTTGGTATATCCGAAGGGAGCTTCGTGGGCATGGGAGGCCAAGAAGGATCGTGTGCGATGAGGTCATTTTTTAGCTTCATTAAATCGGGTAGATTCAACACAGCTAAGAAAGGTGATTGGGAGGTTGACGCCATTGCAACGTGTGAAGACACGAAGTTCTGGTTAGAACGAGGGTTAGTCTGTGATGTACCTTGATGTGTGTTCAGCTGGATTCCCGAATGGGACGCACTCCTCTGCCCCCTAGGGGTCGAGGGGGGAGTGGTGTGCAGTGTGGTGTTGGGATACTGACTAGGGTTCCCAACTACGGTTTCTCCAATAAAGGATGAACGAATGACGATGGCAGTGTTTCGTCTTTGACGCCTAAATGCCGAAAGACCTGGAACCCCTCCCTGTATGGGGGGAGATCCAAAAGACGCCTGGATCGACGAGGTTCCGTTGGGACCATTTGGGTGTCAACCAGGTTAGGTTTTGGAAAAATTTGAGAGGATAGAGTCTATGATCAAAGAAAATGTATGGCCAAATACATCAAACAAAGTGAAAATAAAATAAATTTTCCCTTTAATTTAATATATGTGATCAATCAAGCAAAAAAGATGGTTTTTTTTGTTTACGCATGATACTCAAAATCCTAGAAGACCTATGCATCCTCACACACTCAAAAGTAACTGGGCCTTGAGAATATTTCTTGCGAGTGCCGGCACAACGTCCCGTAAGAGCTGGCGACACCCCCAGTCAGCCGAAGAGAATCCACCAAGGTAAGGGTAGAGGGTCTGACACTTGCCTGCATCGTCACCTATATGGTAAAGGATGCCCTATTTTTTGGCCACTAAGAACCACCGTCCCATGTGAGCGTTCGAGTCTTGGGCTTCTTGGTAATCAGCTGACAGTACCAAGTATCATCCAGGTCAAGTAGCACCAACTGATACCACACGCACTGCGCCTAAACCTAACCCCCTCTGAATCGGGTCTCTGCTGCGCTCAGGCTTTCTTTTTCATGGGATGATAAATGGATTTGAAACTCCATAAATACACAACTTCTATGTTTCAATATGAAGTATGATCAAGGGGGCTTATTGGATGCCTACCCCCTTGATCCTAACTTAAACTATAAATTCTTTTGTGGGCCCTGTGGGGAGAATTTAGTGAGTTTGGTTAAGTTAGTTTTAGGTGTCTTTCTTTGCTTAGTGGGTGAGTGCGTGCGAGCATATGGTGAACAATCTCATAGTTTGAACATATGGATATCGGTGATCCTTTACAAAATTCCCCTAGTTAAACTATGTTATGTTGTCCCTGACGCAAATGGAAAACATTTGCGGATTAAGGGCCGCTTTCAAATTTTCCTAGTTAATCTATGTGACTAACTAAAGGGAGATGGCGAATTGTAAATATAGAGCATTCATATGCTTACCTAGGATCACTGGAGGGTGCAAAGGTAGCAGAGATTACTTACTCTAATTGACAATTCAATCCTAGTCCCGTAATCTCTAATGCAAAAATTAAACTAAACTAAACAATTTCTACACGAGAAAATGAAACTAGCTATGCACACGTGGTCTTGGGCCACTTGCTCGGACTAGTTTTTCTAAGTGTGAATACCAGAATTTGAAAAACATAAATTTTTCGGAATGCAATGGTTAATTTTCCCCCTACTTAATCTATGTGAATATTTTTTGCAAAAAACCAACTTAAAGGAAAACTAACTTTAAGCCTACAGAAGGCAGCTAAAAGTAAGTTCTCAGAAGCTGTGGGGTATCAACACAAGTGCTAGCAGATACATTAGGAGTTTCCCAGCACACTTACAAGTAGAAAAATGCAGAATATAGGGAGAAAAAACTCATTCTGTAAATTGCGCGGAAAAGGCTCTAACAGGTGTGCTTTCCTACGCACAGGTCAGTCCTGAACATGCGCACTGCGCGTCTACGTTAAACAACTGTGCATGAAAATCCTGCAAGTAAAAATATTAGGAGTTGCCTTCTTCAATATGTCACTCCAAGTGAATCTAGGGACTGTAAGATGGATCAGAGGACTATCAGCTCCACTCTCCAGCGTCGACAAAGGTCTCCTGCTAGAGATGGCACAACCATATAAACTTCTAACACATTATTGGAGTCGCCAATCCTGTTATGGTGGATTTGACGCACGGGTGTACGAAATCGCAACAGTTTAAGCAGTGTCTTCTACCCCTATAAAGTATTGGTAACAGGAAGAAAGTGGTGGAGCTCGAAATCATATAACCTAGATGAAAAAATATGCGAATGTATGCTCAAAGTAAACTAAAAAACTAAAACACAAATATACAGAAGCTATTGAAGAGATTCAAAATGATAATAATGCAAACGATGGCTCAAGGCCTCTTCTTATTAAACGTTTGATATGGAGAAGAAATTTTACCCACTTGCCAAAGGGCCCCTAGACAATGGTTCTAGGTCCCGATGAAAGGATGTTGTTTTTCCAAGCTCTGCCTCTGATGTAGTCTCCCTCTCTCTCCGTTGTGATGGACTAGGATTTTTGGGTGGCCAACAATCGATTCCCCTCTATCTCCAGCTCCGGGTCACACACTGTTGGTATTTCTTGGGAAATTCTGGCCAGCATAACAATGTGATCACCTTTCTTCATCTCTTGGTGGCTTTATATAGGGGATTTCAAATCCTCCTTCCCTCCCTTGGCACATGGTGGATGGTGACCCAAGGGAGAGATATGATTCCATTATGTGCTCCAAATATTCCTTTGTGTGCTCACATGGTGTCTAAGGAGGCATTGGTGACTATCCTTAGGCAGCTTCATATAAGGAGTAATTGTCCTTTGCTTTGTGTGGTCCTGGAAAGCGACATTTTTCCACTTTCAGGAATGCACGCTTATCAGGAAAAAAGGCGCGCAGAAGGCGCTCTTCTCGAAGGATTAAGCGCACAATTTAGAATTTAAGACTAGTTAAAATCTTCTTTTCTCAAAACCTTAGAGATTTTAAATACTTTCTTGATTCCAAAATGTCTTCCTGCTCTGTAAATCCTTGGCTTGACATTAATTAATTTCATCTTTTTTTGTACGATTTTCCAGTGTTAACAATGGGGAAGGCTTCCGATTGATTTGTTTTCCTTAAAGGAGGCATATTCGATTATAGAAAATCTTTCGAACATGGTGAAGAGAAACTCTGGAGTTGAATCTGGACAGTTATATGGTGGCCAAAAATTTCCACTTTTTGTGGTTAATTTCTTGGCATAGACTTCTAACCTGAGAGATAATTCGAAAGAAGGATTATGAAGGACCATCTTTGTGCTTTCCTTTTATTTGGGAAAAGGAAACTGCAAACCATATATTCCTGTCATGTCTGTTTGTGTTACAAGTTTGGTATATTCTTACTAGTGTCTTTGGTATCGTTCGACCTAATCATGACAATATTTCTATGATGCTAAAGAAATGGTCCCTTACTAATTTTAAGAATCCTATAATTATTAGAGCATGTAATATTGTGTTTGGTTTTATATTATGGAATTATGGAAAGAGAAAAATGGGAATATTTTTAAGAATAAAAAATACCCAACTAGGGTGATCATAGAGCTAGTTTTCTCAAACTTAAGGGAAATGTTCCTAATTGCAAAATAGTCCTCCTATGACTAGGAAGTGGAGGAGTTAGAGTTTGAATTTTTGTGGAACCTTAAATTGGAAACAAAAAAGATCCCTTCTAATTCAGGGGGGCAGTAGGCTAGCACTATGGTGTAAAATATGACTTATCTCCCCCCTCCTAGTAATTTTATGAAATTGAAATTTAATGGGGCTTCAACAGGAAACCCAGGTCTTATAGGGTTTGGAGGAATCTTTCGTGATGAGAACTTTTTCCCCTTGATATTTTTCATAATGAATAGTGGGTATGTTAATAATAACGTGGAAGAATTCTTAGCATTGGATAAAGACCTTTAGATAGCCAGTGTATCCAAAAACTATTACATGGGCAATCAACTTCTAAAAATATTCAGAGTTGGAGACTAAAGGGGGCGGTGAATAATAACAATCCTTTGTTAGGAAAACATGTACTATGTGATTATACAACATATGAGAAGGACAGGGAACAAGGTTGTAGATTTTTTGGAAAATATGGGATTCCAGGTAAAGAAATTGGATTTGGATGAGCCCTGGCCTCTGAGGGATTAGGTTGAATAAATGAAGAGTTTGTCTATTTTTATCGATATTGACATTGCACCCCTAGATGGGGGTTCCCCGATGTGGGTGTCATCCATGGAGGGAATGTTTTGTATGGAATGGCGAGTTGGACTCACATCTGTCGGTTTCCTGTCATGGAATGGCATCAACTTAATTCACAAGCTTATATTGATAAAATCATGTCCCCTCATTATAAATTCATGGGGCCAGACTCAAGGTGGTGCAAGTACGTGATGTAGTCTGGTGGTGGTGAGGAGATATCCTCACCTTGCCACTTATAGTATTATGAAGTCACAAGTTTCATGGGATTGGGAGTGTTTTCCTATTACATTGGTGAGGCAACACTAGTACATATGGTCAACTTACTGACACTTTTGACGTATTGTCGGAAAGTTCCCAAATTTTTCTCAATTTTTTTAATCTCGCCAACAAGCGTCGCTCTAGCGATGTTTAGGAAAATCGTCGGAATTGCGACATTTAGGAAAATTGTCGGAATTGCGACATTTAGGAAAATCGTCAGAATACCAACATTTTGGGATAAAGTTTCATAATTGTGACGTTTCAGAGACAAGTGTAGGTATTGCGACGTTTGGAGACAAGTGTCGATATTGTGACGTTTGGAGACAAGTGTCGGTATTGCGATGGTTTGGAGACACGTGTCAATATTGCAACAGTTTGGAGACAATTGTCAGTATTGCGATGGTTTGGAGACAAGTGTCGGTATTACGACGTTTAGGTCATAACCGTCGCTATTCCGACATTTGGTTCACAAACTTAGAAATAACGACTGTGGAATAAACATTTTGTAACGAAGGAAAATTTTGTAATATTGTTTTTTTATTTTATTAATTTTTATAGGATTATAATAATATATATTTTTATTTGTTTATTAGGGTGATTTAATTAACCATTATTATGTTAGCTATTACTATGTTTAAAGTGTTATGAAAACTATAAATTTTAAAGTTTAATTCAAGCTAACAACAAAAATGTTTTAAATTGTTATGAAAACTATAAAATTTAAAGTTTAGGTCAAGCTAACAAAAATAATAATATATTTGTTACATTTAATTGCTATTAATTTATCTTTAACTTATAACATGTTTAACCTTAAAAATGAATATATATATTATTAATATATTTAAAAAATTATACCTTTAAATTTAATGAATGAATAAATTAGAAGTTTTATTATAAATTTTTCAAAATATAATGTTGTGTGTATTGAAGAATATTTACCACTTTTTCATTACAATATTTGCATTGCGATTACCCCAAAAATCGTAACCCAATGAGGGCCCTCCCCACCTGCTTTGACATGGTGACAAATCACACTTTCAAGAGTTGCAACATGAATGTCACTCGCCTAGTGACTAACCTGCGTGTCACCTTGGCAATTCACTTCAACATGACATTTTGCCTTCAACTTTACTTTTTGTACCAGGCCAGTATAACCTCGCACATAACCATGTCATGGTTGATGGTGAAAACTTTGTATCATAATGCTAATATGATGGATGTCATTCAATGTCAAAACACCCCTAATCACTTCCCCGAGGAAGCAGCCATGGAAAACTTGTGCAATAAGAGCATTGGCACGTAGCACAATCTCCATTACAACTCCAAGTAGAGTGCAACACCCTTAAATCATGCATAGTGTGCCCGAATAATGGTAATGTGATCTCCCTCAGTCTCAAAAATATTATGCATTCCAATACTCTCATGTTCTTTTACCATTACCATGCAAAGTTATTTAAGATCAACATCCCTTTTAGCTAGAGCATATCATTCAGTGCAGGTTGCAATGTGTGTCATAAACCTGGTGATTAATCTTCTCAGCGAAGGCCTATTGGCCTTAATGACTTGGCCTTCTATCTATTCTCTGCCTTCAATAGGTCTCCCTCTATAACCTTCTTCTCAACCTTTCTATTACCCTCTTCTATATAAATGCATGTCATCCCTTCAGCCTTTTTGCAAGCTTCACATCCCAATTTCCTATCCGCTCTTGCCTATTTCCAATTTCCCTATTTCAAATTCATCCCCCTCTTTTACTTCCTCTTCATCGCCCCTCAGAATTTGTTAACTCAACTAGGAAATCCTCATCCTCTTACCCATCCAAACGCCTTCCCTTCCCCTAGTAGGCTTCTTTTATACATCATGACTTGTGGAAGATAGACCACCCCTCGTCGAGGAAGAAGCAGAGATCACCCCTCTATTACCACTCCATCATCCAACAATTTAGCTTCAACCTCTTAGTTGATGCCCACATGCAATAAAGAGATTCTTTTCCTTGCCATGAACAGGTTATTCCTAAGCCATTCATGCAGGACATTGAGTGAATTGAAGCCATTATTCAATAGGAGCGCCCAAGGAAATGCATTTGCGCTAGTCGGGTTGGGATGGGTCCTGTGAGGGTGCCCAGTGAAATGCATTTGGGTGTTTCGGGTTGGGTCGATTCGGGTCGTGTGAGGTCGGCCGTATAAAAAATGCTAAGTTGTACTGAACACCCGTGTGTCTTGTACTGCATGTTCGTGCGACCCATTTTCTGTTTGCTCCCTTGTGCCTTCGACGGTTGGGCGGGTGGGGTCGGGTGGGGTCGGGTGGGTTCGAGTCATGTGAGAGTGGTCGTATTAAAAACGATAAGTTGTTACCTCCCTTTTCAAGTTGGGTTTTTTCATGTCGTGTGAGGTTTCCCAAGGAAATGCATTCAGGCGGGTCGGGTCGGGTTGGGTCAAGTTGGGTCGTGTCATGTGAGGGTGCCCAGGAAAACGCATTTGAGCGAGTTGGGTGGGGTCGGGTCATGTATGTGAGTGTGTACAAGGAAACGCGTTCATGCGAGTCAGGTCGAGTCGTGTGAGGGCACCTAAGGAAACGCGTTCGGGTAGGTCAGGTCAGGTCGTGACATGTGAGGGCATCCAAGGAAATGCGTTCGTGCAATTCAGGGTGGGTCGATTCGAGTCATGTGAGAGCGCCTAAGGAATTGCGTTCGGGTGGGTTGAGTCAAGTCGGGTCCTGTGAGGGCGCCCAGGGAAACGCGTTCAGGCGAGTTAGGTCGGATCAGTTCGGGCCATGTGAGGGTGGTCGTATAAAAAATTTTAAGTTGTAACCACCTGTGTTCCTTGTACTACATGTTCGTGCGACCCTTTTTCCTTCTTTTCCCTCATGCCTTCGACGTTCTGGCAGGTCGGGTCGGTTCAGGTCATGTGATGGCACCCAAGGAAATGCGTTCGGGTCGAGTCGAGTTGGGTCATGCCGTACTATGAGGGCACCTAAGGAAATGCATTCAGGTGAATTTGGTCAGCTCGGGTTGTGTGAGGGTGCCCAAGGAACACGTTCTAGTCGGGTTGTGCCAGGTCGTGTGAGGTCACCCATGTTCCTTGTGCACATTTATGTGATTCATTTTATTGTTTTCTTTCTCATTCCTTTTCTATCAGGCCGTTGGAAACGTCGGAATAACAACGAAACTGTTTGAGGGTCAGGTCAGGTCAGGTCGGGTCATGTGAGTTCAGGACGTGTCAGGTTGGGTCGGGTCGGGTTGTGTGAGGGTGGCCGTATAAAAAATGCTAAGTTGTGACCGCCTATGTGCCTTGTGCACGTTTGTGCAATCCGTTTTCCATTTTCTCCCTCGTGCCTTTGTTCGCGTGCGTTGAGTTGTGCCGTGTGAGGATGCCACAGGAGACGCATTTGGGTCGTATCGTGTGAGGGAGGTCGTATCAAGGGAGGGAGGCCTAGAGGGAAGGCATCGAGATAAATTGATAAGGGAACCCCTAATAGTTATGATAAGGTCATTAGGAGCCCCATTATCATAACCCATAATCAGTAAATTCCCTATCCCCTTAACCCCAAATCCATAATCCCTTAACCCCTATAGCCATAACTCATAATCTATTAACCCCTTGATCCATTAAACCCTAAGATGCTAACCCCTTAACCCCCTAACCCTTAACTTAGAATCCTTGAATCCCCTATGCCCTTATCATCTTAAACCTCACCCTTAACCCTTTAGCCCCAACCCCTAACCCCTAACACCTTAACCTTTTGACACCTATATCCCATAACCCTTAAGCACTTAACCACTTAACCATAACCCTAAGCCCATGGTGCTTAAATGTTTACCCTTGAATCCCTTAATCACTATCATTAGCCTCTAACCCGTACACCCCCTAGAACTCAAACCCTTAACCGGTAAATCTCCTATTCCCTAACCCTTTACCCTTTACCATTAACCCCTGATGCCTAAACCCATAAATCCCTTAACTCCTAGAACCCCTAAGCCTTTCTCCCAAAGCATCGGTGCTCAAACACTAATATTCTTGGTCATATTAGGTTTTTGTCCACTAACCCCTCAAATGCAACCTCTAAGCACTACTTGGGTCGAAGGAAAAAAGCTACAAGGTCTCCAAATTCGATCTACATTTTATGGACAAACACATTCCCCCCAATTATCCACCACGCATTTTCTTTCAAAAGGAAACAATATGGTCTTCTAATGTCCACAAATGCATCTAAGTTCATAGGAATAAAGTAAGGTTAATCTCCATGCATGACCCAATTTAATTCATTTCCCCTAAAAAGAAAAAATAGGATATGAGGATGTCTCTTTACCTGTCATCATCCTTTAATATTGTAATATTCCCAAATGGGGAAAACTTAGCAAAACATGCATGAAAAACACATTTTCAGAAATGTATGCTATAAAAATCGAAATCAACACTTGGATCCCTTAGATCCAACAATATGATATCTAAATTCAAGAGGAGATCAGAAACAAATCAAATTTGGTGAGGTAAACAAGCCTCCCACACCTAGTATAGCTCAAAATTGTTGAAACCCAAAAACTACTACAACATGAAATTACTGCATAATGAGACAGCGCAATCTAATGAAGGTTTATACATAGAAATAGTAGAGACAAATATATATGATGCTATCTTAGTCAATATGGCCCAAAAACTAAGATCTAGTCTCCTTTATACAAATCCAAGAGAACCCAGGAAGGGTTTCTAAGAATACACCCAAATACAAATGGTGATATTCAGCACAAAGACTGCATAATCACTACAACCTGAATCATAAGAGTATAGAAGACTGAAATAATATAGATCTAATGCAGATCTTCTCAAAGGTCTTCCCCCATGAAAGGATGAACCCTTCAATCACAGGAAAACTCCCAAAAGAACCACAAGATCGCCTGATGAAGCTGCCCTCCAAAATAACGCAATTCCAGACTAAAATTATGTTGTAGGTGATGGAAATATGTTTTTCTACTGCCAAATATCTGAAATGAGCTCAAGAACCCTCCAAACTGATCTCCTAAAAGAAGTAATCCTTCCCCCTATGAAAAATCAACTCAGAAAGTGGGTTTCTCAACCCTCCATTGCAACACCCTGCAACACAACACAATATTCTGTAGAAACTACGTTGTAGCTGAAGACTGAAGCTTGGCCCCAATGTCGGATGTGTGGAATGATAGATCAGGTCTCTCCCAAGAGCTACTCAAAGGGAAGAGATGGAATTCATAAACAAGAATACCAAGTGCTAAACAACACCAGCAATCTTAGCAAAACAGTTGAAGAGAGAAAAGGTCTAAATAGACATATCAAAATATAATTCATAAGCTACCCCATATGGCTACCATCCTCCTCCTTATAAACAATGTGAGCCTTCTCACCTTGGGTCCCACTCATTAGGGTTTCCACCATCACATAATCAATCTCCCTCAAAAACGGTGTTGTACCTTCATCAATGCCACTCCTCCATAACAACGTTGTTTGATTTGGTCAAGGTTGAACTCCTCAACCTGCTTTAGCCCTTTTCACACCTAAGGGTATTCAATTTAGCTCTCATATAGTTGTCTAAACCATTCCTCATTCATATTGAGTTTCCTTTATTGTTGATCCACTCCTCCCACATTAATGTTGTTGACTTGGTCAAACTTGACTTTGTCCACATACATTAGACCTTGTTCACACATGAGAGTGCTAGATCCAGTTATTATTATGATCCCTTTTTACATCAAGAGGCATTAGGGGAATTTTGAGGTCTAAAATGGGCCTCCTAAGAAAAATGTACAATCAAAATTCACTTTATGAAAACCAATCACATTTTAGGGGATGACATAATCCCTAATGGTTGAGGTGGCATTGCTTGAGTTAAAGGTACTTACTTGTCACATTCTCAATGGTGGATAAAAACTCATGGTTAACCATGGTAGTGCTATAAGTACTTTTAAAGTCAAGGTAAAGTACTCATAATAAATGTCATTTCACACTTTTTGAATAAAAATATATTATTGTCATTTCATATTTCTTGAAAAAAACAATGCATATCCCTATACATTTATTATGTTATATTATATTATATTATTTTTATATAGTATATTAATTACATGTTATTATACAATTTAAATAATATAAATTTTAATTAATAGCATATAACATAATTAAGAATTTATAAATTTATATTTATATTTTATTTTAAGTTATTTAAGTACAAAGGGCAAATGCATTAGTTGTTCAATGATAATGACTTTTTCTTGAAATGCCCATTCTTATTTATAGTCACATAAATACAATTTTTTATTAATTTTATTTTGGTACAACTTTTAAATTGAATTTAACCATGGTACATGAATTTTGGCGCAAAAAGTGAATTGCAAAATTCATAAATATTATTTTATTGGTTTAGCTATTATTTTATTATTTCCTTAGGAGGCCCATTTATTCATCTACTAGGTGCTAAAAGAAAAAATCAATATTCCTATTAGCTGCATGCTAATTTAGGAATATTACAGTCCTTCCCTCCAAATGTTTCTTGTCCTCAAGCAACTGCAAGGATAGAACTGAAAAGCCTCTTCTCCTCTTCCTGTAGCATCCTCATATGATATATTCCTCCAAGGAAAAAGATGTTGTATCATCAATACATCTCCAAATTTCCCCTCCCAAATATGCAAGTTAGCTTTTGGTGACCATCCCAAAGAGCTATCCTCATGAAGAAGTAAAATATCCATGGAGGCAACAATGTGTTGTCTAGAGGCCTCCTTGAGGCATGAGATCTGATATGTATTGGGATTTATCATCCCCATGTGAATCTCCCATCCCCAAGCTATCATCCATACAAAATGAGCCACCCTCTCGAATGGTAACTCATGATGAATCTCCTCCACGATTGGCTCCTGCAATGTAGGTGGGCTTAATAACTAAACATGGTAGACAAAATGGCCTACCCCACATTGTCTTCCTCTCCAATCGTGATGAGTGTAGAGTATCTGTTGATATTGGGCTACAATAAGGTAGCCCTCAAGTGGCAATAAGAAGATTGGATCTTCAAATATCCTCTCTCTAATGTCATGAATCATGTTGGCCCAAACCATTTCATACAAAATGAATGGCACATCATCACAATATGGCATCTGTTAGCACCCGAATTGGACCCCGGGCTAAAAAAGGGCAAAACAGGGTAACATCTAAACCACGCTCAGCCTTGTAGCTAGCCCTACAAGGACAGGGGAGGGCTCTCTCCATAAAATGGATATTCAACAAAGTATAATAATGAACTGATATTAGGCTAGGTAAAATGATGGGAAAATGTTTTAATAAATGAATTTTCAGGGATGTATGGGATAAATGGGACAGTCTAAAACTGGGGAATTAAATCAGGATACAGGGTATTTCATGGGGCAAGGTAGGAAAGAAATTTTAGCAAAATAGAGTTGAACAATGATGGAATGGAAAGACTGGTGAGGAGCTGAAAAGGGCATAGAAAATGGATCCTTTTCAAATAGAAGAAAAAACACAGAGTATGAATGATTTCCCAAGGCAGAGCATACAAAATGGATTCTACCTTTCTATCTTGAAAGCATTCAAAAAGAGATGTTTAAGGATGGAAGGTGAACACATAACAATTTTACATATGAACACAAAGAGAGAAACAAATGCTAAAACTCATACCACATGGATCCCACAAATCAGAGCTACATCTCTTATTAATTCCCTGTCAAACTGTACAATGGAGTGCAGAGCGTTCTTTCCACACTATTCCCTTACTTCTAAGTTACAGACTGCTTTACAAATTATTTACAATTACATTAAATAGACCAGATTTGTGGGAACACAGATCCACAATAAAAGGAGTTTTTTTCCAGCTCAAGAACTGAATTCCAATCATAGAAAAGAAAACCGACAATCTGCCTAAAATAAGGAATAACATTACATTTAATCATTTGGGTAGATTTCGTTATTACATTGTTGAATAAAAAATAGGCAATTTGAAGAGCTAATCCTATTTTTTCTGTTGTTGTAGAAAATCTCAGTCTGTTGCTTTCCATTATTCATTTGAAGAAAACTGACATTTTAATAAAATTCTGTTGAAATAAAATGGAATGAAATTATGCTTTCGGTGAAGGGAAAACTGATTTTTTGAATAGAGGAAACGAAGGGAAAGAAGGTGGGGTCCATATTATAATCGGAATTGGAAGGGGTGGGAGAGGGAATATAACATATAACAAAACCTTGTAATATGATGTGGGATGCATTTTAATACACAAGGGTAATCACAATCGGGGATCGGGGAAAGGGGAAGGCGCATTTGAGAAGCGGCATAACCTCCGATGCGATTGGCATAGGTTCGATGGGAATGCTATAAGTGAGCGGGGAAATCCCTTTAGAATAAACGAAAAATGATCTGTCACTTTATATAAAAAGGAATAATTATTTTTATTAAAAGAGCAGAGGGCTAAAGTGGGACTGGGGTGATAATTGCAATCGGCATTGGGAGATCGGAGGAGAGCGGGGCAGTATGATATATAAATTCGCCGATGTGATGGAGCGACGGTGTATGGGGGAAAACCTTTGTATAGTATGAAATAAACAAAATTTAATTTTAACAAAGGCAAAGGCCCTTTGTGTTATGAATGGACGGAAGTATTAAGTGGTGGGCCCATAAGTCAATCGGCATCGGGGATCGGAATCTCGGGACGGAACATAACACAACTCCTTCGATGCGATGAGGGAGCAGCTTTGTAAAACTAAGTAAAAATAAAATTTATGTTTTAAAAAGGGGAAGTGCTATTTTATTATGAAAGGGCAGTGAATTATAAATTGGGACCCAAAGGTCCATTAGCATCGGAGGTCAAAGGAAGACGGAAGGAAATTTATACGTGGAATTGTCGACGCCAATGGGGAGATGAACTGTGGGTCGTCCGATCAGAGGGGGTGAATCGACGGTGCAGGAGTAATCGAGAGTTGCCATCAGGAGGGATTTAATCAGAGGGGAGTGATTCAAGAGGTGCCGATTGGGTATGGGTTGTTCGATCGAATGGACAGATCGATGGTCATAATATCATCGGGCAAGGTCGATACCATTGCATTGGAGAATTTGTAAAGGGCCGATCAGGGCATACGGTTTAAATGTTCTGAAAGAGAATTAAAGGGAAAGGACTTTGGGTCGGCAGGGTTCATATGATATAAACCTTTAAGTTTTATTATAAGGTTTTAAACGGGATGGAGGGGGAGTGGTTTAGGAACGGCGGGGACTTATGTAAACTTTATTATAAAGTTGAAGGATAATGGTGGGGAAGTGGTTATGCTTAAATCGCATATGTTTTTAAATGATTTTATAATGCGATTTTGTAATCGGAGGGGGGGGAAAAGGGATTTATAAAGAAAATATTAAATTTTAATAATATAAATTTTAAGGGAAAATGGGGAAAAGGGGAAGGGTTAGGATATAGAGGACTTTTTACTTCACTTAGGCATAAATTTCAATCCAGAAGTCAGTTTTGAGAGTGTAATATACCGTTGGAAAGCTCTTTTCGGGCTTTTTCTGCTAGATCTACTTAGAACATGATTTGACGTTGAACATGCTATGGAAAACCTCTCTGAATGGCAAGGTGATGACTTTGTGGAGATAGTAGCTTCTAAATTGTGACTTATTACATATGCTGACATAAAATTACATAATAAATGATAATAAAGGAAAAGTATCATGTTTTCACCTCAAAACATGGTTTTGAGGTGAAAATTACATCAAACTGAATAAAATGTTTCTTTGATCTTCCAGGTGTTGTGACTTTGAGTTTATTGACTTCCTCATGACCTTGATGATATTTATTGACACTTGACTTATTAAATTGACCATGGTGAGACCCTAGAAACTAATGAGACTCATCCTATGACCTACTGACATGACTCACAAAGTGAAAGTAACTCATGACTAAAGACCATAGAGAGGAGAATCAGCAAGTTTCACATGAGGGAAAACTGATGAAAAATCACTACCATCAATGAATCCATGACCTAGCGGAATGGTGAAATTTATTGGTATGGGACTCCTAATATGCAAATGAAAAAGAGTAATTTTGATCACTGATGGCAATATGACTATACTGACACTAACATTGGCTCCAATGGGGATGGTAGCTCCTTGGAGGTGCCAAGAACACCGTAGACCAAGTAGCCTTATCTATTGGGCATGGAGTCAAAACACTAAAAACTGACACAATGCAAACTGACTCTGACTCAATACTAAGACTGAAAACTGAAATAAAACCAAACCATACACATATCATCCAAGTTTTATAGCCTTCACCTCGAGCCCCAAACTTCAATGGTTGTGTACTTGAACTCTGATCAAAAATAAAATGGTATATACAATGAGGGTGACATAGTTTTTGATCCATTATCTTCAACAATGGTAGTGCTTCAAAAGCCTACCATTCACTGCTCCTCCAGGGAAATCTTGGCCATCCATTTCTGAAAGCAAGAAGGCATTCTATCCCCTGTATGCTGAAATTATGTATGGTCCTTTCCAAAGGTTGTCAAACTTACCATGCTTCCCCTTGTCCTCATTTCCTGCATCCCATTTCAACACTACATCATCCAGCCGAAACTTTTCTGCTTTGGTCTTTCGGTCATAGATATTTTTAATCTTCTCTTGCAACTGAACAACGTTCTATGACACTTCCTCTCTTGTTTGTTGAAGGTGGATCATCCGATTGATCCTTCGTTGATTGTCATCGCCTTCACTACCAACTTCTTGTAATAATCTCATGACTAGAATTGCAAGAGATGTGGGAAAGACAGCATCAGTACCATAAACCAATTCAAAAGGCAACATACCTATGGATTTCTTACTGCTAACTCTTTCTGCCCATAGAGCGTTGATAAGCTTTCGGTGGAAATTTCTTTTGTTTGCCTCCAGCATTTTTTTTATTATATTTATCAGCGATTTGTTCGATGATTCTGCCAGGTTGTTGCCTTGTGGATAGTACACTGTTGAATGGCCAAGCGCGATATGGTGTTGTCACAGAAATCGACCATCTTCTTGGACTTGAACACTGCTGCGTTGTCTGTTATAATTTTGTATGGGCAGCCAAAATGAGATATAATATTCGATTCAAGGAATTGAATAATTACCGTATCAGTTGCTTTCCTCGCTGGGACGGCCTCGATCCATTTAGTGAATTAATCTGTACCTGTCAATATCCATCAGTGTTGTGTTGATGACGTGGGATGAATTTCTCCTATGAAATCGAGTCCCCACTGCTGAAAGGGAGCATTCACTGAAACTGGTTTCAAAGGAAGAGGAAGCAATTTCTTCTTTCCTTGAAAAATTTGACATTCATGACAACTCATCACTGTTTTACACAAATATAAAAATAACGTGGGCCAATAATATCTTGCTCTCAACACTTTGTTAGCTATATTTTTCCAAAACAGATGACTGCCACAGTCACCTTTATGAAAATCTTGCATTACCTTCTGAGCTTCTTCTTCAACCAAACAATTGAGCAGAACACTTCCTGGATCTTTCCAATAAAGAGCACTATTTAAAATACAATATTTAGCATATTTGACTTTCAGCGATCTACCTTTGATTTTAGACATGCCTGGAGGTGGCGAAAGATGCTGAAGAACGTAAACAATAACTGAATACCATGGGGATTGTGGAAAAATATCTGAAATTGGAACAAGTAAACCTTCATTTTCATCCTCTGATATTGTTGTAATGAGATTTATATCCAGGGCTCGCAGATTTGATTGGGCCATCAATTTTTCCAAGCCTTGGCCTTTTTTCAACTTTGTGGGCTTGATCTCCAAATCGTACTCCAACATAGTTTCTATCCATTTACTTCTTCAACCTTCTGGATTAGTTTTCATCAACACATCCTTCACTGCTACGTTAGGGACATATGCTATAGTATGTGAATGCAGAATATAGAACCTAAAATCTTTCAATGCCTTTATAAGAGCCAATGCTTGCTTTTCAATAATATTGTACCTCAAGGCAGCATCTCTAATAGTCCTACTGAAGAAGGAAATTGGCTTTTCAATCTGATCCCTCTTTTGCATCAAAACAGTAGCCATAGTATGCTCCGAAGAAAATGAAAAAATAATAAAATCTTGAGTGTAATCAGGACTTTTCAAGACTGAAGCATTGGAAAAAGCAAACTTTACCAGATTGAATAACTTGATAGCTTCCTCACTCCATTTAACAGTGCTATCCTTCTTCAACATGTTAGTCATTTCTCTTAAATGTTCAGCCAGATTGGGTATAAATCGGCGCAAGAAGTTCATCTTACCATTGAATGCTTTAATCTCCTTTTTGTTTCATGGAAGATCTATGTGTTGAATTTCCTCCACTTTGGATGGATCAATGCGGATACCATCTTTAGAGATGATATGCCCCAGCAAATTGCCTTCATCCATGGCACAGAGACTCTTCTTGGGATTGAGAGAAATCCCAAACTTTCTACATCGCTGAAACACCACCCTCAAATGGTGAAAATGCTCATCATCAGAACCAGAAAATACTGTCAACTCATCCAAATAAACAACAAGAAAAACATCTTTTTCGTTGGAAAAATCAATGTCCATTGCTCGCTAGAAAGTGGCTCCAGCGTTCTTTAGTCCGAATGGAATTTTGGCATATCGGAAGGTTCCCTAGGGTGTTGTGAAGGAAGTTTTGTCTTGGTATTTCTCATGCACCAAGATCTGGTTGTAGCCTGATTAGCCATCAAGTAGTGACATCCTGGATGCTCCAACTACTCTCTGCAGAATATGGTCCATTTTCGGAAGTGGATAATTATCCTTTAAGGATGCCTTATTCAAATTCCAAAAATCTATACACAATCTTATCTCTCCTATCTTCTTACGTACTGGGACCAAATTTGAAATCCAGTCAGAAAATCTAATGGGAACAATGATACCAGCTTTGTACAACCTGTTTACCTCTTTTTAAATGGATGGTAGCAGCTTCGGATTGTTTCTTCTCAACTTCTGTCTAAATGGCTTCTGATCCGACTTGATGGGAATAGTATGCTGGATTATGTTCTTGTCATACACCTTCAAATCTGAATAATCCCATGCAAACACATCAGAAAATTTAGAAATAAATTTAATATACTTTTCCTTTACCTTAGGGGACAATGCGTTTGACAATTTGACAAACTTGGGTTTGTCAGTTGTTCCAAGATTCACATCTTCAACTCCTTTCTCAGTAGGCACCAAGCTTGGTTTATTTGCAACATCATCCTGATCAAAAAGCTCCTCTAGAGGTATGAGACCTCTAGGAATGACATTGTCTTTCAGCTGCAATATGTCCATCTGATTTGCTTCCATCTCTTGATCATCAATCGCATACTCACCTTCTATTGGAGTGTCTTTGAATTTTCCATCATTCTGCAAAAAAAATTAATCTCATTGTCATCCCAAAACACTTGCCAATACCTTAAATTGTCTGAAATGGCAGGCCTATGTTTGACATGGATCTCAAACTTGTTGTTGGAGTTCATCGGAATCTTCAAGTTTCTTGTTGTAGTGGCAAGAGAATCAGCAATGATGTTCTGCATCATGGGTATTGTTGTCAAAGTGTACTCAGGGAATGTCTTCAATATATCCAGGACTGCATTTCTGTATGCCCTCAATCTCGGATTCTTAGCTTGGTACTATCATTTGACCTATTTGATTATGAGCTCTGAATCTCCATACACAGAAATCCTTTTTGCATTCAGCTTCTTCAAAATTTTCAGACCTGCAATCAAAGCTTCATACTCTACTTCATTGTTAGAGCAGTCAAAAGCTAACTTATAAGCACATAATATAACATTACTGGGAACCTTTTCAGGCTGGAAAACAGGGCTCCAAATCCATATTCCAATACCATCTCCATCCTTACCAACAGCTCCATCGAAATCCATGCTTCATAGGCCTTCTTCTTCTTCTTGTAGATGTTGAAATTTTGTTTCTTTTTCTTCTTTACCTTGGCTGATTCCTGGCTATTCACTGTCTTTTTGCTGCTGGCAGGCAGGAGGCTCTGAAGTACTTGCTGCTTTATCTTTTTCCTGCTTGAGGACTTCCCTAAAATTCTCTGAAATTTCAGGCATGTCATCTACTTTTACCAATTGAACATTTTCATCATTTAAACCACCATCTGAATACAAGACAAAGGACTCTAAATCTGTGTGGACAGCATTAATGGGATGATTTACTAGCTTCTCTTTGCTAGTAATCATATATTTCATTTTATTCTTCTTATAAAGTTTTCTCAACTAGCCAAATATGGTGATAGTGGCATAAGAGAAGTCAAGCTGCATTTTTCCCTTAATTTTTTCACCCCAAGACCTAGATAAAAGCATTCCAAACCGTGGTGGGACATCGGCAACAACTACATCCATCAAGACATTCTTGGCTAGGATTTGATCTAAAGACATTACCAAGTCTTTGATAAGACCAATACAATGGACCCTACCTGAGTCAAAGGAATACAAATCATGATATTTACGGGTAATATCAAGTCCTAACTTCTCCATGATGGCCTTGGGCATCAAATTATGTGAGGCTCCAGAGTCCAACATAGCATTATGCAATATGAACTCATGTACTCTAAGACTCAGGTAAAAGGGAGGGTTTTCACTTTCTTCTGATTGATATTTTTGATATTTTGTGGCTAGACCAAAATTAAGTTCAGGGTAGTCATCTTCTACATTGACCATATCTGAAACAGAGTCTATTTGCAAGATTCTAGACACCTAAATTTTATAAGCACTATTTTTCACCAACTCAGTCAAAGGCATGGACACTTTTAGTTTAGAAATTTCATTCTCCAAATTAAAATAAGGAGTTTTTTCTACCTATTTAACTGGAGGATATTTCTTCTCTGTTTGTTCATTTACTGCGCTCTGCTGATTCTTTTCATTTGTTGTGTTAATTTCCGAAGGTGCTTTGCTAGAGGAAGGGTCGGCTGGCTCTTTCCCTTTCTTTTGAGAATCGTTCTTCATTTGGAGCTCTTTTCTCTTCTGAATGGGACTGATAGGAACATCTCTGTTCCTCATAGAATATTGCTTTTTTTGAGTCAATAAAGTGTTCATGTACCCTCTCTGGTAATCATCGGACTCTTCTTCTAATACTATTTCATTAGCCAAAATGAAATCTTCATCTTTTTGAATGTCTGGAGTCACCACTGTGTATTCTTCATCCTTGGTAAGAAAAATGGGAGCACCATCAACTGTGAAGAAATGGTTGGCTTCAATCAAAGGATCATCATCCTCATCTGTGCCAGTTCCCTGAACATAATTCTGCTGTAATGGAGTTTTGATCTGTTGCTGTGGTGGCGCTTAGTCCTGCGCTCTTTGCTTTCTCTGTTTAATTATAAATTGTGGTTGCTGCCCTTTGAAATTCAGATTTCTTATTTGAGGCTCAGGTCTATTTGTAATGGTTAATCAATCAACCATCTTTTCCACTGTACGAATTAGAGTGTCCATCTTACTGTCTGAAGGGGACGCTTCTTCTTTCACCGTGACTCTTTTTTCATCTCTGTTTCGAGCTCTTTTGGCTAGCAGATTAGCTTCTAAACTTACTGCTATCTTCTGCACGTCTTCAAGTGAGGAGGGATCTCTCTCTCACAGCCGATATGCCATATTGACATCAAAACCATCTGGAAATTTAAGCAAAGCTAATCCCACAGGAGGTTTTAGGTTAGCTGGAATAGCATTATATACAACATTAAATCTCAGGCAATAATCCTGTACAGTTTCACCCACATTTATTTTAATATTCTCATATTCAGAAAAAATTTGAAGTGGGTTCTTCTTTACCTCCCACCGGTCTAAAAACTGTGTGTGCAACTCCTGCAAAGTGCGAATTGAGCCTGCTGGTAAAGCTCTGAATCACTTTCTAATTTCACCTCTGATGCTTTGAAAAAAAAACCTGGTAGTTACATTCTCTGCTTCTACCTCATGTAGATCAAAAAATTCATTCATCTTGTCAACATGTTGTTGGGCTGTAATGCTCTAAGTGGCATGAAAAATAGGAATTTTACTTTGATAGTCAGCAGGCATATCATTCAGAACCCGAGGCAAAACCAGGGGTGCATACCGGGCAGCCATGACTCTGGGTGGATTTACAACAGTGTTTGTAGTAAAAGGATTCAAGGGAGGTGTTGATGGAGGAGATGAAATATGAGAATTAATTGATGGGAATTCTGATGAATTAGGAGGAAGGAATGTTGTTCCTGATGACTCTGAAGGCTCAGGGATATTAGTTACAGTGATAGATGACTGAGGAGAATTCAAAATATAATCATCAATCGAAGAATTTTCCCTTTGAACTTCAATATCTACAAGGAATTCTGGATCTAAAACTGTGTCTTCAAGTTCAAACTTATTTCTAAAAAAAGAAAGTTCAAAACTCTCATCAAAAGAAAGATCTTCTACAAAAAACCACTCACTGGGCCAAGTATGGGATCTAAAGATAGGTCTGGGACTTAGTGATCCTTCTTGTCTTCTGACAATTCTTAGAAACAGATTAGGATTCTCAAACACAGGGGGAGGATTTGGATCTGGATTAGCCCTTGTGTATCTTCTTGAAACCATGTGTGTAAATTTCTATTGTACAAAATTCCATTTCAGCCTAGCAGACTCTGAAACTCATCTTCCAGAGCCAGGAATTTACAAGAAAAAATTTACTGGGGTGATCTAACTTTATACTCTGATAGCAGAAATATATGACTGTGGAATAAGTGGCTATAGTTATATTCTTTTCCAACAACGCTTTAACAATGTCAACTTGCAATAAGGCTTAAAGCTCTTAAGCAAATATATGATATAAGGGAATACGCTCTAAAATACTCAAGCGACCTTAGCACTCTGGTTGAAATATCAAAATGATATAATAATGGCGCGATTCCTTTAAAAAAACACCAACCTTCGAACTTTATACCATATAACACATCTATGATAACTGCGCGACATTCATTTCATACAACAGGGGCCCACACACCTTTTTATGAATTAAATAAACATATAATAATGCAAATCCACCAGATCATACCTCGATCTATAGCTCGTGCACTTTACTGCATGATTACCGTCAGATCTGACCTCCTCCAGATCGGACGATCCTCGTGAATATCGCATTTTTTCCACGGCAGAGGTTTAACAACTGAAAGTTGCGCGATATGGGTGGTATTAAAGAGATTACGTGCCCTTATCTTAGTGGATCGTGTTTTTTTGAAGTGGTTTGGCTCCGGGCCAAAAGCGGTGCGATGAAGGCAGTTTTGGTTTCCGAAACCCGCTGGTGGTAAATCAACAGCGCTTTAACCATGGTTTGGCACTTTAACTCCACGCGTTAACTCACTGCTAGGTCCCACTGGTATTTGCTCTGCTGGTAACAAATCAAAGCTTAGTACTTTGATAACAGATATTTCTAAAGTTTCGTCGCGTTTCACTATAACCAAGTTTTTAACCCTAAGACACAGGTTTCAATACCTTGTATTCACACGGCCTGAATATGATTTGTTCTTCTACAGGGCCTCTGCTCGGCCTCCTTCAAAACAGAGTAAACACTTTCAACTTAAGTGCATGAGAATATATGCTCGCAAATAGTCAGATCGCACCCCCAGTATGGTCGTTAGATATGTTAGCACCCGAATTGGACCCCAAGCTGAAAAAGGGCAAAACAGGGTAACATCTAAACCACGCTCAGCCTTGTAGCTAGCCCTACAAGGATAGGAGACGACTCTCTCCGTAAAATGGATATTCAACAAAGTATAATAATGAACTGATATTAGGCTAGGTAAAATGATGGGAAAATGTTTTAATAAATGAATAAATGAATTTTTAGGGATGTATGGGATAAATGGGACAGTCTGAAACTGGGGAATTAAATCAGGATACAGGGTATTTCATGGGGCAAGGTAGGCAGGAAATTTTAGCAAAATAGAGTTAAATAATGATAATGGAAAGACTAGTGAGGAGATGAAAAGGGCATAGAAAATGGATCCTTTTCAAATAGAAGAAAAAACACAGAGTATGAATGATTTCCCAAGGCAGAGCATACAAAATGGATTCTACCTTTCTATCTTGAAAGCATTCAAAAAGAGATGTTTAAGGATGGAAGGTGAACACATAACAATTTTACATATGAACACAAAGAGAGAAACAAATGCTAAAACTCATACCACATGGATCCCACAAATCAGAGCTGCATCTCTTATTAATTCCCTGTCAAACTGTACAATGGAGCACAGAGCGTTATTTCCACACTATTCCCTTACTTCTGAGTTACAGACTGCTTTACAAATTATTTACAATTACATTAAATAGACCAGATTTGTGGGAACACAGATCCACAATAAAAGGAGTTGTTTTCCAGCTCAAGAACTGAAGTCCAATCATAGAAAAGAAAACCAACAATCTACCTAAAAGAAGGAATAGCATTACATTTAATCATTTGGGAAAATTTCGCTGTTACATTGTTGAATAAAAAATAAGCAATTTGAAGAGCTAATCCTATTTTTTCTGTTGTTGTAGAAAATCTTGGTCTGTTGCTTTCCATTATTCGTTTGAAGAAAACTGACATTTTAATAAAATGTTGTTGAAATAAAATGGAATGAAATTATGCTTTCGGTGAAGGGAAAACTGATTTTTTGAATAGAGGAAATGAAGGGAAAGGAGGTGGGGTCCATATTATAATCGGAATCGGAAGGGGTGGGAGAGGGAATATAACATATAAAAAAACCTTGTAATATGCTGCGGGATGCATTTTAATACACAAGGGTAATTGCAATCTGGGATCGAGGAAAGGGGAAGGTGCATTTGAGAAGTGGCATAACCTCCGATGTGATTGGAATAGGTCCGATGGGAATGCTATAAGTGAGCTGGAAAATACCTTTAGAATAAACGAAAAATGATTTGTCACTTTATATAAAAGGGAAGAATTATTAAAAGGGCAGAGGGCTAAAGTGGGACCGGGGTGATTTTCGCAATCGGCATCGGGAGATCGGAGGAGAGCGGGGCAGTATGATATATGAATTCGCCGATGCGATGGAGCGATGGTGTATGGGGGAAAACCTTTGTATAGTATGAAATAAATAAATAAAAAAAAATTAACAAAGGCAAAGGCCCTTTGTGTTATGAATGGGTGGAAGTATTAAGTGGTGGGCCCATAAGTCAATCGGCATCGGGGATCGGAAGCTCGGGACGGAACATAACAAAACTCCTCCGATGCGATGAGGGAGCGGCTTTGTAAAACGAAGTAAAAATAAAATTTATGTTTTACAAAGGGGAAAGGCTGTTTTATTATGAAAGGGAGGTGAATTATAAAGTGGGACCCAAAGTTCCATCAGCATCGGAGGTCGACGGAAGGCGGAAGGAAAGTTATACGTGGAATTGTCGACGCCAATGGGGAGATGAACTGTGGGCCGTCCGATCGGAGGGGGTAAATCGACTGCGCAAGATTAATCGGGAGTTGCCATCGGGAGGGAGTTAATCGGAGGGGAGAAATTCAAGAGGTGCCGATTGGGTATGGGCCGTTCGATCGAATGGACAGATCGACGGCCAGAATATCATCAGGCGGGGTCGATACCATCGCATCGGAGAATTTGCAAAGGGTCAATCGGGGCATACGGTTTAAATGTTCCGATTGCGATTTAAAGGGAAAGGACTTTGGTTCGGCGGGGTTCATATGATATAAACCTTTAATTTTTATTATAAGGTTTTAAACAGGATGGAGGGGGAGTGGTTTAGGAACGGCGGGGACTTATATAATCTTCATTATAAAGTTGAGGGATAATGGTGGGGAAGTGGTTATATTTAAATCGCATATGTATTTAAAATGATTTTATAATGCGATTTTGTAATCGGAGGGGGGGGAAAGGGATTTATAAAGAAAATATTAAATTTTAATAATATAAAGTTTAAGGGAAAATGGGAAAAAGGGGAAGGGTTAGGATATAAAGTACTTTTTACTTCACTTAGGCATAAATTTCAATCCATAAGTCAGTTTTGAGAGTGTAATATACCGTTGGAAAGCTCTTTTCGGGATTTTTATGCTGGATCTACTTAGAACATGATTTGACGCTGAACATGCTATGGAAAACCTCTCTGAATGGCAGGGTAATGACTTTGTGGAGATAGCAGCTTCTAAATTGTGACTTATTACATATGCTGACATAAAATTACATAATAAATGATAATAAACGCAAAGTATCATGTTTTCACCTCAAAACATGGTTTTGAGGTGAAAATTACATCAAACTGAATAAAATGTTTCTTTGATCTTCCAGGTGCTGTGACTTTGAGTTTATTGACTTCCTCATGACCTTGCCGATATTTATTGACACTTGACTTCTTAAATTGACCATGGTGAGACCCTAGAAACTAATGAGACTAATCCTATGACCTACTGACATGACTCACAAAGTGAAAGTAACTCATGACTAAAGACCATAGAGAGGAGAATCAGCAAGTTTCACATGAGGGAAAACTGATGAAAAATCACTACCATCAATGAATCCATGACCTAGCGGAATGGTGAAATTTATTGGTATGGGACTCCTAATATGCAAATGCAAAAGAGTAATTTTGATCACTGATGGCAGTATGACTAGACTGACACTAACAGCATCCAAATCAAAAAAATGTTGAAGGTTATGTGCAAGTTTGGATGATACCAATGGTTTCTCAAGTGGATACAGTGCATTCTTTCGAACTGTTGTTTTAGAACATCATGTGGCAAGTTGTCCTCCAACACATTACTAGTTGTGCATGTTTGCTCATCTACTATTTGGTGGTAAGAAGAAATATGTATCAGCTGAGCATAATAAAAATAGCAACACACTTGCCCAAAGTCATGTATAGAAGGGTTATCATCATAAGTGTTGGTCCTAGAATTACCATGAAACCCAAAAATAATATTTCCCCCTTGTGGAGCAATTCCTTGTACATAGATAGTGAGATAATGTAAATTCTCAATGAAATGAACAATAAGTACAGTAATGCATTTATTACCATGCATAATGAGTAGGCTGAAAGTGAGGTCCATGGATGAGTCTTCCCATGAGAGTCTCCTCATAAAATCCTTCAAAATGAAGGGATGCATACTCCCCTTGGAACACTCCATAAATAGAAACGTACTCCCAAGTGACAGCATTGTTGGCCTTAGTGATAAGGCCCTTGTCACTCTATGACTCCTTTCTTTGACATGCCACATGCCAAAGTCATCCACCATCATGCTGCTATGTAGGGAAATATTCTTCCTATGTAGAAGCACCTCCATATCCTCCAATGTTGAAGGGTAACCTCTTTTCATCTTAATTGTATCATCCCTTTCTCTGGAAATACCATGCCAAGTATGGGAAAAATTATGCCCATACCCTCCTAAGAGTAGCCATAGCAACAATAACTCTTGTTGCCCCCTCATAACTCCATCATACAAATCATGAAGTGAAAATATGTTGATTGACATGAAGAAGATCATATCAACACAATGCACCCAAACTCTTTATTGCCATATGATGCAAGTGCCCGGCCAAACTTTCTCCACCCACATACCCTTTGAAAGAGGATATGTCACATGATGGCCAAACTCCTTTAAGAGTAGCCAACGCAGCCAAGCCTCCTACTGCCCAGTGTCATAGATTTGAAAGTAGCTTTCCAGCCTCTTTCTCACCATCCACACCCATTCATCCAAATGTGGGTGCCTCCCATCATGCTCTAACTTGGTACTCTTTCAATGAAGACTGCCATCCTCCCAAATCATATTTCTCCTTTTGAATTTCTTGGGATGTTGAAATGAAACTCCTTGGAGTCCTCCTAGAGAAAATCTCACACCAATGACCATCTTGAATCCATAAAGATCCAAGTGTTCTAGAGGAAAAACCTCCTCACTGCTGCTCAATGACAGTGCAGTTAATCTCCCCAATGGTGTGTCTGCTGCCTCATGCTGGAACTCCAAGATGAACATAGGATTGTCTAGATAAAATTTCTTCCTATCCTTTAAAAATCCACACCCCAACCTCAAGTGTTGTGTTCAGCTCAACAATGATACATTAGGATGATTTTTCATCCCTCCCTTAAACAATTCAAGGTTGCACAGCACAGTGCAATTCTGCTGCCCAAATCAACAATATGTTTTGATCCTTGATCATGCAAAGGCAGATTTCCACAATCCTCCATAAGATTTGTTGAAATAACAGAAAGTGTAAAATCAAGCATACTGTGGTGTAACTTGGGAACATCTTGTATGACTGCAAGAGTTCCCTCCTCCAATGTTTTGGCTTCCCCAACTGCTAATGTTGATGGCTGCTCGTCCATAGTTGTAACAGTGCTAGTACAAGTCTCCTCAAGTGGTGGTGTAAGCTCCTTGTGAAATATTTTTCTCACCCTTTGAGTGAAATTTTCAAAAGTAGTCACTCTTGAATTACTCAAATGGCTGAACCACCAAGTGATTGCTTTGCTCTCAAGGTGCAGTGTTGCAATCTCAACAGCCTCTCTTTCTACCACGGGATGTAGTAGGAAGAATGCATCTAGCCTAATCACCCAAGCCTTTGTTGTAAATGTGGATGATCCATCAAAGGTAGAAAATAGAAATATATTTCCCCTCATTATCCTATTGCTACAAAGCATCCTTTCCTCTTCAAGCTAAATAAACTAAGGAAAAGGAAGAGTCTCCTTAAAATCTCTAGGTTGAGACTTGTATTCTGCAAATGCCCTCCATATCCATGCCTTTTGTCTTATTCATCAAAAGGAAAGGACAAGGTGTAATTCTTTGGAGCTTTCTGCAACATTGGTTCTTTCTTTTGATAATAGGAAGTACATGGGCTTCCTTGTTCTTGAAACCCTCTAGAAGTTTCACTACATCTCTTCTCTTCTTTATGTTTAACCTCCTTGGAGAGGTTCTTCATGGATCTGAAAAGTGATGAGACCAAGCTCATTCCTTTCACCATTATAGATATATTCTTCTTCTTATAGAATCTTGGCTTGAAATTCGCAGGCTGAGCCAAAGAGCATGCTCTGATACCACTGTAATATTCCCAAATGGGGAAAACTCAGCAACACATGCATGAAAAACGCATTTTCATAAATGTATGCTATAAAAATCGAAATCAACACTTGGATCCCTTCGATCTGAAAATATTACATCTAAATCTAAGAGGATATCAAAAACAAATCAAATTAGGTGAGGTAAACAAGCCTCCCACACCTAGTATAGCTCAAAATTGTTGAAACCCCAAAACTACTGCAACATGAATTTACTGCATAAAGAGACAGCATAGTCTAATGAAGTTTTATATACAGAAATAGTAGAGACAAATATATTTTATGTTATATTAATCAATATGGCCTGAAAACTGAGATCTAGTCTCCTTTATACAAACCCAAGAGAACCCGGGAAGGGTTTTTAAGAATACACCCAAATACAAATGATGATCTTCAGCAAAAAGACTGCATAATCACTACAAACTAAAGCACAAGAGTATATAAGGCTGAAATAATATATATCTAATTTAGATATTCTCAAAGGTCTTCCCCCATGAAAGGATGAACCCTTCAATCACAGGAAAACTCCCAAAAAGAATCACAAGATCCCCTATTGAAGCTATTCTCCAAAATAACGCAATTCCAGACTGAAATTATGATGTAGGTGATGGAAATATTTTTTCCTGCTGCCAAATATCTGAAATGAGCTCAAGAACCCTCCAAACTGATCTCCCAAAAGAAGGAATCCTTCCTCCTATGCAAAATCAACTCAGAAAGTGGGTTTCTCAACCCTCCACTGCAACACAACACAATATTCTGTAGAAATTGCACTGTAGATGAATATTGAAGCTTGGCCCCAATGCCGGATGTGTGGAATGATAGATCAAGTCTCTCCCAAGAGCTACTCAAAGGGAAGAGATGGAATTCCTAAACAGGAATGCCAAGTGCTAAATAGCACCAGCAATCTTAGCTAAAAAGCTGAAGAGAGAAAATGTCTAAATAGACATATCAAAATATAATTCATAAGCTACCCCATATGGCTTCCATCCTCTTCCTTATAAAAAATTTGAGCCTTCTCACCTTGGATCTCACTCATTAGGGTTTTCACCATCACACAATCAATCTCCCTCCAAAACTGCGTTGTACCTTCGTCAATGCCACTCCTCCATAACAGCGTTGTTTGATTTGGTAAAGGTTGACCTCTTCAACCTGCTTCAGCCCTTTTTACACCTAAGGGTCTTCAATCTAGCTCTTATATAGTTGTCTAAACATATCCTCATTCATATTGAGCTGCCTTTATTGTTGATCCACTCCTCCCACATTAATGTTGTTGACTTGGTCAAACTTGACTTTGTCCACATACATTAGGCCTTGTTCACACATGAGAGTGCTAGATCCAGTTATTATTATGATCCCTTTTTACATCAAGAGGGATTTTATGTTTATTCAAGATAAGTATGCGTCTCTTTCCCCATTTATTCATCTACTAGGTGCTAAAATAAAAAATCAATATTCCTATTAGTTGTATGCTAATTTAGGAATATTACAAACACTGGTCCATTCTCGTACCAAATCTACAATCTTTCTCAAAGGTTCTATCCACAACATGCTCCAAACAACATTCACAATCCCTTATTTTGCTCCAAGTATATTTGAAACTGACATAACCAGTCCTTACCTACATGAATTTTGCAATCTCCAACCTATCCATATCTAGGTTCGTCCCCTTTTGACTTATTATTTAGTATGAAGAAGTTGAAATAAAACATTGGTGAATGGTATCATACATGTTGTCCCTTCCTTTTAATAAGTGGTAGCTTCATTCAATATTTAATGGATTTGGGTGTAGATGTGGGTTATAAGTGAGGATGGACCTTTCTTCATGTGAAATTTTCTTGTTGAAATGAACCTTATTCTCCTTGAGTAGTAGTAGTTGGTTTGGTTTTTTACTATCCTACTTATGAACATCCAAGCTCATTGAAGGCAAGGACTATTGGCATGAATAAATGAGTTTCTTGTGCCAAAATTTGACTCCATCTTATAACCTTGGGAAGTGCTTAGTTGGGTCTTGTGATATTTTTAAAAGTGCCAACCCACATATATTGTGGAGAAGTGAATCTAGCTCTAGAACACTAAATAATCCAAAGACCATTGTATTGTGACTTATGGAGATCCATATGTTGTGAAGTTGTCTCCAACTCTTCTACCATGGATCTAGAATCCACAAAAAATTATTCCTTTACTAACTCCTCATCTGAGTAAATTATGATAATAATTCAAACTTTTTACATGATCAACGAGGATGCCTTTTAGGTCATACATTGTGGATGGTTACAATGCCACAATGCCCAACTTGTGTTAATGAATAATGGTTGTAAATTATTAATTTGTAAATAAAAATAATAGCAGCTATTGGAATTAAATTCGTGCTAAACATTTATAATATCATTATCAAAACTCACATATATAACTCCTAAACCCTCACTAAATCACTCAAACAATGCTAATAGCATATATTGGAATTAAATTAATGCTTAACATTTATAATATCATTATCAAAACTCATATAGTTAATGATAGAAAATATCATAATGACAAGAATAATATGAAAACTAGATCCCACTAACCCTCATTTGGCACTCTGGAACTTCGGCGGAGCACTCTGCAACTGCCCTCAAGTTCTGGCCTCTCTGTTGGGAAAATAATTCTCACCTTGCCAATTTTTGGGCAGAATTCATGAATTTTATGTTTGTTAACTTCTCCAGTTTTATCCTCTCCTTTTCCCTGGTGGTCTTCGCTATTCAAATTAAGGGTTTCCAACCAATATGGATTGGAATGAATATTTGTGCATATTATTCTTGTTACATCTTGGTTGTTTGAACCAATTCACGTGCTCATAGAAGGGTTTAACCTTTGTTGTTCCCTTTATTTTTAGTTGGGGTTATGGTGTTCGACAGTGTTTTACTTTCGATTGTCTGAGGCTTGATCCAAGAACCTTCTTCATCAGGTAAGAATTTAGTTTCTAAGGGAAACCCTCTTTGTTATTTAGTGTTTAGCCTAAGGTTTTAGGGTATCACCCTATTCTGGTTATTGGCTTAATTTATTTTTTTCTAAATGTTTTCTTGCAGGTATACCGTTCAAATTGAAGATGTCAGGGTTATGTTTTCTTGCACAACCAACTAGACTTTTCCAACCCCAAGGAGCGTTGGATTTCCAGGTTACTTTCAACTAAATTTCCTTTTCTATTTCAGGGTTTTATACCCTTCGGCCCAGTGAAAATTAATTTATAGTTTCCCATTTTGATCGCACAAAAAAAAGGTGTATTAGGGTTAGGTCTTGTTTCTACTACGAAATTTGAAACCTCTGTATCATGTCGATGGTTTTTCATTGTTAAGGACTATGTTTCTTTGTGGTAAGGACTGTGTTTCTTTTCACTATTAAGGAGAGTGCTAAAAACAACTTTCAGGGCTTGTGCCTCTTCCTGGTTTTCTGCAGGATCGCCTTTATCTTCATATTCTTCCTCATTTATTTCTTATTCCTTCTTCTTCACTGACATTTTTGATCTCCGAATCTATTTTAACACCTGCCTCTATTGTTGAACCTCTAAGAATTTTTGATAAAATCTTTGTAAATGAAGTCCTAAGTCGCTTTAAGATGATTAGAAGGAAGACGATTGGAAAATTAATACACAGTAGTAGTGACGAGGTTAGGATGAAAAAGGGACATTAGGGATTAGTCTAGCAGGGCCATGCCCTAACTAACCAGTGATAGTCAGCAAATAGTAGAAAATATGGAAGTGAGCACCCGGAGGGAGGTGGTGAAGGAGAGGTAGAAATGGTGGGAGTGCAGTAAGAAAGGAAGGAAGAGAATAGTTGGATACGAAGAAATGGTTAGCATTAGGATCATCATATGAGTAGCATGCCTCAAAAAATTGGTTGCAAAGGAATAGGAAAGAGTTGGAGACTATGTGGTCAAATTCACAAGGGATGAAAAATTACCTCTAGCCTCAAGGTTAGTAACAATGACCTACACAGACTTGTAGGTTGGATTCTTATTGTTTCACATCTACCCAGTGCCTTAATGCTAAGGTTAGTTAGCATACAGTGGATATATTGCAAATATTACAACATATAGATATTAGATTGCATTAGTTAACACTGAATTAACTAAGATGCACTTAGAAGAAGTAAAACCCATCTCATCACTCTCTTACGGCCTGAGGGGCTATTCATACCTGAGCACATGAGTCCACACTTGGCTAATATGGTAGCCTGAATAACCTTACCCCTTCGAGGGAAAATTCTTTATGGATAGTTTAAATACACCTAGATAATACTAATAAGTATCCAATACACATAAATGAGAAAATGCATTAACAACGAGTTGACTTCAACCTTGGGTAAACCTTTATATCAATGCACCAGAAACATGAATTCCTTATAACTATAAATTAAAATAATGGCCAAGTTTAATTTTATTGAGGGTGCATATATCCGTCTCTGGAATCCCTCATTGGATAAAGGGTAGGAACCATAAGTTATCCTAGTTCAACAACCCTTTTGAAGGTTCATAATTGGAAAACTCTAGATTCACAACATTGGCTAGAGTTGCAGAGAAACCTCGGGGTGGAGACAAACCTTTGGATCCCCTGAGACAAGTAAGGGTGGGGATGTATATCTCTGGAGCCTCTTGTTGGCCAATGGGTGGAGATGTATATCTCTGGAGTCCCTTGCTAATCAAAGGGTGGATATGTGAATCTCTGGAATCCCTTTTTGACAAAAGGGTGGAGACGTATATCTATGGAGTCCCTTGCTAATCAAAGGGTGGATATGTGAATCTATAAAGTCCCTTGTTGACCAAAGGGTGGAGATGTGAATCTTTGGAGTCCCTTGTTTATCAATGGGTGGAGATGTGTATATTTGGAGTCCCTTAGGGACTGATGGTTGGAGGAAAAACTACCTATGGAATCCCTGTATCAGTCTATAACCAAAATGAAATATGTAGGGTGGAGGGGCTCATACCTCTGGAATCCCTAGCCTAAACATTGGGACATGTTTCATAAGCTAGGAAGTGACAATTATATAGTTGGAAATTGTCAATGGTTGGGAGGAAAATTGTGAAACATATCCCTATGCCCATCCTAAGGTGTCTCAATAACTATGACACCCATAACTTATTCAATACAACACTCTGCAAAACAAGGTTAAAAAATGGCAATCATTGCCTAAAATTTAGGACATATTGAAGCCATAGGCAATCATGGATTATGTTGTATATTTCACCATTGTGGCAGAAATTGTAGCTGCGACATTGTTGTACATTTAGGTGTGGGTTTGTGATCTTCAACGTTGTTGTACATCTAGATCCCATATATATATATATATATATATATTAAAGGTGCCTCCATAGGTTGAATGA
Organism: Pinus albicaulis; assembly: GCA_034641835.2. Lineage (NCBI taxonomy): Eukaryota > Viridiplantae > Streptophyta > Pinopsida > Pinales > Pinaceae > Pinus > Pinus albicaulis. Next base: position 992,736,301 of record CM076572.1, on the reverse strand, counting down.
CCTACACAAGAGACATCAGACTTGAAGTAAGGCATTAGGTCCCCTTAAGACTAGCTCATCATACTTCAAATAGTGGTGCCTGACACTTGAATGAATTCATGATATCATAATAATATACAATGTCGCAGATGTAGTTGAATTTCGTTCTAGCCTTGGACATGCTCCAATATATAGGCATATAATTTGAAAATGACTTATAATAACCATGTACCTGACATCTACATGGATAGACTCAGATATAATTTATAGAGTTTACCTTATATTTACATGCCATATTTAATGGTTATGTACTGGAGCGGGCCTAGAATGGGTTGTCAACAAACCGTGACTATGATAGAAGAATCATTTCCAAAGTAGTGAACTGAGACCCAGTACCCATCTTAATCACTATAGTGTCGAGTATCACATTAATTGAGATACTTAAGTCTGTCTGGGATACTTGTATGGATACTAACCTTAGTACGGTATGTTATATTTTCATAACAGAATGATGCTCTTTGTGTGATTTTATATGATGGTGTGGTAGAGCATGGTCCAATTTCAATATTGCACCTGGGTAGTAACATAGAATAATATATGAATAGACATTGTTTGTATTTTCATAGGCCTAGTGGTACAACCAGACTTAATACAAATCCTTATTATATTAACATGAAATAATTATATCCCATTTTACACTTAGAACTTAAGGTTATAAATATGGTCTTGTGCTTTAAGCACTTTGCGCATAACAACTACATGACACTTTAGTCTATTACTTCACGCTTATATTTGGGTGAAGAATTCCCTTTTTGCATTGAGTGATAGTATGAGGAACACTGGAAGGCTATAAAAGAGATAATCGATGTTCTTGAAAGTGCCTCTAATGGTTTCTTTTACATGTAGATAAATCCCAGGATTTATGCACATCTAGCTTGATATTATTTATGCACAATATTAGTTATATTAATTGTAGCTACAAATCCTTAGTATATTAACATGAACTAATTATATCCCATTTTACACTTTAGAAATTAAGGTTATAAATATGGTCTTGTGCTTTAAGCGCTTTTTGCATAATAGCTACATAACACTTTAGTCTATTACTTCACGCTTATATTTGGGTGAATAATTCCCTTGTTGCATTGAGTGTTAGTATGAGGAACACTGGAAGGTTATACACATCTAGAGTGATATTATTTATATTAATTGTATCTCTCTTTAGCTCTATTCCTGATGTAGCGTTAATTAATGGTGGCCTATGATAAAAATTTTTGTGTTAGTTCCTTGTATAAGGTTGGTAGACATTACTACTATTCAAAGCATTCATTTTTATATGACTTGTCTAATAAATACACAACCACCATTTTTCTACTGCATATCTATACAGTCAATAAGTGGTGCTCATTAGACTTCCCTCATAGACAATAAAAGAAACCTAAGATAGTATGCAATACTTTTAGCTTCCTAATTATGTAGCCATCGTGTGATATTGTTATGCATTACGTTATTACAAGCATTTCTACAAACTGATAATAAATGAAAATAGGCTATCCCAATTGGGCATGATGTCAAGGGGTTGCCATGGTGTATTCATGCTTGGGCATGATGTCAAGTAATAGTCTAAATTTAAAATTAAACACGGTGTATTTTTTAATGGACATAATATTATAAATAATAGACACATATTATTTCCTGAGGTCTTCTTTATGGATATACCAGATTTTTTTATTTACCTTAGTAAAGGGTACAAGGTGATGTTATCAAATATGTTTAGTCATGTTTTATTGTTGGGAAGTTTGTCTTGCTAAAACAGAAAGCAAATGGAGTCGTGTTTTAATGACTGGGTAGTTTTCCTTGCTACAACAGCAAAGAAATGGAGTTGTGTTTTAATTATTGGGCAGTGTATCTCGCTACAATAGCAAGGAAATGGAGCCATGTTTTAATTACTGGGAAGTATATTTTGCTATAGTAACAATGAAATGGCCATTGCTACACTTCACGTCTAGTGGCTCAACACTATTACCATCACCAACTTATTGCCCATTGACCGCCAAACTAGTGGACTAGTCCAACTTTCGTGTTTGTGTTAACCAACTGAAATTAGTTGTGCATTTTTCCTTTAAAATTTTGCAAAATATAGTTGATTCAGGGATTATTTTACACTGTAATGGTAGCATAAGACTAATTGGTATAATTTGTGTGATTTTCATATATGGTTGGCCTTTATATGATATATTTCCATCACTTGACTGTGTAACCATACTAATCACTAGAACAAAGACATTCCATTCTTGATATGGTAAGATTCTTGGACATGTTAATTCCTTTGTGACTTGGCATTTCCATGGTGCTTTTGAAATTTATTTCACAAGGAAAGCTTCATGGATGGTAGCTCATAATAGGAATGTCAATTATGTGTACACTCGTATATGAGCTTAAGATTGTTATGTTATTGGCTTTGTTCTATCATAATACCTCTCTTGTATGTACTACAGGAGTAATCACCCTATTTAATTTTTTATAATTGGGTATACACTTGATGACCCTTCCCACATGAACCATGTATTAAATGAATGCAGGTATATCAACGTATAGAGGCCTCCCTTTAAAGCACAAAATAGGACTTCTTTAGAGGTAGCAGTATGAAATGATAGTTGTAGCTTTCATTTCCCTCTTTACAATACTCTTGTGTTGACTCCCTTGGAGGAATTTCAAGCATAGCCTTCCAGTCTTGTAAATGAAACTGACGGGTTTCAAACCTATAGAACACATATAATAGAACAATGATGTTAGGCCCAACCTTAGCAAAATGGTGTTGGAAAAATAAAATAAGAATGGTCAAAACTAAGCCATTCAAGGAATAGTGGATCACCCAAACATAAACAGGAACAAAAAAATCACAATTACACATGGGGATATGTTACAAGTGGCATCATATCCCAAGTTCCAACACTTGACCCTGGGGTTAAAAATAAGTATAAGGAGGATTTATATTATTCATGCATGCATAAATCCTCGATCCATATGTTATAGCTGAGTGGGGTGCCACTGTAGGTAGATCAAACTTGAGGTGAGAAACACGTGTTAGATCTAACAGTGGCACCATACTACCTCAGTAGATCGACAGAGAGATACAAATTGTACCATACTATCAATGGTCATGACTTGTTCAAAAATTTGATTGAGAACAATTCCCATCATTAGAATTTATAAAGGATATTATCATCAATAATTTTTCCAAAATGTCACAACTTCCTCGAACTGGAAGACTGTGATTTCAATACTTCTTCTTATTCTAACTATATGCATAAATATATGATGATTCCAATATTGATCTATCTGCAAATATGTTTTCATGCCAAATTTTCATAGGTATCCATCCCTCTGGCCAGGGCTTCCAATTTTCATTTTTGGACTGATATTTCCTTTTAAGAATTCAACTTTCACATGAGTGAAATTTCAAAGTAGTTCAAGGACCTGTTCAAGAGTCAAGAACTTGACACTCTTTTACATTAATTGCGATCAATGTCTCTTAGTATTATCATTATGTTGATAAGACACCTGAATATTTTCTCCTTTCAAATTTGGCCCACAAACTAGGGCTTTTAGCAAGCACAAGAAATGTTTTCTCCTTATTTATTTGTACTCTTAAACTGTTTATTATTTATGGGTTTCCCAATGCTTGTCAGTTCGAAGATGAAACCTTTATCATTTGGAGGGTTCATGTAATTTTATCTATATCAAAATCCTGGCTTATTTTTGATAGCTTAGCCATGGCTCTATTCTTTGTTGCTTCTTGTTTGCTTTACTCTTTACTGTTCTTATGTATGATCCATCTTTTTAGGTTGAGTAATGAGCGTTATCTTATTTCATGGAGGGAGGGAGCCAATATTTCTTCGAGTCTAGGGGAATTACCACAAATGGGAGGGGAATGAATGTCCCAGAGATTGTACAAGTCCTTCTTCACCTAAAATTTGTTGCTTTGGGCATATTTATTTTGGAGATGATCGTTATTTGCTTTATGATGTGAACGAATGACTGAAATTGGGATATTTCCAATCTCCAGTTCCTGAATTTTGGTTTCAATTCATACTCCAGAGTCTTGAGTTGTTGAGTCTTCTGAGTGCTGAGAGATCTGACTCCTCTACTTTTCATTGTTTAGAGACTTGTATTATTTGGGTCTTTAATGGATCCTTTTTCTTTTCTTTTTGAGTTTAAGCAATGTTTCTCTTATTGTAATAATTTCATATTTATCACGATAATGTCACCAAAACCAACCTCGGTGATAATATCAACAGTATTTATCGTGATATCAGCAGTACATGATTCCAATCCCTGATTTGGATTTCTATTGATTCTGGTAAGCCTTTCTCCAAATTCAGATGAATGTAGATTCTTGCATATGTTTTGTCAATGTATTTCCCCGATGAGTCCCAATCTCAACTCGGGTTGACTCCTCCAATATGTTGGGGAATGGGATATGGATCCAAACTATGGAACCATTTGGGATTTCATCTTCCATATCAAATATAAGGGACCAATTAGGTACAATGCATATGCACCTAAAATCCTGGCCCTCCCTGGAAGATTTATCTATCCGAGCTAGACTAAAAAATAATAGTAAAAACCCTTACCACAGTGTAAGTGAGTAATTTTTCCTTCCATCAGTGATGTTTAGTCTTATTGGATACAAGCTTCCATTAAATTTGGACTCATCCATTATCTATTTGTTGATAAGTATAGCTCAAACAAGAACATTTGCACAGGTTTAGTGTGAATGTGCAAGAAATGGTTTGAGACATTTCATTTGGTGACAATCTTGGAAAGGTGATCACTAATTCTATATTGTAATTTCACTTGAAAAATAAAAGAAAGCGTAAAAGGCTAATGGTCCACGGATCACTAGTTTCAGAAATTTAAATGAAATTTTTTGTAAGTTTTAGAACAATAGTGACTTATCTTAGGATTTAATCTTAGTTGTATCTCATGATTGAGATAGGTTGCAACTAGAATTGAGGATATAAGTTATTTTCTCTCAAAGCATAAATGGTACAAGACAGGAGAGGTAAATCACATATATAACAAAGACAAGAGAGTTGAAAGAGGGAAAACTTAGCAGAATGAGTTCAAGGATAGGAAGAGGAGCAGATTGCTGAAGTGACCAGCAAGTACAACAGACCATAAGAGTTGTACTATTGATTCATCAGTTTTTTATTCATGCACAAGTTGTAAACTGATATTTGAGGTGATTTTCTTGATTGTACAATTTCAAGGTGATTTATCACCCAATATATTACTGTATAGCTTTCTTCAAAATGATGATGTGAAGGAGAGTAATTTTTCTCAGATTTTCGGCTCCTTTATGAAGGTGACGGTGGCTAGTTTTAGGGCTCAGAAGTTTTGAAGGAGATCAACTCCCTTTCACCGTGATTGTGGATATAAAAATTAACTTGTAAGATATACAACCAACTTTCTCCTTTGATGACTGATGATGATATATTCACAAGCTTTGTAGCACAGAAAAAAATCTTAAATGATATGCAAAATAAGCCTTTTAATCTAAATGACAATCTTCAAATGTAATTCATTTCTTACAGGAGTTTATATGCAAATTCTAATGAGATATATAGCTTATTTCCCGTAAATATAGGCCACTATCCTTTAGGAGGTTAGTTGTAGCGAAATTTCCTCTTCAATTATTCGAATAGAATGTGATTTGTTGTCGATTTGCTGCACCTAAATGAAAACTAGCAAAGAGAAAGTGTAGATAAGTGTTATAACACCCAAAGTCGTATAATACACGGTGGTCATATTTCTATTTTGAAAATACTAGAAGGATATACCAGTGTTCAAGAAAATCTGGCAATAGTCCCTTAACAAATTTCAAAGCATGATCAAAGTTAATTTCCAGGTGTGTGTGTAAATCAAGAATTAAAGCCTTTAAGATTTGAAATACTTATGCCAACCAACCTCAAGGTGACACATTTTTCATTGGATCTTACATAGTGATGAAGAACAAAGTGTAAAAGAAAACACCTAAACGGAGTTAAGTTCTATATATCACATGATTAGGACTATGTAAAATTTATCAAATCAGTAGTATTCAAAAATTTAAAGTGACTTTTGGGCCATATTATTCTGACGTTAATTTTTTTTAAATAATATTTTGTTTCTGTCGGTATTCCGATGTTAATTTTTTTTAAATAATATTTTATTTCCATCAGTATTCCGAAATTAATTTTTTTAAATAATATTTTATTTCCATTAGTATTCCAATGTTTGTTTCCGTCGGTATTCTGACATTAATTTTTTTAAATAATACTTTATTTCCGTCAGTATTCCAATGTTTGTTTCTGTCAGTATTATGACGTTAATTTTTTTAAATAATATTTCATTTCCGTCGGTATTACGACGTTAATTTTTTAAATAATATTTTATTTCCATTGGTATACCGACGTTTAGAAGTGTCGGACTAGCGGCGCTTAGAAGCGTTGGACTAGCGACGCTTATTTAGGTCAGAAGAGTGACGCTCAAAACGTCAGTAATAGTGTTCGTTTGTATCAGAATAGCGACACTTATAAACTTTGGAAGAGCAACGAATTGTGAAACGTCGGAAGAGCGATGACCAATTTGAAACGTCGAAATTGTGACACCAATATAAAGCGTCGGAGATGGCGTCGCTCTACCGATGTTTAAGTCAAGTGTTGGAAGTCTAACTTTAGGAGAAACCACATTTTTCCCCACCTCAAAGTGTTGCACTTGGGACGCCTATGTGTTGCAAGAGTGACATATTGGCCGTCGGAAATTGGGGAAAATGTGCTAGTGCTAGTGGTTTTCGTTGCTATGGTGGTATAGAGACACCCTTTCTTGTGTTTTTCCTAAAGCTCATGATTGATCTGGGGCAATTATCTTCATCCTCTTCTTGCATGTTTTAGCGAGCGAGCCTGTTTTTGAATTGGTGGTCATCCTTTCGAATTCAACTCTCTAAGACAACAATTTTGTTGGTATTTCATATTCATATCTAGTGTTGGTTAGTGATTGTTGGTATCCCAATAACTTCTCTGTGTGGTTTTAGTTCGATGGTTTTCCCTTTCTGTTTGGAAGTGCAACATAATTAGGGTGTTTCGTTTCTTCTTCCTTTGTAAGTCCATGCTAATTCCTCTGGTGAGGAATTTGGGTTCTATTTTTACAATTGGGAATGCCATTTGTCTCTTTTCAATTGGAATTGTTGTGATTAATTTTTTTTTGGTATGCACTGAGGGTGTGTTTAAATGGACTCTTCGAGTCTGGGGAGTCGTGATTGTGGTGTCTTGTAAGTGGGGTTTTTAGAAGTTTATACCTTTAGTGTGTAGTGAATTACAAATTTCTCTTCAATCTAAGTTTGGGGTGTGGAGACTAGGGGGTGATTTGATTATGTTCTTGTTGGGATTTCGAGAGTCATAGGTTTTTCCAATGGCCAATTTTTTTGGTCATGGTTCTCACTTCGCTTGCATTAATGGTTCTAGTGTTCTAGTTATCATGTCTCCTAGTCAATGAATGCCCAGTCGCAGAGGAGGTGCTAGCGCTTCTGGTATTTTTCATTGTCGACATTTTTCTTGGGAATCAGTTGCTTCCTACTTTGATTCAGTCCCTCTCGAAGTGTGAAGGGGAATTTTGTTTTTAGAATCGAAAGAGTTTGGAGACTGTCCTTACTTTTCCAATCCAGAAGTAGGAGGACAAGGTCTCAAATGGGTTCTAGACCCAGGTAACTTCAAGAAAAGGTGATTTCATTTTTTTCATTCTCTCTTTGTTCACCAATAATTAGAAACTCTCTTTCATACGGTTTTGAGAGACAAAAAAGTTGATAATTGCAATCTCTTTTTTGGCTAGGAGGACATTAAGTGTTTCTTGAGGAATATAAGTTTTTTTTTTCTGGATGGTATAAAATCCAGTCTAAAACGTGTGGAACAATATATGGTGTCAAACTCAAACTCATCTCAGGAGATATTATGGATCCTCCTGGAGACCCAATGACCCTCTTGTTGACAATATTCTTGATTTCAAAATTATTTCTTTTGATTAAGGAAAGTCTCTACCTTTACATTTTTGGCATCTTTGTGTTCCACATTTTTGTAGATTCATTATTTTTAATAGACCTCCCTGTGGTGATATATGGAATATTAAATATGATGATGGTATGTTACTGGGCCCTCAATTGTTTTTTTTCCACGCATTTTTTCCTTGTTGAATGTGGGTTGGAAATGGAGTGTGGTGGCGCATTATTTGGTGTTTTGGGTAATTCCACTGGTTACAGTGCTAAATCCTACTCAATCCTCTTCAATTAACATGGTTTTTATTTCAGGTTACATCGCATGCTCCCGCTCTGGCTCCTTGATTCATGGTAAATTTATTGCAAGCAATGGCTCTCCTTTTTATGCAAGATTGAAGTAACGATTATTGGGTGTATATATGGAAATTTCACCTACTAATAATGGATAGGTTTTTGGCTTGATAGAAAAATGGTGCATTGTGGTTATTGTTGTAGAAATCTCTGTTTCCCACCCTGGTTTTCAATTTCACCTTATCCATATAGTTAAATGCCCATTCCCATATCCTCACATTCAACAAGCTGAAAAAATAAACATTTTCTGAAAACACAAATTCTGGAAATTTTCACAATGCTGGAAATGCAGAAATAAAACTCAGCAAAATAAATCAGCCACACAGAAAAATAGACACACTGATTTTTGGTCAATGGGACCATGGAAAAACCCCCTACAACTCTTGGGGAAAACCGGTTCGAAATCTTCTCTTTATTTTCTGAATATTTCTTTTACAATGAAACAAAAAAACACAGAAAAAATTCCACCAACCAAATTTACAGACTTATCTTGATTTCCATGCTTGCACACCGCCTCGGAAATTGTGCCAAATCAGCAACATCAAAAACATAAAATATTATAGCATTTATGACAGCATTAAATGTTGTACGGCCTCCTCTGGAAGCATGCTGGAACAGCGTGTACTTTGTTGTATGGACTGTATGGATTTCGTACAGCAGCCTTTCTCGAATTACATGCCAAAAATCTAGGTTGTAGTTGCTCTCGTTTCCTCGGTTTTTGTGCCGAAAATAACAACAGCACCTCTTCCTCTAAATCTGTGCATGATTTTGTGCCTCGAAATGTGTGCTTGCTATTGTTGCCCTCTTCCTCGATTTATGTGCCTCCTCTCTTGAAAACATTGCCTCTCTCTTGCTGTACGGATTTTCTGCCTCAGTATTTGTGCCAATAAATGTTGTTGTACCTTTGCTGAAAACTCTTCACTGCTGCCCTCCTTCTTCTCACTGCTCAGAAAATCTCCTTAGCTTCCTCTCCTCCTCTCTCAATCTGCTCATGAAAAAATGAATGACCTTTTCCCTCCTTTTCCTCCTTTAACCTAATCCTAAGTGACTTTTGGGGAATCCCTAAATCCAATGGCTGAGATAGCTTTAGATCTAGGGCTGAGATTAAATTCTCATTTAAATCTCACTTTCTATTTTTGAATTCACCCCACTTTAATAAAGACCCACTTAATCATTTATTTCCAAAGTCACTTTTCCTTTCTAATTTTACATTGACTTTATTAAAGTCACTTTAAAATTAGACTTTAGTAACTTTATCACTTAAAGTCACTTTTAAATTAGATTTGACTTTATAACTTTATAAAGTCACTTTAGGAGAAAAATTAAATTCTTTTGGACACTTTTCCCTAGGCCAAAGATAAAACCCTTAGGGAACCACCTGTCCTCCGGTAACCAAATTTCAACACTCCCTCTTACCGAGGAAGGTGTTCCTCACCACACCCATCTTGTCTCTGAAGTAGACATGCTTGCCCCGTGGTAAGTCTTTGGTAAGAATATCTGCAACCTGCTCATCAGTGGGAATATACTCGAGCTTCACAACTCCCTTCTGAACATAGTCTCTGATGAAATGATATTTGATCCCGATATGCTTTGACCTGTCATGAAATATTGGATTCTCCATGAGTTTAATGCAACTATGATTATCACAGTATATCAGTGAAGGTCTCAACGGCTAACCAAATAAGCCAAACAACATCTTGCGTAGCCAGATGGCCTCACAACTAGCTAGATTGGCTGCCATATGCTCTACTTCTGCTGAACTCAGTGCTATTGACTGCTGCTTTCGGCTGAACCACGACACCACTACCAAACCCAACCCAAAACAACACCCTGAAGTTCTCTTCTTATCAGAAGCACAACCTGCCCAATCAGAATCAGTGTAACCTGCCAATCTCACTCCATCCCCTTGCCTATAATCCAGACCATAATCCACTATCCCCTGCAAGTACCGCAAAAAAAATTTTGCAGCAACCCAGTGCACCCTCCTAGGCTCACACATGAACTAGCTCATCGTGTTCACTGCAAAACAAATATTTGGTCTAGTGTTGACCAAATACATCAAGGAACCAATCAGCTATCTATATAATGTGGGATCCACCAACTAGGAATCCGAAGCACGAAGCTTCTTCCAATTGGTGATCATTGGTGTCGACATGGGTCTACAATCCTCCATGTGGAATCTGCCAAGGATGTCTGCAATATACTTCCCCTGCCCTAGGAAGAAATGCCCCTCCTCCTGCCACACCTCCAAACCCAAAAATAAATGCATCAAGCCAATTTCCTTCATCTCAAACTCCATCGTAAGATTTCTCTTGCAGTGCTCTATGAGTCTCTTTGCACTCGTAATGACCAAGTCATCCACATACAACACCAAAATGAGAGGCTCCTCACCTATCACAATATAGTAAAGTTTTGGATCTGCCTCACTCTTTGTGAAACCCATCTCCTGCAAATATGTATCTATCCTGTAGTACCAAGATCTGAGAGCTTGCTTCAGGCCATAAAGGGCCTTCTTCAGTCTGCACACATGGCACTCCCTTCCCATGCACCTCAAAGCCCTGTGGCTGCTCAATGTACACCTCCTCTTGTATGAATCCATTGAGAAATGCGGTCTTCACATCCATCTGGTGGATCTTCCAACCCATCTCTGATGTTATCGATATAATGCAGCGGATCGAAGTATATCGAGCCACGGGAGAGAAGGTCTCCTCATAATCAACTCCCTCTACCTGGGAGAACCCTCTAGCCACAAACCTTGCTTTGAATTTCTCAATGTTGCCATCTGCAGCATGCTTTACCTTGTAAATCCATCTGGAAGTAACCACGGATTTGCCCTTAGGCCTCAGCACCACCTCCCAAACATCATTCTTCATGATAGAAGAATACTCCTCCTACATGGCCTCTCTCCAAACTTTTTGGCTAGCTGCCTCCTCATAGCTAGAAGGCTCAGAGTCTAAGATGTTGGAAGCCATTACCATGTCGCTAAAAAACCTCTCAGGTGGTATGCTCTCTTTGACCGGCTTCTTAGGCCCAGCAACAGATGTGGCCTCTCTCAAGGTATCCTAAAGCCACTTGGGCTTCCTCTTCCCTGAGCACACTTTTCCCACTGGAGAATGAAACTCCTCCTCCTCATCATCAGGAACCTGAACTCCTGACTATCTGTCTAATGTCCTCCTGCCTGCACCTGAACCTGTAGACGTTGAAGTACCGTGTGAACTGTCCATTAGTGGACTCCCTAGTGAACTCCTCTGCATGTTGCACGAAGCACCACCCCTCTGACTCTACGAGCCACTGCTCACTCACGGACCTGACATCGTAATCGATGTACCTCTGAATCCTCTTGATCCCTGCCCATTGGATCCCTGCGACTGACTCAGCTGCTCCTGAGGGTTTGGCTAATCCAGATACTCTAACTCTCGTGACCTCCTGAAAGCCTTGTCCTCCTAGAACTTCACATCCTGCCTGACAACAACTCTCCTCTGTGCGGGAATATAAATTCAAAAGGCCTTCGAGGTCTCACTGTAGCCCACAAAGACACCCTTATCTGCGATGGGCTCTAGTTTGGTCCTCTTCTCCTTAGGTACGTAGGAGTATGCAATACACCCAAAGATACAAAGATGACCAATATCAGGCTTCTTCCCATAAAAATCCTCCTCCGGAGTCACATGCCCCAAGGCACGATGTGGACTCTTGTTCTGCAAATATACAGCAATGTTGCAGGCCTCTGCCCACAAGAACAATGGCAACCCCTGATCATGTAACATGGCTTTGGCAGCCCCTCTGATGGATCTATTCTTACTCTCCGTAACCCCGTTCTGCTGGGGGTTGTAAGGAACTATGAACTCCCTCCTAATGCCTGCCTCCACACAATATTCAACAAACTCTCCAAGGGTGTACTCACCTCCATTGTCCGACCTCATGGACTTGATCTTCCGACCTATCTGGGTCTCCACAAGAGCTCTGAACTCCTGAAACCGCTTGAAGACCTCACTCTTGGTCTTCAAGAAAAAAATCCAGGTCCTCCTGGAGTGATCATCAATGAATAATACATAATACTCATATCCACTCAAGGAAACATGAGACATCCGACCACTCACATCGGAATGAATCAAAACAAGTATCCCAGTAGCTCTGCTATCACTGCTGGGAAAAGGGGATTTGGCAAAATTTCCCATCGCACATCCTCTGTAAGTATCAAAGTGATCAATACTAAAATCTAGCACACCTGTAGTGATCTCCAGCAATGTCCTCAAGGCCCCATGATACATGTGCCCCATCCTGCGGTGCCAAATCTCACACAGCTCTGAACTGCTAGCTCTGCTGCCGGTACTACTGCTCAATGACAAAAGGGGCTGAAATGCAAACTTGTACACCTTTGCATGGCGTACACCTATCACTCTAGTTGAATCATTTGGAGCGCCCCTAGGATATATCAGCACCTGTCCTCTCCTGAACAATATCTCATATCCTCTGTCCTCCAAAGTTGAGATGGATATGAGGTTCTTCCTCATCCCTGACACATATAGAACATCTAACACCTTCAAGGGATGTTTGGGTTCCCTATCAAATGTCAATGTCCCCACACCAACTGCTCTAACAACACTGTCATCTCCGATTACTACCTCTATATCAGTGCCACTCTCTGAAAGCTCTGAGAAGTACTCACAGACTCCTGTCATATGACGTGAAGCCCCACTGTCAACATACCAGATACCTGAAAATGCTCCACTAGTGGAGGGAAATGCACACTCCCTCTCAACCTCCATGGCAGGTGCTCCTGCACTAGTGGACTCACAAGCAATGAACCCAAACTCCCGGTCAAAGCGAACCGTGAAGTCCTCTACCTCTGTTGATACTGCCATGTTCTGGTTCTTCCCCTTCTTCTTCTTCTCCGAACACACAACAGCATAGTGTCCCATCTTCTGAAAATTCCAACACTTCACCTTGGAATAGTCCTTCTGTGTGTTCCCCTATTTACCTTTACCTTTGCCTTTGCCCCCACCACTACTTGTGGAAGCTTGCTTCTTTCCCTTGCCTTTCTTACCTCCTGCCAACAGTGCTACATCCTCATCCTGCTCAACTGGTTTGGCTGCCCCAAGCTGGTTCTTTCTTATTTTCGTCTGTATGCAATCATCCCAAAACCTCTCCCAAGAGGGAAAGGTCTCACGTGCACAAACCCCATCAGCAAAGTTCAGCCATGAACTGGGGAGGCCATTCACTGCAATCTGCACCAACTCAGTGGGTGGAATGACCTCTCCAACTGTTGTCAACTCATCTCTCACATTCGTAATCTTTGTGAGATATCCAGCTACACTATCAGTCTTACCCATCTTAATGGCCTTCAGCTTCTCCCTTAGGACCATTTTTCTATTCTCATTGGCACTCTGGTAGAGATTGGTCAATGTTGTTCACATTTCATGAGCATTTCTCTTTCCTCTCACATGAGGAATGCAATGGTCTTTGATTCCATCTAGAATAAGTCTCTTACCCTTGTTATTCTTTTTATTATAAGGTGCCAACTTAACAGCATCAGTAGGCACATTAACGGGGTGTTGTGCGGTATGCACCATGACATCCCAGATTTCTACCTCCTTAAAAATACTATGCATTCTCTTCTTCCAAACACTGTAGCTATTATGCCCATCCAACCTATCATCCACCCTCAAGCCCAAAGACATGCTTGTTGTCCTAAATAAGCTGAAAATAACACTGCTGTAGTAAAGGTAAAATTTTATGTGTGAAAAATCAACTTGTTGTAATTTCTGAGTGAAAAATCAGCTTGTTGTCATTTTTCCTTCTTGTTGTCCCAAACTACCTTTTTAGCAAAATAGCTCTGATACCATGTAGAAATTTCTGTTTCCCACCCCGGTTTTCAGTTTCACCTTATTTATCCATATAGTTAAATCCCCGTTCCCATGGCCTCACATTCAACACGCTGAAAAAATAAATATTTTCTGAAAACACAAATTCTGGAAATTTTCACAATGCTGGAAATGCAGAAATAAAACTTAGCAAAACAAATCAACCACACAGAAAAATAGACATGCTGATTTTTGGTCAATGTGACCCTGGAAAAACCCCTTTCAACTCTTGGGGAAAACCAGTTCGAAAGCTTCTCTTTATTTTATGAATATTGCTTTTACAATGAAACAAAAAAACACAAAAAAAAAATTCCAGCAACCAAATTTATAGACTTATCTCGATTTTCGTGCTTGCACACCGCCTCGGAAATTGTGCCAAATCAGCAACATCAAAAACATAAAATATTACAGCATTTATGACAGAATTAAATGTTGTACGGCCTCCTCGAGAAGCATGCCGAAACAGCCTGTACTTTGTTGTACGAACTGTACGGATTTCGTACATCAGCCTTTCTCGAATTCCGTGCCAAGAAAATGGGTTATAGCTGCTATCCTTTCCTCGGTTTTTGTGCTGAAAATAACAACATCACCTCTTTTGTGAAATCCATGCCTGATTTTGTGCCTCAAAATGCGTGCTTGTTGTTGCTTCCCTCTTCCTCGATTTTTGTGCCTCCTCTCTTGAAAACACTGCCTCTCTCTTGCTGTACGGATTTTCTGTCTCGGTATTTGTGCCAATAAATGTTGTTGTACCTTTGCTGAAAACTCTTCACTGCTGCCCTCCTTCTTCTCACTACTCAGAAAATCTCCTTAGCTTCCTCTCCTCCTCTCTCAATCTGCTCATGAAAGAATGAATTAACTTTTCCCTCCTTTTCCTCCTTTAACCTAACCCTAAGTGACTTTTGGGGAATCCCTAAATCCAATGGCTGAAATAGCTTTAGATCTAGGGCTGAGATTAAAAGCTCATTTAAATCTCACTTTCTATTTTTTAATTCAACTCACTTTAATAAAGACCCACTTAGTCATTTATTTCCAAAGTCACTTTTCCTTTCTAATTTTAGATTGACTTTATTCAAGTCATTTTAAAATTAGACTTTAGTAACTTTATCACTTAAAGTCACTTTTAAATTAGATTTGACTTTATAACTTTATAAAGTCACTTTAGGAGAAAAATTAAATTCTTTTGGACACTTTTCCCTAGGCCAAAGATCAAAGCCTTAAGGAACCACCTATCCTCTGGTAACCAAATTTCAACAATTGTTATCTAATTTTTATTTGTAATTGTGGCAAGTTCTCTTTTTTCTATCGAATGTCATTTTTCCTTATGGTTAAGGATGACATATTTCAAATCTCTCCTCTCAATATAGATATGTTATTTTTGTTTTTGAAGCCTCGGTTTTCTACTAACGACCATTGTGCTTATGTTTATTGATATTCTATAGACATACAAACTCAATGTAAACTTTGGTTTATTAATGAAAATCCTTTATATTAATTAAAAAAACAAATAAACAAACAAAAATTTAGTGTGGAAATTTCACTTTCCAATAGTTATTTATGAAAAGTGAACATAAATATTTAATACCCTTACTGGGTTATTGTATAAAAGTAATGAAAGCCTTTTGGTAAAAAAAAAAATTCACTTGGGATACCTATTGGATTATTTGGTTAAAGATAATGAGATGCTTTTGGAATATGAATATATTGGATGCCTTAGCTTATTCAGTTAAAGATAATGAAAGTATTTTGGATATGAATATATTGGGTGCCTTAGCAGATTTGACTCGGATATAATACACTTAAACCACATTCATAAAATAGATTATTTCATATAGCTTTACATGTTGCACAATGAACGGAGTATATGCGTAGCCTATTTATATATATCTTAAACCATGTAAGATTTAAGATGTTTTCCTTATTTGATTTTTCATTTGATAATATTTGATTTTTCATTTGAATTTAAACCATGCTTGGCCATGAATTTTGAGCTGTAGGTTTTAGATTTTGAATTGGTGAAAGTAGAGATAACATTACTCGGCATATAAAAGTAATTAAGTCTTTTTTCTAATATTTATTTATAAAATGTTATATTTTTTATTTAGTATTTAAAGAGATTATAATAATATAGTGGTGGGAATTGTAGATGAATTGTATTTATATATTTTTTAAATGTTATTTAGAGCTCAAAACATGAATGACTTCCTTGTTAGTTTTGAGCGGTAGGTTTTAGATTTTGAATTGGTGAAAGTAGAGATAACATTACTCGGCATATATAAGTAATTAAGTCATTTTTTTATATTTTTTATAAAATGTTATATTTTTTTATTGAGTATGTAAAGAGATTATAATCATATAGTGGTGGGAATTTTAGATGAACTGTGTTTATATTTTTTTTAATGTTATTTAGAGCTTAAAATATGAATGATTTCCATGTAAAGCAGTGACATTTAAATGAGAGATGAGTAATTAAAAATAGTGTTTTTTTATGCAAAAGAATAATTAAGTTGAGGAATTGATTTTGTAAATATTTTATTTAGAATTTTTTGTGAAAATGTATGGAATGTTGTAGTAATTGAGATACAAACTAATTTCTAATGTTTGTTGAATTTTTATATCGTATTATTTACCAACAAGTTATCACAAAAGAAAATGCATATAATTTTGGTGTTGTGTTAATGAAGCCTATTATTAAAGGAGAGAACTAAATCAAAATAAGCTCAAAGAGAGAATGTATCAAGTATCATGGTTTTGACCCATGAAAACAAATAAAGAATCATTAATGAATGAAATAAATCCTTTTTTTAATTTATAGATGAACTTTTGAAAACACTTGCATTGTCATTAGATTAGCGGGTCATGTCATTGCACAAGAACCTTATTAGAGGCATAATAAGGGGCATGATGTGAATGCTTTGTCACCTTTGATTGATAAGTGGAAGCCCATGGATTTAGATCAAGATAATCTTGTGGGAATTGATTTTGAAATGAAATTTTCGTGGGATTTAAAGAATGATAAACATTTTGGGACAAAATTACAAGTGGTTTGTATGATAACCAAAGATGTTTTCAAACATGTCCAACTGGGTTTGTTGAATCATTCATGTCTTTTTCTAGATGCTAAAACTACACAGTAAATGTTGGAAAATAAATTCATGTATTCTTCATTTTAATTCACTTATGTGATCATATATTATAATTACTCTCTTGTTTTTCAATATTGTGTAGAGAAGGCATGTTTTGTTCCTTACGCCTAAAATTTTCTTTGATTCATATTCTTATATTTATTTTCAAAAGACTTAAAACATCTTGTTTTTTTTTTTTATAAATATGTCTAAATTCTATTATATTGTACAAAAGATACAGCGATACAATTCAGCATTCCCACCTGAATTATTGAGTTAGCCAATTCTGGCGGGAAGAGGATGTTCAAAAAAGCAAAGAGGGGCTGCCCCTGGTGGGGAAACCAGCCCAGAAACTGGACCATGTAGCAGGAGGGGTGCTGCCCCTGGTGGGGAAACCAGCCCAGAAACTGGACCATGTAGCAGGAGGGGTGTTTCCGGCCCAGAAGGGGAAACCAGCAAAAAACACAAGTACCCATAAAATAAGTTTACTGTGCGGAATGTAAATAGACATAAAAACTATAATTGAGCTGGAGAGAACAAGAAAAAGAGGAACTGTGGCACTAGGCTTTCTGGTTGTTGTCATTCTGAATTAAATATGGAGGCTACTCTTCCTCAATGAAGCATTCATAGTCATAGAGGTTGTCCTCAGGCTTGAAAAACTGGGGATCCTGCTTCGGTGTTGAGGCTGAGCATGCTCCAATAGCTACTCCGTTGTCATCCTGAGTTGAGCTACTACCGTTGTCGTTGCTCGAATAATTCTCCGCATATTTGATGGCCAGAGCCATCGATTTCCTAGGTTGCTGAAGGATGACGGCAACATCGTTGATTTGCACATCCTCTTCCTTGACCCTGAACCAAAAGAGTTGGAGGGAGCTTCAGGAAGGCTCAGGGAGATGAGGGCAGATAGTCACTACTGGTCTGGAGCTTCAAACGAATTCACATCGAGGTTGAGTTCCACTGGGCGTTCCTCTGTAATATTCCCAAATGGGAAAAGCAGCAATATCGCTCATAGAATGAAAGCAGCAGCAAATATTTAACACATGAAACAATGAGACCAATATGGAGACATAACATTATGTATTAGAGCAGCAAATCAATACAAAATAGTGAGGCATAAATCATATACAATGAGGAAACAAGCCTCCCATAGGAAATCACTCCCAAATATGAGTTGTTGTTACAACACAAAATGCCGGAGAGAAACTACAGTGCAGTCATATTAAGCATAACTACAGCTGGAGATGATACAATGATATAAAAATACTGATATAGGCCCCAATAGAGTCTAGACATGCAGATCTGGGCACTAGATCAGCTTTCCAAGACAACCCAAGAGGGTTTCTGGAAAATGCACACAATGTGCCAATGTAAGCTGTAGCCCTAGGGCTGAAGATAAGCCACAACAAAAAAATGAGAATATATGGCTGAAGTTGATGTATAAACTACATATATTCTCCAATAGATCCTCCAGATGAAAGAATAGCTCCTCCACTGAAGAAATCACCTCTCAAAACAGCCACTGCAACTACCCCTGCAACTCCTCCCTAAAATAACGCAGATCTGGCCTGAATCTGCGCTTTAGGGGATACATACTCCTTAGCCTGCTGCTAAATGTGTCAATAAAGCTCAAGGGGATTCTTTACAGGCCTTCCAATGGATGTAAACCTTCCTCCACTGCAAAACAAGCTCTGAAGACACCCAAAATGTTCCTCCACTGCTGCACCTTGCAACACAGCACAATATTCTACAGAAACTGCGTTGATGAAGGAAGTTGTAGCTTGGCCTGAAGCCTGAGTGTGGAGATGAAGTGCAATGCTCCTCCAAGAGGCCTCTCAAGGAAAGAGATTGGATTCCCGCTCGGGAACACCCTGTGCTAAACAGCACTGCAAAATCAACCAAACATCTGAAGAATTCCAAAAGTCTAAACAGACCATATACAAAATAATAAGCCAAAACATCCCCATATGGCTGCCATCCTGCTCCTTATATAGGTTATGATCTTCCTTGCCCTTGGCCCCACTCAATTAGGTCATTTCCTCCACGCAATCAATCTCCCTCCAAAACCGCGTTATTCCTCATTTAATGTCCACTCCTCCATAACAGCGTTGTTGATTTGGTCAAATTTGACCTATTCAACATGATCCCACCCCTGTTCATACTCAAAGGTGCTTTATTTAGCTGCTTAGAAGGTCTCCTTTCACACTTGAAGTGTTTTTATTTCTGCTAAGGATATTTATGGGCCCCCCCACCCATTTATTCACCTACATAGTGAAAAAATAATTTATAATATTCCATTTAGCTAGAAGCTAAATTTTAGGAATATTATAGAGAGGGAGAGGAGGACGGGGAGGTTGGCCTTAGCCTCTGTCTCAGCGGCATCGCATGCGATGGCGACGAGGAAATGAGGCTTCCAAATTCAATGAAGATGAATGATCACAATGAGGAGTGAAAACAGAGAGGCTGCAGGAGGCGTGGAGTGGGTGGGATGACAGAGAATGAAGGGCAGAGTGATGAGCGGAATCACCGGCCAGAAGAACAGAAATACAAAGGGAGAAAGATGGCAGAGAAGCAGTGTCATTACCCATGAAATACAGAGGTGTTATGTGGCAAGGACAAGTGACAATGAATTCGTAGCAGTCGACGTGAAGGGCAGTAATGGCGTCAGGTTGTATGACTTCAAACTTAAAGGCGCCCTCTCCACATCCATGTGTTGCCTCGTGGCGAGGACAGTTGGCCTACACTGGGGGTGCCATGTAGCATATAGAGCATCGTTTATACACCTGCATCCAGGGTACTTAAAACGTCTTGTTGATTGGTGGTTTCCACCCCATTAATTTTCATAATATATAGAGACGAAGATTCCTTTATTAAAAACTACTACCCCCTTTCCCTTGCCTAGCTTAGGTTTTCTCTAGAAGCTCTATCAAATTTAATTGATTTGTAAATTTTCCATGGATATTTTGTAACAATGGATCTATTAAAATAAAGTGAAATGTATACTATGAAGTGTTAATTCCTTTAGATTCCCCATTTTTTGTTACTACTTTCTTGTTTATGCATATAATAGATAAGATGTATTAAATAAATAACATGTAAATACAATCACTCACAAACCACAATGAACACCATATATGCTTTGGGAAACCCTTACATGAGAAAACCAAGCTGGAAGGTGAGGCTACTATCCTCTCTTTTGTCTGGAATGGAAATGATGCCAGTACAAATGAGAAGGCACTCTCTATGGAGTTGCATGAGACCTATGGCCCATGAGCTACTACAAAACACAAACACCCTCTATTATGCTCTCTCTCTATCCACTCTTAGCTACTCTTCTCTACTATGGAATAAAGTGAAATAAAATAGAATGGAACCAATTTTCCTCCTAGTGGTTTGATTATAACACTACTTGATAGCCAACTAGGGGTTAATTTTTACTCATTCAACTCTTAACTAGAGTTATAGCTTTGACCCTTCAAGAGTCTTCTTCATAGTCTCCATGTGGCTAGCCACTTTTCCATGAGTAATGAGGCTAATATGGCATCCTCTCGGATTATGGTGGTCAATCACAATAGTCAACTTTTGGGAGTAATAACTTTTGCATACATACTCCATTTGACATCTTTATTGCACCGTTGGAAAGGTATCTGAGTGTAGAACTGATCTGCAAATGGAACTATTTGTACTGCTATGCAAAGTATCCATTTCCATTTAATTTAGTGTGCAAAGTGTTCTCCATGAGTGGCAGGTTAAACAAAGTAATTTTGGTAATATTTCTGAGTTTTATGTGTGAGGATTTGTTATTTAAATTTATTGTTTAATATATCACAGCAAAAATACACAGCAATTAAACTTTACCATATCATAACACAGCAAAATGATGAGGCATTTCACCCATCCTGGGCTACATCTGTCAGTACGAGGCTCCCCAATGGCATGTCCTTGCTTTATTAATTTGCTCAAAATGGTTACACATTGAAAAATATGCTTAAACAGGCAAAACAAGCTATGAATTTGACTTCAGAAGTCAGAAATAAGCTAAAAATGGCTTTTGTTTCACCTTAAACAGTGAGGTACAACCCAATACAGCTCCATCTCCCTGATGGCCCTGATGGCTCTTTCCTCTTCCCTGAAGAAAAATTTGTTTTCAAACACCTATGTTTGCTCTGCAACCTGTTCCAAACTCTCCATAATGCTGAAGAAACCCAAAATTGACTAAAATTTCATCTTGTTTGGTCGAAAATTGAGAAAGTTATGACCAAAACTTTTTTTGCCTAGTGGCACTAAAAAACCTCCTCCAAAACTGGAGGAACTCCAGTTAACTCCTCCAAATTCGTCGGACAGGTGGATTAGGCAGAACTGCGCTCCAATTTAGGCGGAACATTAAATGCAATTGTTAGACAGTTGGCACGTTCACATGTTGTTTTTCCGGCAGTCAAGTGTCTGGTGGATAATGATTAAAACCTGCGCCCACAATCACGGGTCGGAGGTCATATGGATAGAGGCTAGCACAAAGGTGCTTAACCCTTTTGTTCCGCCAGTTTGAAAAGGTGTTAAGCCAATGGTTCATATCTGTCGATCACATGACAACGCAACTTAAACCCTGAGGGCTTAACCAAATATCTGCCCATTCACAATGCCATGAACCGATTGTTCATTCAGTCCTTCGCCCGACTGCTCATTCACCAACGACTCGACTCTTCATTTATCCTCCGCCCGACTGCAGTTCAATCTCCACCCGACTCGCCCAGATTGCAAGTTCGTGCCCGTGGCGTGTTTTTCGGGTCAGCCCTGCCCGATGAGTCGGGTCGAGGGTCCGACCCTCATGCCTTTCACCAAATTTTTAACTGACCTTTCAACCAACGGCCTGGGGCCACATGGCAGCCTCCGGGCAGGCCACGTGCCACCCACTGATAGGCCAATAAAAACCTTATAAAAATGAATTTTTTCCATATAAATTTTTTTTTGAAAATGAAAAAATCATAGTTAAAAGTCATGTTTTGGAAGTCACTAGACGAATTAAAACCTCAGTAACTTTCACATACGACCTCGGTTTTGAGTCCCGTTCACGGCACCAGAATTGTAGTGACGAGACCTTTCCATTCGTTCAAACTGAAACTATTTCTGAGCATGTCAATTTTTGAGCATTTTCTTCACTAGGACATTATCTCCTGATCACACCTCCCCAATGGGAAGATTTTGGACCCAAAAATCTCTCTGAATTACAGAAACTGAAGATGAGGAGACTGATTATCCACTCTTCTGACCTTGAACCACTGAAATCCTCCTGACTTCATCAAATTGAGCTTCTCATAAAAAGATAAATTCTTCCTTGAATCTGCTGACTGATTATTGCTAACCTTGACTGTGTCATGATGAAAATTTTTGAAATTTGCAGAACAGCACCTAAAATTTGCAGAAATCATATTGTTCCTACAATGGTCTACCTTCAAACGAAACTGAAAATAAGATTCACCTTGCCAAGTATCCTTATGGCGAATTTTTTTCGAATGAGCCATGTACTTGTGTCGATTCCTGACCAAGTTTTCTCGCCATAGTACTCTGCCATTTTGAAACCAGCAATGATCCATGCTGATATTTGTGCCCTATTTTCTTGTATGCTTTTCCATTTCTTGGATTCTTGCACCACTTTGCACCGACACTTTGTTCTCTGCACCAATCGACACCAAAGACACCTTGTACAACATCTTATCATCTTCTTCCAAAGACGACTTGCTTTCAGACTGAAACATATCATCATTTATATCAACAATAACATGAAAAGGATTATGTAAAAAATATTTTTGCTTAATCATCAACAAAGTCAAATTTTTACTTGCATTGACAAGCCTTTTCAACTGCCCGGCATTCACTAAGACGATTCTATCTTCTTCCGATGTGCTCTCACAATAAACTCCTTGCCATCCTTGAATAGATGATACTTGTTCTCATGGCGATGGAAGATTGTTTTTCTGTCATGTAAGTATAGACTACCCATCACCACACCTGTACTGTCAAGCGGTACCACATCCAATTCAACCATGTCAATATAATGATTTGTTATGGTGAAGCGGAACATGCACTTCCTTGAAACTTGTAAGTTAGCATCCTTGCAAATCCAACCAAGTGGATATGGCTTAGGATGTGGAATGATTTCAAGATTTAGCTTCTTGACTAAGTCTTCTGAGATGAGATTCGCTTGTGACCCACTGTCAAATAGTGTGTCTATCTTTGTGTGTTTGGAAATTATCCTCACATGAAACAGCTCAATCCTCCTCTCTTCATTTGGAGCTTCTATGTGACAGTTTAAAGTGCTAGAACTAGGATTTGTTTCATTTACAATCTATTTCCCCTTTATGTTCTTTAGTACCATGGCTATGCTTTTAGTTTCATCTCCTGATTCAGGCCCTAAGTCTTGTTCAGCTATTGCAACCTTTTTTCCTTTTTCTTTGGCCTTATCTTTGGTTTTAAATTTTTCTGGCTTCAACTCCGAATGAAGTTTCCAACAATGGTCTTCATCATGGCTTGTTTTGGAATAGTTTTTACAGAAGAATTTTCCTTTTTCTTTCCTAGAGTTTGCATTTATTTTCCTCCCTTTGCCTTTAAATTCCCTATCCTCATTCCCATCAAAATATTGTTTACCTCTAGCCTCTAAATGCGTGGCTTGGACACAAACCTCATCTAGACTAGTAGGATTGAACATAAGGATAGTATGTATAAGATAGCTATGTAAACCACCTATATATTTCAGAAAAGTCTCTTGGCTATGCAAATCAATTCCAAGTAATAAATCCCTTCGTCTAAACTCTTGAGTGTAATCTTGAAAATTTTGTCTCTTAAGTTGTCTAAAACTTTTCCAATTCGTGATATCCTTTTGTAAATGAGCTAATGGATAAAATTGTTGTTTAATTGTAGAAATAAATTTATCCCGTGATAAAGTGTTCTTACCATGTTTTTTAATTTCATCCTTTGTCTTGTCTTCCCACCATACCAATGTTGCTCCCTCCATTCTCAAAGAGGCTAACTGAATCTTGGTGTCATCATCATGAAGGTTCTGTATCCTCAAGTAAACTTCCAACTGTCTTATCCAATTGTCAAGTTTCTCTGCATTGACCTCACCATTAAACATAGGCAACTCAAATTTAACATCAAGCTTTAAAAAGGGACTTTTACCAGAGGTTTTAGACTTTTGAGATTGATTCACCGAAGTAGAGGAAGAGGATGAAGATGGGGATGGTGGATCACCATTACCTCTGTGTCCTTTCTTTGACTTGTCATCACTTTTATTTCCTCCTGAAGAACCCTATCCTTATTTTTGATGTCTAGAACCTTCTCCTACAAGCCTGTCATTCCTTTCTTGGTAGAGTATCCTCACCATCTCAGTCATGTCCAAGAAAGCCTTTCAGAACACTCGTTCTTCTTCTTTGGGATCAATGTCTTCAGGAACTTCTCCTTCTCTTGAAGACATGCTTGAGGCTTCTTCTATGGCTCTTGGAGCTAAATTATAAGGTGGAGTTAAAGGCACTCTAGCCCTCCTTGGTTGAGTATTATTTTGTTCTCTAACCAATTGTCCTTCCCCTCTTTTGAGCTTAAGCCTAGTAAGCATCAAAACTTGCAAACAGTCAACTATATCTTTGCACAAGAACAAACTCTAACTCTAATACCAACTGATCTGAAAATGGAACTATTTTTACTGTTATGCAAAGTATCCATTTCCATTTAATTTAGTGTGCAAAGTGTTCTTCATGATTGACAGGTTAAACAAAGTCATTTTGGTAATATTTCTGAGTTTTATATGTGAGAATTTGTTACTTAAATTTACTATTCAATATATCACAGCAGAAATACACAGCAAGTAAACTTCACCATATCATAACACAGCAACATGATGAGGCATTTCACCCCTCCTGGGCTACATCTGCCAGTCCAAGGCTCCCCAATGGCATTTCCTTGCTCTATAAATTTTCTCAAAATGGTTACACAGTGAAAAATATGCCTAAACAGGCAAAAAAATATGAATTTGACTTCAAAAGATAGAAATAAGCTTAAAATGGCTTTTGTTTCACCTCAAACAGTGAAGTACAACCCAATACAGCTCCATCTCCCTGATGGCCCTGATGGCTTTTTCCTCTTCCCTGAAGAAATTTTTTTTGTAAAACACCTCTGTTCACTCTGCAACCTACTCCAAACTCTCCAGAATGCTGAAGAAACCTAAAATTGACTAAAATTTCATCTTGTTTGGTCGAAAATTGAGAACGTTATGACCAAAACAATTTTTTGCACAGTGGCACTAAAAAACCTCCTCCAAAACTGGAGGAACTCCAGTTAACTCCTCCAAATTCGCCGGACAGGTGGATTAGGTGGAACTGCACTCCAATTTAGGCAGAACATTAAATGCAATTGTCAGACAGTTGGCACGTTCACATGCGGTTTTTCTGGCAGTCAATTGTCTGGCGAATAATGTTTAAAACCTGCGCCCACGATCATGGGTCGAAGGTCATATGGATAGAGGCTAGCACAAAGGTGCTTAACCCTTTTGTTCCGCTGGTTTGAAAAGGTATTAAGCCCACATTTCATAGCCACCGGTCACGTGACGACGCAGCTTAAACCCTGAGGGCTTAACAAAATCTCTGCCCATTCACAATGCCACGAACCGACTGTTCATTCAGTCCTCCGCTCGACTGCTCATTCACCAACGACCCGACTCTTTGTTTCTCCTCTGCCCAGCTGCAGTTCAACCTCTTCCCGACTCGCCCATTTTTCAAGTTCGTTCCTGTGGCGTGTTGGTCAGGTCGGCCCTGCCCGAGGAGTCGGGTCGAGGGTTCGACCCTCATGCCTTTCACCAAATTTTTAACTGACCTTTCAACCAACGACCTGGGACCACTTGGAAACCTCCGAGAAGGCCACGTGGCACCCACTGATAGGCCAATAAAAATCTTATAAAAATCAATTTTTTCCATACAATTTTTTTTTTAAAATGACAAAATCATAGTCAAAAAGTCATATTTTGGAGGTCACTAGACGAATTCAAACCTTAGTGAATTTCACATACAACCTCGGTTTTGAGTCCCATTTGTGGCGCCAAAATCGCAGCGACGAGACCTTTCCGGTCGTTCAGACTGCAACCATTTCTGATCATTTCCATTTTTGAGCATTTTCTTCACTTGGACATGATCTCCTTATCAATAACAATGCTAGGTTATATCACACAAGTGAGAGATTTTAGACCCCCAAAAATTATTTTAATTTCTCGACTTCTTCCATAAGTTTTTAAACCCTAATTCACTAAATTGGAATCCACTGGTAAAAAAAGGTCATGTAAGCCCATTCCTCTAATTTTTCCACTTTGAGAGCATTGATATGGATGAAAAAGAATATAATCATCCAATATGGATCATAACTCCCCATTTTGGGAGGCTTTTGGTCCCCAAAATCATTTACTTAATGAAGTGAAGAAAATTTTCCTCTACGTTCTCCTTGGAGTACCATTTATCCTTTCTTGGAAGTTGTCATTTCAACCTAATTTTCCAAAGGTTGTGTTTCCCCAGTCCTATAATTCTGGAACTATTATACAAAACTATATCTTCTATCAATTTTCCTAATAATTTGGTGCTAAATCTCTATGGAAAGTATGACCTGCTCCTCTTCCTGATCCAACGTGGAAAGGCTCATAGAATTCTAGATTTTCCACATTCAACACTTAGTAAATGTGCATGTATGGGAGTATATTGAGTCTATAGGCATTATCTGCCACATTTTCTAGTATCTCAAAAGGGTCATATCGCAGAGCCTTGAATTTATTACGAGGGCCCTGTAGCCTCTCCTTATTCAATTGCAACTATACTATATCTCCCACTCTAAATAGCCTCTATGTCATGTGCAAATCATGTATGGCCTTGTATTTTTCTTGTGACTTCTTTAGTGACTCGTGTACTTGTAAATAATTTACCTAATATTCTCAACATAGTTTCGTATTATTAAAGCATTCCATGTGAGATCCCCCCTCACTCCTCCTTACTGCCAATATACAACATTTAAAGGTTATCCAAAACAAGTATCAAATGGTAAATTACCAGTTGAAGTGTGGAATTCTATATTGTAGGAGCGTTTGTATGTAGACCATATTTTCATCCTAAGTATTCATATGCTTCTAATTGTAATCCCTTAAAAGTCGTACCAAAGAATTGTTGAATACTTCTATTTCCCTATTTTTTTGTGGATAGAATGTTGTACACCTCTTTGATTATGTTTCCATCTACTCCCACGGTGTTGTCTAAAATGAACCGAGAAATATGGTGTCCATGTTTGAAACGATGCTCCTTGGTATCCAAAAATGCACCCAAACCCATCCAAAGAACATTTTTTCTACGTATTTATCCCCAGTGGTATTTTTATAGGACATAATAATGCACATCTTGTTGAACCTATCAACTACCATGAATAGGTAGTCATGTCCCTTCTTGGTTGTTGTTACACCTCCCACAAATTCAATGGAAATGCTTTCCCAAGGAGGAGTGAGTATAGGTAAGGGATGGTATAGACCTTATTTCCTATGATTGGGGTTACTGGTACAACAAAGTATACACCCTCTAATGAACCTAGCTATATTTTCTTGCACCTGATCCAATATGCATACCTCTACAAATTGGTGATTGCCTTCCCAACACCAAAATACCTTGCAACCTTGGAGGTGTGAGCTTTTCTAATCAATTTCAATCAATCACCTTTAGGAGCCCATAGCTTGTCTAACCTATACAGTAACCCATTATGAAGATTATATTCAATTGTGTTATCACCATCATCCACATGAATCTGGAACTATAGTGGTTGATACACCTCCCTAAAGTCCTCATCCTTTATATATGCCTCTTTGCATGCATCATGGGTGAAAGGATTCATGTGCATAAGAGTTTATAAATCTATGATTTTTGATGTGGATGGAATTAAAAGCGTGTTGATCCTTCTTATACTTGATCACAAAAAGGAATTTTTGTAGAAACCCCATACTCTTGTATTGCATAGTCTGTTATAACTTACTCTGGGCTTGCAAGTACTATAGTGGTTGGTGATCTATATGGATCATTTTCTCTTTCCCATATAATATTTTTTTCCACCTTTTAACAACTTGCACTGATCCAGGTGGATATCTATGGCCACCCACCTATTCCATTTGGACCCGCAGCATCAATTCTTTCAGTTTTTCAGCTTCAGCACAATGTACAATTTATCGCAGTTTTTTGGGTCCTGAACTTCCGAAGCCGTTTTGAGGCCCTAAAAAACATTGCTTGTAGACCATGTTTCTCACTCAAAAGTTGTATTCCTCGGATTGATCTTTCTAATGAACTATTGAGCGCGTCAAATGGAGATCGGATGCCAAAGTTACATCCCCGAGAAGTTGAAACACCAACTTACCCAAACGGGGCCCACAGTTTTGATGCTTCATCTCCTAGGGTTAGGTTTTTGGACATTTCAGGTTTTACATTGTTTCCCAACAATAAATAGGCCTTCGAGCCTCATTGTAACATAGTTCAGGGGGTTGAGGGCCGACACATCTCTTCTTAGAGATAAGCGCTACCAGTGCCCTAGCTCGCTTGTTCCCATCATTTCAGTTCTGTAACACAGTGGGGAGGCCTGTAGCCGTCATTTCAGAGGCCTGTATCCACCACATATCTTCTCAAAGATATGCCTACCAGTGCCCTAGCTGTTTATTTCAGTCATTTGATTTTATTAATAAAATGAAGCATTATTCTGCAGCATCTCTGTATCTATGGCTATATGTGCATTCTGTTGTGTTCCTGCATAAATCTGGATCATGCACCCAGGCATAGAGCTCCTTTACATAGGTAGGTTAGTTGAGAACTTCCCCATGAAACACTTCAAAATGGTAGCATAAATGCCTTCCTCCTTTATCAAGACCACTCCCGTAGCATACCAACTCACATCCATCTCCACTTAAAAAGGTTTCTACAAGTTTGGTAATGAAAGAATCAATGCTTCACTAATTTCCTTGTTCAACTGCTCAAAATCCTTATGCAGGCACTTCTCACACTAGAAACTCTTGCCACTTGTTGTTATGGCGTGGAGTGGTGCAGCTACTACTAAAAATGAGGCTATGAATTTCCTTAGGTATTGTGTTTCCCAAACAAAACTCTTGACATTAGAAAATTTTGTAGGCATCAACCACTTCATGATGGCCTCCATCTTGGTATGATCTATCTTAATTTACCCATTTTCAATCACATAGCCTAAGTACACCAAATATTATTGTGCAAACTCACATTTCTTGATATTTTTTGACAATTGGTGCTTCTTCAAAGTCTCTAGTACCTACATAAAATTTGATATGTGCTCCTCCCAACATTGTAAACAAATATATTATCCAAATAAACAATAATAAATGAATCTAGACAAGGATGCAGTACATCATTCATTAATATGGTGAATGTAGCTAGTGCATTACATAGACAAAATTGCATCACTAACCACTCATACAAACATTTTCTAATTTTGAAGGAAGTCTTCCGCATATCTTCTTATTTGACTTGAACTTGGTGATGCCCTTATTTTAAATCCAACTTGGTGAATTATTTTTCTTGTTACAATTAGTCCAATAAAACATTTTTCCCAGGAAAGTGGTGCCTATTATTGAGTGTAAGTTTGTTTAATTCCTTGTAATCAATGCACATTCGCTAAGTAGCATCCTTTTTTGGTACAATTATGATGGGTGACCCATATGGTGAGGTACTTGGTCAAATAAAACCCCACTCTAACAATTGCTTCTTCACCTTGTTTGCTTCTACTAGAATGGATACTAGTACAACTTGATGTTTGGAAATGGAGATTCATAAAACAATTGTATCTTGTGCTCCACTTGCCTCTTTGGTGGTTTCTCTTTAGGCTTCTAGAACACTCCCTTTTATGCCCATGGGAACTCATCTAGTTTTTGTATCTATTCCTTAGTGCACCCCTCGAGGGATGCCTTTTCTCTCATTGACTCTTCTACATTTTTTTTCTATTAAAAATAGTCAAACACACTTCTTGCTAGAACTAATAAATTTTTTGGCTTGGTTTGCACTTACCATTGAATTTTTAGACCTTCCCTTGTGCACATTGATGATGGATTTTCCATACTTGATGCGGTGATACTGGTTGGATATATGCATGAATATTTCATCCCCTATGTACACATAGGGACTCCCAAACACAACTACCCATACATCAAGTGGAACTACATTCAATTCAAATTCATCAATAAAATCAACATTGGTAAAATAATTAATTTTAAACTATTTGGTTACATTTTTATTTTCCTCCTCATTGACCCATCCTAATGGATATGGGCTAGGATGGTCATGAACCTCCAATCCAATTTCGTTGACTAGATAAACTACTATCACATTTTCTAGTGAATCTGAGTCAAACAAAGCATCAATATTTGTCTTCTTGACCTGTATCATTATATGGAAGAGTTTGGTCATCCTTTTCTTCTTGTTGTTGAAGTCTACTTATATTAACCCCCTTCCACACTAATGTGCAGACAATATTCTCATCCATGTCCCAGCTACTTTCCACCTGATAGCTCAAATCTAAGGCTATGGAATTTTTCTTCTTCACATCCTTCTTTCAGTTCTTTTGGTTTAACTCTACATGTAATTTCTAAAATTCTCCTCTTTGTGATTATCAATGTTGCAATGGTTGTGAGGATCATTTCACTAGTGTTTTGTGATTTTTGTTTGCATATCCTTTCCCCCTTTCCACTTCTTCTTCTCCTCCCTAGAAGCTTCTTGGTGATCCTTCTTCTTTGAACCCCTTTACTTTACTTTCTTTTCTCCTTTGTTTTCTAGGTATTTTGCCTCTACACAAACCTCATCCACCATTTTGGGTTTGAATATGGTCGTATAGACTCCAAAAATACTTTAGGAGTGTGTTTTTATTCTTGGGAGAGATACCCAACATTATTCCATCTTCCTAAATTTTATGGTGTAGTACTTTTGTGCACTATGCCCCTGTCTATGCTTAAAATAATTCCATCAGATCCACTGGTCCTCTACATAATTGATATGGTATAATTAAGATTTTATGAGGGTTTAAAAATCCTCCCACTTAGTTACTAGAGGATCTCCCTCCAACCTAATGGTTTCAACGGCCTTTCCCACCAGATCGAGGCATGGCTCTCTAATTTCAAACGAGAAAATGAAATTTTATGTTTCTCCTCTAAATGATAAACACTAAAAATAAACCTCTAACTACTGCAACCAATGATTTAATTTCAAAGCATCTATTTCACCTTGATATGATTTGATATCCACATTCACTTCCATCTTGAAGAGAGATTATGAATGGTTCATGACACTCAAACTCAACTTGCTCTTTTTCGGGTTTCTTGGACTCCTTTGTTGGTTCTTCTGGATCCCTTGATTTTCCCTCCTATTTGACCTCTGAGTTAGAACCCCCATATTCTTCTTTCAACCTAATATTACTAGTTATGGCCATCGTGAGGATGTTCACATTACAATTTATATCTGCAACTTGCACTTCCAACTACACAAACCTCTCCTCTGCGATATCTTGAGGGATATCATAAATTGATTCATCATCCATGGTTGTGGTTTTATTATTTTATGCTTGAATTGATATGATCCCCTACAACGTCCCACAAAATACCTAAAGAAACATGCTCTAATACCAATATGATTAGTAAATTTCCATGGATATTCCACCTAATAGTTCGTCATAACATATATATTAAAATAAACCAAAATATATACTATGAAGGAATAGTTCCTTTGGATTCTTGATTTGTTATGATTGTTTTGTTGTTTATGCATGCAACAACTAATATGCTAAAAATAGAGAACATGTAAATAAACTCACTCACAAACAATAATGAACACCAAGGTATGTTATTGGAAACCCTTACAGGAGAAAACCCAACTTGATGGTGAGGTTACTTTGCTCTATTTTATTTCAAATGGAAGTGATTCAAGCACAAAGAAGAAGGCACTCCCTATGGAGTTTCTTAAGACCTATGACCCATGGGCTACTACAAAATACAAACCCCCTTTGTTATGCTCTCTTTCTATCCAATATCATCTACTTTTATCTACCATGGAACAAAATGCAAGAAAATATAATGGGACCCCTTTTCCTCCTAGTGGCTTGCTTATAACACAACCCAATAGCCAACTAGGGATTAAGTTTTACTCCTTCAAATCTTAACTATAGTTACAACTTTTAACCTTTTAGAGACTTATTCAAAGTTTTCACATGGCTAGCACCTTTTCCTTGAATAACGAGGCTAACATGGCATACTCTCGAATTATTGCGGTCAATCACGATAGGGCGACTTTGGGAGGCGTAACTTTTGCATACAAATTTTGTTTGATGTCTTTCTTGCACCATTGGAAAGGTGTCTAAGAGTATAACAACACTAGGGGTTACTAACACAAGCGATATTTTTAGGACCCCCAAAAAAATGTTTAATGCCTCCAACTAATTTCGAAAGGTTTCAAACCCTAATTCACCAAATTGAAACCTACCATTAAAAATGGCTCTGTAAGTTTATTCTTCCGTTTTTTCCACTCTAAAACCATTGAGATGGATGGAAAATAATATAATGATGCAATCAAGATCATTAATCTTGGCAAGATTTACTCATTATGAGTCATAGGATTGTCCTTTATTGTCTCAAAGCATATATTTAATGAATATATAAATTGGAATTGGAATTGGAATAGGATGGTTAAATTTATGGTTGTGATGTTTGTTTTCCAACTATTACAACAAAATACAACTTTAAAACTATGTTGAACTTTGAACTTTAATTTTCTATCATGCTCTACATAAATAATAAAACATTATGACAAAGCATATCCACTAGCTTCAATCCATCTTAATTCTATATCTATCAAGCACTAAGAGAGATCAATTTGTTTGGAAGTGTGTGCAAAAACTTGAGAAAAAAATTGCACTTTAACAAATTATTTTATCTCTCTCGACTTAATAGATTTAATGTTAAAATAGATCTATGTTGACTTATATATTTTTTTATTAACTCGTTAAAATAATTAATGATTATATGTAATAGTATATATGAAATTATAATCATTAAATTCACTTATAACAGTGTGCCTATATCATGTTTTCAAATATACTTATGAAAAAAACCAACATATAAAAAAACCTAGCCTTAAAAAATAAATCAATCTTCAAACTCAAAAAAATAGTTCACAACAACAACAATCCATCATCCAAAGTAAAACCCATACATGGCACCATTTACTTCCAAAAGCAATAATGAGAGAATTGAGAGGATTAAACCATGTTAACAATTCACACACTAACACTAGTAGCATAGGCTAAATTTTAACCTTGAGTGAAAGTGGTTTGCTATCACATAAAAAAACTAGGGGATGTGATAATTAATGGTTGTTCACCTATAATGGTAGGAAATTCATTACGCAAAAAATTAACCAAATGAACTTGAAGGGCATGCAACTTAATGTTAATAAATGAATGAATGAATGAAATTTTAACATCCACGAGACTAAAAATAGTCTATGGGGCTATGAGTTCCCTGGTTTTTGTCTTTTGCATTTCAATCCTCTTCTTGTTCAAATTGATGATAAGATGGCCCAACCTTCCAACTATCTCATTGTTGAAAATACAATGCCAAGAAACAGATGCTAAAATATTCCCATAACTTTCTCTGATGTCTTTGAACGCATCACATTCCAAAATGAAATGTTTTTATGATTCTATTTCCCCATACGTGCAAGTGTACACACTCATTCTTCCCAAGCTTCTTTAGGTCTTTTCCACCGTCATGTTTCACACCGAAGATGATGCAAGTTGGTTCTTAATTGAGCAATAAGAACCTTTTCTCTCCATGGAATGGTAGATCCAATGTACTATTTTTGTTGGAAATCATAAATAGGGTTGAATTCTTCAATTTAGTACTTCTTCTTTCTACCCAACTCTTTTCCTCATACCTGTTTACGAAACTTATCCATAACAAATTCTTTATCTCTTTGCTATTTGTGGGACAAGCATTGAGGTCGATATTCCATTTTTGCATCTATGTGTAGTTTTGTCTCATCCATGTTTTCTTTCTTTCACTCATGCCTTCCTTGAAGATAACATTAGGTCATCTACCTACTCCCATTTGCTCAATTATTTTTAGATATCTTATGATTAATACTATCTTGAATAAGATAAAGAACCCATACACTTGTAGCTATTAAATAATTGAATGGAAAAATGGCATGGGAAAATTGACTCATGTGCTAAAGGAAAGAAGAAGTCTCATAAAGATGGATAAATAAATATTTGCCAGGAAAAAAATTGTATCTTTATGGTTGTGAATTATAGTTTGGAAAATAATTTTCAATGAACATCCAAACAATGTAAGTAGTAGTTTGGGAATTTTCGAAATTCTACATTATAAATCACTTTTTAGTATAAAAAAAAAAATGAATGTCATATATTTCTTTAGTATAAAAAGTGTATTTTATGCATTTGTGGCTTAGATTAAGAATAAATTTAAAAATAGATTATAGTTTTGGTATTAGCTAAAACTATAAATATAGGCTAAGATAGAAGATTTCACAACATAGTTAAACAAATGAGCAGATTGATTGATTGAGAAAGAGAAAGTGTGGGTAGCGAGGAAAGAGGTATTTTTGGGTAGTCATACAAAGAAGATCAAACTAATTTTCACATCCATACAAATAAAAGTTATACAATTCATACAAGCTGTTTTATAGTCCATATAGCCAGGCCATATAACTATATAACATTATGTTCTCACGTAATCATTCCATTCAAGTTTAGGCTGCTTTCGGTAAATGTATAGTATTGCTTTTTAGATAGCGTGTGGAGGTTTCCTTATAGATTTTTTGAAGGAAAGAAAAGTTGTTGTAGAGGAGTAATTACCTCTATATGTGTGAAATTGAAGTTATGCTTCTATTTAATTTCCATTCCATTTTCATTCCAGCTATTATGTCATTGAGTTGATGGTTTGAATTTAATTTTGTTCTTCAACTACTTTGCAAATTTACATTACAACAAACTTTCTAAACCAACTTGTTAGTTCATTGAAATATAATTGTTTTTGCTAGTTTATGGAAATGAAATTGTTTTTTTCTTTTTTTATTTTATTTCACAAGATTTTTATATTTCATATGAGAAATATACTTCTTTTGGTTCTTGAGTAATTATTCAGATAATAAAACTTGAAGTCACGACAAGAAATACTTATTATTAGCTCAACATGTCACGATGTTCGAGAATTAAAATAGAGTGGAGAGGATAATGACACTCGAGAAACCCAATTAATGGAATGAAATCATATTTCTTGCTATAAATTAGAAAGTACTCTTCTACTTCATTACCACAAAAGAATTTGTAATAACCAATTTTTTTCTAACCAGCAAGAAGCCCAAACTAAAAAGCGCCAATAATCATTGCTACTTATCTAACAACAAATGAGGGCTCACAAAAGTACCTTGCACATGTTACATCTTTAAATTAACCACCGATTTGTATAAATATAGCCTCTTCTGTAAAATTCACAATGGCCAAAATATCAAATCAAAAACATTTCAAGTTCTTCAAAATATGAGAGTAAAACAAGTTAACAACAATGCAATATATTCCTCCTATACAAGAAAGACACTCTTTTATACAAATTTAAGACACAAAATGTCACTTATTTAAATGATATAAAAAACAAAGCATTATGAATTAAAAATAGAAAACCATGAGTTAATATAAATTTTGCAATGTTAAAGAATTAATTCTGGATAAATAATAATAGAATCGTATTATTAAAATCCCCAAGGGTTAGCTCATGTGGTCTAGAGCCAAACGTGAAGTTCTTTGATGTTGTTGCTAGTTGTTGTTGATCATATATTTGACTCTCTTTGGGCGAGGCCCCATAATCAAGGCCAATTGTTCACCCAGTTTACTATCTGCGAAATGTGGGGAAGTACTTTGAGGTTTCTCGTGATTTCATTCCAAGTAGTAAACCAAAAAGAAATTTCATTATTCTTTAGTAATATAGATTCATCTTACAAGTAGAAAACAAAATAAAAAATTGTATTATTCTTTATTACAAGTAGTAAACCAAACAAAAATGTATTATTCTTTAGGAATATAGATTTTTCTTACAAGTAGTAAACCAAAAAAAAAGAATCATATTATTCTTTATGAATATAGATCATCTTAATTTTAATTACATTTTTTATTAGTGTTAACCATGGTTTAGTAGTGGACATCAATGAAATAACAGGATCGATCGTTGCTGTTGTTGAACGCCTGTGAGCCCACGTGCGCGCCTGGTGCTAGGGTTCCCTCTCGCAACCATGGAGGATCTGGGTTCGCCCCGGGCCCCTCCATCCGCAGATGAATCCTTCAAAACGTTGTTGGCATCGCTGCTGAAAAACAAGAAATCAGAAGTCACCAAGTTCGTGAAGAAGCTGGATGACATTCCACAAATATCCCTTCCTTCAGAGGGCCAGATCCAGGTTGCCTTGTCTCTGGCAGATCGTGCCCTTTTGGGTCAGTTTACTGGCCTTTTTCCCTCTCCAAAAACAACAAAGGCCTGGGTTGTCAAAAACTGGATGCCATTGATCAAGAATAGTGTAACCTTGTACTTCTTGGGGAGAGGCTACTTTATGTTCGAATTCATCTCAAAATAGGACAAAGATCTGATCTTTAGGAATGGCCCTTAATTTTTGGGGCCTCAGTGCCTGTATCTCAATAAGTGGACACCGGATTTTGATCCAGCAGTGGATGTACCGACGGTTGTTCTTGTATGGGTAAGGTTGCTAAATCTCCCAGTGCATTGTTGGAAATGGGAATCTCTGATTCACATAGGCAATGCTCTGGGCAAATTCATTGACCGGGCAAACAACAAGGACCAATACAATTGTGCCTGAATCTGTGTCGAGTTCGATTTAGAGTTGGGACTACCAGAGGCAATAAAAATCAATGTCGGCAACTGGTCTCATGTACAAAAACTAGATTATGAGCAGCTTCCTTTCAAGTGTCGAAAATGTCACAAATACAGACACTTTGCTAAGGGTTGTCTGAGCAATGGAGAGGCAGAGAAAGGAAAAGAGGAGGGTTGGAAGCAGGTTAAGCGATCAAAGACTACCCATAAGACCCCAAACCCTACTGGGGCCCCAAAAGGAAAAGGTCCTCAGCCGACTCCTGATCAGCAAAACCCTCCCCCGAAGGGTCAGGAAAACAAGTTTGGGCCCTTAAGCTCAGCTTCAGTGGAATTCCAGGAGGTTGAAATGAAAAATAAAGCGACCCCAAACAAAGGGACATCCTCGGGCTCGAGGCAAGGAGAAAGCGCCTCAGAAATACCTAAGGAGAAGCATGTAAAAGTTGAAGAGGAAGAATAAGAGTCGGAGGAATCAGAGGAGGAAGGAGAAATAGGGGAGGAACAAATTTCGGCTAGAAGATCGACAAGAGGTCGAATGCCTACCCGAGAAAAGAGAGAACAAGAAACTTACAAAGACAAGCTCTAGGGTAGTCAACCAACCCTTGAGAAGCTATTGGCAAGAACTCCGAAGATGACAAGAAACTAGACACAGGGCTCCAAGGGATCTCATCACACCCAAAAAAGTAAGTGATGAAGGTTGTCTCCTGGAATTGCAGAGGAATGGGGAGAAAAGTGAAAGAAGAATCCATAAGAAGCCTGTTAAGGATAGAAGCCCCAGATATCCTTCTAATACAGGAGACAAAAATGGAGGACAAATTCTTCCTCCAAGCAAGAAATTTTGGAATAAAGGGGGAGGGCAGGTTGTCTCAGCTTGAGGAGCTTCGGGCGGGCTGGGCACTCTTTGGAATATTAACAAGTACATGATGGTCACTGAGATCCAAAATACTCACTGGCTGTTCTTGAAACTCCAACATCAAGATACTAAGGAGGTCTTTAGCCTCTTTAATGGGAATGTCCAAGTAAACGCAGGGGAGAAGAAGGCTTGTTGGGACTCTATCAGAAACCTATCAGATTTAGAGAATATGGAAAACACCATCATTGCTGATGACCTCAACCTCACCTTGCTTATGTCTAAGAAGCGAGGAGGAAGTATCGTTCGGGATCCGGCAAGGGAATGGGTGGAGGACCTCTTGCAGGATTGGGACTTGTTCGACATCAAGCCCTCTAACGGTAAGTTCACTTGGTCAAATAAAAGAGTCAGTCCTGGGCATATTGCAGCAAGACTAGATATATTTCTTGTTCAAATATATTTTCTCCTTCTAGAACTAGAGGCTACAATGCTTATTCTTCCTTGCAGTGATTCAAATCATAAGCCGATTAAGCTTGAATTGTTGGCCCAAAATGATCTAGGCCATATTCCATTCAGATTTAGTCCTTTATGGGTCAAGAATCTGGACTTCATGGACAAGGTAAAGGAAAGTTGGAGGATGCCTATCAAGGGTTCCCCTTTCTTTGTATGGGAGGAAAAGCTTAGAAGAGTGAAAGCTATTTTGAAAAGTTGGGCCAAAACTCTCCCTAACCCAGCGGCAGAAAGAAAGCATGTCCAAGATAGTCTTGAGATCCATCACTTGCAAATGGAAGATGCAGACATCATAAAAGAAGTTCTAGACAGGGAGGCAGATTTACAACAAAAATTTCATAAGGCACCTCTGTTTGAGGAAGAATTTTGGAGACAAAGGTCTCGTAGACTTTGGCTTAAAGCGAGCGACAGAAACACTTCTTTCTTCCACAAACAATCCCAAGCAAGAAGAAGCTTCAAGTCCATCTCAAAAATCAAGGAAGATTCCATAGCTCACAATGACTTCAAGAGCATTAAAAGGGAAGCTTTCTCTCATTTTAAAGACCTTTACAGTGAAGAAGGTGTGCTGGATCAGAACTCTAAGTTTCTGGATGTGGTTCCTTCAAAGATAACCTCCAAGATGAATCAGCACCTAGAAGCAAAGGTTACTAGAAAGGAAATAAAGGTGTCTGTCTTTGCTATGGAGCCCGACAAAACCCCCGAACCGGATGGCTTCACAGCTATATTCCTCCATTCTTGTTGGCAGATAGGGAAAAAGGATTTGCACAAAATGGTCTTGAAGTCCCAAGCCTATCAAAAAATTGGGGGCAACACGAACTCAGCTTTTCTTGCCCTCATTCCGAAGGAAAAGAGAGCCAGTGCTTTCAACAGATTTCGACCTATTTCTCTATGTAACATAGGCTACAAGTTGATAACCAAGGTGATAGCCAACAGATTGAAAGGCATTCTTCCTAATATTATCTCGGAGAACCATGGTGGTTTTGTTCATGGGAGGCAAATTGTGGACAATTTTATCCTAGTGCAAGAGGCGATACACTCAAGCCTGCAACAAAAAGAAAAGGGAATGGTTGTCAAACTAGATCTAGCTAATGCTTGTGATCGTGTTAGACACAGCTTTCTCTTTGATGTTATGCACAAGTTTGGGTTTGGGCTTGAGTTCATCAAATGGATTCGTGCTTGTATCTCCGAGCCTTGGATCGCCCCCCTAGTGAATGGGTGAGCAGCGGACTTCTTTAAAGCTACAAGATGGCTTCGACAGGGGTGTCCTCTTTCTCCCCTTCTTTTTGTTCTTCAAGCCTCTGTTCTAAGCTTCTATTTGGATAAGAAGCAACTTGACCAAGAGATCCTAGGCCATAACATTTCCAGAGGAGTTAAGAATATTAATCATGCTTTGTTTGCCAATGATTCTCTATTGTTGGGCGCTGCCTCAATGCTTTCTGCTACAAGGTTCAAAGAAGTGTTGGATGATTACTGTGATTCTATGGGCAACAAATTAAATAAGGGGAAATGTCATATTTATAGTTGGAATATTTCTAACAGTGCTCTTAGTGTTATCTCCAGATGTCTGGGATTTGTTGGCTCCTCCATTTGGACTTCGTTCAAGTACCTGGGCCTCCCAATCTTCCAAAAAAACTCCTCTAGCAGAGATTGGCTCCCACTGTTAGACAAGTTTAAACTTTAAACTCAAAATCTAGGCCTGATGTTTCTCATGGCTCAATATTGTTGGTAAGTCAATGTTGATCAAGGTTGTCCTCAACAGTCTTCCGATCTTTAAATTCTCTATTTTATTGGCCCCAATCTGCATCCTTAGGAAGATGGAGGATCTCATTCGAAGGTTCTTTTGGAAAGGTGGAAAACAAAACAAAAAGAGAATGCCACTTTTTAGATGGGACAAATTCACTAAGCCTTTGTTGGAAGGAGGACTGAATTTCAAAGATCTTCGCACTCAAACCATTTCTATGGGGAAAAAAATCATATGGAGGATCATTGCTTCTAAGCCTGGTTGGGTGCAAAAAGCTTTGTGGAAGAAATATATCAGCGGGCAAAGGAAACAATGTCTGGACAGACCTCTCACAAAAACTGGTTCGCATATGCTTAAGCTCTGCGCGTAGGCCATCTCGTTGATCCATCAACACGCTTACTGGATTCTGGGCAATGGTAAACAAATTAGAATATGGGATGACAACATAATGAATAAGCCTCCTCTTTCTGAAAACCACGCCCTGCATGCGCTGCGAACCTGGATGTCCAGTGCTGGTTTCATTTCCCTATTGGACATCTCGTGTTGGGATGATTGCGATTGGTCTTGTTGGAAGCAGCTCCAGATTCCATCAGATCTTAAGCAGGACTGGGACGCATTGTTAGCTCAACTGAAGGGCATGGCCTCGATCCACACAAGGAGGTAGGACATGCGTGGATGGGGCTCACAATCTGGCAGCTATACAATGGCGTAGGGATACACCAAATTGAAGGAACAGCCACATGTCCCACCTAATCCTGTGACTTCGAAAGGGCTATGGCGTCAGAAGACCATCCCAAAAATCAACTTCTTCATCTCGCTCATGTGCCACAACAGAATTTTTACTAAGGACAGATTGAAGAAAAGAGGCTTCCATGGGTCATCTAGATGTTCGATGTGCTGTGAAAATGAAGAGAATGCCAGTCATCTTATGCTAGATTGTAAATTTGCTGCAGAGATCTGGCATGAGGTTATGAGTCCTTGGGGAAACAATTTCGCAACCCCTACCTCCATCACTGACATGTTTGATTGTTGGTTGCACAGCTATCCAGGTATACTCTCAAATAATGACAGTTCTAAGGCTGCTTGGCTATCCTTGCTAAAGATTATTTGTTAGCAAATCTAGCTTGAAAGGAACAAGAGAATCTTTAGAGGTAAAGTGCAGAATGCTAAAATAACCATGGCCAAGATCAAAAGCCAGCTGAAAGAAAGCTTGGGTGATCAAATTGAGGGAACAAACTTAAGCCAACAGGATTTGGAATGGGGCGACATGATGGGCCTTCAATTCTCTGTAGCAGTAAGGAAAAGCAAGACAAGTAAAGAATGGAAAATCAAACTCAACGAGAAAGACTTCTCCGCCTGGATTAATAAGCAGTCCAGACATACTTTATTCTTCGATGGGGCTGCCAAAGGCAATCCCGAGAAAGCAGGGGTAGGAGGTGTCATTAAGAATCTAGAGGGCAGCATTGTGCGTAGTTATGCCTAGGCTTGGGACATAACACTAACACCCAAGCAGAAGCGTTGGCACTGCTCCAAGGCCTCAAGCAAGTCAAGGAAGTCAGTATCAAAGAGGTAAATGTAATTGGCGACTCACATTCCATAATAAAAACTATTGTGGACAACTTTGTTCCTAAAGATCTCAAGCTTGCAAGATGGGTGACAAGAATTAAAACAATGGTAAAATCTCTTCAAAGTGTGAACTTCTTCCAGGTATTGCGGGAGAATAACAAGGACGCAGATTTGGAAGCCAACGAAACTGCTCTTCTTTCCATTGGCACTCTTTTAAGAGACAGGGACGAAGAGTGGGATTCGATCCCTTAAAATATAGTATATATGTTTTATTGCATTTTATTTCGCAATAGTTCGTTTGTATTCACAAGTTAGGGAAAATTTCAGAGATAGATTTGATTACTAAATGTAAGAAGCACCGCCATATAAGTATCCGAGTCATAGAATTCCTAACGGATGAAGAAAATTGGGCTTTGCTCCCATATTTTGTAATCTGATTTGAGGCATCCATGCGAAGGTTTTAATATAAAACTATAACCATTCCTGTAAATATATATATATATATATATATATATATATATATAGAGAGAGAGAGAGAGAGAGAGAGAGAGAGAGAGAGATCATCTTAATTTTAGATCTATGATCTAATTTCTTGAGGTGAAAACTTTTTTAAATTGAAAACACATGAGTAAAAATATATATCTTAAGAGATTTGATTTGTGTGTACAAGATAGATCCTGGGTAGCTATTTAGATTTTTATAAAATCAATATCTATCTTTTATATTTCCATTTAAAAATAAATGAAGCTTTGAGAGTAA
The DNA here is from genome assembly GCA_034641835.2 of Pinus albicaulis. NCBI lineage: Eukaryota > Viridiplantae > Streptophyta > Pinopsida > Pinales > Pinaceae > Pinus > Pinus albicaulis. The sequence goes on along the minus strand of CM076572.1, from coordinate 992,693,582 downwards.
GATGAGTGGGAATATAAAAATATATATGTTTTCACTCATCTTATTCTCAAAACTTCTTTATGTAATATATAGAAACTTTTTGTTAAAATAACAAGGAATTAAACATTTCTCTCATACTGAAATATTTTTTAACCACAATCCTATGACTTATTTTTTTTAATATATATGGAAAAAATAGTTTGATATTGGAATGCTAGTTCTGCAGCTGTTGTCGATGATTTCTGTTGAGTTATCATGGAATTTGGCCCAGGAGAGGTCTCTCATCCTCCTCGGGATGAAGCAGAGGCCTTCCATGCACGAGTGGCCTCGTTAAGGAAAAGACTACATACTAATTCACAATCCCAATTCGTTAACAGGTTGGAAAATATCCCCTCCATCACTCTTTGTATATGGTTTCATAGGACTTCATTATCATTCTTTCACAGAGCCCTTGTTGAAAATTGTATGGGAATGTGGCCATCTCCGAAGGTCGTAGAGCAATGGTCAAAAAATGTCTCGAAACCAAAGATAAAAGGAAAACTTTGTTTTTATTTTATGGGTAATGGTTTTTTTGCATTTCTCTTTGAATATAAAGAGGACATAGATTTAATTTTAGAAATGGCCTATATTTTCTTGGATCTGGAGGAATTTATTTGAATGCATGGTTGTTAGATATTAACCCTGGTGAATACATCCCAAATACAGTTCTTGTGTGGGTTAAAATTCTGAGACTTTCATTCGCATGTTGGAGCGATGATTTTCTGAAGGAAATTGGTAAGGGGATAGGTTGTTATTTGGATTGTGCTGAACTAAAAGGTCAACAATCTATCCGAATGGAAAGTGGCCTACACCCATGGTATTCATCCACCCATAGTTTTTATCCGTCGATGGTATTGTAAGTGACATCTATCCATGATATTCATTCACCCATGGTATTCACCCACACGTGGAATTTACCCATGGTATTGTAAATGGCATCCACCCATAGTATTCATCACCCATGGTATTGAAAGTGACATCTTCCCATGGTATTCATTCACCCATGGAATTTACATGTGGTATTGTAACTAAAAAATGTTATAAATAACAACTCGCATCTTGTAAAATGACAGATTATCCAGCACAATGTAGCTTCTACAATTATTCTTTATTTTAATAAAAAAAATCTTTGTGGTTTTATTTACTTTTTTCTCTCATTTTTTCTTTTACATTTCAAATTTTTAGATCTTGGGGTCCTCCCCCCAAGATTCGGATCAACAATCCGCCTATGCAAAATATGTGTAGAGGTCGACTTAGGAAAAGGATTACCCTTGGAGATCAACTTGACACAAGGAAAATAACATAGTTACCGATCAAATAGATAACTGAACTGGTACCTACTTTTTTGAGGTAGCAAAAAAACCCCTGATTTTGAAAAGTGGTGATGCAAAATCACCCTTTTTTTTTAGCATAGTTTTGGCATTTTAAATTTTCTTATGACCTTTTTTTTTTTTTTAATGTCATGATTTTTCTGTCAATTTTGAAAAATGGTGATGTAGAATTACCTTTGTTTTTTTTTTAACATATTTTTTGAACTTTAAATTTTCTTTGATTTTTTTTAAATGTAATGATTTTCATATTGATTTTGAAAAGTGGTGAATTTTTATTTATCAAATATGAACATTTGTTTTAAAACGTTAGTGATTTTCATGCTAATTTTGAAACGTGTTGATGTAACATCAATCATTTTTTGTTTAGAGTGGTGATTTTCATCTTAGTAATAAAACAAAAAGACATGACCCAAAAAAAAAAAAAAACTTGTAAAAATAAAATATTAAAAAAAAATCAAAAAATCCAAAAAATAAATAAAAAATAAAACTAAAAAAATCACATAATTTAAATAAACAAAAAAAAACATTTTTTAATTTAGAAATAAAAAATAATAAAAAAACATTAAAAATTTAATAATAATAAAAATTTAATTTAAAATATATATATATATATATATATATATATAATAAAAACATAATTATATATATATCTATATATATATATATATATATATATATATATTTAAAAACTATAAAATAAATTTTATATATATATATATATATATATATATATATATATATATATATATTAAAAAAATAAACCAATCATCACTATCGCGCCGAGCCCCATGGCCCCAGGGTTATTTTAAATTCTAAACCTTTTTTAATTGTGTATAAGAATTTTGGGTGAAAATCACATGTAAGAGAATTTTGTCGACGAGTTTTGAACCAGTCTATGTGATTCATCATCAGGACAAGATGAGAAATCTGATCAAAAAACCTATTTAAATAGATAAGGACAGCTCCAACTAGTAGTTGAAAAATTTGACTAGAATGAGAAAATTGAATAAAATTTTTGTCATATTTTATTATTTTTTAATTTTAATTCTATTATATTTTTTAATTTATTTGTTTTTTTAATTTAATATTTTTTATTTTTTTATTTATTTTAATTTTAAAATATTTTTTTAATAAAAAAATAATTTAAAGAAAAAAAATTAATAATTTTTTTTAATTATGTTTTTTATATATTCATATAATATTTTTTTAATTTGTATTTTTATTTAAATAAATAAATAAATAAATTTTTATTATTTTAATTATTTTTTAATTTAAATTTCCAAATTTAAATTATTTTTTTTATTTTGATTTTTAAATTATTTTAATTTTAATTATTTTTATATTTTTTATTTTAATTATTTTATTTTATAATTTTTTTAATTATGTGATTTTTTTATTATTAATAATTTTTTTATAACTTAAATTTTTTTTAATTGTTTTTTTCTTTTTATTTTTTTTGAAATCTTTTGTTTTTTATTATTTATTTTAAAAGTTTTTTTTTTTTTAATTTTTAATTTTTATTTTTTAATGTCATCCTTTAATATGATGACTAAAAATCGTTGGAATTCTATTTTCATAAAGGTGATATTTTATCTTTAATGTTATCCTTGGTTCTTTAAGACTTTTTTATCTTTAATATCATGCCTAAAAAACGTTGGAATTTTAAGACTTGATATTTTATTTTTAATGTCGTGTTTATTGTTGAAATTTTAAGGTTTTTCAGAGTCAAGATATTTTATCTTTAATGTCATTATTAAAAATTGTTGACAATTTACCCCGAAAAGAAAAAAGTGTTATTCCAACATCAACACTTTTCGTTTTCAAGGTGTTTTTTGCACACAAAATTTTGACGATGTTATTCCAGTGTCAACACTTTACATTTCAAATTGTTTTTTTGTGCACACAAAATTGACGACGTTATTCCAGCATCAACACTTTTTGTTTTCAGAGTTTTTTTTTTTTGCACACAAAATTGGCGATGTTATTCCAACATCAACACTTTTCGTTTTCAGATTGTTTTTTGCACCAAAAAAAAAAATTGACTGTTACTTTCATTTTTTTTAAATGCTGAAAATTTACCCCGAAAACACACTAAAAAAAAAAAAAAAAAGAGGTTATTCCATAATACAATTTTTCGTTTTCAAGTTGTTTTTTTATGGTTTTTTGATGGTTTTTTGTTAGAGTTCTCGTTTTGAGGTAGTAGTTCATGTTTGATCAGTAACTATGTTGAATGGATCCATCGCCAAGTTCTCGATTATGAGTTGTTTCCTTTCAAGTGTAGAATACTCCATGAGTACAAACATTTTGCAAGGATTGCAAGAAATCCAAACCTGGCAAAAGGGATAAAGCAACCGCAACCCAAGACAACCAATGGCAAACTCAAAGAAGGGGAGCAAACAGAGGAAAAAGAGTCACAAATCGAAACCCTAAAGAGAAAAATAGAAATGAGGCCTCATCTTTAGCTAATCCCTATGAACCCTTGCAAACTCAAGAAGAAATAGAGAAAGAAGACCCAAAGAAAGGGGAAGAAGCATAGAGTAATAAAGAAGAAAAGGTTGACTAAGAAGAGAAGGAAATCCAAGATGGAGTCCCACAAAAGATGTAAATCCAGCGAATAAAGAACAATCCCAGATATGAGAAGCGTGGTCCAAAAAATGGGAAGAACACCCATAATTCCAAAGGAATTAGAGGCAGGCACTAGAAAGTATTGACTAGACAAGAAAAAAAAATTGATAAATTGGGGAGATGAAAAAAACAGTGAAAAAACAAGAAATTCCAAAAGAGGATAGGAGAGATATTCTAAGATGGAAATCAGAAAAGTAGAAGCATAATTAAATAAAAAACTGGGAAGCCAGTCCCAAAATGATGATATGTTCTTGTTAATGCATGTTAAACCCTCTACTAGATTTCAAATAATAAATATGGAATGTAAATGCATTTTGATCTTGAGAGTTTTCTAGAAAAATTTTCGCTGGAATGAGAATGAAAATTTGTATTACAGATAATTGTTTGAGAGACTAGATTCAAAATTGATAAATTGGGGAGATGAAAAAAACAGTGAAGAAACAAGAAATTCCAAAAGAGGATAGGAGAGATATTCTAAGATGGAAATCAGAAAAGTAGAAGCATAATTAAATAAAAAACTGGGAAGCCAGTCCCAAAATGATGATATGTTATTGTTAATGCATGTTAAACCCTCTACTAGATTTCAAATAATAAAAATGGAATGTAAATGCATTTTGATCTTGAGATTTTTCTAGAAAGTTTTTAGGTGGAATGAGAATGAAAATTTGTATTACAAATAATTGTTTGAGAGACTAGATTCTTTACTAGTAATTATGAAGTTTTAATAAAATTATCATAACCATTTCTTTGAAAAAAAAAAACTTTAATATATATAATCAACTAAATAAAATATGAGAATTACCTACTTGGTTTCCTAGTAGTTTATCCAATGAAATATCTAAGAAACTGCTTGGTTTCCTAGTAATTTATCCAATAAAATATCTAAGAAACAAGCTTTGATTTCATTTCCATATTTTCATCCATTACCTTAAAGTTTGATGCTATCAATTCATGAGGTAGGAACTCCATAATTTTGTTGATTAATATTGTCAATAGGAAACATATTTCATCTTAAATAGATATCTATTTCACTTTTGTTGTCTACTTTCAATGTTATCAAATCTTTTAACTATTTTGTTTTCAATTATTAATGATGAAACACACTGGCTTGTTCGAAAACTTTGATGTGATTTTTATCGAAAAATTTTACACACAAATAAATGTATTGTCAATAAAAAACATACTTCCTCCTAAATAGATATCTATTTCACTTTTGTTATCTATTTTCAATATTATCAAATCTTTTAAATATTTTTCAATTATTAATTAATTGCTTTTTTTTAATCTAGACAATATGATTTGGAAAAGAAACTTTCTTTTTCAATTATTAATTATTATTTTTTTTGGAAAAAATCTAGAAAAGGTGATTGGAAAAAAAAATTTGCAAACTAAATTATTTTGGCTTTTATTTTATTTTAGCCCATTATAATTTTTTTTAAATTCTTTAATAATTCAATTGACCTTGATTTTATTTCTTTTATTTTTAATTATTAAATAAATGTTTTTTTTGAAAAAATCTAGGAAAGGGGGTTGGGAAAAAAAAAAATTGCAAACTAAATTATTTTGGCTTTTATTTTATTTTAGCCAATTATAATTTTTTTTAAATTCTTTAATAATTCAAATGGCCTTGATTTATTTCTTTTATTTTTAATATTTCATTGTATTGGAAAACGATTTCTAATAATTCCTTCTCTATTCAATATAGAGTTTATAGGTATAATTTTTTTTTTAATTATTAATAAAAATGCATTTTAATTTATTCAATATAAAGTTTATATGTATAATTTAAAAAAAAAAATTATTAATAAAAATGCATTTTAATTTTTACAAATATTTAATGTATACATTATCTAAAATAATTTAAAATCAACTAAAAATAAAAATAGAGCAACTAAAATTAAAATTATATATATATATATATATATATATATATATATTTTAATTCCCTCCAACTTTCAGATGAAATTGGTACCTAACATTTTAAAAATGTTTCAAAATCCATGTGCTCGATATGGAATTAAGACATTCATATTTCGTTGGTTAAGCGTTGATGAAATCAAGCTGGTAAATCTCTTAGCATCCCTCACATGTAACATCCAATAAATCTTGTAATATAAGTACTGCATATTTTGGTCCACCTTTACAAGCATTCCTAGTAAGGAAGTAAAGCAGTTACACATGCTTTTGATAGAATTACAGTGTCATTTTATTTCCGTTGCCATTACCGTACTAGCCATTTGCAAACACTGCTGTACACACTAATATAAATAACCCTAGTCTCTGAATTTACCCTTTTTAAGCAGATCTGCTTTTCCACCAAGAATAACAAGAAGGTTGTTAAAGCTTTTCTCGAAAGACTGCACACTTTCCAATTCCAGTAAGGAGCCAACTTCAGCCCAGTCAATTCCTATCTTTTCAATTCCATTGTAGATGTTCTTTGCTTCTTCAAAATTTGCATCGATAGTTCGGGAAACCTTCCCATGGTCCATGAATGCCTGGAGTGCAAGATCCGGCATTGTCGTGATCTAAAACCGAACATAACACATATTAAGACGTTAATGTCAAGCAAGGGAGAAAATTATTTCTCATAAAAGAGAATACGACTATTTTATTCAATAAAAGCACAAGCCTAATCTATAAATAATGATGCCGCTTACAGTTTCAGGACCAATTAGAGAATTAACATATAGCGTATCTGGACATGCTGGATTTTTCACATTAGTTGAAGCCCACATTACGCGTTGCTTTCTTGCCCCTCTTTTTTCAAGAGCTTCCCATCGAGGGCCACGGAACTTTTCCTGATATAGTTTGTATGCAAGAACAGCTTGTGCTATAGCAGCCTGCATCATGCAATATATTTAGTCAAAGGAATCTCTAAGAAGAGGCTGTTTATGGTCAGGAAAGGTTGACCATAAAAGTTAAAATCATAACAGGCATCATAAAGAGAAGAAAAGCATACAGAATTCAGGCATCATACCTTCCCTCTTAGTGCGAGTGCATTATCAGTTCCAATCTTTTCAAGCTTTTTGTCTAGTAGTGTGTCAACGCGACTTACATAAAAGGCAGCAACACTCGTGACTTTTGAAAGATCGTCACCCTTAAAAGACTCTAGACCTTCCATGTACGCATCAATCACAGCTTCATATTGCGGAAGTGACAGTATAAGCTGCAGTATAGTGCAAATTAGAGAAATGATAAATACATTGAAATTTTTATAAAATAAGGATAACAGTTTGTGACCTTGAAGATGCACCAACTTAACCAACCATCATAATATCAATCAACCCCCACTTAAATGCATTCTCCAATAAACCTATAGCACAATCTATGGAATTTTAAATAGATTAATAACAAAATTTTCATGCGGTTGAAACATATATTCAGATCATAAAAGGGCTCGAACATTAAAAAAGATTACATGCCTAACCATTTGATTCAATAATGTCGAACTATTGTGTCTCATTTTATCCGTGTATATCAAATCAACCAAAGCCACCATAACTAGAATTTTCCAGCTGCTCGATGAAGAGCACAAATGAGTATGTCTTTTAGGGTAGAATTTAGTTGTACAATTTGGGATATAAAGTTAGGCATATGTTGTTCATACTAATGCAAAACAAAATTGATTTCTAATAGAATTCCTCATAGACGATCAGACGAATTGACTCCTGTGTTTACAATTATATACAGCAATAATACAAATCAGTATGGTTTAAATCTTAAACTAAGCAATTCAATGCACTGATTTATTTTTTATTAAATACAAAATTTTAATTCTTTGCCAATACAAGCCTAAAAGAATGCCATAACCTCGATTATCAACATGCCATAACCTCGATTATCAACATTTAAACTTACCATAAAAGATGCAATCCTTCACATCTGCACTTGGGGGCAACTAACCAAAACAGATAAAGACACATGCTTGTAGAATCCTAGGGCCAGTGTTCCATCTCTTGTTTGCCATCCTCCCTGATTGCTAGTTCCAACTTTCTTCTGCCATAATCCCATCTGCTCTTAAAGGTTACTAAGTGACCCTGACTTTTTGGAAAGTATTTAGTATCCTGAGAACAAGGAACATTACTCACCATCACCAGTCATTGGTGGCTTTCTACTAAAACTTTGTTCGTGAGTACATTGTTATTCTCCTTCTCTGTGAAGAAAGGCTCTGATATTCATTTTGCAAGAATACAGGATGACTCTCTTTCTGTCACATTTTAGACGCTTTGTCCCCATATGGAAATTTAACCAAATTTTTTTTACCAAGTCAGTCTTTGGGAGGAACTCTCCTTAGATCCCTAGCCTCCGTGTCTTTCTATCTAGACAAAACTACAAACTTCAAAGTAGCACACTAAATTCAGCAAAGATATTTGATGCTTTTCATTGTTATTCTCCTGCGCTGTGAAGAAAGGCTCTGATATTCATTTTGCAAGAATACGGGATGACTCTGTTTCTGTCACATTTTAGACGCTTTGTCCCCATATGGAAATTTAACCAATTTTTTTTTTACCAAGTCAGTCTTTGGGAGGAACTCTCCTTAGATCCCTAGCTTCTGTGTCTTTCTATCTAGACAAAACTACAAATTTCAAAGTAGCACACTAAATTCAGCAAAGATATTTGATGCTTTTCCAAGGGACAAACAGTAGGTTACTATACAATATCCCACATGGCAAGGAGTTTATTTAAAAGTCCCATCACACAAGAGACATCATTTTTCTAGAAAGCTATCTTGTGATTTTTCCTTCTCCATTGATTTAGAGATCTGCATTCTATATTCGGTCGAGAATATGAAGTCAATGTGTTCCTAAAAAAAGATTGTAAACCACCTCACACAGAGAATGGCCATACTCGGGAAGTTAGAACTCCTAAAAATGTCATCAATGGCAACTAGATTTCTCATTATTCAGTGCCTTAAAAGTACAAACTATATATTGACCTAAGTTACCAGGAAATGGAACCGAATACTGATTCGGATTCAGATCCATCAGATTTTTGAAATCCAGGCACTGTAGGGAAACACCACATACAAAAAATACGATAATATTTTTAAAATTTTAAAAAATATATTCAAAGTTAAAAATCAAAGCCACTCATGAATCACAACATTAGAACTGAAATCATTAGATAATTTATAAATCTCAAGACTGAGAACATGACGCATCATGCTTTATACAAAAAGGATAACTGTAAATACAAAATTGAGTGTCCCATCAATGATCACTCTACTGATATGATGACGTCAGATGTACAGTAAGTCTAACTTGTTGGAAAATGCAGAGTGGCAGCTTATTAAATCTTATTTTCCTTTTCCTTAATACTTGCTTGTGAACTTAGTTATTCTTCATATGTTCTTTAGTTAGATCTTTTCATCAAACAAATATCAACTAAACAACAATAAAGGACACAGAAATTAGGCTCCAAGCTAGGGCAAAACCCCTCCAAGGGGAAAACCCAGAAACTCTTCTCTTCTTAGAATCTGCTTCAATTGAGACACAAAGACCCAAACCCTAGACCAAGTCATTCTCCAAGTACAAAGTCAGCCCTCCAGCAAGTCTTTCCCTGATCCTATAACAACCAGCATCGATACTGCAACTTCAACTTGCCAGCTTCAATACTGCAAGTTGCAACTCATCCTGCAACTTCGACCCTGTAATTTTGACCTTGCAACGTTCACAAAAACCCTAATCCACCTTCCTCCTCAGACCTTCCTAGAGCAAGACAGCTCCTCCAAGGTCAACAAGGTCAAGGTAGGGCTTTCCTCCTTCCAGCTACAAGATTCTGCACTTCATCCTACTGCAACTCGGACCTGCAACTTCGGCCTCCTTCTACAGCACTAGAAACCCTAGAACTTCACACATGAGAGAAATAAAGCCCAAAAACAAGATATTTCGTCCTTTCTTCTCCTAGACCTTCGCTCTCCTTCTGCGTTTCCCAGCAATAGATTGCATTCTTTCTTGGTAGATTGAACTTCTTGAGTGAGTGAGTGCTAAATGAGGTTGAATTGCTTCTTTATATAGGCTTCTCAAGGGGTCGAATTCCCTCCTTTAGGTTGACTTGTACTTTTGGAGCTTCCAAGACTTTCTAAATTCAAAAATAATTCTTTTTACAATTACAATTTGCCCGAAAGGCTCTTATAAACATGATGTTGATTCCTTTGACTCATGACAAAAAATCCTAAGACCTAACAAACCCTAGAAGCATGAAGAACATGCTTTTACTTAGAAGACTGTCAATAAAGAGCATGAAACCCATGCTTTAATAATAATAACCTTTTCTTTTCTTCTCTTGTTTGTTTAGGTACTCAACAATTATGAAGACCGAAACTAGTTACATTTTCAACATAACTACATGTCCAAAAATGGGTCTACATGCTCATCATTTGAATATTTCAACTCTATATCATGATCAACCCATCATCTTCCTTGACATTTGCCTTCAAATCTAAAAATTCCCATCTAGTTACAATTGTAGATGAATATTGTACATTGTATGAGAACATGCTATATTCTATGTATCATACTATTCTAAGAGGACTCTTCACCTAGGGTTGGATGGGATTGATCTAATTAAATGATTAATGACAACCATTTTTTGTACACTACATTATTATCTATGTATTGTCTCAAAGCTTTCCTATTAGAATTATCAAAAATTGAGAATTAAAGTTTTGATGTGTCAGACCTTCCCTACTAGCATTATCATGTGCTATATAGCATATAAATAATTAATAACTTGTACAATTATACAGCCTACAGATTAATAATAAGTGATCTAACTAAGCCCCAAGGGATAGCTCAACTAGTCTGAGCCAGACGTGGGTCCTCTCCGTAATCAGGGAGGTCACGGGTTCGATTCTGAATTTGAGTCCCTTGGGGTCAGGCACCATAATCAGCGCCGACGGTTTATCGCGCGTACCATCCAGATATTCTGGGGAAGTGCGCCCGGGTTCTCCGCGAGTTTATTCCTCGGAAAAAAAATAAGTGATCTAACTAAAAATCTAAATCGAATATTTGTTTTTCAGGGTTTCAAATAGGTGGCATATATCCCTAAAAAAATAAAAAATAAACCAAAATCTCTAACATTATTGCTTGGGATCTGGTGTGTGAGGCCTCACTGGAGCCTGGCACAAGATCCGTTTCAATAGCATGAACTCTGTTTCCGGGTTTGAAAGGTCCATTTACATGGCAGATCCTATATGGATCTCAATGGATCTGTATCTGTATCCATATTTAAAACGCAGATCCGTGGATCCAACATCAAGACCCCATGGATCCGGTAACACAAATCTTGACTCTTGAGCACCATTTTATAATGTGATGTGCCTTTAGCATCTAAAAGGTGCAACCAAGAAACAAAAATCACGCCATGGTTTGATAAATTTTCAGCTTAAATTTGGAGTAAACACATTTATACCATACCATGTTGAGCTCCAAGATTTAGACCAATGAAGCACCCATTGGTGATTGAAAATAATGCCTCCATTTATTTAAGAACAAAAAATAATGGACTTACAGTAACAGTGACACCAATTCCAAGTGAAATAGCTTGCTTTATAGATGGAATGCATTCTGCTGTTGCTGGAATCTTAATATAGACATTGTGGCGATTGACTGTTTTGTGCAGCCACTTAGCAGCTTCAACAGTCCCTTCTGTATCGAATGCAAGTCTGGGGGAGACTTGAACAGAAACATAACCATCTGCTCCTCCAGTTGCATCATAAATGGGCTCAAGTAATTCACATGCATCTTGGATATCTTTTATTACGAGCTCCCAGTAAGTGTCCTCAACTCCTTTTCCTTGATTGATAAGTTGCCTGTGAAATAACATAGTGATTTTCCATGAAATGCATGATACAGATATATTAACAACTTTCATGAGGAAAATTCATGAAAATACACAAACTTGCAACACATTCCAGCTTTAAACTATATGATTATGCAGCTGCAAGAAGTCAGCAGTACCAATTGTTGAAAAGATTCAACAGGAATCACAGGTCTATAATAAAATTGTGAAGCCACTATAAGAAAATAAAATTCTTACAGAAAGCATTGTAATCTGCACAACAGCTCAAAAGAACAATATGCATTATATATATATATATATATAGCAGGAGATAATATCCATGAGAACAACAGATCAACTGGACCTTCCGATTTCATATATAGAAACAGAGAGTAACAACTACCAAATCTTGGACCTGAGATATAACTTCTCCTCAAAACAGATTTGCCACAAGAAAACATATAGTTTAAAAATTGGTGCATTAGGACTGCCATTGTTATTTCATCCAAGATTTTAACCAAATGACTTGTTTGATACCTCCAATCCACATTATCTGCCCTGATTATACTTAACCATGTCATTCTCCAAAAAAAAAATCATAATTGTTCCTCAAATGCTTGCATCCTTTTTCTGAAGCCACAAGTGATCTTCCGTTTCACTTTCTGGCTCTTCTAATTTGCAGAAGAAAACGTATAATTTATTAATTGGTGCATTGGGAGTGTCATTATTATTTCATCCATGATTTTAACCAAATTACTTGTTTGATACCTTCAATCCACATTATCTTCCTTCATTATACTTACCATGCTATCCAAAAATGATTCTTCATAATTGTTCTTCAATGCTTGCTTCCCTTTTCTGAAGCCAGAAGTGCTCCTGTTTCACTTTCTAGCTCTTCTAATTTGCATCAAAAACATCCTCTCTCTGTGTTTGCAAACCTTCCTGAACATTTTACAACTCACCGTTTCACATCTTAGCTAGCTCAGACTAGTTTACATAAGATATAGACTTGTTTCTTCCTTGCTATAACGACCCACCTACAATTACAAACAGAATGTGAATATTATTAGCATGCATACGAGGCATCCATATGATAGCTACATATGCACGAACCGCATGCATTGCACTAGTATACATACTGGCTAATATTGAGAAAAGTCTAAGTTTAGGTTGATGAATCGATTATCGAAATAAATTCCTAACTCACTAGAATATAATAAATATATTGAGTGGGGTCTTGATATGTGTACCACCCTTATATACCTATATATATGCTCATTGTTGATAATATCGCTGATATATCGGTGATATTATCGGCAAAATATTGCGATATTTTCAAAATATCGGCTAAATATTGCCATATTTTGAAAATATCGGCAATCTGAAAAGAAAAAATAAATAAATAAATAAATTTATGCTTGCCGACATTTGCCGATATTTTCGCTGATATTGCCGATAAGATGCTTTTTGGACCCTCTCCGATATTTTGCCGATAATGATATTATCAACACTGTATATGATATTATCAACACTGTATATTATCAACACTGTATAATGATATTATCAACAACAAAACCAAAGTAGGCTAGCTGAATCTAGCGGCGGCAGATCTGGTGCTGAGACTCCGAAGAGGAACTCAACTCGCTCTTAGGCAGCTGCCTGTCTGGACACAAAAATGTGTGCATGTCAGTCACTATGAAATGGATAGCACTTCAATATCGGCTAACAGGATGCCCTGACCTGAACTTTAAATAGTAAGCATGCATCCCAGCTGTCAGTATTAAAGCAGGAAAGACGGATGTGGGAGTGCATCCTGCCTATATATTTAATTTATTTAATTTATATTTAATTCAAGTAAATAAAATTATTTATTTAAATATTAAAATAAAGCAATTTGTTTAAATCGATAAATAAATCAATTTAATTAAATTGGAAATTAAATTTAATAAGATATTATTAAATCCTAAACTAAATAAATGAACCAGTTCCTGAACTCATTTCAATTAAACCGCCTCTATCCAAAAGGAAAAAAAGGGTCGAGAAGATTGGGGTGACAGCGAAAAGAAATGGGGAACAGTGGAGGGAAAAGGCTGACAGCAAGGAAGTTGGGAGACGGTGGAGTTGAGCATATAAGGGAGTGGAGGAGACCATAACAGGGGAGGATTTTTGTGAGTTTTACAGAGAGACAGGAATTTCTAACAGAGCCACAGACAGTGAGGGAGATTGAGCTTAATTGTTCTTGGAGTTTTGGGCACGGGGGCCAGAGTGCTTCAAATTTGAAGTACTTTGGAGTTGGGTACCGAGATTGTGCCCAGTTTAGCAGGGAGGTTTTGGTCATTTTGGTAACGGGAGAAAATATGGAGCTACAACATCTCAGGATCGACTTCAAACACAGAAACTAGGTGGATGTTTGTGTATTAAATTGATAAAATTCTGCTTAAATTTGTAGTTGTTAGAATTTGGGGATTTTATTTGGTGAGGTCTCTACACTTGCATTCAAGGTACCACTACTTTCCTTTTCTAGCATGTTTCCTTTTGTAATCATATCCCCTTTGTTTACTAATAGAAGGTAATTAGTTGTGTTATCAAAAACAATTAAGGGGATGTGTCAAACACCATCAGCAATTCAGAGTCAGATGCAGATGGGAAATGCCAACAAAGCATTGCCAAAACATTTTACTTGTGTTTTTGTATTCTGCAAGCACCACCTCACAAAACAAAAACACCAATACCCGTTTTGTGGGGAGAATCCTGAAATGTTTCACACATGGAGCCCACTTTTCTGGCCAAAGAAAAGAAAAATAGCCACAAAAATTAGTCCTTATTGGAATTTGCATTTAACTTTTAACCTAGACTCTTAAAGTTAATGTATCATTAAAAGTTAAAGTGGCAGCCCCATTTCAGGTTTTTGGTGAAATGTTCCTAGTGAATTTTGCCCTTAGAGTTGTGAAAATTCATAATGCAACTCTAACACCTTTTACAATACTTTATCAACTTTAATAGAGGACTCAGTAAAGTAGACAATAATGAGCTTTACAACATATAACCAGTTGTCACTAGGGCTGATAAATCAGAATTCTGAGGTTTTACTTGTGATTGTTTACCAATAAAATATTCACTTTGTAACTGGGATCAACAATAACAATCCCTAAATCACTTTGATCAACTTACAAATTAATTTATCAGCTTGATCTATGTATGCTAGAAGATGGTTGATCGTCTACTACCTAAAACAGTCAATCATTCATTGTCAACGCAATACATTCTTTGCTCAGAAGTGTGGTTGCGGCCCTTGGCCTTGTGGCCTGTGGTCTGCTAGCTACAGTGTCAAAACGACGTCAAACAGGCTTGGATAATTCGTTGTTCTTATTGTGCCTAGAACTATCCTCAACAAGCCTCAACCTGTGCCTTCGATGTCCTCAACAAACTGCTAACCAAATCCTTCAGCTGACCAAAAATTGGTGCCAAACCAATACTCAAAAAATTGTCCTGGATGAATGATAGCAGATAATAGATGAAGAGAGATGACTGACTAGGGTGGAATATTTCACCACTGAAATCAGTAAAGACTAACTAGGGTGTGTGAAATTTCCACAAATCGCAGCAACTGGATATTATTCTCCTAACTTAAGCAGTTTATTTGTCTTCTGTTAATTATTAATGGCAAATATCGAATAACTCACACTGCAATTCTTCACAATAAAAATACGTTGTGGAAAATAAAATACTGGAACTAAGAAATAATGCACACACACAATAATTTGACACCGTTATTTTTGGACAACAGTCCCTAAAAGAACCCTGAAGGGAAAACCAATGCAGCAGATGAGGGTTTTATTATTATTCAGCAAAAATCGTGAATTACCACTGCTTGCTTTTTTGGAAAAGCTCCAACAATTTTATCTCAATGGAAAATAACTGGAAAAATCGTTTTCTCTCCAGCAAATCGATCAGGCCCCTCTTGGCCACTCGCACTCCTCTCTGGCACTTGCATTGTCTACCAAGAATGCGCACTGCAACCTCTAGGAAATTTGCACATCCTCTGGGACTCATCCCTGCAAGTCGTTCTGCCTCCCTCTACCTCCTGAAGCTACTTGCACCTCCTTTCGATACTTCTTTCGGCAACTGGAAGTGATTTATTGCTCCTGCAACTCGCACTGGGAATTGGCTACTCGCACTAGCCGAATGCGACCTCCCTACTGGAAAATTAGGCCTCCTTTCCTGACTCTGGAACATTGGAAAACCTCTTGAGATTTCTCCCAAATTTTTCACTGTTGAATACCTCGCTATTGGTGTCTCCCTAACTTCCACTGCGCCCTTGCTGAATCACTACAACTAGGTAGTCGAACTGCTCAAATGTTTTCTATATCCTCTCCAAACCCCATCGACTTGCTCTTTTAATCTTTTGTTGGGAAATTAATGGTCATGATTACATCTCAATCGATGGCTATGATCATCTTGAATCCATCAATTCACTTTTCCGGAAGTCTCTAGAGAAAAATAGATTTCTCTCAATTAATCTGATTTAATTAACAAGTTTTCCTAAGTTAGACTTAGGAAATATTTAATTCTTGGTCAATTAATCTAATTTAGATGTTTCTAGTGTGTTTCTTGTGAAACCTTTTTTTGGTTCTAGAGATCTCTTGTTCCTTAGCCTCTTAGATACCATAGAGACTAGAACACATGTCCGTTGCTACCAAAATCTAACACTCCCTCTTAGGAAGGAAGGTGTTCTCCACACTCCCAACTGCTCCCTGAAGAAGACAAACTTTGCCTTATCCAAGGCCTTTGTGAGTATATCTGCAACCTGTTGATCTGTGGGATCATGTTGTAGCCCAACTGATCCACGCTGCACACAATCTATGATGAAGCGGTATCTTCTGTCGATATACTTCAACCTATCATGGAACACTAGATTCTCAAAGAGCCTAATGCGACTCTGATTGTCACAATAGATATTGGTTGTGTTGCACTCAGATTGTCAAAGTTCCAAGGAAGCGGAAGCGCCAAGTTTTTCAACAGGATCGGATCACCTCCCTGTAGTCCGATGTGTCACGGTCACCCATTCTGCAAGTTATATGATGTAAATGATCCTAGTAAGACCTTGAGTCTATGTAACAACCTAGGTAAGTCTATGATTTTGGTGACAAATTTCATCCTAGGAGGTTTTTTAACCTCGCTGATTACCTGTGTTTCTAAACACAGTTAATCAGAAGAGTTTTTTCCCCTCCAGCTTAAACCCTCAAAGCTAAAGTGAAATTTATTGCCAATGTCTTAGATGAGTCCTAGTGTTTTAATCGAGTCTAATGTAAAAGTGGTTTGTGAATAATTTACGTTAATTGGCTTAATTATTTTATTACAAATCACTTGGTCTACTAGATCATAATGTGTCACAAATGGGTTGTGTCTTGACTCTTGAGGGTCTAAGCCTAATGTGTATTCCCTCTTTGAGTCAAAAAAATGTAAAATCTTATGTAAATGAGAGTTGAAAAAATAATTAAATCCCCTCGTGTAAATTAATTAATTTTTCTGACAAAATAAAATAAAATCTCAAGCCAAAAAATTAATTAATTAGAGTCAAGTTAATTTGTTTTAAGAAAATTAATTCTTCAAGTGGAAAAATTCGTGGGTCTTAAAGGAATCAATTTTTAAAGGTCCTCCACCAAGGGAATATTGTATATTTCAAAAAAAATGGACCCTTGGGCCTTGGTGGTTAAGTCAAAGTCAAAATTTTGAGAAAATTAGCACAAAATAAATAATTTTGATTTGAAATTTCCTCAAAAATAAAAAGTCAAGGGCCAAGATTAAAAGATCTTGAAGTGTTTATCAGCGATCAAGATTATTTTGACAAGGATCAAAGAAACTAGCTGTTATTTTTCCACTTGGGGGATTTATCTATAAATTAGACAGTCATTAGAGTCTCTAGACAGCAGAAATCTAAATCATGATCTCTGGCTAAAATTGTTGCTGAAGCATTTTGTAAATTATTGACCCGCTGGAAACTATTTTTTCTACTATAATAAAAGACTTTGGGGTGTAACTCGAGGTGTTCTTGTTCGTTGATCTGTGGTACTGGTATGTATTGACTACGGGCTTCCTACGTGGTGCTTTATGATTATTATTTTGAGATAATACATAGTGTTTGCAGGTACTCAATCCTTGGTCTCCAAGTTCACAAACTGTGGGCAAGGATCATCTTGATTGGATTCCTAGTTTTTATATGGTGGATTAAATCTTCGTTAGGGCTAGAGTGAGCATTAATTTTTTTGAAGCGTATTAGTCATTCTTTCAAGGAAAAAATATTATAAAAAAATATTTTTTCAAAATCTATTTAAAAACCCATGTATATTTTGTAAAAAAAATTGTATTTTAAATTTGTAAAATATTTTTTCTAACTTGGATTGGGGTTTTAGATTTATTTTGTATATATTTGGGGTTTGGGTGTTTTTATTTTCATTTTTGCAGGTTGGATCAAAGGATCAAGTGAGAGAAGAGCTAGATCTAGGCCCTTGAGGGTAAGATCTAGTCTCTAGACAATTTTGCAGGCACATTTACTGAAGATTTGACAGAAAAATTCAGATCTGGAAGAAAAAAAAAATTGAGACAAGGATTTTCAATTGTTGGCCTCCTCTTGCCATTTCAGCCGCTGATCTATCATCCTAGTCCATTTATCCCCACAAATTTGCCTCCCTTAGCCTTGTTCTCCATTTTTTTCCTCTTTTGCCCCAAAATTGACCTGAAACCCTAAGCTGATGTTTTAAGGCTAAATACTTGGCGGTTTTGCAGTATTAAGGTCTCAAAATTCATATTTTTCAAACGACAACTTGATCCCAAAGTTTCAACGATTTTCAACAGTGGGATCTTCAAGGCCTTGGGCCTAGAGTTTGACCTCTAAACCCTTGTTTTCTGCAGTTTTATTACAGCAATCAAGTTACTAATAATTAGGCCTTAAAATCACAAACTAAATGATCAAAGTCATTTAAAATCGCAAAATCTTCATTTTCACAAATTTTGGCTTCTTGGGCATTTGAGTTTTGGCTTAGATCTTGTTGCACTGAAAATTGTCATCTTGGCATTCTGCTATTTGTATGAGCTCATTATCACTCATACTTCCTCCTTTGCAAGTCTAACACATCAGTTCCTCATGTCAAGCCTTGAAAATAAGAGAAAAGTTCTTAAAAATCTCCTTAACTCTGGTATCGCATTTTCTCTTTATCTTGCCTGCGGTCCCGCACCTAATGTTTATGACTCCTGCGTACCTGAACGCACTTTATCTGTGTTATGGGTGCGGACCCCTATAAAAGATTAAAAAGGCGCAAGTAAACTCAAAAAGCTCACTTTCAGTAAATTCTAGAAGCCTCTGGAAGGAATCTTGTGGTGGCAGAATCGCTCTTTTGAGGTTCATGTATCCCTTACCTTAAGGAGCTAACCCCTTGATGTGAGGAGCTTATCCCTTTGAAGGAGGATTCTATCCCTTCATAGTTGGAACTAAAATCTCCTCTTTTGCACTATAAAAAGAGGCATTAGGTAGCCTCAAGGGGAGTTCAAGCTTTAGAATTATTTGAGGTGAAGTGTTGTTGGGATTCAGACTCATTTAACTGAGATTTTGTGAGGAGAGATCACATACCTCTATCTGTCTCGGTTGTAAGAGTGCAAGGCTTGTCAGAGTAGAGGAGATTCTTGCTTCGGACTCCGGGAAGGCCTGTTCAACATCAAGGCTAAGGTTGTAAGGTTTTCTTTATTCAAAGTTAATACAAATGAATACATTTTTCTCAATAAGCTGTTAATTAACTGTTTATTTCATGGATTCCTTGATCACCATGATAGGCATGATTTATAATATTTACTATACAGGTGCTATTTAATGTTTGCTTGTTTGTGACAGCAGGTCTTTAAAGATAACTCCTTCAAGTGACCGAGGGACAACTACTTCGAACAAGAATTGGATCTACGGTAAGACCTTAACACCTTTATAGTATTCTTTTGTAAATCGCATATGTCTAGAGAAAGATAGGTTTATTTGGCTGTTTGTTGCTAGATTACCTTTTGGTACTAGGGAGATCGATCTTGTCTGCAAGATCGATTTATCCGACCAACAAATTGGCGACTCCGCTGGGGAAAGATTATTGATTTTTTGTTTTCCTTTGTTTTGACTTGAGAAATTGATTTTTTCTGGTTTTTTATTGATGTATACTCCCCTGGGTAGCTTAGTTTTACTTTGCTTTCAAAAGTTTTTAGAACTTTTTTGTTTTTCTTGAAGTTTTCAAGGGACCGCACTTTGTCTTCACACACAGTGCGGGCATCTTCGCACTTTCCTTGAGTAACCAGTGCGGGACCACACCTGTTGCCTCTAGAGCCTGCGAACCCTATTAAAATTTTTGAAAAACTTGAGATTTCTCCTTCTAGTTTGAGTATAGATTTAATTTAGGATTCTTAGCATCTACCCAGATTTGTATTTTTCTGTCAAAAAGCCTTGTTTATGAGTTTCTTTCAGCAAATTTTTCATCTCATCAATCTCCGTTAAGTTAATTGGGTGTTTTGAGTCTCTTTTTTTGAGAAATTCTTAATTTGATTTCCTTTGGTCATTACTTGGAGGTTTGTCTCAGTCTTTTCACAATTTTGCATCTTTTTGCTTTTGTTTTTGCAAAAAAATTGTGTATGAGTGTCAATCGCCTTTGAGTGTTTTTATTTTTTGATCTTTGGAACTCTCACCCAATTTTCTTTACTTGCACTTGATTGGTTCTTAGATTACATTAGAATCATCTTGTGTTTGAAAATTCTCTTGCATAGATCACATTTGCATAATTAGAATTCTCATTTTCAGAATATGAATGAAAAATGTGCATAGATTACATTTGCATACATTTCAAGTGAATTGTGCATAGATTACAACTGCATAGTTTACATTCTGAAAAATCAATTGTAAATCTAGATTAGTTCTCTTTAATTTGAATTTACATGTTTTTATGCTTGTTTTAAAAACACAAAAATAAAAAAATGGAATTGATTAGCATTAGTTTTTATTGATGAAATTAGTGCATTAGAGAATTTGTTATATTTTCTCTTAGTGATCAATTTTTTGCATTGTTGGAAGTGAATGGAAACTCTCTCCTTACTTTAGTTAGGATTCATCGAATTGAAAAGATTACATTATCATATTCGATTGCATTCAATTTTGGGTCGGGTCATAACACCATTGGTTTCATATCCATTTACCCTTTTGAGTAATAACAGCCTAAATAACACAACGCTTAATTAAAATTCATCTAGTAATTTTACATTTTTAGGGCTCTTTCCACCAATCTAGCTCAGGATTAGTGCTTTGGAATAGATTGTAGTTAACTTTCCAAAGCAACTAAAACAAACAAGTAGATAAATCTTGTGGTAGGAAATAATTCCAATTGTAACTGGTACATTCTAGGAAGCTTCTCTTAAAGGAGTTAATCACAAGATCATGTCCAAACCTTTGAGACAATCAATTCTGTTTCATCGGGGAAGATAGAAGATCTGCGCACATTACAAACGATAAACCTCAGATTAACCATTGTCAAAGAGCCTGGGATCACTTGTTGGTAAACCTCAGATTAACCATGTCGATGAGCCTTCAAGGGGATTGAGCTTTGTTACTCTGCCCTTGCGCATGGAATCGGATCGTACACTGTTCCCCTAGTTGTATTTGTTACTGTTGGTAACCTTAGTGTCCATAAACTTAAGATTATTTCCTAAGGTGACAGTGAAGGAAAGATCTCACTATACCTGGAGCAGACGTCGACTAAACTCACTTGGACTCTCTGGGGGGTTCTCTTCACTCGAGATGGTTTTGTGAAGAAACTTGTGCCAGTCTGTTTCATTAAGTAGGTTGTCGGGGTAACTATTCCAACCGCCATTTCTGCATTAAAATTCTACGATGTTGGATTTCATCACCAACTAGTGTTTTTAGTGCGGGAATCTACTGTTTGTGTGTGGTTTGACTCCTAGATTTGATAACGTGTGTTAATTTGTTTGTTTTTACTTTTAGAGACCATAGGTGTGAATTGTGAATTTTAATTGTTAGGTGTGAATTGTGAATTGTTAATTTTAGTTTTAAATTGTTAATAAAATTCACTAAAGTTGAATATAATGGCAACTATTCTGGAATTTACCAACCAAGGAACCCCTCTTAACGAGAAACCTAGTACTTTTCCTTGCTTTGGAAATGTTGGTCCTCCTTATATGGCTACTTTGTCATTACCTGGATTTACAATAGGTTTACCAATATGGTTATTTTCAACTTCGTTGGCCCCAAATACTCCAATTGTTCCACCTCAACCGGATGCTTCACCTCAACAGAGTTCACCATCTCAACATCACCAACCTTTTGTTGACCCTTTACCTTCTTCGCCTAATATTTCTTCCTCCATTTCTTCCTCTTCACTTGGTAAAAGCCTTGACGCTAGTAACCAGGTGGCTAAGAAGAAGAAGAAGAAGAAGAAGCAAGATAAGAAAGAAGTCAACCAACCAACCATGGCTGTAAATGTTAGTCGTGTTGAGGAAACCTCCAACATGCATCGTAAACCCAAATACCCTTGCAGGCTTTGTAAGGGTGACCACTTCCTTATCAATTGTCCCGGTATTCCAAAGGTCTTGGAAGTATGGTCAGAAAAATCTCATCAACTTTCCTTTGATCCATCAACCAGTGATAGTCAGGGTCCTGGGAAAAAGGGTAAAGTTCAGTTTCCTTGTAGGTTATGCAAAGGGAGTCATCAAACTCACATTTGCCCTCACATGGATGAAGCCTCAAAATTATTGGAAAACCTTACTGTTCCACAGCAAGAACTTCCAACTGGTTACCGTCAACTTTCTCCCAACCTACCATCAACTGACGGAGTGATTGATCTAATTTCAAGTACAGTCAATCCCACTCTTCCATTGGAGAGTGAAACTCATATCACTCAGGGTGATGATCCATTAGTTGATCAAGTGGACGACTCAATTTCCCATTCGGTCGATCCCATTCTCCCTGTAGAGAGTGAACTTCATACCGCTCAGGTTCTTCTTGTTACATCAGATTCTTCTATGCCAAGGGGCATTTCACCTATTTCTACAGAACCCCCTCCAAGTACTGAGGTCTTTTCCTTTGATTGGAATAGACTGACAGAACCTCGTCTTCCTTCCTCCATCCCTTTCCAAATCATTGTGAAGTTTGGTGGTAGGGACATACACCGCAGACAGGTAGATGAGGGTGCTTCTGTTAGTATTTTATCCTCAACTGCTTGGAAAGCTTTGGGTTCCCCTCAGCTTGTGCCTATTACACAAAATCTGAAAGCTTTTAACAAAACCATTAGTGAACCTTTAGGGATCCTTCCTAAGTTTTTTATTACTTTGGAAGGTAAAACTGTCTATATTGATCTTATGGTAGTTCGAGGCCCCTTTGATTTCAAATTACTCCTTGGGCGAGACTATGTCTATGCAATGAAAGCTGTAGTATCGACACTCTTTCGTGTGATGTCTTTCCCTCACAATGGAAATATTGTGACTGTAGACCAGCTTTCGTTCCCTAGTCTTGTTTCGACTACCAATTATATGACACCCCTAAATGTTCCTAATTCTAAAGTGGTATCTACCCCACCACAGGTTAATTATGTGGCAACTAGTCCCATGTTTTCAATTACCGATGTAAGTGAGCCTCTCACTGTTTGCTCGTCTTCCTTTGACTTAGATCCGATAATTGACATGGAAAACTCTATGGGATTAGACCTCTTGGAAGCCATGATCAAGGTGTGTCCATTGACATGTGTTTCTTCCAGTTGGAAGCCATGATCAAGTTTCCGAGGATAGTTCCTTTTACTATGTCAACCTCGTTAAAAAATGAATCAGTGAGTGTGAGGATAGTTCCTTTTACTGTGTCAACCTCATTAAAAAATGAATCAGTTAGTCGAGAGCATAGTTCCTTTTCTTGTGTCAAGCTCGTTTAAAAAATGAAACAAGCTTCCAAGAGGAAAGTTCTTTTCCTGTGTCAACCTCGTTAAAAAATGAATCAGGTTTGAGGACAGTTCTTTTCCTATGTCAACCTCATTAAAAAATGAATCAGTAAGTAGATTGTAGAGAGTAGATTAATAGATTAGAAATAAGTAGTTTCTGAGGATGGTTCCTGTTACTGAGTCAACCTCGTAAAAAAATGAATCAGGTATGAGGAAAGTTCCTTTATTGTGTCAACCTCGTTAAAAATGAATCAGTGTATCAAGAGGAAAGTTCCTTTTACTGTGTCAACCTCATTAAAAAATGAAACACGTTGCCATGAGCATGGTTCTTTTCCTGTGTCAAGCTCGTTAAAAAATGAAACAAATCCTCCCCTAATTGAGTCGAGTCTTTGACTAGATCTCGTAAATGTTAAGTCATATATTTAGGTTAGTTATTTCAGTTTTTTGCATAATTTTCTTACATTTTTAGGTCGGGTCTTTCATATGATCTCGTAAATGAACCTTCATTCCATCCAGCTATTAATTACCAGCAGTGTACTTAGTTGAATGAAATGAAGCTGGGGGGGCACGCGCTCTAGCAGTTACACTTAGGGGGCATCAAGCACAGTTTTCTCTCTGTTTCAAGCTTGTGTAAAAATGAAACCACTCTGAAGCATAGTTTTTCTCTGTTTCAAGCTTGTGTAAATATGAAACCACTCTGAAGCATAGTTTTTCTCTGTTTCAAGCTTTTGTAAAAATGAAACCTATCTTGAGTCAATTTCGGTTATTTTCAAGACTCGTTAAACTCATGAAAATCCCGAGATTATTTTTCTATCTTTCATTCTCGTAAAACACATGAAAATGCCGAGTTCTTTCCGTCTTTTGCTGCTCGTAAATTAAATTGAAAGTCGGCCACAGGAGTATATTTTTATCCCTTTTTCGAACTCGTTAAAACTTACGAAAAAGCGAAATCTTGAGTTCTCTTTTAAGCCCTTTTCAGACTCTTTAAAAATGAAAAGATTGCCGAGTACTTGACTATTCAAACTCGTTAAAGTAAATGAATGATAGTCCCTTCAGTATAAGTTTACCCCTTTTACGGGCTGAAATGGACTATTTACGAAAAAGGTATACGTTGACTAATTACAGTCAATAGAGTTCTCTCCCGCATTATTTTATCCTTTTTCGGGCTCGAGAGACTAAATTTACGAAAAAGTACCCCCATGGAGTCTTCTTAAGTTTTTTCTTCTGACTCCCTAAAATTGAAAAAACACCGAGTTTCTCCTATATTGGACTCGTTAAAATGTAACAGTAAAAGACCTGTTCAATTTTAAGCAGGAACGAACCACTCCTTCTTAGGGTTCGAATCTTAAACTAAGTTGGACTCATCCGAAGGATGAGCTTATAAACAAGCAAATGTTATCCTCCTCAAGCTTGTCAAAAATAAAGAGGTACTTGCCAGAAATGGTGGGGGAAAAGAGAGAAAAATGAACCTGTTTGTTGTATTTTGATTATTGGGAAAATCCTTTGCCTAACAGTTAATCAAACCATATTGAAAGTCTTCAGTCAGTGTCTGGGTATTAGCTTTGGGTCAATTGTCACCAAGCCATCTGCAGTGTCATTATGTGTTCAAGAGGACAGTTCAAACAAACCATTCATCTGCAAAATATCTGTCATCCATTTTGACCATCCCTGAGTCAGTCCTTGCCAATATATTTCTTCAAAACTTGATCTATGATTTCGTGTTGTGGGCTCGCCTACGATGGATTACTTCCTATCGACGACAGCTCATTATCTAGGAAGTTGATTTAGAAATCGTCAGTACCTTGAAATCTGCATGCCTCAATGGCAGGTTTCTCGCCTTCGATGACAAGTTGCATCATTGACCTTCGATCGAATGATTCCGTGACATGTTCGACTTCAGCACATTTATTCACATTTCATGGATTGTACTGAGTACTTTGAGAGCCATTGACATTACTGGTGGTTACTCTCACACTTGTTAACAGTTTACATTATTTACTGGTAATCAAGTGGTTTCTACCATGTTCAACTTCGACACATTTATTCACATGGATAGGATCGTACTGGTTCGAAAAATGGAAATCAAGACCCTGGATCTAGTTTCTACCATCCAGGCTGCAAGGAATTTTGTTATCATTTATACAGTGGACTATTTATAAACAGATGGCTGCATCCATACTGTGTCTACACATGTCTATACTGTTGATGTATTGAAAATCATTCCTGTATCAGAACAGTTTAAATCAGTTTTCTAGTTAGTTTTGATCTGAGTATGGGATTGCCTACCTCAGCGATGATATGTTTACATATATATGTTTTGCATTGAATGTTTTTACAGGTTCTGACTGGGGTGTCCACAGGATGATCCTTGAAATGATAAAGTACATCACTCTTCATATATGACAGACTTCATCTTCATCTATTCCAGACTTTGCACTTTAGGGGGCAATCTGTTGCACTGAAAATTGTCATTTTGGCATTCTGCTATTTGTATGAGCTCATTATCACTCATACTTCCTCCTTTGCAAGTCTAACACATCAGTTCCTCATGTCAAGCCTTGAAAATAAGAGAAAAGTTCTTAAAAATCTCCTTAACTCTGGTATTGCACTTTCTCTTTATCTTGTTTGCGGTCGCGCACCTAATGTTCATGACTCCTGCGTACCTGAACGCACTTTATCTGTGTTATGGGTGCGGACCCCTGTAAAAGATTAAAAAGGTGCAAGTAAACTCAAAAAACTCACTTTCAGTAAATTCTAGAAGCCTCTGGAAGGAATCTTGCGGTTGCAGAACTGCTCTTTTGAGATTCATGTATCCCTTACCTTAAGGAGCTAACCCCTTGATGTGAGGAGCTTATCCCTTTGAAGGAGGATTCTATCCCTTCATAGTTGGAACTGAAACCTCCTCTTTTGCACTATAAAAAGAGGCATTGGGTAGCCTCAAGAGGAGTTCAAGCTTTAGAATTATTTGAGGTTAAGTGATGTTGGGATTCAGACTCATTTAACTAAGATTTTTGTGAGGAGAGATCACATACCTCTATCTGTCTCGGTTGGAAGAGTGCAAGGCTTGTTAGAGTAGAGGATATTCCTGCTTCAGACCCTGGGAAGGCCTGTTCAACATCAAGGCTAAGGTTGTAAGGTTTTCTTTATTCAAATTTAATACAAATGAATTCATTTTTCTCAATAATTTGTTAATTAACTATTTATTTCATGGATTCCTTGATCACCATGATAGGCATGATTTATAATATTTATTATACAAGTGCTATTTAATGTTTTCTTGCTTGTGACTATAGGTATATAAAAATAACTCCTTCAAGTGACCGAGGGACAACTACTTCGAACAAGCATTGGATCTATGGTAAGTTCTTAACACCTTTATAGTATTCTTTTGTAAATCACATATGTCTAGAGAAAGATAGTTTTATTTGGCTGTTTGTTGCTAGATTACCTTTTGGTACTAGGGAGATCGATCTTGTCCGCAAGATCGATTTATCTGGCCAACAGATCTAACATTTAAGCTTGTTGGATTTTCCTGCATAACTGAAGTTTTCTAGAGATCTCAAATTTTTGAATCAAATTGTTAATAAGGGCCAAAAAACTGAAATTTTCAATTTCCGGAAAATTTTTCTATTTTTGGAAATATCGAGCATCATCTTAGGCTTCATTAGTTTGTTGATCTGTGGTTAACTCACTGTTGTAATAAACATATCAATTCTAATAACTACTGAATCAAACTCTCTAAAAGCCCTAAAATTGAAATTTTCAAGTTCTAGTGCATTTTTTCTATTTTTTGGAATATTGGTCATCTATTTTTAGCAGTTTTATCTTGCTGATCTATCCTTTGTTACTGCCGCAAATCAAGAAATCAGATCTGAAATTTTACTAAATATATCATCTTAAAGTGATCTAAACAAGTTGAATTACATTTTTTGGTCATTAGAAATTTTGTGCTTTATGTGTTAGGCAAGTTTCATCATTTGAAGTGGTTTATGTATTATTGTGAAATAGTATTTATGGTATAAACTGTCATAAATTTGTGATTAGCATCTTGATTTATTATCTTAAGCATTTGGCATCTTGGGTTCATTAGTTACTTGATATCTTGTGGAATATTGTTGAAGTTTACACTTGTATCTCTAAGCATTTTATCTTATCTAAGATTGTAATTCCCTATTGTTAAGTACTCTTAAGAATATTCTAATTAAGTACTTAAACACCTTAAGAAAATCTTAACTCAATAAATCTCACTCATAATCTCTTACATATGCATACTAGATCTAGATTGCACTAATAACTTACCACCTAGCATTAGCTAGATTGATAGAGATATAGGGCAACCCTTTTCCAATCTAGCTTGAGAGTTTCAACTTCTCCTAGTGGTTAACATAGTGATACATGAGTGAACAGATGAGCTATCTACACAAAGATGGATCCACGTCCCCATTCTCTGATGCATCTATCTTCCTCCAGTTAGTAATCATAGGTGTGAACGTGGGTCTACAATCCTGCATCCTGAACCTCTTTAGGATCTCGAAAGTGTATCTCCCTTGCCCAAGGAAGATGTCCCCGATCGTCGGTAATATCTCTAGGCCTAAGAAATAATACATCAACTCCAAATACTTCATCTCAAATTCTGCTGCCAAGTTCCTCTTACATTTCTTTATGAGCCCTGATGACCCTGTCAAGAAGAGATCATCCACATATAACACTAGGATGAGTGGCTCACCTCCAACCATCAAAAAATAGAGATTGGAGTCTACTTTGCTCTTCACGAAACCCATCTGCTGCAATTAGTTGTCAATCTGACCATACCATGCCCTGGGAGCTTGTTTGAGCCTGTATAGTGATCTCTTCAGCCTACACATGTGTGTGCCTCTCTCATGTGTCTCGAAGCCCTCTAGATGTTCTATATATACCTCCTCCTCTATCACCTTGTTCAAGAATGAAATCTTGACGTCCATCTAGTGAATTTTCCATCCCATCTGCGTTGCGAGAGATATCAGTGATTGGATGAAAGTATATTTGGAAACTGGTGCGAAGGTCTCCTCATACTCTATACCTTCCTTCTGTGCATACCCCTTGGCCACGAACCTAGCCTAGTACTTCTCTACATTGCCATTTGTAGCATTCTTGATCTTATAGATCCATCTAGAGCCTACAACTGACATATCCATAGGTTTAGGCATGACCTCTCATACATCGTTTGTCATGATGGAGCTGTACTCCTCCACCATGGTATCCTACCACACCTGATGCTGTGTAGCCTCCTCATAACTCGAAGGTTCCTTGTCGACGACCTCTATCACCAACACATTATACCTATCTAGTTGTCTGTGCTCCCTTTTGCCTATCCTAGGAGTCCCCATAAACTCCTATGCATCCTTTAGTGTTTGACAAACTTCTCTGTTGGTTCTACCAACTCCTCATCCTGCCTATGTTGCTTCGTCTACTACGAACTCGTTGCATCCCTTATACTTGAGTTGGTGCTCGTACTGGTAATTGCACTAGTACTTTGCTAACCCTACGACTGTCCTTGTTGTTGGACCAATGGAGCTTCTGCTGGCTCACTCTATGTAATATTCCTAATGGAATTATTCAGTGAATAACAATAACATGCACTATACAATAGTAGAGAAATATTTTAAACAATACAAGGCACAAACACCTAACACAAAATTTGGAACAACAACTGAGCCATTTTATTAAAAATATGGAATGTATGGAGTACAATAGCAAGGAATAAGTGCACCTGGGATTGCATAAGAAAGCTAAAGCAAACCCAGGTGAGAGAGATACCCCCAATGAATAGGAACTTCGACCCCAATTGGCCTCTGCACTGACCCATAACTTTGGCAATTCCTGCTACCAGAAAATGGCTCAAATCTCCCATTGAAGTGCCCAGAATGATCTGAAATTGTTGTTGTAGCTTCCTCCTAATTTTCCCCACAGGACTCAGAAAGGAATTGGTCCCAAACCTTTGTTGATTTCTGGTAGCATCAGATGTGCTTTAAGTCTCAAATTTTGCAGGGAGGCTTAGACACGTGTATTCCAAAATACCCATAAAGCGTTTTGGGAAATTCCACCCGGATGGGGTTTTATTAAAATAATTAATTATTTTTAATGGGAAGCTAAGTCTAAACTTAGGTAATTCAAATAATTAAAGTATATTAATAGAACTAGGTGTGAATCTTCTAGAAAAAGACGAAGATCAAGTCAAGTTAATCTTAGCCCCTGATTATGTTTTAATCTGGATCGTTGATTTCTCAACGAGAAGGTTATAAGAGAAGGCTTGATGGGCATTTGGAAAATACATCGGAGAGAGTCTAGAGATCGATTTCTCAAGTGAGCAGTGCAGAGCAACCGAAGAAATCATTGAGTTGATTCTACACAGTGAGGGGCGGAGATAGTTCCAGTTGGAGATTTTTCCTGAGCCGAGAATACATCGTAGAGAAGGCAAAGAAGAGGACATAAAAGAGGCAGCATAGGCGCTACACTGGGCAGCGCAAAGCCACGCAGACACAGTGCTGAGCCTCTGAAGAGATCCACAATTTTGTTGAGGATCAATCAGATCCAGTGCCGGAGAGTTGTGGTGTGAGACCGGAGGGGCAGAAGATCAGCATCCAGCCAGTAGAAAGACCAACCGAAGGGAGTGATGCAGTCCCTAGCTAAAGTGATGCAGATCTGCGCAGAGGCAGCGTGGGGCTTGTCAGTTCAGGGTTGGGTCAGTGTCGAACCTCCAGTGTTAGTGTGAGGTCATTTTCTCACTAACTCTCTATCAATTATTTTCTCTGTATGGATGGCCAGTAAGGCATCCTAGATTGTATTCAGAACTACTGCTTAATAATACAAACCCTCGATTGTTGCACCGGTTTTTCCGGGGGCATTTGTCCAAAAATAACGAGGTCGTATGTGTGTTTGATTTCCTTCTTGCTTAGTTCTTGTTTCAGCATTTGATTTATGTAGTGAAGATTGTAGTGTGATGTATTCAATGTTTGTCGTAGAACAACTGCAAATAAATTGTTAAGTAATGAATAACAATTAGGTTAATATTTTCCAGTTGCTGCAATAGGATTCCGGATCTAGGAATTTTCACAACCTTTCCATGTGAAAACCCATAAAAGTGTAAATTTCCTACTCCACTAGCTAAACGCACTACCTGAAATTATGTTGTTGCAACTCCTCCAATCCTATCAGAAAACTCCCAAATTTGCCTGCAATTTCCCACAATTCCCCCCCCCAAAATTCTCCAGCTACCAAGCCCACAAAATAGTGTTGCTCCTCTTTCCCACGAGTGCCTCTTCCCAAGAACTATGCAGGCCCTAGAATGCCAGAAATTTACCCAAAAAACTTCTTCAATATTTGGCCACCAAACCACTCCAAATAACCTGCAATTGAAGCACCAAGTCAACCCCAAAATTCCCAACAAGGGAGTTGCTCTCAGATTAATTCCACAAGTGGCACGAATTTCTCCTCCAACATCTTTGACTGCGCAGTAGTGAGAACAACCTTCGAACACCTGCTCCGAAATGGCTCCCAAATTGACAATTGACTCCCCTAGGGTGGCACTCTAAGTCCACCAAGATAAGAGTTGAGATTTCCGCACGAAAATCTCTTGTGCTAAGCAACACTTGTTCACTTAGTTGAACAGTTGAAGCAAACAGTTAAGTTCAGATTTAAAATTGACAAAAGCCCCAAACAATGGCAAAAGATACAATTTTGCAAAAGATGTCCAAAACTAGCAGATAGGGGCAACGTGGCCTTTAGCAATCAAGTTGAAAGAACAACTTCCAAGAAAGGAAAAATTGTACTCGAGAGAGAAGGCAGATGAAAAATTTCCTCACCTCATCCAGTAAAAGCTTTTGGGTACCAAAAGGCCCCCTAAATGGGGAGGTATGATTCAGAATAGATTATTATATAATTTGTCATCTAACTTGGTGCTTTCTAGGTGGAAAAATTAGAGTAATTGGCTTGCAAGGCCCATTTTAGTGGTAGGTCTCAAATTGGAGATTTAGGGTTTGGAACCTTCAAGAGCCATTCTGAGGCATCAAATGACACTTTTTGGTGTTAAAACTATTGACAGCATAGCTCCCAGCCCATAAACATTGTTCTACACATCGACACTTTTTCAATGTTATGAATCACTTCAATTAAAGCTCATATGTGGAAGTTATGCCTCCGCAAGTTGACCTACCTTATTGATCCCCATGATATTGAGTGAATGTCGTCTCAACCTCTATTACTCACACATGTGGGGCTAACCACGTGTGGGACATTCAAGAAGATTCTAGAAGATCCAAAACCTAACACTAATTGAGGATGAAGGCATGCAAAAGCCCTAACCCTAGACAACTATCAAGCTGTGTTAAATATTGAGCCACTAGGAGGAGAAAGGGCTCCATTCTTTACCATTGTACTTGTTCCATAGTTAAGTAGAGCATCTGGAAGTGGGATTTGAGAGCATAATAGAGGAGGAAAAGGATTCTATAGCAGTCATTCATGCCACAATGTCAAAGATAATTCGATAGAGAGTGCCCCTTTTCTTTGTACTTATTTTTTCTAACTAAGGAAAAGAGAGCAGAGCATAGGCCTCACCTTCTAGCTATGTTTTCTCCCATTTCAGGTTTCCTAATATACATCTTGTGTTTATTGTGTGGATGGTATATTCATCTGCTTGTCCTTTCATTTTCGTATTACAGTTATTTTCATAAATTTGAGTAATAATCTAGTGATTAAAAACCTGAGATCTAAGGAAATAAACCTACATAACAAAAGATTTCAGTGCACTACAAGATCTATTATGATGAGCTATTCTAGCGGAATATCCAAAGCAGTCTACAAACCATCCCCCAAAGAGATAGGAATTGAGATAGAGCATAAAAGTGGAAACTTAAAACCAATGACTTGGCACCAAAGTTGTCACACTCAGACTTGGGAAAGATTTAGCTGGATTACGACTCAGGAAGATTCAGTGACTCGGGAAAATCTTGGGAAAGACTCAGCAAATACAAATATAGTAATTTTTTGAAAAAATAAAATATAATAATAGCATTTCCAATCCATATAAATTATAAACCATTCTATGAACAAATTCATAAGATTATTTTATAAATATACAACATTTGCAACTTGATATTTATCTACAAAACAATGAACTGAAAGATGATCCTGTGATCATATTCACAGATCGTGCCAAGTTCAACAATTATCAATAAGCAATCAACTACATAACTCATAGTCTCACAATATAATTAGAAAATCAAAATAGACAATTTCTTCATTTCCATTCTTGAGTCTTATGCAAAAAGGGAAACTTTGGAAGTGCAGTGAATCTCTGTAACTTCGGGTATAGCAAACAAAAGGTTTCTGGTTTGGTTTAGAATAAGGTAAAAAGCTTCCATCCGCCATCAATATTTATTTATCCAAGGTTTTAAAGTTTTCCTTCAGGCACAATCTTCAATAGCAAAATGATCAATTTAAAACTTTAAACCAACCTTAAGAACTGGTAATTGATTTAAAGAGAGACAAATGTAGATCCAAAAACTGGACAGAGGCCTAGGAATACCTGAACTGGTCATCATAAGCAGCTGAAGATATTATAGCTTTTTCAAAAATCTGCATAACAGAGTCAAAATCAATCTAATTTAGTTTTCAGTGCCCTTTGTAGACTATTTCCTAACTTCAGCCATATGAATTATAAATAAGTTTATAGGAATCAAGACACATGTGAATCTAAAATATTTGTAAGAGCTCCAATACAATTCAGAAAAAGTGTTGCTTCCAGTACTGTAGGATTGCTTGTAATGCCACGGACTCCACTTTGAATAAGTGGCTTCAAGTCACTAACAGGACGCCTAAGATTGTCATACCAAGGACTCTGCCCCTGCTGTTCATAAAGCTCATGTAAAATTGTTTTCTTTTCCACTCTAATTTTCGGTTCTGCCAGTGCACACCTCAGCCTGCAATCACCCAATCTAAGAATATCACAAATGATAAAATCAAAATGGTTCATCATATCTTAATCTGTACATTCCAATCAGTAAACAGTTGGTACATTAGTTTATACAAACAGGACATCGATACTAGCACTAACATAACAAGTTATTAAGTTTCCTATTATTTACTCCTTTTAGCACTTGGGATAACAAACGTTTTTACTTTTAGTTGTTTGATTGTTGAGAAGCTAAAAAGCATGAGAAGCATCTACTTAATAACAGGGTAGGCTCTTGTTGAAGTTTACTGAACTTTTCATGCTTGAGGGTAGTAGTAGAGAATGGAAGGTGGAATAACTACTGGCTATGTGTGTGACATTAGCTAGCTGCTGCTACTAGACCATTTCGTTTTCTCTGAATGGAGCACAAAAGCCACAAGGAGTATCAGGAAAAAAATTGGCAGCTACTTTGACAACATAAAAGAAACCAGCCAGAAGGAAACCAGAAAGAAAACCATAAGATAATCAAATGGCAAACATAGACAATCAAAGTCTCTAAAAAGTAAATACTTAAAAAGAGACATCTCTCTTTGCAGAACATCAGATACGTGCACAGATGCTGTACCACATTGGCTACAACACTGGTGAAATCTCAAGGTTAAAAAACATAAAGAGATTAAAAGTTATGGAGTAATCACTATACTTGCTGAGTGGACCATGCTTAGCACCAAAAGAAGCCAAGTTTACTTAGAAAGGCAAGACTTAGTCCAACTGGGCCAAGCATTCCACAATTGACACAGTTTGTTTGAGTTCAAGGCTTCATCAATTCTGAACAACTTTAACCGAGTCTACCTGGCTTTGGCCCAAATGTACCTATTTAATTTTACATGCCTTGGCACTTTTAAGTTTTGAATATGTCATGTAAATTTTTAATATACAAAGCTATTCTTGAGCTTTTTGCCGAGTTTTGCTGAGTTGACCCTCCATTTTGGGTTTCCCAAATGGTTGCCTAGATCAAGTCATGTCACCATGAAGATGAAAAGATTCACATTGAATATGGAAATATAAAATTACAAGAAGCAGCCAAAAATATATACAATGGCTTTATGTTTGTGTCAGAGTGAAAGTTTGGCCTTGGTTACCACAAAACTGAAACCCCACCTAGTTTCAACATCTTGACTTGCTTTTGTTATCAATAAGTTTTCAGGAACAGCATCCCTTCTTGTGAAATAATGAGAGTTTGTTTTGGCAAAAGGGAATCTGACTTAAACCATTAAACTCTAAGCCCACTTGAATTTCAACTTGGATATCTTGATGAAAACAAACAAAAGCAACCGCATCAAGAGAAGCTGACATGGATAATGAATAGGTCTTGAATTTAGAAAGCAAAATTGTGTTAACAAAATCCCGATAAAATCCCAAATCACAAGTTTTTCAACCAGACAAGTTTTTCAACTAGACGATTTTTTCAACCAGTCTCTTTTAATTTTGCCAAGTTTTTGTTGAATTTTTCGATTTTCTCAAGACTTTTACGACTTTTTCAATTTTCGGTCCCTTGCTGATTTATTCCCGAGTCCAACATTTGCAAAATTGGTTTTTATCTCCAAACAATTAATTCAGGAGCCATAATCTGGTTCACGGTCTAATACAAAACCAGTCTGCTGTCAAAAGTGACCCTTTATAACACATATATCACAGCCAAAAAACCATCAGGAAAACGCCCCAAAGTGGTTCTTACTTATAAAAGTTAACTTTGACAATTTATGACTGTTTGCTAGATTTAGAAGAATTCCATAAAAAAGGAAACATGCCTTTAATAAATGAAAGTAATGGCAAGCTCTGAGACCAGGGAGACTGCTGGGCTAGTTTTGTCGAGTGTCCTGGAAAGATAACAGGGGAACGTGGGTAACAAAACAGAGTTTTTGCAGCAGTTGAAGGAGGTTTTCTTATTCTTTTCAGTTAAGCGAAGGTTCAGGGAAGGTCGTTTGAATACTGTCATGCTAGCACCTTCTGTCGTTAGTTATTATCGTCGGCCGAAAGCTACGTCAACAGGTTTTTTGGGTAAAAACTCTGCAAGATGACTTAGCAAGGGTTTATTCATGGATGGGATTGAAAAGATCAACTGCGAACTGGCACCTGAAGGTGAATCGTTGATTTGGGTCACCACACCAAAGTTCAAGGCGAAGATGGAGATGATAGAACAGGACCACAAGCGGTTAACGATGCCGAAGCAGGCCCCGAACAAGCCAAAGAAGCCCAAGAGAAGCTAGATGGAGGTTCGAAAATCCCCAGGCAAGAAGGGAGTGCCAGCGGGGCAAACCCATGCGGGAACT
The DNA here is from genome assembly GCA_034641835.2 of Pinus albicaulis. Lineage (NCBI taxonomy): Eukaryota > Viridiplantae > Streptophyta > Pinopsida > Pinales > Pinaceae > Pinus > Pinus albicaulis. Next base: position 992,657,605 of record CM076572.1, on the reverse strand, counting down.
CAGGCACTGGACAAAGGGAAGGAAGCATAGTGACTCCAGAGAGGGAAGGAAGTATAGCAGTTTCAGAGGCACCATGGGGATCGTCGCAAGTGTTTACCCTATTGAGGACTGAGCCTCTCTAGGAAAATACCTTGCCAAGTACTGACTTCCATACTCTTGTTGACCTTTTGACAAAGCCTATAGTAGACGAGGGTTTCATTACTACAAGTGTTTCGACCATTTGCGTCATACCAAACCAGCGCTCCCCACAACAATCGGTCAGCGGCCAGATTCATGATTCTTTGGTTTCGGACAAAGAAAACGACATTTCCATAGAAGTTGAGAAGGGTATAGAGGTCCAAGGAAATTCAGACTTGGCCTCTTCCGAGAAACGAGAGTCTAATGGCAGCTAGAAGAAGGGGTTAAAGAAGACGAAAACCCACCTCATAAAATACTCGAGTGGAGTCAGACTATCGCTAGTGTTGGGAAGAGATGTCCCCATGCAAAACGCGATAGATATGGCCTGTAGCAATCTCTAGTAGGTCATCCAAGGGGAAGACAATTCAATATGGAATACATTAAAGCACTGGTAAATAAGGGGATTTCACCAGGGGTGCAGCACCCACTGGAGGTTATGCTATTAACAAAAGGGTGGATTCATCTACTTTTCAAGAACGCTAGGGAGGCCTCTCATGTCAAGCAAAAGTTGTGGAAAATCGACAAAACCCCCTTTCTATTCAATTTATGGACTCCTTTATTCAATGCAGAAAGGGAAAGAATGGATGAAGTCCTATGTTTCGGGATTACCGGCAAATTTCTAGGACGAATGAGTATTTCAGGATTTTGGAAACTCCTTGGAGAAATACCTGGACCACGACTCCTCCTACATTGGGTTTGGCATTAGAAAGGTAACTCGAATTTTGGAACTCTTAGATTTGTGGAAAGGGCTCCCAGAAAACATTGACATTGGACGCAAGTCGGGCAATCTCCAAAAGTTGAACTATGAGGGGGGCACCATCATGGTTACTTGGGAGTGGGAGTGGAAGTGGGAGCGGGGAGAAACATTTTCAAAAGTTCCCAGGTCGGGAGCGAATTTTATATAATATATATTTTTATATATTTTGATGCATATATGTCAACAAAAGCATGTAGAATGATGAATTAGTGATAAAAAAACATAAAAACATGGATTAAACCATATAGCATCATTCATCTAGTAGTTATAATATTCATCAACCACAGTTCCACAAATTACAAGTTCTCATTTATATAGCATGTAAGGATGCACATAACCAAAATAGCATAGAGTGCAATCCATCTCTTAACCGAAAATACATCAACAAATAGGCTCTAGATTGTTGAGATTTTGGGGTAGTATCGGACGTGCTCTAGCTTGCAAACTTTGTGGAGGAGCTAGAGTACATGAGATCTCCAAGACCCAGAAAGCGTTTAGAAGAATTCCATCCGGTTTAAGAGATATTTAATTAATTAATCTTTTTAATTAAGGACCCTAAGTCTAACTTAGGAAAATTAAAAGATTAAAAGTTAATTAAATTAAACATGTGATGAGAATGACTTAAGTGACGCAGATCAAGTAGCTTCTAATCTCAGTCGTCGATTAGAGATTAGATCACGGTCGTTGATGTTTCAATGAGAAAAGTATAAGAGAAGGGCTTGGGGTCAACTGGAGAACACACACACTAGCAGAGCACTGAAGCTACGCTGAGATTCTAGGGCACAGTTTGCTAAGAATTTCAGAAGTGTTTCAGCTACAGCGAGGGGCAGTATTGGCAAGCGGGATGGTTTGATCCCAGGCCAAGAGTACAACAAGGGCAGAGAAGGAGCATTCCAGAGCAGCGCAGAGGCAGCAGCTATGCAGTCTAGCCAAAAGCCCAGTAGGGGCAGCGCTAAGGCAACAGCTACGCAATCCAACCAAGAGCCCAGCAGGGGTAGCGCAGAGGCAGCAGAAGCCAAGCAAAGCTGACGCAGACCCAGTTAGGGCAACGCAGGGACAGTGTAACCCCTTCTAGGGTCACGCGGGCCCTTCCTGAGCAGCGCAGAGGCTGACGCAGGCCAGTCAGGCTGACGCAGAGGGCTACAGAGCAACGTTGGGGTTTCCAGAGGCCGAAAAGGGGCTGAGTTATGTAAATCTTGTTTGAGGGTGTGAATCAGTCATATTTTTCTGTCTCCAGGATAGAGGTATTGCTGCCATTTATATTTCTCTGTCGGGTTAACCAGTTTTGGTGCCCAAGATTGTTGTATTTAGAATCTGCATAATAATAAAAACCCTCCAAAAGGTAGCAGCATCGATTTTCCCGCATTGGGTTTTTCCGAGGACATTTGTCCAGAAAATCCTTGTGTGTCACTTTGTCTATGAGCATGTTATTCAATATTTGATCTGTATGTGTAGGTTGTTAATCATAGAGGAAAATTTGTCTCCTAGATGGTCCTCAGTTGACAGCCAACGGACCCTTGTAGCCACCAGATAGCTCGAAGTGCAACCATCTCTGCCACCTGAGCCAGCCATTATGACCCACGCCCATCTGTCATGATCGTATGTTTGAAGGTGGGCCTTCCAACCCCAAAGGTATGGCTTTTCATTATGTGGTTGGGTATTTTTGCTTACTTATCATGGACGCTCTTGGGCATGGAATAGTGGGGGGATTCAACGAAAAGAGTGGGCTTGGTTTGTACTCTTGTCTCCTCTGTCCAATTTGATGGTTAGCCTTGTATCCTAGTTCCGTGGGATCTCCTTTAGGGGTGGCACTACATGGGAAACCCCGATTTTGGTTGCGTAGTCCCGCTTCCCGATACCACATACATCATTCACCTCCACTCATTATAACCCCGTCTCATATATTTACCATCCAAGTCCACATTTGTCCACTGGGTCCACAAGGAGTTAGTTTCCCCCACCCCTTGTCCAAACTTTGGCTCGAGCCTAGAACAATGCCCCGGAGGTTGATGCAGCTAAAAAGAGAGTTAAAAGCATAATTTTGCCACTCTCAACAGGAAATGTACTAAAAATGCAAAAGATGTCTAGGTCATACAAATTTAGCACGTGGGCAAAAGCCATCGTGAGCTCTACCCCTTATTATTATGGCCATCACCCTAGTTCCTAGGGACCCTTATATCGGCCCCCTACATCATTATGGAACCCGTCATTGTCCAAACCCCTGGTGGACAATGAACTGCCCAACCTTAAGGGGGTATTCGCTGCTACATCATTCGCATCATGCTCTCATCCCCTGGAGCCTCAAGCAGTTTAAAAAGAAAAATCAATAAAAGGCAAAAGGCATATGAAAAAGGATGTAAAAACAAAGGTCGAGGTAACTCATGTTCCACGATTGCTCTCCCTCCTACATCCTATACACCCAAGTGTGGATCTCCCTCATTAGAGATACCCTTGTACCATGGAATGTGGCTTGGAGCCTTCCACTTATGCCCCACTCTGTTCCATCATTATATCACATGACACTAGCCATATGACGGATGTACCATGGTCCTATCACACCCTTAGAGGTTGAAACCACCTAATAGGGTCCTTGCTTAAACTCTTTCTTGAACCTGGGGACACCTATACATTCTAAAGCCCATTACGGAAGGGCATGCCACTGTGAAGTGCCACCTTTCCTTCCTACATAAGGACTCCACCAAGTCCTCTCTTGCAAGCATCTATACATACTACAAACTCTTTGTTCGTATCTGCGATCTTTAACACTGGAGCATGTGTCAACAATTGCTTAAGCTGCTCAAACTAGCCTCACACTCCTTTGTCCATTCAAAATTCTCCACTTGGTTCCATGATTTGTAAGCTCATTTGCTCAATTGCACTAATGAATTGTCATACTAGAAGGCGAGGAGACGCATTGGATCTTATACAGGATTGCAGATGGGTCTTCATCTTGGGGTTTTGGTATCCCTATATGAGATCCAAGCCCTCCAGAGGGTCTTAATGGCATTTATAGGGTGAGAGTTAAGAGCCATGGGCCTCACACTATAGCAGAGAGTCATGCCATGGGATCCTCAACGCGACTTATTGCTTTCTCGTGTCGCACTTGTTCAATGTTGATGATGCACATGGACCACCTTGCCCAGCGAGCAACACACTTGCACCACACACTTGGCAGTTGATCCAGGGCCAAGATGGGGTTTTGTCTCACCTAGGGAGACAAGGGAGAGCTTGCATCATTGTTCTAGCCCTTACAGATAGAGCACAGGCTTGTTCGATTTAGTTGGAGACCCATGAGGATATTCTTAGTGCCCTCACAGCCACTTGGGAGCACCACAGATCATTTTCATGGAGATTAAGGGGCCACCCCCTTCATTGTTGTTATTGGAGCCCTCCTATTCATTATGGCACATGAGGGACTTCATTTGGCCTTCCAACGGCCCTTCTAGCTACTTTTCTATCATTTCGGCCCTCTTGAGAGGCATATTATTCGTGTTATGGAGCTATTGGTGGGCTTGTCACCAAAAGTATTGTTATTTTGCACATTATTTTAATATAAGGGCATCATTAGGTTAAATTAGGATATTTGAACCCCTTAGAGGATTGTATAAATATAAGAGAGGTGTTCTCTCTCATTCATCATCACTTGGATTTGGATCTCTATCTCTTCTTGAGAATTTCGCTATAGCTATTGGAGAACGAATTGGATATCTTTGATGCATTTTGATATTTTGAAATCTTCTCTTGGTCTTGGAGCTTCGATTTTTGTCTCTCTTGATGATTGGATATATTCGCTATACTTGTAAATGCCATTTTCATGATCTATTTCTCTATTTCATATCACATGTATAATGTATGAAATTTTCGCTCATAAAGCTAGAGTTGCGGCCCTAATGGAAATGTGAATTTATTAAATCTTGATTTATGAGGGTTTTTCATATGTTTCATGCTTGGTATAGTGAATAAATGTTCCTAGGGGTACATGATCTATAAATTACTTTGATTAGTCATCAATTGCAGCATCAAGAAGTATAAATTTTCCTAGTGGCCTAATTGTTGCTTTTAGGGCTATGCGAAGTTGTTGGGGAACTCCTTGATTGGGTAAAAGAAACTCTAAACGTTAAAATATCATTGAATCCATTCTCCCAATAGATTAGGCATTGGTCTAATTCTTGGTGATCACCTAAACAAAAATATTTTCACCTTCTCTCCCTCGTTTTCTAAGCCCCAACCCTAGTATCTCCTAGGGCATCGCCCGAAATTTATTGTAGCCATTCATTTGGTGAGCGAGTTCGTCCATAGGTGCATTAGGGTTGTCCCAGGGTTGTGCCCCCCCTCCCCCCCCTCTCGAACCCGCTCCCAATTCGCGCTCCGAGCGGGAGTGCGCTCCCTAAACAAGAAAAACGCTCCCTAGTTTCAGGGAGCATTTTAGGGAGTGTTTTTTGAGGGAGGGGGCATTTTAGGGAGCATTTTTTTTTAGGGAGGGAGCATTTTCGGGAGCATTTTATTTAGGGAGGGAGCATTTTCGGGAGCATTTTTTTTTGCTTAAAGACTTGGTCCTAAATGAAATTACTTGCTCTCCATTTGCTTAAATCATCCATTTGCCCACCTAACTATATTGTCAATATAATTTGTGTCTCAACTATTTTTTAACATATTATGATACAATTCCATTTGGTAACGGCCATTATTTTATTGTAAACCCAGGAAAGGTATATCCTTTAACAATCTTGAGACAAAATTTACTACCATGAAGTGGAATGGATTTTGTTCAAACTAGTTGAAACGCATACATCATATTCGTTTTATGCAAGATCAACTGTCAAGATATGACTAAAGGCTAATTTTCATTAAGGAATAAAAACCAAAGCTTAGCTTCAAGACTCATTGTGTTGTAGTTATTATAAGTTGAATATATGACCCTTTGAAACTCGGTATTTAATTCAACAACAATTTCTCTCCACTGTAAAAAAGGCCTAAATATTATGAAATCATTCTCTGTACTATTTTTAATGCCTTACCACCTACTCCTTTCTCACATTGAAATCAAGTTGATAGTCCTTTGCAATCAAGATATGCTATCTTATTGGAGACAATGATGGATGAGAAAAATATTTGTTGATGTTTCATCAATGCCTCTACCCTTTTAGGTCATGGGCATATTGCTTGCATGAGATGGGGGCTTATGTATTTTCCCATCTACCGTTTCTTAGAGATTTTACAACCTTAATGGCAAAGTAGGTAACAAGTTGATGAAAATGCAATTGCTTAAACTTTGGATAATTAATGATATGCCTTCTAGGGTGAATTTCCTGTTTCCTTAAAAGAAATTAATTTATTCCTTAGAAACACATTCTATGTGTTCTCCATATGTTGGACATGTCGAATACCTAAGCAGTCAGCTAAAGTGCAGATCCCATTCTCCCCCTAGGGACTCACTTACGGCTCTAAGATTTTAACTCTATTATATTTTATTAGGCAAGATCACATTTTTTTTCTTAAGCAGCCATCACATAAAAAAGCATGTGGCTTCCTGCACAATGATATCAAAATCAAAGCCCCAATTTAAGCTGCCTAATGTGACCCCAACATTACAGTATCTTTTAAGATGATATTCTGTTAGAAGTGTTCCAAAAACTAGATGTATCATGTGATTTTCTCAATATGTGTTCAGTGTTTATTAATATGCCATCGTTTTTAAGATTTTTAAATCTTTACGACCATCTAGATTTCTATGGTTGACAATTTGCACATTATTTCATCCAAGACACACCATAGGTTAGAGCTTTTTCATTTTCTTCTGGGTTACATCTTGGGAATTTGTGTAAATATTTTATTGGATCATTATCTTTAAGTGGTTGTCTGACATAAAGTATGTTCTCTTCATTCTTACATCTTTACAAATACACTTTAATGTTTCTAAAGAAATTATTCTTCATTCTTACATCTTTACAAATACCCTTTAACATTTCTAGAGAAATTATTCGCATTTTTTTAATTATATTTTCAAAGGGAAGACAATGTCAACAAGCATTACGGCCAAGCCTTAGAAGACCACCAATACCACGATCTGCTCAAATTTCAAAAATTAGACATTTCTCGTGTTAAGAGGCCAAGCAATAGATCAAATAGATTTACTAGTCTTTTCTAGTTTCTAGTAGTTTTTAACTTTTTATAACTGTTGAAACTTGATTTTTTCATATTTATTATGATAGTTTTGGTAAACAATATATGACAATTTAAGTTTGAAGTTTAAAACTTTGAAGTTGGCAGTGATAAGTTTATAACTCATTATGAATTATGAATATGATGCTTCATGAAATTTGAAAGTTGTTTCATTTTGTTTCATTTTATAACATTTCATTTCATGTTAAATATTCTTTGTTGTAAATGTTACACTTAGCTTACAAGTACAACTATGGTGATCAATGAATCGATGATGATAACTGTTATATATTGAATTTTAAAAGCTTGAAACTTTAAGATTGATGAATCATGAGACTCAAGAGTCAATATGTTGTATGTTTCTAACTTCTAGGTTAGAAACATAATGTTCTAGATTATATGATTATAACTTTTAGATGATTGATGTTATATGGTTCAATCTATGTTTTTTATGTTTTTTTATGTCTAATTCATCATTCTACATGCTTTTGTTGACATATATGCATCAAAATATAAAAATATATATATTATAAAAAAACGCTCCCAGACCGGGAGCTTCTGAAAATGTTGCTCCTGCTCCTCATTTTCGCTCCCGCTCCCAAGTAACCCTGGGTTGTCCTCTAGGCCTCCACAATTTTTGAGATCTGTCCAGTGGCTAGATTTGGAAGTCAAGACCCTTTGTTTGAAGTTTCATTTGAAGCCCTTGACCTTGTTTGTGTCCACTAGGGCATCTTTGTGGTCCCACAACCTTGTCACTCTAACTTTAAAAGGATCATTCAAAGAGCCATATTCTCTTAGGTTTCTTAGGTCTAGGGTATCCCTTATCAAGATATATCCATAATCCCTAGGTCTAGGTTTTCGTTAGCCCTTCATGGAGAGCCATACATCTTGCTTCTTAAACAAGTAATCCCTATCATTTGAGCCTCTCCTTTGAATAGGCTTTTAAAATCACTACCTCTCTATTATTGATCTATCATTCCTAGTGATTTCCCTTGTACTGGAACTCCTCCCATCAGTGAAATTTTGTAAAGAGCAGAGAGCTTTAGCTAAGGTGACAGTGGGCTATTGCTCCATCGTTGCCACTTGGTCTAGTTTGGAAGCCCTCCTAAGACCCCTGCTAGATTGAGTGGTAACATTTTGACGTCATTGTCAGGGACACGAGACGTGTGCCTTATTCCCTTACGACATTATTGATATATCAATTTGGCGACTCCATTGGAAGAACGAAGCCCTAGTTCTTCACTGAACTTCAAAGTTAATGCTTGTAGGGTGAAGCAAGCATCTATCAAGGCATTTGGATTCACCCTAGAAACTCCATTTTAATCCTAATATGCAAAATCATGAAAAATGGCTTATTGTCAAGAAGAGAATACCCTTGGTTTTCCATTTGCAAAACTCAATGATTAAGACTTTCAAGAACTATAAAACACTGTGGACCATTGTGTTGAGTTCTATGAATATTCGATGGAGAATATGGACAAAGATTTCATACTCATCAGCTCTTGTTGAGTTTGCTAGCCACACCTGTGCTTTCAATTTCCTAACTGATCTTGTCAATGAAAAATATTATAATCAATCACAAAGCCCCATAGAATCTAATCAATTGAGTGATCAGGGTCACTCTGAAGAAGATCCAAATATAGGGGACCTTCACAAGAATGAGGGATATATGGAAGGATGGAATGAGCCCAAAGGTCATGGTGACCATGATCCCATGGAGGACCTCCAAGCTGGAAGTTTGGGAATTGGGAATGAGCATGGCATAAATGAAGGCCCCATTGATGTCCATAAGGATGAATATGAAGAAGTGAGGTCTCTCATTCAAGAAAGGGATCTTGAAGGTATTGATATTGTAGCTCCCTGGGAAGATGACATTTCTGATTTGTTATGGATTAATGAGGGAAAATGGGATGTGGGCAACCATCATTTTGACAGTCACCCTATCTATGATACCGACAAGGAAAATGTGGTAGAGGACGGTTTTCCCATTCACACTTGTGAAAAGGAAGATCATTGTTTTCCCATTCATGAAGAAGGTTTGTAGGAAGTGGATGGCCCCATCTATGAAATTGATGATGACCCCGAAGAGAGCCCTACTTTCTCTTGCTTTCTCCAAGACCCCAAAAACTCATTATCTATGAACCCTTGCTTTTCCCATTCTCGTAACATCACTAATATTGATGAACCCTTTCCCCCTCCTGAGTATGATATTGAGGAAGAGCCACTCATTCGACATATCCCTTCCTCCCAATCATACCCTCAGGATTGTAAGCACACAAACATTGCCCCTCTCCAATGTGATCATCATATTGAGCAACCTATTTGTTGTGTCCCTCCATCTCCTCGATCCCCTTTTCCTTCCCGTCGTGACCTTGTGGCGACCACGAAGCATAATATTATGAACAATGATCGTAATATGGAATTCTTGAGCTTGGTCATCTATTCTTCCATTTTGTGCTTGCAAGAGAGGCTCCGAACCTATAATTTGGTATCCTTCCCCTCATACAGGACTCTGTTCTATACCATATGGATATCATATTTTCCCACCCCCCACCTGCATCAGCCATATGATAGTCTCTATGTTGGCTTTTGGATTTATTGCATGAGTAATCATATTGACGAAAACTCTTATATTGATATAATGACATATTGGTTGCATTGGTTGTATGACTACACTTAGCATTCAAATAATGTAACCATTGCATGTTAGGGTAGGTTGCATTGCATGCAAATTTTTCGCATTAGAACTAACATCATGTGATATTATCATGCTAGATTAGATGCATTTACATTAAATTGCATTTAGAATAAATTTTTATTTCCTTTTTATTTTTTTATGGCCTAATGCAAGCATGGGTGACCATAAGATGCGACAAAAACATGTTGCCATGTGTGTTTGGTCTTTGACATGTGCAGGTAATAGGTTTGCGGTCCCAAGAGATTGTTGGTGTTCTCATGACCTCCTTGTTCGAGTACGTTCGTGCACTCTAGTGAGAGATCATGTCCCAGTTGGAGCCATATTTTACCCACCACCTGTGCATGATATCCATAGGGGAACATTTTTCTCCTAGATGGTCCTCAGTTGGTAGCCAACAACCACTTGCAGCCACCAGATAGCTTGATGTGCCACCATCTCCGCCACCAGAGCCAGTAATTATGCCCCTCGCCCATATGTCGTGATCATATGTTTGAACGTGGGCCTTCCAACCCCAAAGGTATGGACTTTTCATTATGTAGTTGGGTATTTTTGCTTACTAATCATGAACACTTTTGGGCATGGAGTTCAGCGGAAAGAGTGGGCTTGGTTTGTACTCGTCTCCTCTATCCAATTTGACGGTTAGCCTTGTATCCTAGTCTTGTGGGATCTCCTTTATTGGCTACTAGCTTTAGGGGTGGCACTACATGGGAAACCCCGATTTTGGTTGCGTGGTCTCCCTTGCCTGACACCACATACATCATTCCCCTTGGCTAATTATAACCCCTTTTCATATATTTCCCATCCGGGTGCACATTTGTCCCCTGGGTGCACAAGGATTTGTGAAAAATTCATCTATTGCAGTGACTAGAAATTATTCTCCTAACTATAAATTTTATTATGTAGTTTATTTGCTACGGCAAACAATAAATACAATCACAACTGCAATTTTCACCATAAAAATACTGCGGAAAATAAAATACTGGAAACTGATAAATTCTATCACACACACAAGAATTGTGACACCGTTATTTTTGGACAATTGTCCCTGGAAAAAATCCAATGTGGGAAAACCGGTGTAGCAGTCGAAGGTTTTATTATTTATGCAACACCAGAAATTCAGAGTACAATAAAATGACACCAAACTGACGTTTTAATCTGAGAAAAAATACTGGCAAAACTATCAGAGGGATTTTATCCCCCTCCTCAAGCAATCCCGCAAAAATTTGAGCTTCATAATTGGCTCTAGAACCCTCTGTGTCAACCTTTTGCGCTGCTTCTGCGCAGACCCTACACGTACTCCCCAGAAACTACCTTTGATGTGACGTGTGGCCTCTTGCTGCCACTGGAAGTGATTCTTCTGGCCTCCTGGAAATTTTCCTGGCCTCTAGAAGCTGAATCGACCCTCCTTCTGGTTGAATCAAACTGCCTATCTTCAGGCACTACGCAGTCCCAGTGCTGCCTCTTGAGGAATATTTTCGGCCTTCTCTTTTGACTCTTCTAGAACTGGAAACTCCTCCGGAAATTTGCTACTCTACCCCTCTGCCACCTACAACTCGACCTCTGACTCGATTTCTCCTACTAAATCACCTGCACTAGAAAATCGAACTGTCTAGATCACTGAATATCTGCACTAGTGTATTCTCCATCTACCCATCGACTCCTTATAATCCTCTGTTGGAGCACCAACGGCCAAGATTAGATCTTAATCAAGGGCCCAGATTAATCTTTTGTCAATCCATGTGAGTTTCTAGAGAATTTTCACCTTGACTTAATTAATTTTGATTAATTAACCATATTCCTTAAGTTTAGACTTAGGAAATATTTAAAAATCGGCTAATAATCTAATTAGGCCATCTCTAAGTGGAATTTCCAGAAACTATTTCTGGGTTTTGGAGATCTCATGTATTCTAGCCTCTCCACCAAGTTTCGTGACTAGAACACATCCGATGTTACAAAAACTAACACTCCCTCTTAGCGAGGATTGTCTTATAGTGTTGCACACCCTGCTACAACACTGTCTCTATTTCGTCTCTTGTCATGTTGTTGATGTTTGCCTACTGCTGCCCACCAACTACTGCACAACTCCGATGTTGCATTTGTGTTGTTGCTGACCCTACTATACTGCTACCAACATTGCAACTGCAACTAGAAGATAGTGAAGTTCCCCCGTTTTATCTCAGTTTGAGAATTCATCAGTGTATCCTCCATAATGCCATGCTTGACTCTGGAGCTTCTCATAACCCGATGCCAAAGGCAATAATGGAAAATTTGGGCTTGGATATAACCCGACCTTATCATGATATTTACTCTTTTGATTCTGGTCTTATAAAAGACTTGGTAGTTTCGCTTTAGCAAATTCCTGCTAAAAATGTCTTAATGGATGTGGCAATAGCTGATATATCTCCGCGGTATGGCATGATGTTGTCAAAGTCATGGGAAGCAAAGTTAAGAGCTACTTTGCAATTGGATTTCTCTTATGCCACCATCCCGATTTTTGGGCAACTAAGGAAGTTGTACCGAGAGACAAAAATGAAGTATATGATCACCAGTAAAGAGAAACCAAACAATCACCCTATCAATTCTGTACATACTGATCTTGAGTCCTTTATTTTATTTAATGATAGTGGTTTTGATGATTTAGATAGTCAGCTTATAGAAGTTGAGGAAATTCCAGAAATTTCAACTAGTGTCCGAGCAGTTTTAATTGAAAAACAAGGCAATCAGCCTAGTACTTCAGAGCAGATATCAGAAAAGTCAGAAAAAAGTACAGAACAAGTTGAAAAAGTGGCCCAAAAGGGAGAAACAAATCAGATTGCAGAATTCCAACTTCCTGATGATGAGAATGGTCTTTGGACCATGGATTTCGACGGTGCCTTAGGGAAAGATGGAGCAAGCATCGAAATCTGGATCTGTAGTCCAAATCATCAATCAGGTAAAATTCCAAAAAATGTGAGATTGTGTTCCTATAAATTAGCATTCGATTGTTCCAATAAATGAGCTGAGTACGAGGCATTCATCATAGGCCTCAAAGTTCTGAAAAAGTTTGGTGCAAAAAGAATTTTTGTTTATGGCGACTCCGAACTTGTAATCAAACAGGCAAAAAGGGAATATCAGGCAAAGCATCCAAGGATGAGAGCATATAGAAATGTTGTACTTGACATTCTTAAAATGTTTCCTGAATACACATTGTCAGTCATACCAAGAAGTCAAAATCTTATGGCAGATTCGCTTGCTATAGCAACAACTTTAAGATTCCCACATTTTCTAATAAGAAGTTTGAAATTCGTGTCAAACACCAACCAGTTGTTCCTGACAACTTGAGGTATTGGAAAGTGTTATGGGATGACAAACAAGTGAATAATTTTCTGCAGATGGAAATGTAGAAATTTCTGAATCTTATACTTTATGCAGAAATTATTACTGTTAATCCGGTTATGCTCCTCCTACTTATGCAAGTTATTAACTGAATAAATTCAAGTTAAAATCGAAGCAAAACACATAACAAATCTCTACCAATCCAGATCATGAATAAGCACATGCACACATTGACAAAGTGACACAGTTATTCTAGACAAATAATCCTCCGAAAAACCCAATGTGGGAAAATCGGTCTATGGCTGCTGGAGGGTTCTATTATTAAGAATATTTCTGAATACACAAATCTGGGTTCCAGATCTGGAAAACCCGACAGAGAAAACACTAGATCTACAGCTCACTAGCTGATCTAGGACCAAAATATTGACTGATCCACACCCTCAAACGGGATTTACAGAACTTAGCCAAGATTATGGCCTAGAAACCCCAGCGCTGCCCCTGAAAGCCTCTGCGTTAGCCTCTTTAGTCCTCCAAACCCTCAGCGCTGCTCCGGAAGGGACTGCATTACCCCGGACTGGGTGACGCAGTCACTACACTGCCCCTGAAGGGTCTTTGTGTAACCCCTGAGGGTTTCCTGCTGAAAATCACGTTGTCCTTGGAGGAACTGCGTTTTCCTTGCTGTTGTTGTTGCTGACTTCTTCTGCGCTATCCTTGAGCTGATCTCTGCCTCTTGTGTATTCTAGACCCCAGGATCAGATCATCCCCTTGGCCTAAATTCCCCTCTGCAGTTGAAACACTTCCGAGTATTCTTAGCAAACCAGCCCTAGAATCTCAGCTTAGCTTCAGTGCTCTGCCTCTGTGTGTCTTTACAAATGACCCTGTTGACCACACTTTGTCAATAACCCCATAGTAGTACACCCCCATTTTTTCAAATGGGATTCATCATGTTCGACATGTTCACGCCATTCAAATTTCATCATCAGTTGACAATTTTATAAATGATGTAAACCCATTATGCATGTTTATGATGTAAATGATCTAAGTAAAACCACTATGTATGTAACAACCTAGGTAAGCCTAGTATTTTGGTGATGATTTCTATCCTAGGAGGTTTTTTGTCTTACTGATTCATTTGTGTTTCTCAACACAAGTGATCGGCAGAGTTTTCCCCTCCAGCCTCACCCCAAAGCTAGGGTGGATTTTGTCATCAAGATGCTAAGTGAGTCCTAGTGTTTTCTATCGAGTCTTTGTAAAAGTAATTTGGGAATAATCCTAGCTAATTGGCTAGATTATTTTATTACAAGCTACTTGGTCTACTAGATCATGGTTTGAGTCACAGAATTGGGTAGCTGTTTGAGGGTCTATCGCGAATGGGTATTCCCCCTTTATGTGTCTAAATGTATTTATCTTATGTAAAGAAAGTTGGAAAAATAATTAAATCCCCTCTCAGTCAATTAATTAAATTTTCTGGCCAATTTAAATTAAAAATCCTAAGCCATAAATTTAATTAATTTTAAGTCCTATGTGAGTTAAAATTCTTCATAGGCAAAATTCGTGGGTTCTTAAAAAATAAATTTTTAAAGGTCCCAAGCCAAGGGAATATTGAGAATTTCAAGAAATTTTGGACCCTTGGGCCTTGGTGTTTAAGTCAAATTCAAAATTTTGAGGTAATTAATTCAAAAATATTTTTTTTGAGTCAATTAAAATGGAATTAAATGATAAATTCGAATTTCCTCAAAATTATAATTTCGACGGTCCAGATTAAAAGGTAATTAAATCTTTTTCGACGGTCGAGATTATTTTGACATGGATCAACCGAACTAGCCATTGGAGATTTTATCTTATAAATTATAAGTCTTTGTATGTTATTTGCATCCTGTTGACCACGCTTTGTCAACGACTCCATAGCAGTACACCCCAATTTTTTCAAATGGGACTTATCATGTTCAAGGCTCATGTCATCCAGATTTCATCGGCAGAAGAAATCTGAGGAAGTCTTCGGTTGGACCAGCCGACTCTCAATAAACATAAATCTGAAAAGCTCATTATTTGTTAAATTCCAAGTCTATCTTACGAAATTGGTGGTTTTGCAGGATTTTCTAAGGCTTGTGCCTCTCCTAAAAAATTTAAATCTCTGAAAATTGTGCTAAGATGGATTCAGATCTGACCATGAGGGTTTTAAATCTGTAAACTAGTTTGTATATTTGTAAATTTTTCTAGACTGTAAGGGTTTAATCGTTTCTTGGTATGTGTATTTTCAGATCTGACTGGTTTCTTGCAGGTTCAGAGTTCAAATCGGAAAAAAAATTTAGATCTAAGGCAGATCTAGCCTCCAAAGGCCAGATCTGGCCTCAAATCCTTACTGTGGACGAATCTGGGCGATATTTGATTTAAGGGGCATAATAAATCTGAGTTTGCAGGCAGAATTCTTTTAATTCGAAAAGAGAAATTTAAAAGTACGGGGTTTTATTGGAATTTGATCTGTTTCTGGCATCCTTTAATTGCCCAGCTTCTCTGTCTTCAACGTTGCACCTTTGATCTGCATCGACCCCCTTTTCTTTTCGACCTCGTTTCTCTTATGCTCCTTAACCATCGTTTTGTCATACGTTTCCCTTGCTGACAGATACTTTTCGTATTTTCCGCCCTGCATTTTTTCTCTGCCTCTCGAATTTTCGTTGTCCATCGACCTTCTCCCATTGCATTGCCGTCCAACTTACATTCTTCTCATTTCATTTGCTGCATTGAGCTTTCTCCTCAGCTATCATCGCAATTCCCTTCTCCCATCCGCTCAACCGTCCCTCATACAGTGGATTTCTATCTCTGCCTGTTGGATCTTTTTCGCCCTCAGCTCGAAGTTTCTCTCTGCCTCCGAGCCACGTCGTCGACCTCCCTTCCGTCGTGCTCCATTCCGTCCGGCATCCAAACTGCAAAACGACAAGCGACAAGCTCGCGCTCACATCAAAAAGAAAAAGAAAAAAAAATCGAACCCGCGTCCATAACCTGGCTCCTCGACCTGCAAAACAAGAAAAATCAAAAAAAAAAACACAAACATACATTACATATGCGTTAATTCTTTTTTTTTTAGTGCGGGTTCGTTTTTTTATTTGTTTCGTTTAGTCTGACATAGTGTTAAGTTTAGATTTTCATTTTTTCGTTTAGTCTATGATAGCGTAGGTTTAGATTTTAGGTTTTGATTTTTTTTGTTTAGTTTAATTTTAGTTTTAGTTTGGTTTAGATTTAATTTAATGTCAAGTTTAACTTTAGCTTTTAGTTTAGGATTCAAATTTTTAGATTTTAAATTTTAATTTAGTCCTAGTTTAATTTTAACTTAGTTTTAAATTTTTTGGTTTTAACTTAGATTTAGATTTTTTAATTTTAGATTCAAAAAATAATAAAAAATATCAAAAATCCTAAAAAAATTTAGAAAATACAAAAATATAAAAAAATTTCAAATTTTCCATAGTCAAGTGCGCTAAATTTTTATCTGAAGTTTGATAGTGGATCATTTTAATTTTCGAACTGGGTTATATTGGAATATCTTAATTTCGGAATTTTTTTCAAAGCATCTGGCAATCTCATATTATTGTGAGTTCAAGTTATTCATGATTGTGGTGTTTTCAATTGAATATCATTGTGATCAATCGTGTTTTAATACGCAGCAGTTAATCGTCATTTGCTTGTTTGTAATTTGCATAACGGGATCTTGTTTGACTCCATAAGGCACTGGTCTTAAACGTGAAATCTGATTTAGATCTGTGGAATCTCGTTAATTTTATCAAGTATTTGATGTTTTAGCTGTGTCTCCTGGATTCTTCCTCTTCATTTTTAATAGGGTCTACCTCCCTTAGTTTGCAAGGAGATAGCTTAAATAGAGAGATTGAGGATAAAGGTGACAGCCCCCAATCTGAGTCGTTGTCGCGGTGCCTGGACAATCCATGCGACAACATTTTTTGGCGCCGTTGCCGGGGATAGAGTTTTTTCTGTCCTTGGTCTTAACGACATTTTATAATCTTCAAATCTTCTTTCGCCATTCATTAGCCTGTCACAAGGGATCACATTTTCTGGCGTCTTTTCATCCCTTCATATTTTCATCGTCTTATCACTAATCATTTCATCATCGTATCTTTAGCACCTAGACATTTCGGTTGGCTTCTTGTTTGGGTGGCGACTCCACTTAGTCATCTATTTACTCCCAGACAAGAATCCCCCCCTGATATCCATCTGCTATCTCTCGATTATTTCTTCTGTTTTAGAATCAGTTTCATGTTCAAGTGGCGACTCCAATTCTTTCATTTCTTACAAGAGTTCCTGCCAAGAAGTTCGCTTCTTGAGGACCTTTTAACTATTCTTGAACACGGATCTATTTCTAAAATCCTAAAAACGATATCATGGATGTTTTTGCCCTGTGTAATTTTGCTAATATTCAGGGTTATCCCCATGATGTTCCTCAAATGGATAAATTACCATCTTTTCAAGGAAATGATGCAGTTAGTGTTAAATCTCATTTGTTTTCTTTTACTAACTGGTGGAATAGATTTGCAGTTGCAAAAAATAATTTCGAGGATGTAAAGATTAAAACTTTTGTTCTTACTTTTGGTGAGGATGTTGCTGAATGGTTTGCGGAAAAACCTGATAATTCATTTGATACTTTTGAATCAATTGTAGCTGCCTTTAAGGAAAAATATGGTGATAAAAGGGAAATCAGTACCATAAAAAAGAAAGAAAATGAAACGACTGAAGAATTTAACAGGAGATTTAGTGGTATCCTTAGAGAAATATCTCAAACTCATAAACCTCCTGATGGATCTCTTCTGAATTTTTACATTGATGCTTTTGATTCTGATACTTCATATGAGTTAAGGCGAGCTAAAACTGCAAATTATAAGGCTTGTCAATTGTTAGTTGAAGAGCTTGAAAAAGATAAAAGGGCATCTAGGAAGTCTGAAATTCCTGGTTTTGATAGAGTTGATACTAAGTTAAAAGAACCTCTAGAAGATGATGATGACCCTATGAAAAAGTTAATGCAAAAGCTTGAAAGCATGGAGCTTAATCATGCTAAGGAAATAAGTGTCTTACAAGCTAGGTTGGTTCAAATGGAAAGGGCTCAAATGCAGAATTCCCAACCTAGAAATAATAATGCTTTGCAGGAAAGAGGCCTATCTAATGAGCAGAGACCGACAAATCAACTTGAGTTTGCAAATCTTGTGGATGAAGCTCCGCCTTATTGTAGAGCCTGTAATGCTCTTCATGAAGAGGTTACTTGCCATGTTGTTAAAAGAATCATAGCTAGTAGAATAGCAGGGTCGAGCCATCAAATTAATGTTGTTGGTAAGGACTATCACATGCATATAGAAGATCATCAAAGTCAGGTTAAGGAACCAACTCAGATGATTAAGGATGTGCAACCCAATCATACGCAAATGATTCAAAACATGGAAGCTAACCAAATCAATCTTCAAAATAAGATAACTTCCATGGAAGCAAGTCATGCACAGGAAATAAATGTCATGGAAAACAGGTTAAAGATAATGAGAATTAATCATTCTAATCAGATGTCCATCATGGAAGCAAGACACACCCAGGAAATGACTACCATAAAGGAAAATCACTTGTTGGAGATGAGTTCCATACAGAAAAGGTTGGAAAAAATGGAAAAATTACATATACAAAAGTTTCAGCCTAAATTTGATTATGAAGATTCATCAACAGATCATAAGACTTCTTGTCTACTAAAGCCATTCCCATCTCATCACACGGAGGATTTAACTATGGTTTCAAAGGATGTTGAGAAAGACCAAGCTTATGTGTCACCATTGACAGGGTATATCCAGAATAATATTGGTCACACTCCAGGTTCTTCAGATATTTTGTACAAACATCTTCAAAATGAGGACAAGAAATCTACAGTGGTTGTAATATTCCCAATTAGCTTTGCTAATTGGAATATTGCATTTTTGTGTTATTTTGCTGCTTTAGATAGGAATAATAAATAAAGTGAGAAATAAGAGGGGTCACCTCACTTTAGTCACCTCACTTTATAATAAAGTGTTCTTTTTTTCCTAGTAGCTTGACGTTGTAACTTAGAGAGGGGGCCTTGGGGGTCCACGTGGATATGATGGAGGAGACATAAGGTTAACCCAAGGTAAACTGCGCAGATCCAGGGTGAGTTGAGTTTTGGAGGGAGATTGATGTTATAAAAGGAGAGGCTCTCACCTCATTTGAGGATTCATGATTTGATATTCTTATTGATAGCTGGACTCTTGTCTGCTTCAGCACGCCGGTTGTTTAGTCGGTCTGCAGCACTGTTTAGTGCACGAGTGTCTCCGGTCGGAGATCTCACCCTTAGCCTCAGGGGACTTCGAGTGCCTGCCCTGGTAAGGTTTTTCTGGTTTCACCCTTAGCTTCGGGGGACTTCGAGTGCCCGCCCTAGTGAGGTTTAGGGGTCCATATACTTTTCGCCCAAAGAGGGCAGCGCAGCAGCGTTGTGCCAGCCACACATATTCGAGGAGGGAGAAAGCCCTCAGGGTTGGCCACAGAAAGAGAAGGAAGGATTATTCTGAAAGGAGAAGGACGCCGTCTCATCCGGAGAGGACGCCCATCCTTCCAATGTGGAGGACGCCTGCCCCAAGGAGACATCCTAGCCTTGTGTCCGGCATAGAAAACTGTGGGGCCGTTTGGGAGTGTATGACGCCGTTCAGCTCCTAGAGGTGAGACGCCGTCTACTGGGAAGGTAAGGGTTGCAGATCTGAAGGTTTATTGCTAGATCCAGTTGTGGGAAGGATAGATCTTGCAGATCTAGTCTTGTATGTTGCAGATCTAGTCTTGTATGTTGCAGATCTGGAGGTTTAGCACTAGATCCAGCTGGAGGAGTGACAGATCTGAGGAGATATTGATAGATCTAGTCTAGATCTGAAGGGATAACACCCGATCTAGCCCTAGAGGCTGTAGATCTGAGGAGATAGTTCCAGATCTAGTATAGATCTGAGGGTTTGACATCAGATCTGATATTGGAGGACGCAGATCAGGAAGGGAAGGACGCAGATCTGATTGGAGGCTTCAGATCCATCAGGTGGGACGCAGATCTGAAGAGCAGGCTATTGTGAGAGGAGCTCATCAGCGTTTTTCCAGTATTCTGTAGCAGGTTCATCTGTCTGGAGGGTTGAGGGACTTGTGCTTCACCTGTTTCTGCGCTGTCACTAGCAGAGACAGCGTTTTCCATTTGTGAGGGTTTGCAGCTTGAGATCAGCCCCAGTACCAGCGCAGTTCATCTTCAGTCTTCAGAGCAGCTAGGACGCTGTCCTTGTTGCAGCCATTTTCTTGTATGAGAGGGTCATCACTTGCCTAGGGCAAGGATAGGTGCACTGATTCTGATTTACTCCTCTCTATGTACTTTCTGATTAATAAAATGGCTCAGTTTCTGGTATTATATGTGTCATGATTCAGTGATCTGGTTCAGTATTGTATTTTTTATATCTGTCTGGCATATTTCTGTTTATTACTGGTTATTCCCCCTTTGGGGATATTACAGTGGTATCAGAGCTTAGATCTGGCTCAGCCTGTGGTGCTAGCAATCTATGGCACCTAGGGGTCGCCCCACTCTCCTCGGGGGAAGCGATTCTGATTCAGAGGCAGAACGGAGGAATCCAATGGAGGCCATATTGTCAAAGTGGACGGAGAAGTTGACTGAGAGGATGGATGCAAAGATGGATGCATTCATGCAGGAGGTAACTAAGAAGGTTGCAGAAGGGACGCAGAAAGAGCCCCTTAGAGTCTTTCAGGTAGGGGAAGGATCGGGAGCGTCTAGTTGCATACCAGATGCTATTCCCATTGGGACAGCGCAGAAGACCGATTCCATGGACACGCGACCGACCATGCCTACTTTCCCGGTAGAGGAAGTGGAGCAAACGGCATCAAGAGATGAGGGTCCCGATCTTCATGCAGTTTGGTTTGCAGATTGGCGAAGCCTGGGGCAGGAATTCATGGATGCTCTCCCTTTCAATCAATATCTGCAGTTCCGAAGCGGCAGTAAGCCTCATGATCGAAATAAGGGACGGGGTTCCCACCGTGGTAGTAACCGTGCAGCCAGCAAATTTCATTTGCCGATGTTTGATGGGTCACCAAAGACCACAGCCAGGTCTTGGGTGGAGAAACTAGACCTCTATTTTCAGCTTAACCAGATGCCAGAGAAGGAGGCCATTAAGATGGCTGCATTACACCTAGAGGGTGAGGCCCAGAACTGGTGGTTTCATGGGTTGACAACACTGGGACATTCCACAGTGACTACATATGCGGAGTTCACCAGGAGGGTGGTGAAACGTTTTGATCAGAAGGACCCGGATCAGCCTTTCCTCGAGCTGACCAAGCTCAAACAGACAGGTAGTGCAGAGGCGTACATCTCAGACTTTTTGAGGGTTTCAATGATGGTACCTGACATATCAGCAGCTCGGTTGATCACGATGTTTGTAGATGGGCTGTCAGAACCACTTCGTGGTCTAGTCCGGTCAAACAAACCGGCTACCCTTCAGGATGCTATCAGTAGGGCCCGTGACCTACAAGATGTCTTGCCTAGGACTCGGCCACCTTATCCCCAGAGACAGGCTTTCCAGCCTAAGGGTAAGGACACGAGGGTTCCGCCTCCCAAGGCGAATCCCGGACGGGGACAGTATGATGATGAGGCTAGGAGAGAGCTGAGACGGAAGCGATTGTGCTTCACCTGCCAGGAGCCGTGGGCACCAGGACACAAGTGCACAGCAGGGAAGGCACATTTCATAGAGGTCTTCTCCGAGGGAAGTGGAGAAGAGGATGAGTTGGATGATGAGGAGGCAGGAGAGTGTTATGCAGCGCAGAGTGCTTTACCACCTCCACCACCCGATGCAGGAGAGGCATCATTTGCACCTACTGGGGGAGCTCTAGCAGCATTACGAGGAGTCCCCAAGTATCTGACATTGCGCGTACGTGGGACGGTGCGGGGACAGCGTGTCTCAGTTCTAGTTGACAGTGGGGCCACCCACAATTTCATCGATGCCCAGATGGTCGCACGGAGAGGCATACCCACGGAGAGCTTTGATGGGTTTTCTGTTTTGGTCCCAGGAGATCAGACCATGGCTTGTGCTCGATATGTACCAGAGTTATCAGTGACGATGGGCACCTATACTTTGGCTGATCACTTCTTTGTGGTGGACATTCCGGACACCAATGTGATATTGGGAGTGCAGTGGCTTATCACTCTAGGGAAGGTCACAACAGATTGGAAGGCCTTGGAAATGGAGTGGGATGATCCCAAGACGGGGAGGCATGAGAAGATCCGAGGACAGAACACATATCCGCCCCAGACAGTATCGGCACACAGCATGGATGCGACATTCCGCAGGGGAGATATAGAGTGGGCGGTCGAGTTGCGGGCTTCAGAGATAGTAGATACGGGAAGGGCGGTGCACCCTGATCTACAGACTCTTCTCGACAGGTATGCAGTAGTTTTTGGAGACATTCCACCAGGACAGCCACCAGATCGGGGGTTTGAGCACACGATCGAGTTGGAGCAGGGGATACAGGCAGTGATCACCACCCCTTATCGGCATCCCAAGGCCTATCGGGATGAGATAGAGCGGGCCATTCAGGAGCTGCTGGCCCTTGGACACATTCGACCCAACACCAGTCCTTTCGCTTCTTCAGTAGTGCTGGTGAAGAAGAAGGATGGCACATTACGCATGTGCATTGATTACAGAGCTCTGAACAAGAAGACTTTGAAAAACAGGTACCCCATTCCCAGGATCGATGAGTTGATGGACGAGTTGAGAGGGGCACGATTCTTCTCAAAGATTGATTTGAGGTCCGGGTACCATCAGATACGCATGAGGGAACAGGACATTCCCAAGACTGCTTTCAGGTGTCATTATGGGCACTTTGAGTTTTTGGTTATGCCATTTGGACTGACCAATGCACCTGCCACTTTTCAGTCTTGCATGAACCATATCTTCAGGGATCATCTGAGGAAGTTCGTGCTAGTTTTCTTTGATGATATTCTCATATACAGCAGGACCTGGGAGGAGCACCTCCAGCACATTGAGACAGTCTTGCGCATTCTGGAGGAGCAGCAGTTCTTTGCCAAACTCTCCAAGTGTGAGTTTGGATTGACAGAGATGTTGTATTTGGGACATATCATAGGAGTGGACGGAGTGCGAGTCCATGACGAGAAGATCCGGGCTATCAGGGACTGGCCAGAGCCGCGGAATGTGACAGAGTGTAGAGGGTTCATTAGTATCTGTACTTACTACAGGAAGTTCGTCAAGGGCTTCTCACAGCTTGCTGCACCCCTCACAGAGCTGACGAGGAAGGGGGCATTCAGTTGGACGGATACCGCCCAGCGAGCTTTTGATAAGCTCAAGGAGGTGATGAGTAGTTGTCCGATGCTGGCATTGCCCGATTTTACTCAGCCCTTTATCCTGGAGTGCGATGCATCAGGGGAAGGGATTGGAGCAGTTTTGATGCAGGAGGGTCATCCGATTGCATTCGAGAGCCGGAAGCTCCTTCCACATGAGAGACTTTATCCTATCTATGATAAGGAGATGTTAGCCATCATGCATGCATTGGCCAAATTCCGGCAGTACTTGGTAGGCGGCAGATTCAGAGTCAGGACAGATCATAACAGCCTGAAGTACTTTCTGGAGCAGAAACAGTTACAGGAGAGGCAGCAGAAGTGGATCAGCAAGATCCAGGCTTACGATTTTGACATAGAGTATGTCAAAGGGAAGAACAATGTGGTGGCAGATGCCCTTTCCCGTAGACCAGCCACATTATCCCTCATGAGCTTGGACGCTGATTGGAAGGCTCGACTACTGGTTGAGTATTCCAAGGATAGATTTGCATGCGAGGTGCTGGATGGACAGGTAGCAGATAGCAGATACAGGGTAGCAGATGAGGTCATCTATTACAGGGATCGGATCTTCTTGATTGAGGGATCTCAGCTCAAGGAGAAGATACTCCATGCCTCTCATGATTCACCATTGGCGGGCCATCAGGGGTTCACCAAGATGTACAGGGCCATGCGGGAGAGATTTGCATGGAAGGGCCTCAAGGAGGACGTACTCCAGCATGTCAGGGAGTGCGAGGTTTGCCAGCGGAACAAAGGGGAGATGAACCATCCCGCGGGGTTGTTACAGCCGCTTCCCATTCCTGAGGGGAAGTGGGAGAGTGTCTCGATGGACTTCATCACGGGTTTGCCCACAGTGCAGGGCAAGGACTGCATCTTCGTAGTAGTTGACCGGCTAACGAAGTATGCTCACTTCTTTGCCATTTCGGCACACTACACAACAGCACAGGTGGCAGAGTTGTTTTTCCGGGAGGTTTTCAGATTGCACGGTCTACCCAAGACCATTGTTAGTGACAGGGACAACCGCTTTATGGGAGGATTTTGGCAGGAGCTCTTTCGACTAGTAGGGACTGAGTTGACACCGAGCACCAGCTATCATCCCCAGACGGACGGGCAGACAGAGATAGTTAACAAGTGGCTGGAGGGCTACTTGCGTAACTATGTCAGTGGGCAGCAGCGAGCATGGCTGAAATGGCTACATCTGGGCGAGTACTGCTACAACACAACCCATCATATGTCTATCGGCATGACACCGTTTTATGCGTTGTATGGATATCATTCCTTGTCTTTTGTGGATGTGATGTTTGGGGTTAGCAGGGCTCCACGAGCCAAACTATGGATCCAAGAGAGTCAAGACATCCTTCGGACTCTCAAGGACAACATAGCCACCGCACAAAATCAGCAGAAATTATATGCAGACAGGGGCCGAGTGGAGAGACACTTTGAGGTAGGGGATTTGGTCTACTTGCGGTTACAGCCATACCGCCAGTCTTCACTCAAACAGAAGGGGGCAGAGAAACTTAAGCCTCGTTTTTATGGACCATACAGGGTGATTCGTAGGATCGGACAGGTTGCATATGAGTTGGAGTTGCCCCAAGGCAGCCGGATTCATAACATTTTCCCTGTATCATGCCTGAAGAAGGCACTGGGCCAGCATGTGACAGTCACCGGGGAGCTACCTCCGACAGATGATGAGGGGCACTTGGTATTACAGCCAGAGGCCATTATTGACACCAGGGAGAGACAACTGCGTAGCAGGAAGATCAGAGAGTTCCTGGTGAGGTGGAAGAATCTGCCAGATGAGGATGCCACTTGGGAGGATGAGAAGATCTTGCAGCATCCCTCACTTCAGTTGCTTGAGGACAAGCAACGTTTTGCCGGGGGAGACTGTAATATTCCCAATTAGCTTTGCTAATTAGAATATTGCATTTTTGTGTTATTTTGCTGCTTTAGATAGGAATAATAAATAAAGTGAGAAATAAGAGGGGTCACCTCACTTTAGTCACCTCACTTTATAATAAAGTGTTCTTTTTCCTAGTAGCTTGACGTTGTAACTTAGAGAGGGGGCCTTAGGGGTCCACGTGGATATGATGGAGGAGACATAAGGTTAACCCCAGGTAAACTGCGCAGATCCAGGGTGAGTTGAGTTTTGGAGGGAGATTGGTGTTATAAAAGGAGAGGCTCTCACCTCATTTGATCATTCATGATTTGATATTCTTATTGTTAGCTAGACTCTTGTCTGCTTCAGCACGCCGGTTGTTTAGTCGGTCTGCAGCACTGTTTAGTGCACGAGTGTCTCCGGTCGGAGATCTCACCCTTAGCCTCGGGGGACTTCGAGTGCCGGCCCTGGTAAGGTTTTCTGGTTTCACCCTTGGCTTCGGGGGACTTCGAGTGCCCGCCCTAGTAAGGTTTTCCTGAGTTCCATCTTTCAGTTCCAGCAGCAGAGCAGCAGCAGTTTCTGAAGCATATCTGTGGAGGAGAAAGCCCTCTTGTGGCTGCGCAGAGCAAGAGAAAGAAGGACGCTGATTCTTGAAGGAGAAGGACGCTGTCTCATCTGGAGAGAGGACGCTGATCCTTGCAGGAGAGGAAGGACGCTGTCCAAGGAGGACGCAGTTCAGGATTGGCAGAGAGAACGCTGTTTTGGGAGGCAGAAGGACGCTGTCTAGCCCTAGAGTGAGGACGCTGTCCATTTCTGAAGGTAAGGGTTGCAGATCTGAAGGCTTATTGTTAGATCCAGCTTTGGGAAGGATAGATCTTGCAGATCTAGTCTTGTATGTTGCAGATCTAGTCTTGTATGTTGCAGATCTAGTCTTGTATGTTGCAGATCTGGAGGTTTAGCACTAGATCCAGCTTGAGGAGTGACAGATCTGAGGAGATATTGATAGATCTAGTCCAGATCTGAAGGGATAACACCAGCTCTAGCCCTAGAGGCTGTAGATCTGAGGAGATAGTTCCAGATCTAGCATAGATCTGAAGGTTTGGCAGTAGATCTGGTATTGGAGGACGCAGATCAGGAAGGGAAGGACGCAGATTTGATTGGAGGCTTCAGATCCATCAGGTGGGACGCAGATCTGAGGAGCAAACTATTGTGAGAGGAGCTCAACGGCGTTTTCCAGTATTCTGTAGCAGGTTCATCTGTCTGGAGGGTTGAGGGATTTGTGCTTCACCTGTTTCTGCGCTGTCACTAGCAGAGACAGCGTTTTCCATTTGTGAGGGTTGCAGCTTGAGATCAGCCCCAGTACCAGCGCAGTTCATCTTCAGTCTTCAGAGCAGCTAGGACGCTGTCCTTGTTGCAGCCATTTTCTTGTATGAGAGGGTCATCACTTGCCTAGGGCAAGGATAGGTGCACTGATTCTGATTTACTCCTCTCTATGTACTTTCTGATTAATAAAATGGCTCAGTTTCTGGTATTATATGTGTCATGATTCAGTGATCTGGTTCAGTGTTGTATTTTCTATATCTGTCTGGCATATTTCTGTTTATTACTGGTTATTTCCCTTTGGGGATATTACAGTGGTCTCATTGCTAACATCACAACTCACTCAGAAGAAGAGAAAGAAGCAAAAAAGAAGAAGAAGTAAGTGGTTTGATTCGTCTGATGGTCGAGAGGAGCTTGACATTCGGATAAGACAGAGTCCTACAATTAGCAAGATTGGACATGGCACATCTGAAAAGCAGCCTACAGACTTGCCTGAAAGTAGGCAAATGCTCAGCATGCACTATATTGAGCACATTTGATGCCACAGGGCATCCTTTGTATTGTATCTCTAACCTTACACCTTGTTATTTCAGCATTTCATTTTGCAGTTAGAGTAGATTTACTTTTCATGTTAAGTAGAATAATAAATAAAAGAGGAGCTTCTATTTTTCATGAGCTTAATGTTATATGATGATATTTGGATGGACACTACTTATGTAATCTTGTGTGTTGCTTGGATGCAGATTCTGGATTCTCACATTCCTTCAATAAAGCAACGTGTCCCCAAGTAGAGCCAGATGTTGACCACACTTTGTCAACGACCCCATAGCAGTACACCCCAATTTTTTCAAATGGGACTTATCATGTTCGAGGCTCATGTCATCCAGATTTCATCGGCAGACGACATTTTGTTATAAAAGGTGTAAATCCATTCTGCATGTAATGATGTAAATGATCTAAGTAAGACCGTCAATGTATGTAACAACCTAGGTAAGCCTAGTATGTTGTTGATGATTTCCATCCTAGGAGGTTTTTTGTCTCACTGATTCACGAAAGTGATCGGCAGAGTTTTTCCCTCCAGCCTCACCCCAAAGCTAGGGTGGATTTTATCATCGGCATACTAAGTGAGTCCTAGTGTATCTATCGAGTCTTTGTAAAAGTAGTATGAGCTACTTGGTCTACTAGATCATGTTTTGAGTCGCAGAATTGGGTATTTATTTGAGGGTCTATACAAATGGGTATTCCCCCTTCATGTATGTAAATGTTTTATCTCATGTAAAGAGGGTTGGAAAAATAATTAAAATCCCCTCTCAGTCAATTAATTAAGTTTTCTGGTCAATTAATTTAAAAAAATCTTAAAGCCAGAAATTTAATTAATTTAAGGTCCTAAATTAAGATAAAATTCTTTAAAGGCAAAATTCGTTAGTCCTTAAAAAATGATTTTTTAAAGGCCCCAGGTCAAGGGAATTTTGAGAATTTTAAGAATTTTTGGACCCTTGGGCCTAGGTGGTTAAGTCAAAGTCAAAATTTTGGGGTAATTAGCTCAAAAATAGTATTTCTGAGTTAATTAAAATGGATTTAAATCATAAATTCGTTTTTTCCTCAAAATTATAATTTCAACCGTCCAGATTAAAAGATGATCAAATCTGATCGACGGTCGAGATTATTTTGACGTGGATCAACTGAACTAGCCGTTGGAGATTTTGTTCTATAAATTTAAAGGTCTTTGTCAGTCTTGAATGATCCGATCTGGGATCGTGCACTTGTTCTTAGAAGCTCTTGTAAATTTTTTAGGAATAAAGCATAAAGACTTTGGGGTTACAAATTTTGATGTTCCTTCTCGGATCTATGTGGTAAATTATCTCTAAACTCTGCTACTTTGTTTTTGCATTTTATAGTTGATGGCCTTCATGGATTAATCTGCATACAGGTATCTTGTGCAGTTTTCTGGATTCATAAAATGGCATTTTGATTTTTCTAAAGGATCTCATGTTATTTTCTTAAATATCTATCAATCTAAGGTTTAGATCTAAGTGTGCAGGGAAATTTTTTTTAAGATTGAGCGTCTGGGGAAGTCTTCGGTTGGACCAGCCAACTCTCAATAAACATAAATCTGAAAAGCTCATTATTTGTTAAATTCCAAGTCTATCTTACGAAATTGGTGGTTTTGCAGGGTTCTCTAAGGCTTGTGCCTCTCCTAAAAATTTTAAATCTCTGAAAATTGTGCTAAGATGGATTCAGATCTAACCATGAGGGTTTTAAATCTGTAAACATGTTTGTATATTTGTAAATTTTTCAAGACTGCAAGGGTTTTATCGTTTCTTGGTATGTGTATTTTCAGATCTGACTGGTTTCTTGCAGGTTCAGGGTTCAAATCGGAAAAAAAAATTTAGATCTAAGGCAGATCTAGCCTCCAAAGGCCAGATCTGGCCCCAAATCCCTACTATGGACGAATCTGGGCGATATTTGATTTAAGGGGCATAATAAATCTGAGTTTGCAGGCAAATTCTTTTAATTCGGAAAGAGAAATTTAAAAGTACGGGATTTTACTGGAATTTGATCTGTTTCTGGCATCCTTTAATTGCCCAGCTTCTCTGTCTTCAACGCTGCACCTTTGATCTGCATCGACCCCCTTTTCTTTTCGACCTCGTTTCTCTTATGCTCCTTAACCATCGTTTTGTCATACGATTCCCTTGCTGACAGATACTTTTCGTATTTGCCGTCCTGCATTTTTTCTCTGCCTCTCGAATTTTCGTTGTCCATCGACCTTCTCCCATTGCATTGTCGTCCAACCTACATTCTTCTCATTTCATTTGTTGCATCGAGCTTTCTCCTCAGCTATCATCGCAATTCCCTTCTCCCATCCGCTCGACCGTCCCTCATACAGTCGATTTTTGTCTCTGCCTGTTGGATCTTTTTCGCCCTCAGCTCGAAGTTTCTCTCTGCCTCCTAGCCACGTCGTCAACCTCCCTTCCGTCGTGCTCCATTCCGTCCGGCGTCCAAACTGCAAAACGATAAGCGACAAGCTCGCGCTCACATCAAAAAGAAAAGAAAAGAAAAATCGAACCCGCGTCCATAACCTGGCTCCTCGACCTGCAAAACAAGAAAAATCAAAAAAAAAAAAAAAAAAACACAAACATACATTACATATGCGTTAATTCTTTTTTTTTTGTGCGGGTTCGTTTTTTGATTTGTTTTGTTTAGTCTGACATAGTGTTAAGTTTAGATTTTCATTTTTTTGTTTAGTCTATGATAGCGTAGGTTTAGATTTTAGGTTTTGATTTTTTTTGTTTAGTTTAATTTTAGTTTTAGTTTGGTTTAGATTTAATTTGATGTCAAGTTTAACTTTAGCTTTTAGTTTAGGATTCAAATTTTTAGATTTTAAATTTTAATTTAGTCTTAGTTTAATTTTAACTTAGTTTTAAATTTTTTGGTTTTAACTTAGATTTAGATTTTTTAATTTTAGATTCAAAAAATAATAAAAAATATCAAAAATATCAAAAATCCTAAAAAAATTTAGAAAATACAAAAATATAAAAAAATTTCAAATTTTCCATAGTCAAGTGCACTATATTTTTATCTAAAGTTTGACTGTGAATCATTTTAATTTTCGAACTGGGTTATATTGGAATATCTTAATTTCGGAAATTTTTTCAAAGCATCTGGCATTCTCATATTATTGTGAGTTCAAGTTATTCATGATTGTGGTGTTTTCAATTGAATATCATTGTGATCAATCGTGTTTGAATACACAGCAGTTAATCGTCATTTGCTTGTTTGTAATTTGCATAATGGGATCTTGTTTGACTCCATAAGGCACTGGTCTTAAACATGAAATCTAATTTAGATCTGTGGAATCTCGTTAATTTTATCAAGTATTTGATGTTTTAGCTGTGTCTCTTGGATTCTTCCTCTTCATTTTTAATAGGGTCTACCTTCCTTAGCTTAAATAGAGAGATTGAGGATAAAGGTGACAGCCCCCAATCTGAGCCATTGTCGCGGTGCTTGGACAATCCGTGCAACAACACATCCGATCCCTTGATCGTGTACTTGCTTTTGAAGCTCTCCTGTAATATTTTATGGAATAATACAAACGAAGACTTTGGGGTTTTATTTTGATGGTGGTGTTCCTCTTCAGCATTTTATGGTAAACTTGTTCTTTATATTCTGTTGGTGATTATTTTAAATGGATTTTTTATTAATGGCTCTTGTAGAGTAATCTATTGCACAGGTATCTTGCTTAGGTTACTGGATTTAGGATAAGAATATGAATTGGATTGAGTTAGCAGCTATCTCTAACTCTTGAAAATTTTATCTTTTATCTTATTTCTCTATTGATTTAACAGTTTAACTTTAAGTGTACAGAAATCTTTCGGATTTAGAATTGAACGTTTGGGGAAGTCCTCTACTGGACCAGCTGACTCCCAAGGAGATAAGATCTGAAGAACCCTCCGGATCTAATTCCCTTGGCTTATCTTAAATTCCATTTTTTGCAGGGTTTCTTCTAAGGCTTGTGCCTAATTACAAAATTTATCTTAACTTTTATTGAATTTAAAGTTAGATCTGGCTAGTAAGAGCCTTGGACCTTCAGATCTGGGAGCGAAGTTAGACTTATGCTCCTCAAATCTGACAGATCTGCAACTCTTATGCATAGATCTATAAATATATTATGTAGATCTATAATTTACATGTGTAGATCTGAAGTTGTGTAACATAATTTTGAATTCTAACATTTGGGTTTTTAGGATTTTCTCTATTTTATTGTACATATTGGTTTTTTTTTTTTTTTTTTTTTTTTTTTCACATGTGCAAGAATAAATCTGAAAAATCGGCCAAGGAAATCTTCAGATCTGAGCCAAATCTAGACCCTGGAAGGCAAGATCTTGGGCTCAATATTTGTTTGCAGGAATAGATCTGAAAAATCAACCAAAAAAATCTTTAGATTTGAGCCAAATCTAGACCCTTGAAGATGTATAGGTTTTTGACGCTAATTTTACAAAATTTTGGTCTCCAAAATTCTAATTTTCAAGCGGCAACATTAACCCAAAATTTCAAGAATTTTCAACGGTGGGATCTTCAAAGCCTTAGGCTAAGGGTTTGATCTCTAAACCCTTATTTTCTACAAATTTTATTACAGCAAGCAAATCACAAATAATTAGGCCCTAAAAACACATTTTGTAGGGTCAAAATTGTTTACAATTGCAAAATCTTCATTTTCAGAATTTTTGGCCATTTGGGCATCTTTAATTTTGCCTAGATTTGACTTTAAAGCTTGCTGGAAATTACTGCATAACTGTGAAAAATCAGATCTGAACATTTCTGATGCATATCCTAAATAAGGTCTAAAAAATTTGAATTTTCAGTTTTTTCAGCGAAACTTACTATTTTTAGACATAATGGGGATCATTTTCAGTATTTTCAGTTTGTTGATCTGTTATCAAGTTACTGCTGTTATAAACTTATCAGTTCTGAAAATTACTGAATCAAACTCTCTTAAAGCCTTAAAATTAAAATTTTCAAGTTTTAATATATTTTTTTGCTATTTCTGTAAGTATTTGGCAGCTATCTTGGGCAATATTATCTTGCTGATTTATCACTGTTTCACTGCTGAAATAAAAATATCATATCTCAAATTTCTTTTAATCAAGCCCTAAAAAATGATTTTTCTTCAAGTTCAACAATTTTTACTATTTTTAGTCATTTTGGGCATTGGTGCCGGTATCGTTTGTCTGCTGATCTATGGTTTAAATTACTGCTGTAATTTATATTTCAGATTTGAAATGCTGAAAAATATATCCTAAGTTTGACTATAGGAGACAATTTAATTTTTGGATCTGCATTTTAAGAACATCATTTAATCCATAAATTGCTTGATGAAGTGGTTTTAATAGCATTATACTTTCATGGTATATCTGGATGGATAATTACTGAGATTTAAGTGCTAGTAAATTTCATATGTTTCAGTTGGGTTTGATGATCATTGGCATCTGAGTTTTGGAACGTGTTCTATCAATTAAAATTGCCTAATGTTTAATTAACTTTTGTTTCATTTACTTGAATTATTAGATGTTTATTGAATACTAATGTTTGGGAAATCTTTTCAAGTAAGTGTGATTGATCTCTGATTTTGAGAGCTTTATTGTGGATCTGTATATCTTGTAATTGAGTAATATTGGCATCTTCATAATTGACACTCTCGCTTAAGTACTTAGTGGTTAGATCAGATTATTTATAATCTAAGTGCTTTAGGCTTTTTAACATTAACTCTCATCTTCGAAGCTTGCTTCATCTCGCTCCTTCAAACCGTTTTTTTTGCATTTTACATTCTACATTCTAAATTAACATTGCATCGCAGCAGTTTCTCATCAAGTACTTGGTTGTAATTTCCTTAGCAAGATAGTTGACTCCATAAGGCACTGGTATCAATCTTTCCAATTCAATCGAATCATTTAATCTTGCTAGATATTTTACAAGTATTTGATCGTTTAACTATGTCTCCCGAACTGGTTGGTTCCCGACGAGTTCTCCTTCATTCCATTTCCATAGGGTCTACCCCTCTTAGTCTGCTATAAGGAGACAACTTAAATAGAGAGATTGGGGATCATGGTGACAGCCCCCGATCTGAGCCGTTGTTGCGGTGCCTAGACATTCTATGCGACAAAAGACCCCAAGCCTTTCCTTTATATTTTTCTCGTTGACAAATCAACGACTATGATCAAATCTTGAATCAATGGCTAAGATTAAAAGAAAGCTTGATCTGTGTGACTTAAGACAATTTCATCACATGTTTAACTAAATTCAATTTAATTATTTAAGTTCCCTGAGTTTTAACTTAGGAAATACACTTAAAATAATTAATTAATTTAATATCTCCTAAATCAGATGAAATTTCCCAAATCCATTTCTGGGTCTTGTATTAGTTGTACTCTAGTCTTTCTTCAAAATTTGGGACCTAGAGCACAACTGATACTACCCCAAATACACAAAATCTCAATACTCCCTCTTAGCATCAAGGGTGTGCTCTAGCAATACATCACACTATGCATTACATGACTTTGAGTATTGGTTCTGTGCTGTTGAAGCATGGCCTGCTGCCACTCAACTTTGCACTGCTGCTGCCATTTTGTACTACTGCCCATGACTCTACCACTGCCACTGCAACTTCTGTACTGGAGCTCCCTCTCAATATGTTGTATCTGTGCTGCTCATAACATTGTCATTGTTGTTTTGTTGCACTGCAACTTTAGTTGTTGAGAGAAACAACTGAATCTCCTGCCCAATCTTTGACAAACAAGTCAGATGCGCTGCATCCTCATCACTAAAGCTCCATAGGCTATAGATCTGTGCTGGCATTTAAAAAATGATGCACAGCTATAGCTCTGCCTACGTAATCAGACTCCCTCTGCACTACTTAAGTCACATCAGCTCCTTGTGCTGAAATCTATCACGTTGTTGCTGTACTACGCTGTCCCTCTGAAGCTTTCTACGCTGCTGCAGCTCTGCACTGCGTAAGCAACACTGCTATGTGCTGCTGAAGTCACATCAGCCTCTGCGCTGTTGCTACTTCTACGCTGCTACTGCTTTGCTCTGCACTGCTCCTCCCAACCTTCAGATCTGCCTCTGCTTCTGCCTCATCTGTAATCTATGCACCCACTGCTCCACTTGTCTCGCTACTATCTTAAGGCAGTCATAGCTCGCATGTGATCCAAGAGATGAGCTACTCAAAGATCCCGCCACTCCTCCATGTAGCTCCTCTACATGTCCATGTCACCCCACCTCCGTGGTTCATGAGCAGTCATGGCTGCATCATCTCCTGACTCATCATCTCCCACCGCTGCCTTGGAAGAAGATACTTCCTTGTCCCTTTTCTTCTCTGGACAATGGCTGGCAAAATGTCCCATTTCACCACACTGGAAACACTTTATCTTTGAAAGATCCTTCTTCTTCTTTGGCTGCTTCTTTGATGCCAAGGTTGCATCTTCCTCATCTTCCTTCTTCACTTTGCTCAATCCTGGGCTGTGCTGCCTCTTGGTGAATCTGCGGAGTTCTTCTCGACGCCGGATTGACCACAAGTTGTCCCAATCTGGGAGGTCTGCTCTGCCCAAGATACTTTGGACAAAGGCTTCCCACTCATCCGTGACTACATTGAGGGCAGTCTTGACTATCACAGCATCATCCACCATTGCACCCATTGCAGTCAGCTGATCTCTAATTGACTGCAGTCTGAAGAGGAAGTGCTCCATGTCTTCTTCCTTGGTCATCATGAATGACCTCATTTGGGTCTCCAACAACATTTTTCTTTAGACAAACTTTCCCTCATACAGGGAAGTCAAGGCCTTCCTCATCTAGTTAGTTGTCTTCTTCTCAACTACGTGTGGTACAATATGGTCCTTGATACCATCCATTATCAACCACTTAGCATGCCCAGCAGCTTCCTTATGCTTCCGAAGGAGATCCGCATCTGTCGATGTGGCCAGAGTCTGCTCTGCATGGTCTCTTAGATTATATGCCTCAAGGACAATCAGAATCCTTGCCTTCCAAACTGAAAAGTTAGAGAGGCCATACAACCTACCTGATCACGCAGTCCATGAGGAGCCATCTACTCAGAATGTGTCGGAACTTCCTTTTCTCTTTGCTAGAGAAATGGATCTAAGGCCCTTGGTGAAACAGGTGCCTTCTGCTCCCTCTGACACTTGATTTCCCTCCTTGGAAATCTACCAAATCAACTATGATTCAGCTTCTTCTTTGATCCTCTGACCAAACTGTAAGTTTCCTTTCGCAATAAACTTTCTGAGAAGTTAATCTCCTCCCACTCTTTGTCACTTGTGGTAAGGCTAAAAAATTGAAGACTTCAGAATTTTAACTGCACCAGCCCTTCTGAATTTCTACAGCTTTTCTGCAGTCTTTTCTAGATCTGACAGATTCAGATCTGAATCACACTGGCTGGCTTCAGACTAAACCAACATTGTTTCTGAGCTACCTCTTCGCAGTAACTGTGTGGGCTTGCTAGGACACAGCGTTGGACAGCGTCACCCTTCCCTCTGCGTGAATCTACTCCTAAAAACTGCGTTGTCCCTTCAGATTTGCATTTCTGCTGCTTTTCCAAATGCTTTCTGCAGCTAGATCCTTCAGATTCTCCTGCTGGTGACCCTCCTAGATCTGCAATTGCTCCGATACCATGTAGAAATTTCTAAATCTTATACTTTATGCAGAAATTATTACTGTTAATCCGGTTATGCTCCTCCTAGTTATGCAAGTTATTAACTGAATAAATTCAAGTTAAAATCGAAGCAAAACACATAACAGATCTCTATCAATCCAGATCTAAAATGAGCACATGCACACATTGACAAAGTGACAGTTATTTCTGGACAAATAGTCCCCGGAAAAACCCAATGTGGGAAAACCAGCCTCTAGTTGTTGGCGGGTTCTATTATTAAGAATATTTCTGAATACACAAATCTAGGTTCCAGATCTGGAAAACCCAACAGAGAAAACACTAGATCTACAGCTCATTGGCTGATCTAGGACCAAAATAATGACTGATCCACACCCTCAAACGGGATTTACAGAACTTAGCCAAGATTAGGGCCTAGAAACCCCAGCGTTGCCCCTAAAAGCCTCCTGTCAGCGTCTGAAGTCCTCCAAACCCTCAGCGCTACTCCGGAAGGGACTGTGTTACCCCAGATTGGGTGACGCAGTCACTACGCTGCCCTTGAAGGGTCTTTGCGTAACCCCTGAGGGTTTCCTGCTAAAAATCACGCTGTCCTTGGAGGAACTGCACTGTCCTTGCTGTTTCTGTTGCTGCCTTCTTCTGCGCTGTCCTTGTGCTGATCTCTGCCTCTTGTGTATTCTAGACCCCAGGATCAAATCATCCCCTTGGCCTAAATTCCCCTCTGCAGTTGAAACACTTCTGAGTATTCTTAGCAAACCCGCCCTAGAATCTCAGCTTAACTTCAGTGCTCTGCCTTTGTGTCTTTACAAATGACCCCAAGCCTTTCCTTTATACTTTTCTTTTTGACAAATCAACAGCCATGATCAAACCTTGAATCAATGGCTAAGTTTAAAAGAAAGCTTGATCCGTGTGACTTAAGACAATTTCATCACATGTTTAATTAAATTAAATTTAATTATTTAAGTTCCCTAAGTTTTAACTTAGGAAATACACTTAAAATAATTAATTAATTTAATATCTCATAAACTAGATGAAATTTCCCAAATCCATTTCTGGGTCTTGTAGATCAGGTGTACTCTAGTCCTTCATCAAAATTTGGGACCTAGAGCACCACTGATGCTACCCCAAATACACAAAATCTCAATAGGAAGGTGAATTTGAAAATTCCTTTATTGATGAAGTATATGATAAAGATGATCAAGTGATCGAGGCTACTCAGGTTGATGTGTTATAGCTGAAAGATAATAACATTCCAAGGGGTCTTGTACCTTTGGAAGAGTTGTTCGATCAAGATGATGTTGCCAGAAAGCCGACCATGGTTCCTACCGAGAAAGGTGTTGAAGATGTGAATATTGGAATAGCAGATAATGGTTAAGCTGTCCAAGTCCTTATCTCCAGAGGTGAAAGATAAATGCATAGCTTCCTTGTCTGAATTTTTTTATGTATTTGCTTGGGACTATGCAGATCTGAAAGTATATGACAAAATTATCATCTAGCATACAATTCCGGTCAAGCATGATCAAAATCCCTTTAGACAAAAGTTGAGAAGAATCAACCCAAGGTTGTTGCCATCAATAGAGAAAAAGGTAAACAGGCTTTTTAAAGCTGGTATCATTGTTCCCATTAGATTTTCTTAATGGATGTCAAATCTTGTTCCGGTGAGAAAGAAAACAGGAGAAATCCATCTTTGTATTGATTTCAGAAACTTGAATAAGGTGAATTTAAAAGATAACTATCCCCTTCCTAAGATGGACCATATCCTATAGAGAGTGGTTGGATCCTCTCGAATGTCGCTTCTTGATGGATATTCGGGATATAATCAAACCTTAGTGGATAAGGATGATCAAGACAAAATTGCTTTCACGACACCTTGGGGCACATTCAAGTATGCTATAATGTTATTTGGGCTCAAGAATGCAAGAGCCACTTTTCAGCGGGCGATGGATATTGCCTTCACAAATGAAAAGGATGTTTTCCTAGTAGTGTACCTTGATGATTTGACAGTTTTCTCTCATTCTGATGATGAGCATTTATATCATTTCAGAATTGTATTTCAGAAGTGCAAGAAATTCGGGATTTCACTTAATGGCAAAAATGGTCTTTTTGCCATGGAGGAGGGCAAGCTTCTCGGCTATATCATCTCCAAAGATGGTATCTGTATTGATCCTTCTCTGATTGAGGCTATTCAGCAAATAGATTTTCCATGCAGCAAGAAGGAGATCCAAGCCTTTAATGGTAAGATGAATTTCTTGAGAAGATTTATTCCAAATCTTGTCGAACATCTTCGAGAGATGACCAATATGCTTAAAAAGGACAGTGAGGTAAGGTGGTCAGAGGATGCTAAAAAGTCATTTAATTCAGTAAAGTTTGCCTTAACAACAGTTCCTATTTTGATCAGCCCCGACTATTCCATTGGTTTCATCATATTTTCATTTGCCTCCAAACATACTTTGGCTCTTGTTTTGATGCAAAAGAAGGATAACATCGAGCAGCCCATTGCATTCTTCACCGTACCATTAGGGACGCTGCCCTTAGATATAACATCATTGAGAAACAAGCCTTGGCCCTAGTAAAGGCATTGAAGGACTTTCGAGTGTATATCCTTCATTCACACATTCTAGCCTATGTCCCTAATGCAACAATAAAGGATGTCCTTATGCAAATTGATCTGGAAGGTAAAAGAGGAAAGTGGATAGTAGCTATGTTAGAGTATGACTTCGAGATCAAGCCTACAAAGTTGATCAAAGGTCGGGGATTGGCCAAGCTCTAGCTGAATTCAATTTACATGCACTTGATATCAATCTCATTTCAGTTTTATCTCGATGAAGAAGATGATGGCTCACTCATGCAGGTATCAGAATTTTTTCTCTCATCTCCTTGGTATGCCGACATCATTTATGTTCTTCAGCATCTTAATCCTCCTCCAAACATGTCTAAAAGTAAGGGTAGGTCATTAAAGTTGAAAGCTTCCAAATACTGCATTTTAGACAGCGCTCTATATTGGAAAGACCAGGGAGGTGTCTTGCTGAACTGTTTGGTAGAAAATGAAGCCAAGGAGGTAATGACTGATTTCCATAAGGGAGATTGTGGAGGTCACTTGTTTTGGAAAACTACGGCAAATAAGGTGTTGAGGGTTGGTTATTATTGGCCTACTGCCTTTGCAGATTTATATAAAACCGTGATGAGTTGTCACGAATGCCAGATATTTCAAGGTAAGAGGAAGCTTCTCCCGCTGCCTTTGCATCCTATATCCGTGCAAGCTCCAATCAGCAATGGGGCCTTGATTTCATTGGAGAAATCCACCCTGCATCTTTTGCCCAACATAAGTGGATCTTGATGACTACCAACTACTTCACCAAATGGATCGAAGCGATCTTAACAAGGCAAGCTACAAATTTAGTCATTATTCAGTTTTTGGAGACTAATATTTTGTCTCGTTTTGGCTGTCCCCACAAAATCATTACAGATAATGCAGTTACATTCAAATCCAATAAAATGGTTGAGTTTTGCGAGAAATACAACATCAAATTGGGTCACTCGGCCACATATTATCTGCAAGGTAATGGATTGGTTGAATCTTCTAACAAATCTTTAGTCAACAATATAAAGAAGATGTTGGAGGCGAACAAGAATAACTGGCATAAGAAGCTTGTTAATGCTTTGTGGGCGACAAGGTGAGTAGTAAGAATTCAATAGGTATGTCTCCTTTTCAATTAGTATATGGAGTCAACACAATTTTCCCTCACTTGCAATCCCAGTTATGAAATTATTACAAGAAACAGGTAGTGAAGAGAATGATGTGCAGCGTCGGATCAATCAGATGATCCATCTTCAGCAAACCAGGGATGAGGTCTTTCAAAATACCTCAAAGCTTCATGAAAGGATAAAGAAGGTATATGACCGCAAGACAAAAGCAGTTGATTTCAAAATTGGTGATGTGGTCCTCCGTTGGGATGCTAGAAACGAAGAGAAAGGGAAACATGGTAAATTTGAAAATTTATGGAAAGGACCATACAAGATTTCAACCTCTCGGGGACAGCATGCTTTTCTACTGGAGGAAATGAATGGAGAAGATTGCATAGGAGGACCAGTCAATGGTATGCTTCTCAAGCACTACCTTTTCTGAGCAGATTTCTGAAATTTTCCTAATTCCATTGTACATATCAGTTTAATTTTTTCTGCAAAAGTGTAAAGTGGAGAATCATCGGAGCTTGGAGCCTGAAGTGAAGGCCATAAAGTTCCATTGATTTGTTGTTGTTTTCAAAGTTCAATTAAAGACAATTTAGTCTAATTTTGAGTCAGTTTTCATTATTTAGCCTCGTCTTTTGATTTTGACTCCATGCCCAATGGTTAGGCGACTTGGTCTACGGTGTTCTTGACACCTCCAAAGCGCTGCCATCCCCAGCTAGAGCCAATGTTAGTG
The DNA here is from genome assembly GCA_034641835.2 of Pinus albicaulis. Lineage (NCBI taxonomy): Eukaryota > Viridiplantae > Streptophyta > Pinopsida > Pinales > Pinaceae > Pinus > Pinus albicaulis. The sequence goes on along the minus strand of CM076572.1, from coordinate 992,617,330 downwards.
TCAATCTATACACCCTGTCACTAGTGATCAAATGGGCTCTTATCATGGCCTGTTAGGGTCCCATAGTCAATTTTTTGTCATTTCATTAGGTTTACAAATTAAAATTTGGTCACTGGGTATTAGGTTTAGGACTATTTCCACTCCTTCCAAAATTTTCACAAGTTGGTCCCTGTTATCACTCAGCTGAGTCTATCATCATTCAAAAATCATCATCATCATCATTCCAGTCATCACCATCATGATTTCATTCAATTCAGTGTCTCCATTAAGTCATTAGGGTTTCAAGGTCACCAAATCTGCCATTTCATGCATAAAATCCGGCAATTGGAGGATTGGTAATAAGCAAGTTTGTTCAATAAAGTTTAATTTCAAATGTAATTTATGTTTCTATTATGTAATAAGTTCATGTTCCTAAAGCTGCAATTGAAGGTTTCAAAAAGATACAAGGTTCCAAAGTCCAAAGGTTACAAAGTTCAAAAAATGTAAGTCGTTCTTGAAAAATGACGTGGGGCCCATCCTCACTCAAAAGAAGTCATTTCATGTTTATAAAAAGGCCAAAAAGACAAAAGGGTAACTCATTTGCACTCTTTTACCTTCCTATCATCGAGCTCCTCTCTCATAGTGGCAAGAAAAATCGCGTTTTTACCTCTCACTGGCAAAAACGTGAGCTCGTTGCGCATACAGACACTACGCTGCGCATAGAAGCACGGGCGCTGCGCACAGGAAGCCTACGCTGCGCACGGGGCAGAGTTTTGCAGAAGTGGGTTTTTAGCAATCAATTTGGTTTTTCAAGGCTTCATTTCAGCGATTTCATCCTCCATCTTCTTCCAAATGTAAGTTAAAGCCTTTCATACCCTCCTTGGCACTATTTACTAAGAGAATTTAATGAAACACTTCTTCTCCTAGGGTTTGTTTAGAATTCATGGTTTTGCTTCCCAAATGCTAAATTGCTGCACCAAACCCTAGTTTCCTTGCCCCTACATCTTTATTTGCAGTTGATATATCACTTCCATCCACTACATAGCCATTTCCCTTCATTTTTATCATTTTCCCTATAAACCCTAGTCTACCCTATGTCCTTCTAGGGTAGGACTATGTTTTGCTCCTTACCACCCCCTCCCCTCATTCATTTTCCAAAATTCCATTTTCCCCTACTCATTAACATCATTCCCAAACCCATCATATCACCGCATTCACTTGTAGCTGCAAATTTCACTGTTTTGCTACTTTCCACCTAGGGTTTTGAAAATATGGAAGTTGATTCATCACCATCAGAGAAAAGGAAGTATAACAAAGGGGGGAAATATTGAGGTTTGAGCCCTCCAATTGCAATGAAATCACTTCCTCTCCATTTATTAAGAAATGTTTTGAAGATGTCAATTGTTTGGGGTTTTCTCAAAGGGTGTAGGAAGTAGGTTATCATGAGTAGCTCACAGATATTTTTGCTACCACTTTGAAAGGAGAAAAAGCTACCATTGCAAAGGTTGATTTCATATTTTCAGTAGATGCCATATCTCATGCTACATGAATACCAGATCATGGTGAGAATTGGTTCAAAGGCATGAACCTTGATCTTGAAGAGTACAAGCCCTACTTGAAATCACAGTACAAAGGAGCTCATTCACATGTTTTCCCATTTAGATATTTGTTGGAGAGATATGCACCATTAATGAAGGTTGTCATGAAATTGTTTACATGTGAGGGCAGGTTTTCAAGGATGTATCAATACCACATAAGACTGCTCATGCACTTCACAACTGTTAAGTCTCTCAATTTGTGCAAATTCTTGTATAGGAGTGTGATTAAAATGTCTGAAAAGGTGCAAGTGAAAGGCAGAGAGCATTATCCTAGCCTTTTTCATCATAGTTTGGTGAAGGTTATAATTCTCCATCAGCTGACAGAAAAGAACATGACATGGGATTCCTTCGTTGAGGCAGCCTTGCAAATGCCCATAATTACTACACCAAGCCAGCAGCAAAACATGCCACCTACCATGCAGGAGGTGGGTTCATCAAGCAAGGTGGAAACTCAATCACCTAAAGAATCAGTGACAAAGAGACCTAGGCCTGAGATCACTTATACATATCAAAGAGGCAGAAGGCTTGTGTTTTCTCCTCAAATTGAGGAAGGGGTCAAGCTTACATCAGCAGAGCAGGGAACATCATTACAGCATGAGACATCCATGCATGAGGAAGAGCATGACTTTGACCTAGTAGACTTGGAGGCTAGTGATGAGCCTGAAAACCTAGAGAGGGTCATCAAAGACAAAGATGCTCAGATTAAAGAGCTCCAAGACAACTTGGCAAGAGAAAATTTCATCATTTCATTCCTAGAGCAAGAAAACCATCAGCTGAAGGCAAAAAAATTGTCTAGGAGAAAAGTCAGTTTGAGGCAAGCAAGCACGATGTGAAAGGAAAATCAATGGCTGACATAGAAGATTCTGATGAGCATGATGAGTATGAACAACAGGTAAGAAGGAAGAGGCCAAGGACCATGGGTCTCAAAAGAGCATTGCAGAAGGAAAAAGAGCAAAACCCTACAGATGAAGAGCTGAGTTTTGAAGACAGGATAGCCAATGAAATCAATGAGAACAGGGAGTTTTGGCTTGAGAAATTCAACATCCACTTGGAGAAGCTCCTTGACAAGGCCAACAGGGATAACAAGATAAATAAGCACATGGCTGACCATTACTATGCCAAAATCAAATTTGAAATGTCAAGGTCAAACAGTTACAAGCCAAACTAAAGGAAAATCTAATCAGCCATGAGGAGAAGGGTCAGTTGGACTTACTTGTTGATGCATCCATGATAGCATAATACACCTCATTTGGCACTTCTAGACCAATTTTGAGAAGATTTGGAGCAATTTTTGCATTTTGGTGAAATTTGGTGCATTTTTTTAAATTCATAAATTTTGACTAGGTCCAGAAGCGCAACGAGCTCATGCTACGCTTCTTCCCTAGGCCTCCAAATGGTGAAAAATTTACATTTTTGGAAAGTTGATGGCCTCCTCTCAAAACCCATTTACTCAGTTTTTTGGTCCAGGGCTCAAATTTTGAGAAAAATTCAAAAAAGAAGCCAAAAATCAACATTTTGCCTCTCTTTTTTACTTTCGTTGCGCACCTGGAGACACTTTGGGAAAATGGCCATATCTCAGCCAAAAATGGGTCATTTTGCATGCTTAAATACTCTAAAGACATCTACACTCTCCCAACTTTCCAGAACAGGTCTCAAATTTGAATTTGGACTTCAACAAGGCACCTAAAAATGGCCTCCAACAGCTCGCTGTGCCTCTGCAAATTTCTGATAAATTTTCATGAAATTTCACTATGTAATTTTGGGCAATTTTCAGTTTGACTTTAGTAAAAGTCAAAAGGTAAAGGTAAATGAATGTAAGGGGTCAAAGTAAATGTAAATGGGTAAAATAGAGTTACTTAGGTGTCTTATCCTCCATTTAATGCTTTGAGGATATGTCTCATGATGGTTAGGAAAAGGAGGAATTGGTTGAGTAACCTCCCTTGTGTGTAGCAGATATTGGATAGGTGCATGTATTTGGCTTTTCTTGTTGGCAATTCGACCTTCATGGGAGGATTTCGACCTCAGTGACTATATGAGCCACTTTGTAATCAGTTTCAAAGGTTGGATGTTGTGGAATTGAGCCTTGAATACTAGTGTATTTGTGAATTTGGCAGAAACTAATATACAGAATTTGCAGCTATTGTAGTGGGATTCATGTGGTATGTGCTTTAGCAGTGTTTTTCCTTCTATGATCATATGTTTGAATAAAATAGCCAAGGAATAAGTGTCAACATAAGGCCCTTAGTGTTCTTAGAAACCCCATTGCCAAAACCTTCCTCAAAATTGCCAAGGAAAAACTACGAAAGATGATCTCCAATTGACCCAATTAGAATTTACATAGCTCAAAGTTACTAATACTAATCAACGTGTAAGGTCAAACAGGTGAGAGTAGCATGTCAAATAGGTTTCCAGTGTTCATCAAGTCAATTAAGATTTGGCTAGGTTAACCATGGCAAGATTGTTTGACCCGGATCTGATTGCTCAACACTAAGTCTAGGCAATTCCAAGCTACACCAACCAAGTTTGGGTACAACTATTGATTCCTAGTCTACCTAGCCAATAACTATGGTCTACCCCACTCACATAACATGAGTTTCAAAGAGAAAAAACCCAATGCAAGTCCCCTAAGAACATGAAAACCATCTATAAATATATAAAACTATGCCTAACTTCATAATCCATGGTGTTTCAAAGGCCAAAGTTAGGAAACATGTAAACTTCCCCTTCTCAACCTTTTTCATCCTACAATATGTCCATCTTACACACGGAAAAAATATTACTCAACAACTTCAAGCTTGTCAAGACCTCACTAACCCCCCTTGAATTATATACATCAAATTATAAAACTAAATGGAGATGGTCTAAATGAAAAAAATGATTATGGTAATGGGTTAAAGATATCATTACTAATTCAAGTCCACTGAGATTAATTATTTTTCTTGACACTACACTTGACACAGAGGTGTGGTTATAGCACCTTATCATAAAATTCCATGACAATAAGTTAATGCCCATATGGGCAAGAATTACCCCCTTTTCAAGGTCTGGGAAGTGAAGTAATGAGTTTTTATTGTTCACTCCTCTCCTTGCATTATAATGAATTTATTGGATCCTTTTGAGGAAGGTAATGTGTAGAAGTGCCACAAGTTATATGGATCAGTATGAACGAAATCATACATGGATAAACTATAATGACTGAAAATTCATTAGTGGTCAATGTGAACCTCCTATCACAACTTGGATGTCCATTGTCAAATAAACATGAAATTACCCTAGAACTTTGAGCTTTTCCAACTTATAATCAAAATATAAAAATAATAAATTTTAACTTCTAAGGTTCAACCACCACCCCAAGCAACTTATGGTGACACTACATGGGCCTCAAGTAAACAATCCAAACACTTTGCCAACACCAAAATTGAATCCCAATCCTCTAACCAAACCAGAATTGCTCCAATGCCCTGTGCCAAAAGCACGCTGGCTGTTTAGCTTGTCTGCAGTACTGTTCAGTACACTGGGTGTCTCTGTTCAGAGATCCCACCCTCAACCCCGGGAGACTTCGAGTGCTTGCTCGGGTGAGGTATTTCCATCAGCATTTTGCAGGAGGATCGATGGTTGCATTCGTGGAGGAGCAGAGCATTTAGGGACTGCGCAGTCTTGAGAGGGAGGACGCAGTTCATCTTGGGGGAGCTTCGGATTGGTGCCATTTCAGAGGATTCAGGCCGAAGGATTGAGCAAGGGGCTAGCACTTGCCTATTGGAGACATTTGCCAAAGAGGGAGGCCATATTTTGGAGTATAGCATTTAGCACCAGCGTGGCCCTTGGGAGGATAGCGTAGATCCTCAAGGGAGGCATTTTCGGGGGTCGACCATTTCCTAAACGCTCTCTGGGCTTTTCTGGGTATTGTGAGTAGAGGCCGATTCCAGAGTATCAGATTTTTCCGAGTAGGGGAGCAGCCCCAAATACTCATTTTGTTCCAGCAGTAGCAGCAGCACGGCAGTATTCCAGCAGCTTGGACGCAGAGGAGAGAGCAGCCATTTCCATTGATATTCTGAGAGTATTCCTACATTTGCCTGGTGCAAGTCGAGGTGCCATCATTCTGATCACCTCTTGTACTCATTTCTATTTCTCAGTATAATAAAATGGCTTAGCATTCTCTCTATTTCATGTGTATCTGCTTCATGATCTGTTCCTAGCATTTTATATCTCATTGTGTGCTTTGTATTACTGTCTATTTTCCCTTTGGGATATTACAGTGGTATCAGAGCTCGTAGACCTGGCTCAGCCTGTGGAGCAAGTTGTCTATGACACCGGGAGAGAAGCTGTATATTTGCTACAGGGGTAGGAAGTACCGTGACAGAGAGCGTAGGTTGCAAATCCCTACGGAGAGGGTGACTGCATTTCAGTAGTGGACGCAGAGCAGGAGGAACCGATGGCAGATGATAATGATGCGAAGAAGTTTGGGGAAATGCTCCTCAAATCAGTACAGGATCTGTCGAGGCAGATTGAGGTGATGGGACAAAGATTCACGGCTGTAGAGGCTAGACAACATGAAACCCCAAGGGGTTTCCAGATTGGTGAGGGATCAGGCACATCCCACCATTTGCAGAAGCACGATGCCACTCAGCACATGGCATCACATGCACCCACACGTTCCACTATGCCCACTTTTCTGGCTGCAGACACAGGGGCACGAGCACAGCAGGAACCGGAGCCCGGCCACATGGGTGATTACTTTGCTGAGTACCAGGCATACGGGCAGGAGTTCAGGGATGCCCTTTCCTTTCGTGATTTTGTCTAGCTCCAGCGGGACAGCAAACCCCGCGACCATCACAGGGGACACCGGCATTATCAGAAGGGAGACACTCAATGTACGATGAGTAGGTTCCATTTGCCTATGTTTGATGGTTCATCAAACAGTTCGGCCAAGGCTTGGGTGGAGAAGCTGGACATATACTTCCAGCTCAACCAGATGTCGGAGATGGAGGCCATCAAGGTGTCAGCGCTGCATCTAGATGGCGAGGCCCAGCATTGGTGGTTCCACGAGATGGTTACACTCGGGCATTCGACAGTGACAGCATATGCCGAGTTCACCCGGAGGTTGATAGAGAGGTTTGATCGGAGGGATCCAGAGGAGCACTTTGTTGAGCTGACGAGGCTCAAACAGACCGGGAGTCCGGACACATATATCTCAGATTTCCTTAGACTTTCGGTGATGGTGCCAGATCTATCCGCAGCACGGATGATTTACATGTTCATTGATGGGCTAGCAAAGCCGCTTCGGGGATTGGTCAGATCCACTAGACCAACCACGCTCCATGACACAGTTAGCAGAACCAAGGACTTGCAGGATGCCTTACCCAGGACCAGGACGCCTTACCCCCAGAGACAGGCTTTCCAGCCTAAGGGGAAGGATGTGAGGATTCCGCCTCCGAGGGGGAATCAGGGTAGAGGACAGTTGGATGATGATGCCAGGAGGGAGTTGAAGAAGAAAAGGTTGTGTTTCACCTGTCAGGAGCCGTGGGCACCAGGACACAGATGTGTTACTGGCAAAGCACATTTTATCGAGGTCTTCTCCGACAGCAGTGGGGAAGAAGATGAGTATGATGACGTGGAGGCAGGGGGCAGCCATGCAGCGCAGGATCATTTGCCACCTCCACCACCAGGAGCAGGAGGTGCAGCATTTGCACCTACCGGAGGGGCCCTTGCAGCATTGCAAGGAGTTCCCAAGTATCTGACACTGCGTGTCCGAGGTACAGTGCAGGGGCAGCAAGTATCAGTACTGGTGGACAGTGGGGCAACCCACAACTTCATCGATGCACAGATGGTAGAGCGGAGAGGTATACAGACAGAGAGCTTCAATGGGTTTTCAGTGTTGGTCCCAGGAGATCAGACTATGCAGTGTGCCAGATATGTTCCAGCACTGGCAGTGACGATGGGCACCTACACAGTGACCGACCACTTTTTCGTGGTTAACATACCGAATACCAATGTGGTATTAGGGGTACAGTGGTTGATCACTCTAGGGAAGGTCACCACAGATTGGGAGGCCTTGGAGATGGAGTGGGATGACAAGAAGACCGGGAAGCATGAGAAGATACGGGGCATGCACACCTACCCACCCCAGACAATTTCAGCTCACCGGATGGAGGCAGACTTCCGGAAGGGAGACATAGAGTGGGCAGTTAAGCTGCGTGCATTAGAGGCAGGGACTACCAGGCAAACAGTTCATCCAGAGATACAGACCATCCTTGACAAGTATGCCATGGTGTTTGGGGAGATACCACCAAGTCAGCCACCGGATTGGGGATTTGAGCATACGATTGAGCTAGAGCAGGGCATACAGGTCGTCATTACCACACCCTATAGGCACCCCAAGGCCTATCGGGACGAGATCGAGCAGGCTATCCGCGAGTTGTTAGCTCTTGGACACATTCGGCCTAGCACCAGTCCTTTTACTTCTTCAGTAGTATTGGTGAAGAAGAAGGACGGCATATTGAGGATGTGCATTGATTACAAAGCCCTGAACAAAAAGACCATGAAGAACAGGTACCCTATTCCTCGGATTGACGAGCTGATGGATGAGTTGAGAGGGGCACAATTCTTCTCAAAGATTGATTTGAGATCCGGGTACCATCAGATTCGCGTGAGGGAACAGGACATTCCCAAGGCCGCTTTCAGGTGCCACTATGGCCATTTTGAGTTCTTGGTGATGCCCTTTGGGCTAACCAACGCACCGGCCACCTTCTAGTCATGTATGAACCACATCTTCCGCAGTCACCTGAGGAAGTTCGTGTTGGTCTTCTTTGATGACATATTGATATATAGCAGGACATGGGAGGAGCATCTCCAGCATATAGAGGCAGTGTTGCGTATTTTGGAGGAGCAGCAGTTTTATGCTAAGCTCTCTAAGTGCGAGTTTGGGTTGACGGAGATGCTGTACTTGGGACACATCATAGGGGTGAACGGAGTGAGGGTCCACGAGGAGAAGATCAGAGCCATCAGGGATTGGCCAAAGCCGAGAAACGTGACGGAACTTCGGGGGTTTGTGGGTATCTGCACCTACTACAGGAAGTTCGTCAAGAGTTTCTCTCAGCTTGTTGCACCCCTTACAGATCTGACGAAGAAGGGGACATTTAGTTGGACAGACACAGCACAACGAGCCTTTGACAGGCTCAAGGAGGTGATGAGCAACTGTCCAATGCTAGCATTGCCAGACATCACGCAGCCATTCGTTCTGGAGTGTGATGCATCAAGAGAGGGAATCAGCGCAGTGTTGATGTAGGGAGGCCACCCTATAGCTTTTGAGAGCCGAAAGCTCCTTCCACATGAGCGGTTGTATGCTATATACGACAAGGAGATGCTGGCCATCATGCATGCATTGGCCAAATTCCGGCAGTACCTGGTAGGTAACAAGTTCAGGGGTGAGGACTGACCACAACAGCCTCAGGTTTTTCTTAGAGCATAAACAGCTACAGGAGAGGCAGCAGAAGTGGGTCAGCAAGATCCAAGCCTACGACTTTGACATCGATGTCAAAGGGAAGAACAATGTGGTGGCTAATGCACTCTCACGCAGACCAGCCACGTTGTCTCTGATGAGTTTGGACGCAGATTGGAGGGCTCGGCTATTGGTGGAGTACTCCAAGGACAGGTTTGCTTGTGAGATTCTGGATGGACAGGTGACAGATGACAAATACAGAGTGATGGATGAGATCATCTACTACAGGGACAGGATCTTCTTGACTGAGGGCTCTCAGCTCAAGAAGAAGATATTGCAGGCTTCTCACGATTCACCATTGTCTGGCCACCAGGGGTTTACCAAAACCTACAGGGCCATCAGGGAGACGTTCTCATGGAAGGGCCTCAAGGAGGACGTACTCCAGCATGTCAGGGAGTGCGAGGTTTGTCAACGCAACAAGGGGGAGATGAACCATCCAGCAGGTTTGTTGCAGCCTCTTCCCATTCCAGAGGGGAAATGGGAGAGTATTTCGATGGACTTTATCACAGGGTTGCCCATGGTGCAGGGCAAGAACTGTATATTCGCCGTCGTTGATCCACTGACGAAATATGCACATTTTTTTGCCATATCCGCACATTATACAGCAGCACAGGTGGCGGAGCTGTTCTTCAGGGACATCCTCAGGTTACATGGTCTTCCCAAGACCATTGTCAGTGACAGGGACAGCCGCTTCATGGGCGGAATTTGGCAGGAGCTTTTCCAGTTGGTGGGGACATAGTTAACACCGAGCACCAGCTACCACCCACAGACAGATGGGCAGACAGAGATAGTTAACAAGTGGCTGGAGGGCTACTTGCGTAACTATGTCAGTGGGCAGCAGAGAGCATGGCTGAAGTGGCTGCACCTAGGAGAGTACTATTACAACAACACACATCACATGTCTATCGGTATGTCTCCGTTTTATGCATTATATGGTTATCATGCTTTATCTTTTGTTGATGTAATGTTTGGTGCCAGCAAGGCTCCGAGAGCCAAGGATTGGATCCAAGAGATTCAGGACATCCTCCGAGCTCTCAAGGATAACATGGCTACAGCGCAGAACTAGCAGAAGCTGTATGCCGACAGGGGTCGGGTGGAGAGACAGTTTGAGGTAGGGGACTTGGTCTACCTACGTTTGCAGCGATACCGACAGTCGACTCTGAAGCAGAAGGGAGCTGAGAAGCTCAAGCCCCGTTTTTATGGGCCTTATAGGGTGATATGCAGAGTTGGGCAAGTTGCTTATGAGTTGGAGCTGCCCCAGGGCAGCAAGATTCATAACATCTTTCACGTATCGTGCCTGAAGAAGGCACTGGGACAGCAGGTGACAGTGACAGGGGAGCTTCCACCTACAGATGATGAGGGGCACTTGGTGCTACAGCCGGAGGCCATTGTTGATACCAGGGAGAGGCAGTTGCGGAGCAGGACAGTCCGGGAATTCTTGGTGAGGTGGAAGAATTTTCCGGATGAGAATGCCACTTGGGAGAGTGAGAAGATCTTGCAGCATCCATCACTACAGTTGCTTGGGGTCAAGCAACATTTTGCCGGAGGAGACTGTAATATTCCCAATTAGCGATAGCTAATTGGAAATATTAATTTTGACCAATGTTGCCTTATTATAGTTGGAGCATGAATAAAGTGAGAAAAATATTAATTAACTCACTTAGGATAAAGCACTTTCCTAAAGTCCACATTGAAATTAAGGGAGTGGGGCCTAGTGGCCAAGTGGACAGCGCAGGGAAAGGAGGACGCAGTCCACGTGGGCAGCGTGGGGCCTACCTCACGCAGATGTGAGGGACAGCGTGGGCCAAGGAGCACGTGGAGGTGGTGGGGCCAAGGGTGAGAGAGGCCCATCGTTATAAAAGGGGAGAGCCCCCTCATTTGATCATTCATGTTTATGCATATTGAGCTAGTCATTTCGACTTGGAGCACGCTGGCTGTTTAGCTTGTTTGCAGTACTGTTCAGTACACCGGGTGTCTCCGTTCGGAGATCCCACCCTTAGCCCCGGGAGACTTCGAGTGCTTGCTCGAGTGACGTATTTCCATCAGCATTTTGCAAGAGGATCAGTGGTTGCATTCGTGGAGGAGAAGAGCATTTAGGGATTGTGCAGTCTTGAGAGGGAGGACGCAGTTCATCTTGGGGGAGCTCCAGATTGGTGCCATTGCAGAGGATTCAGGCCGAAGGATTGAGCAAGGGGCCAGCCCTTGCCTATTGGAGACATTTTCCAGAGAGGGAGGCCATATTTTGGAGGATAGCATTCAGCACCAGCGTGGCCCTTGGGAGGATAGCGTAGATCCTCAAGGGAGGCATTTTTGGGGGTCGACCATTTCATAAACGCTCTCTGGGATTTTCTGGGTATTGTGAGTAGAGGCCGATTCCAGAGTATCAGATTTTTTCGAGTAGGGGAGCAACCCCAAATACTCATTTAGTTCCAGCAGTAGCAGCAGCACGGCAGTATTCCAGCAGCTTGGACGCATAGCAGAGAGCAGCCATTTCCATTGAGATTCTGAAAGTATTCCTACACTTGCCTGGTGCAAGTCGAGGTGCCATCATTCTGATCACCTCTTGTACTCATTTCTATTTCTCAGTATAATAAAATGGCTTAGCATTCTCTCTATTTCATGTGTATCTGCTTCATGATCTGTTCCTAGCATTTTATATCTCGTTGTGTGCTTTGTATTACTGTCTATTTTCCCTTAGGGATATTACACAGAACAAGAAGAAGGGTGACTACGTAGGGTGGGATCACCTCCACCAAAACTAGTCAAGAAGAGAAAGAGGTCTTAAAACCCTGAGAGCCTCAAGCTCAAATCCCATGATGTCCAAATGATTCTAACTCTCTTGTATTTATAAATTTCCTTCATGGGCTCCCAAATGTGAGGGATTGTGAATGTCACCCCCAATTTGGGTTCTCTACCCAAGTCGACCCAACATTTTCACAATGTTGCCCCAATATTGCGAAAATTGGGTTTTCCCCCTTTATCAACACTATAGCCATCCAACGGGGTTGGATAGGCAATTTCATCCTTCCATATGCAATTAATTTATGGGGGGCATTACAGAATTAATATTGTTGAAATTTTATCATTATTGCCTTTATTTTTTATAATTTTAGAGGCCTCAGCATCCTCCCGTCCCCCTGAATTTCCCTAGAATTTGGAAGTGTTCCCACACATCTCCATGTGCGTCTCCCCACTTTCGCACTCCTTTGCCCCAAAGCCTTGATGAAACATTGTAATACACTGTGTAACCAATAATCTGATGACCTGAAGTGATTAAAAACACATGAAAATGATACTGCCAAGCCATCTTGTAATATTATCACTTTCCCCTTTGGCCGGCCAAGCCTTCCTGTAATAATGTCACCTTCCCCCTTGGTTGGCCAAGGGTGTAAACAATGAGGGTCATAGTATATAACATGGGTATAAATGCTCTTAAATCTGCAACTAGTAAATAAAAGGTCCATGGATATCATTTTAAGTGTCATAAAATGGTCCTCCGAGCTGTATGGTGTAACACAATCAAAAATATATATGCCCAACAAGAAAACTGTTTGCAGAAAAATCTTAACACTTGCGTGCATGCAAGCTCGGGATGTTACTCTGAGCGCTTACGCGTATCAACTTTGCAAAATTCCAAACAAGAAGTAGAAAATGTATGGTGTAACACAATCAAAAATATATATACCCTACAAGAAAAGTGTTTGCAGAAAAAAAACTTGGCACGTGCGTGCATGTAAGCTCGGGATGTTACTCTGAGTGCTTACGCATATCAACTTCGCAAAATTCCAAACCAGAAGTAGAAAATTGAAAAAGGAGAATATTTAAAAGGAAACAAAAAATTTACCTCGAAAGCTTTTGAGCTAACCCATCCCTTCTGGGATACTTAATTTCAGCAAACAACGGTGGGACTGAAAATATCCCCTTTAAATCCACGAATGCCCCATTGTCAATCCCCGATTTCCTTCCTTCCAAAGGATTTGGATTACCGATACTGGAGAACTGGGCAGACCTCAATTGCGCTGTGGTTGCCATCGTCGAACATTCGACCCCATCGACAGCAGAACACGCCAAGATCTTCGAGAAATAGATCACAGACGCGGGCGGGATCTTCGGAAAAACAGTGACTGGTGGTCGACAAGTTCATAGAAACGACAAATGCTCGCATCTTCGGGAAATGCATCACATAAGCGGATATAATGTTAAAATAGATGACTTCATAGATGAAAATCTCAATTTTAAAATTAATTGAAGTCTATTGTTGGATTTTGGTAGGCTGGTTAATGGTGAGTATATACGGCATTGTTCATTTAATGTCCATAAAATAAGCATATATAACCACGCTCATTTTTTTTTAGGGGGTAAAATTGAGGGTCAAGATTATGTGTTTTAAATTCTTATAAGTATTATGATTTTTTTTAATTTTTATTTAATTTGAAAATAGGTAAGCTGTATGAGGATGGGAATGTGAATAGTTAAAAGTTTAGTTTCAATTTATAAAAAATAGTAGTAATATTATATTTGAGATTACAATTTATTTATATAATTTTTTAATATTATTTTAGATAAGAACTTGTGGTGGTTTGTATGAGGATGGGAGTGTGAATAGTTAAAAGTTTAGTTTCAATTTATAAAAAATAGTAGTAATATTATATTTGAGATTACACTTTATTTATATATTTTTTTAATATTAATTTTAGATAAGAGCTATGTGTTGATTTGTAGTTGTTTGTTTTTATGTATAGATGAATTGTATGTATTTAGTTTGGATTGCTTTTTAAATATTTTGAAGTTTGTATGTAAGATTGTAGAAATCTATAAAAGAAATTGAAGTCACAAATATTAATGGTAATATTCTGTGGTAAAGTATATTCTGTTTGATAATAGGTTGACTTTTAATTATTTTTTGTTGGATCAAAAATTAAACTCAAGGTTTACATTATAAAAATATATATATTTATTTTTTTAATTATTTTAAATTTTAATTTTCTTTCATTTTATTGGTTGAAATCCTTGGGGTTTTATTTCGTAATTATGACATTCAAGTATGCTTTGGGCTGGTTATTTACTGTTTAAGCACATCTAGAACAACAGTCGTAAAAAATAATTAAAGAAGTGGTATAAATTCTTGACATTAATGTTTAAAAATGACAACTTTTATTCATTACCATCATCGTAATGACTCGGAAACTGTTTTACTATACGACTATTTTGTATCTATTTGTTTAATACTGTATAAGTTATTACATTGTATATATACAAGACGGATGGATGCACATATTGTCGTCTAAAGATTTACCTTTTATTACCGGATCTCTATAATACTAATATGGAATAAAAATATATACTAGCATTTTCACCAAAGGGTGAAAAAGGAACACCGAAGGTTATGGCCATCGCACTGAGAACGATCTATGTTCCACCCTTCACGCATTTGCACAACATGCGGGATGACCAGTGCTGCAAAGCCCAGCACCAGTCACATGAGGGAAAAACATTGGTACATTGTAATTTTAACTATTGATTTTGTATCATGGAACATTTTGACTTTTAATCTCTATCACAATAGAAAATTGAAATAGACATCATTAGTTGCAACGTTGATTTGACCATCTGTTTGACATGGGCAGCTCACTTTTAATCTCTATCACAATAGAACATTGAAGTAGACACCATTAGTTGCAACCTTGATTTGACTTGCCAAGTAATCCATTTCAGTTATGGACTTGCACAATGTTGCCTGCTACAGGAGGATTACGGAGGCATCAGAGAACTTTGATTTGAAAGAGCTCATCGTCATTCATAATGAGGTCGTCGTTGATGGTAAGTTGAGACAAAAAACTGCCCTGACACACACTATTGCAAATATTGTATCACATAATCTCATCGAGATATTGCAGTAGTAGACTAGTCCTTTATCGACCATTCGAACAAAAATTGAGGATACTACCAAGCAAATCTTAGCACAACTGAAATCTCCTAAATATACAGAAGAATATAATCTCCATGGGAATGATGAATTTGGCAAGAAGACTTTGGAAAATAAGCTCAGGGTGTTGATGCAAAAATCACTTGGAAAAACTATTGAAAACTTTCTAATACAAGACTTGCAACAGAAGGTAGCTGCAATATAGGAATTTCTCGAAGGAATTGAAGATTTTCTTGATACATTAATCCCTCGTGATTGCACTAATCATGGTATCGCACAAGAACACCTTCTGCAAGAGCCTTTATCAGCTTCGACCCTACAATATGTGCGAATATGGATGGATCGATTGACAAAGTGTGAGATCCAGATGGGAAAATAATTGTATGGAACCCTATGTGTCGATTTCCTTTTATTAGTGGACAAGGTATTTATAGTTCTTAACGATGGAGAGAATGGAGGAGTGGTCTTATCGATAAATATAACCATGTCACATGATTTTGCTTATAATTATTCCACTCAATCACAATAGTACAAGTTTCCTTGTGGATTGAAGGTGGCCATCAGAAATCCTCATTTGGATGCACAAAGAATGGTTGTTTATGCATTTGGATTGATAACCTAGGGTACCTCGTCCCTATTGACAATGAAATACAATAAGAGGTGTGTGGGATTTGAAAGTAGACGAGAACTCAGATTAGGATAAGATTGAACTTCATAATACAGTGATTTCCAATTGAACTTCAAGTGGGTGTATATTAATAATAATTTTATAACAAAAATATTACTTTGCACTTCATAATACAGTGATTTCCAATTGAACTTCAAGTGGGTGTATATATATATATAATTTTTACTCATAATTATTATTAATTTAGATTTTATTTTATTTTGTATATTAAATATAAACACTTTTGTTATTTTAATTTTTATCTATTTTATATATTATTAATAATAAATAAATAAAATTGATTATAATAAAATCTTAAATTTTAATTTTAAAATTTTTTAAATTTATTATTATGAATTATTGTTTATTAATTTTTATTAAAAAAAAATTGGTTAATTATAAAAATTATATTTTATTTAAATTTGCTTTATATTTTATATTATTAAATATAAAATATTTAACAATAGTGAACTTGTATTTTTGTTTTAAAACGACGAGAGCACACCTAAATATGAACTAGTTTAGATCCATTTTAACTCTGGATCTACCAAGTGCGAAGAGGGATCAAATTTTTTTTCACTCCAAAAAAGGTTTGCAACTCAAGAGATTTGATCCATCTTGGACCTTGGTAGATACCAAGTTAAGATGGATCTAGATGTAATTTGACCAAGTCCACATGTTTTATTGATAGTTATAATTCTTAATTATTTTATTTTATAATTTGACCATGTGTAAATGTTAAATGAACATTACATTACAACATCCCTACAAGGGTAATAAAAATTATGTTACATAATATGAATATTGAAATATTTTATTTATGACTAAGGGTGAGAGTGAAATATTTTTACACATCTCTTTCCTTCATATTGGGTCGTAATATCAGTGAGTGAAAAGAGACATGCATCAACTCCAGTAATGGAATTATACATATCCCTCATATTAGGTTGTAAAATGTTGAACAACAAACCAAACGAGCAAAGTGAAAGGGAGATTTCTTATAATGCTTCTAACTAAAACTAAACAAATATGTATATTCATTTTTTCATTCTTACTATAGGCAATAACTTTTAGGAATATTTTATTTTTATTTTAAAAGAAACATGTGACATTTCCCAAAAAAATATTACAAAATATTACACTCTCAATATTACATATAAATCCATCAGAAAGGAATTGGTCAATCAAAGCATTCCCAAGGGAAATCAAACCTTATATAGACCCCATAATAAATTTATGTTTTAATTTATTTATTTTTATATCAATTACATTATAAGATTAATGAAGATTTGTTTTCTTTTAAACTAAACCTAAAACCCAAAAAAAAAAATTATTGTATTTTTTCACTATAAAACTAGTGAGTTAATATTTTTAACTTTAGTTGGTCACCAATTCAATTAAAGAAAAAGTGATACGAAAATCTTGTAATATAAATTTTGTTTTGATATCTTCCATACTATTGGTAAGAGAAACCAAAAGATGAAACTGACACAAATACATTTTGCCCATCTTTGTGATCCTTGCGACAGTAAAAAAAAATCCATGTTAACCTACCTCCGATTACATATAATTACATAAAATTATACCAAAAAAAATTGTTCACCCCACCTCACAATCTATATAATTAGCGAGAAAATAAATAAATAACCTTGTCTGCCCATGAATAATTACACAAACATATGATATATTGATGATACTTCATAAAGGAATATTGGGTATGCCGAATAGAAATTTGAGGAGCCTTAGCGGAAGATTATTTGCATAATAGATTCTAAAATAAAATATGGATATCAATTATGAATGAAATGTGTGAGTTCAGGAACAGTGAAAAAGTATGCCCAAATATGTTTAGCTCGTGCATTTGGTTACTCCATCCTAAATATATAAACCTCACACACAACGAATGATATGGATCCTAAAAGAGTTTGAATTGCCTACATAATCCTCTGCAATAGTTTCAACTAATAAAATAAGTATTAATATTTTCACGTATGTTTTAAGTGAATAGTCCCCTTGAAAAATTCATATCTAAATTCCTAAAATTCCTAATTAATTTACTTTTCCGTCTTTTTTTATTACGGACTTCTGGAGATCTGTGTTGGTGGCATAGAATCTATGCTGTTTTCCATTGGTGATAGGTAGATTACACATTTCAATAAATAATAAATAAAATGCATATGAATCCATGCAAGGGAGGCCCTTGCATGAGGCCCACCTGGCGTTTCCACTCGACTCTCATACCTACTCTCTCCTGGGCATATTTTTCTGGCAGCGTACAAATAAAAGAAAGATGATTATGCAACGAAGGAAGCAAGTGTTGCAATGCTGAAATGGAAATGATAAGGGTAGGAGAATGAGCACACAGTAACATGGAACTCCAACATGGAAATGATTTCCATTCCATGAGAGAATGAGCCGTAACAGGGAATTCTAGTATTGAAATCGTTTCCACTCCATAAGCTCCGCAACTTAAGGTAAACGATCGTTTTTTTTTAAGTCTTTTTGCAATTACCTTACAGATTGGATATTTTATAACTTTGCATCTCGTAAATGCACAAAAATTCATTAAGATCTTTGTACTTAGAAAATTCTTCTTTTTCTACTATGGAGTCATGTAATCAGTGTGTCTTTCTTACTCCTCGTACATTGTAATTCTATGGATTTGTAAAACGAAAATGTGTAATATGATTATCTATTTGGAGGAAAAAATTGAAATTTATTTACATTGTTGTTGGTCATGTAGTGTCGTTCATTTATTGTAGGAAAATGTAGAAACATATGTTGCGACTGATTTGTTAATGGAAGGAATAAGGGGTTCTAAAATTGGAGACATGGACACAACTATTCACTTGTTCATACGCGCCATAAATTCACTTCGAAACACCTCTGATAATGATTATGAAATTATGAAAGATCTGTTCAAATTGCATTTTCATCGTGCAAATGCATACATCAAGAAAATGTGCTACACAAATGATGTGTTATATATGCTCTGTTTCTCCATAGGAATGGAGCTTCGATTCAGTCGAGAGGAGATCGTGTTGTGTGGTGTTGAGCTTCCAGAGAAGCTCATTGAAGCTCAACCTCAAAGAATATGATTCGGCAAGGTGCGTGTGGTGTTGAGCTTCCAGAGAAGCACATTGAAGCTCAACCTCAAAGAATCTGATTCGGAAAGGTGCAGGGGCTGGGATCCGGACCAGTTTTTTAGGCCCGAGAAGGCGAGGAGGGTTACCAATTTGGAGTAGATGAGCAACAGAACCACCAATGCTTTGGAGTCGATGCTCCTGCAGCCCTTGGGTTCCATTTATTTCTTAGCCTTGTGTTCGCGGAAATATAAGTGCATCGGGCCTAGAGAAAAATTCTTAGGTCACGCTTCCTGATCCAGAGAACTCACAGCGCGGTCAACCAAGCGAAGACTGCAAATCCTTTCCACATGTATATTTTGTATTGACTAGAGGACGACGAAATTGGAATGCTGCTATTGCTTAGGGTGAACAGTGTTTGCTCACCCCAAGCCCGTAGAGAGAACGCCTTTCGGCGTAATTATAAAATGCATATATCTAAAGATTTAAAGGTAAATGCCCTTTGGATTCTTACACCAGTGTATGCTTCATTAAATAATAATATATATACTATTACATGGTGTTGTCTAGTTTTTTAAACTAAGGTTTTGGGATACAATTCTAAATTGTGAAATTTACACCATTTAGTTATCTAAAATAAGATTTTAATATATAAATAGATTTAATATTTTCAATTTAAAATTTAATTATAATAAATTTCTATAAATAAAATTAAACTATAATTTACTAAAAAAAATCACTTATAAAATTATAAAACATTATAAAATTATAAAATATTAAAAAATAAAATTATAATATTAAAAATAAATAAAAACAATTTTGAAATTAAATTAAAATTAAAATGACAATTATTTTTTGTTTTCCAATTTTCTATCATTCACCAATTTTCTACCATTCACCACTGATTTCCAAACTTTCTCAACGCTAAAAGCCAAATGAGGCAAAGCCTAACTTTTATGATCCCACATTTATTTTTTATATATTTATCATAGTTTTCCGACTTTGGTGGATGCCAAAGGCCAAATTAACACCCGACACAACTTTTCTGAATGCAAAAGGCCAAAATAGCACTCTCTTTCAAACACTAGTGACCGAAAATAATGTAATTATGAGTTCCACATGATCCTATACTTCACGGGATTATTAGAGAAGCATGGCCATTAATAGAGTTATGGTGCCAACACTTTAATGTTGTTGTGGTAAATATATATGGTTGTACAATGTGCAAATTATGTAAAATTCTTTACATATTATTATACCCGGTTGAATCGGCTTGTCCCCTATGGTTGTTTGGCCATCGGGCTGGGCGGCCATGGGAGCTGTGGCCGCAGCTCCCGCGACTGCCCAACCCGATGATCGAGCAGCCACAGCCGATGAGCCGAGCCCGAAGGCAAGGTCAGTCGGTTGTGGCCGATCGGCCGCCGGGCTAGGCGGTCGTGGGAGACCAAGAATTAAACTGTATTTTAGAAGGTTTAGATTATTAAAATAATAATAATAATAATAAAATTATTATTTATTTTTTTTAATTTTTTTCTTTTTATTGGCTGAAATATTTGAGGTCGACATTTAAGTACGGAAATACTTGGTTTGGGTTTGGTGTTCTGTGCAAGAAGGGGCCAAACAATCTTCTAAATACAAATTTTATGTGCATGTACAACAACAATAGTCCATAAGGATGTGTGTAGACCGTGACAAAGCTCTTTTAAAGCCTAGGTGAGTGTTGAGTGGGATTAGTTTTTCAAGTTTGTTATGGTGCCTTGATGTCAACACAAAGGTTGCTTTGTTGTTTTGCAAAATCTTCCTAAAAACACCAACACGACCGAAATACATGTATCATGTACGTAAAGTGTACTCATATTTTATCATAATTTGTTAACAACCTTATCTATCACCTTACAGTTTCTAAAAATAAGATCAGAGCCTTAGCTAGAGTCACCACACTCACTTTCATGAAATAAATAAACAATATATGTTGATTTAGACACTATGAACTACTCATATCCTTGAAAAAGACAATGTACAATTTGTAGACACCCCAATATATATTTTTATACATACCAAGTTGGGGTCCAAACAATTACTTTATAATACATCTCAATAATCAAAATTTAAAATATAATATAAATATTATTTAAATAGTTTTAAATCATAATTAAAAATTAAAAAAATTAATGTAAGTTAAATCTTCATCACTTACCAACATTTTATAGATATTATGTAGAGGTTAAATTTTCATGGCACACTTATTAATTATTTACCTTGAATTGATATATTTATTTATTTTGAAATAAAGCTTCTAGAATTTTAATATAATTATTAATATTATTAATTAGATAGTGAAGATTTAACCTTTATAGAACACAGAGTAATAGATCAAAGATTGAGATTTATTTTAAAAGTATCTATGTTTTTTTTGGTGGGATTTTTCAAATAAATAGATTAATTAAAAATATATATATAAAAGGCTTGTCATATAGACATAAGTCATGTTTTTTTTTTACACGCTGTATTAGTGAGTCATGTCCATGATACTATAACAAAATCTATTCACACTTTAAAAAATTGTGATAAAATGAGGTTGAATCTTTAATGGCAAAAAATTTACTTACATTTTTAAAATACATAACTCATATACTATTTTTTTTATAATAATTATTATTACTAGTACTTGCTCATTAAAAAGAGCAAAAGGACATCGAAGGCGTGTCGTCCAACTCCCGGGAGGCGAGCGAACGAGATGACAGCAGCACGGGCAAGCGAAGGATTGGACAGCAGGAGGTAGGATGCCCGCCAAGTGTCAAATTTTGACAGGGCAGAAGGGCGAATCTTGAGCAGATGTGGATTGCTGGGATTGGCTAAGATGAACAGTGTTTCCCAGCCAAAGCCAGCAAAGAGAACACCTTCGGTGTAATTAATATTTTAATAAGTCTTGGGTCATTCATAGTATTGTTGTTGAAAAACACTTTGTTCGTCCATTCATGTATGTCTTCATTAATTTTACTCTAATTTAACTATACTTAAACTAAGTGAGAATATCTACAATTAGTCATTGTTCAAATGTGGTAGTTAGTTCATATCTTTCAAAGTTCAATAATTAAACTAAGCTGCAGAAACGCTAGCTATAGGGCCTTGTTTATATATGAAAATAGAAAAACCATTAGTGTCAAAACATACATAGAATAAAATAGCATTCATAATTATAATTTATATGTGTGCATATCATTATTTTTACCTTATTCACATATATTTAGAAATTGTAATTATTTATTATTATTACTATGAACTTAAGATTAGTCCAATTAAAAAAAATAAAAATTAAGTAGAAACTAAAATAATTTTTTCTACATAACCACATCTTTCCTACATCAATGTTTTAAATTTTTTCTTTAAGAATGACATTCACGGAAACCATATACTTATTATATCAACATCTTAAAAAAATATTTTAAAAATGACATTTACCACTTGAAAAAAAAAAAAAAATTAATGAAATTTTGTATAAAGAGAATAAATATTATGCTATGACAACATAATTCATGTCATAATTCAAGGGTTTATCTTAAGAAGTTGTTAATGAAGAAATTGAATTTATGTTAACTCATTCACATTCAATTTCAAGACCTTGTCTACTCAAAGAAAGAATACATTCGCACTGGCAATAAACTTTTCAAGAATCAAAAGGAGAAGCATAATATCAATTCGAAAACAAAAATAATAAAAGTTGTAACAACCTCTTATTGATTTTCCATGTAAATGAAATAAGACCAAGGTCATGGGATACGTATTCTAATTTGAATGGTGGGCAAACATTATAGTGGGAATCACTTGTAGATTAATAATGGCTATGGAAATTGGAAAATGCATTGGCAAAGGCAAAGAGGCAATAACTGGCATTTAATTATGAAAATAAAGGAAAATAGGAGAAAAGAAGATAACAAAACACAAATTTGCATGCAAGGAAAATTAGATGAATAAGGAAGACATCAATAATAAAAAGGCATCGGAGAAACAATGCATGACTTTTATTAGTTCAATTTGGGTTCTCTCCTTTCACATTCTCATTCTCTCATACTCTTGCACACTTAGAGTATTCTTGGAGCATTCTAGCATTCACTTGGATTGGAGAAACAAAGCAAAGAAAAGTAAGGGAGCGCAAAGGGGACAGTTGGATCAACAACTACAACATGGATACCTTGAATGTAACATGTTGCATGTGTGAATTCCTTGTTGATTTTTGGATGAATGGTATATGCAGGTGATTCCTTGGTTATGTGTTGTCATTAGCATGGATTGATAATGTTTCAACCTTGCCTTGTCATTTCCTCGATAACCATGGTGTTGTGGGTTTTTCACTTGTTTTTCTGATTGGTTCTCAAGTTTCCTATGGTTGTGAATTGGAACAAATTCTCTGGAGCCCTAAAACAACTTGGGTTAAGTTACTAGTTCATGGAGCCTACAGGTTGGGAAAAACACTCTGGAGCCTTATGGTTTGAGTTATTAGTCCCTGGAGCCGCGGATTGGAACAAATTCTTTGGAGCCCTGATTTAGTTGTGGGTTGAGTTGCTAGTTTTGGAGCCCTTGACAGCTTGGGTAGAGATCGATTTAGTTGATGTTAGTGATTTCTGGACCGTATAAGTGAGATCACTGTGGTTGAAGGTTGAGGTGGTTTGGCCTCTGCAAGCCTTGGTTGTTTTTTTTTTTGTTTAACCCTTATGATCCCACATTCATGCTTGGAATATGGCGTTGGGGTGATTGGTTGAAAGAGAGAATTGGTTCAACCTAATCTATGGTCGGGTGGTACGTGGAAGTCCTCATATGTTAATAAGAGCTAATTTCCTATTATGATCTATGAGCACTTGTATTGTTTATCACATTGACATTATGGATGATTTGTTATGGTCTTTATTCTAGTTATATGTTGGTTATATACATGGTTATATGATGTGCTTTAGCTATGGATCCCTTTCATGATTTGATAAGTTATTGAATGGTTGATGAAAGCATGGACGAACAAGTGTTATTGCAGCTAGTTAGAGAGGGCTTAGAGCATTCTTGGTGATTCTCATATGAATTTAAAATCCCTATGGTCAGATATGCATTCATGACCTGTAACTTTCATGTTTACCATATGTTTGAAAAAATGTCTATCATGGATTAGACATGTCTAGCTCAAGTTCTTGCTTGAATTTTATTTAGTTGGTTTTGTCATCATCTTGTTTATGTTTCTAGAAAGTTACAGACAGTTCTAAGCAGCAGTTTGGAGGCTAGCCTGAAAAAGTGGCTCAGATCTCAGAACCGTTGGCGCATAATTGGAGTTTTTGGGTCATAATCGCATGGAAGCGTGTTGTTGGGACCCCATAACCACACCGATGTTGTGTTGTGGGTGTGGTTGGGGAGTTTCCCCAATGAAAATAACTCCAACTTAGGGATTAACCATCTGGACTGGGTTGTAGGCTCCTGAGTGGTTTGTAGTCCCCGAGGGATGTCTGTAAGTTGTTAGTGTGTCGACCCCACTTCCGTAACTAGATCTTGTAGTTCGGGTCATATCACAGTGACACCTGTCTCATGTTTACCCTGGTAAGCTTGTAGGAATTCATAAATGTGGGAGGGGTGGTAAAAAAAAGTACCTTCATTTCACTCTTTCTATACATGGAATCAAAATAGCAACACTTTGAATTAAAAGGGCAATGAACAATGCAACAACACATTTTTTTTTCAAAATTTTAGAATCCTTAAACATTAGTTCAAGAGAGACTTTAAAAGTGTTTCAAACTATGAAAGGAATAACTTTTCAAAATTTCAGAACCATTAAACATGAGTTCAATAGAGTCTTTAATAGTGCTTCAAAATATGAAAGGAATAACCAGTAAAATAGTCTAAAAGAAAATAGTAAACAGTTGCAATAGTAAGACTATAAATAGATCATCCTTAAGTGGGTGACAAGGATGGTGAAGATTGATTGAAATACTTCCACGGAGAATAAATTCTAAGAATATTATGCAATGCAGCATGCAATTGTGGATGAATGTTGACTTGACATGACCCAACGTGAGCTTCCAGTATTAGCAATAGTTGAATAATCTATTCGTTCATAACCTTGTTGCTTTGATACTCACTCAAGGGTTTAATAAGGAACTCCCATATTTTATCGAAGTTGACAGGTGTCAATTGATCAATTTTTTTCTTGAACTCCTCTCTATTTTCCTATACTTTAAGCCTTAATTTGTCAGCTTCAGGAAGAGGATCATTTGTATATACAATCGACATTTTAGTGTGTTTCAGTAATTGTATATTCAATCGGATAAGCGAGTCTTTGATCCTTTTTGCATATTCTATCATTGGTTTGAGAATGTGTAAATAAGCTTTTGATGAATGTATTACAATAATTTTTTAAACTTGATAATAATGGTGTTACACAGCAATTTGTCACTGTCCCTACCATTCCCCGTCCTGCACATTGGAGGGCCCATTCTGTGACCTGTGAGCAATGTCATGACTTGAAAATACTTTCATTGCATCCCTCTGAAGATGAGCTTTAATTGCCCTAAAGACATCTCCCTGCAAAAAACCCTAAAAATAGCTCTTTTTCCATTGGCGCGGTTCCATAGTTCAGCCCTCGCGCCAAGAGGGAAATCCTCCAAAGAGGGCGCGCCAATTGGCGCTCTGTCATAGAGCCGTACTCGTGCCAACCATATTAAGAGGTGTTTTTAAAAAAATAAAAGGCGGAAGTTTCATCCTAACAAATTACTGGACTGATTTCTATCTTGAGTTGGGAGGTTTGGCTACGGATTTCCATGGAGAGGAAGTGGTTTGCCACCTCTCATGGAAGCTTCCTTGATGATAGGGCCAATCCCATAATTATAGGGATCCCAACTCCCCTTCCTCCTTCTATAAAAGCTTTCCCATTCCCATTTGCAAGCTAGTTCCAAAGAGTGGCAGAATTTCTAAGTTCCCAAGAGCTTTCATGCTGCAAAAGCCTTCTTGATTCCCTAAGGCCAAATCCAAGCAAGGAGACTATTGCCAAGTATCCGGAGAGAGAGGCTTGTCCCATCCCTGACAGGCTTTTTCGAGACATGCTGTGCTGACGACCCGCTAAAGGAGAGTGTTGCGTCGAAGCTATGGTTGTATTCTTATTTTGACTCTTTAATGATAAGCGACTATCGGTTATGGTTCCACTCTTGTTCTTGATCATTTTCATGAGTTATATCCTCTTCGACTGATATATAGTTGTATGCACTGGATTTTATGCTTGCGTTTGTGTTGTTTCTTGCATGTGCAGGTGTCCGATCACGGAGATCGTGAGGGCTGTGATCTGCCAGGGCGAAGGAACGGGAGCACCACCTCTTCTACAAACGATAGCGTCGAATTCCAAGTAAGCCTTCCTCGCAAGTCGGTTTATTTACAATTAGGAACCTGCACTGTAGCGTGTTTGATTGTTGCTAGACCCGATCTGGGCTAGTAGGGATTGCCTCTATTCGCAGAGGGGATTTACCTCCTCAACAATTTGGCGACTCCGCTGGGGACTCAGCTTGTTGTTTGATTTGTAACCTATAGACGGAGTCTGAAGCACAGCCAAATAGCCTTCGAAACGCTTTTGCTCTTCATTAGCGAAGTAGATCAACGCTGCTTCAGTCAATCTCCGGTTTGGTTTACTGACTGAACAACTTGGAGTTTTGTCTTCTCTTTCCGGTTAACTTCTTGGTCTTGCTTGCTTGGTCAGCTCTTTGGGCTGGCTCTTTTCTGAGTGTTTGGCTTTTGGTTCAGCCCCATAGGATCAGATCTGACATCTGCTTTTCCGATTTTTCACCTTTTCATAGTTGGCTTGATTGGCACGAGTTTAGCCCTGACAGTCGCGCCAGTTGGCGCAGTTTGCCAGTTCATCACTCGCGCCATTCCTTGTCTGGCGCGGATTACAGCCAGACAGTCGTGCCATTTCCTGTAGGTGCTAGGGTTTACCCTTCTAAGCCTTTGGCCGCACTTCGCTTCCGGGGTTTGTTTCCCTGATTCCGCCAGTGGTGTGAGTCCGGTCTTGGTTGGGAGAATTTTCCCTTTTCACATTGTGCGTTGGCGTCTTCTGTTTCTAGCAACCCGCGCCAATTGGCCATTGGCGCTAGTTGTCAGTGTACAAGTCGCGCCAGTTGGCGCTAGTTGTCAATGTACAAGTCGAGCCAATTTCAGGATGTATGAAAATTGAGACTTTTTCCCTAATTCCTCCACCAGTGTGTCTTTCCCTTCCGGTCTTTTCACTGTATGAGCATAGATTACATTGCTCATTGTGTGGAATGTCTTCTTTCCATGATTGTTTGATGTAAAAGGGAATGAATGCCTTGTTTTGATCTCTTGCTTTGGAAGTCCTTTTTTTGTGCTTGACCTCATATGTCTTGTAGCCTTTTGAGGGATTTCATTACAAAGTGTTTGAAACAATGATTGCATTCTTAGTGTTTGTTTACATCTCTTTTGCATTCATCCTTCATTAAGGAGATTTGCATTCTTTTAGTTTTCGTCTCATAGTTTGCTTTTCGTTAAAATGCATTAGATCACATTGCATTGAAAAGTATTTTTTGAGATCCATCATTGAACTTAGATTACATTGTTTAATGATTGAAAACTAGAAGTCGCTTTGAGTGCATTCTCTTTTATTAAAACTATGCATTAAGTAGATTCTCATTTCATCGAAAAATGCATTGAGTGCATTCTTATCATTTGAAAAGAAAAAGGAAATTGTGCATAGATTACAATTGCATAGTTTTCAGAAAAAAAAAGAGGATTTTGCATAGATTACATTGCATTATTCGCATCGTTGAATGTTTGAAATTACTTTTGGATAGTGAAAGTCATCTAGTTTGGAAAAAGATTTCGTTTACAGTGTTGTTGTTTGTTGCATCATTGTTTGAAGCTCTTCCGTTAACTAGATAGCATTCATCGAATTGAAAGTTTTCTTTTCTCATATAGCTGCATATAGGAGATTGTCAGATGACACTCGCTAGGGCCTGAAAACTGAAACGTAATTGAAGATAAACTTTAAAATTCATTCAATTAACCTAAGGCAGCATTGAAATCTAACGAAACACATTTAGAGGTCTAGGCTGGAGACGTGTTCCGGCGTCTTAAAACCTAGTAGCTGTCATTCGCCTTTTGGCTTTAGACAGCGCTAGTACGGACTTGTGCTCCTCGTACCGTCATGTATATAAAGGGAGACCCCAATAGGTTTCAATCCTTTATCCATAGGAAGCCGAGTCTGCCGCCCTATACCCGTGATACACCGAACACAGCATTCGGGGAGATTGCCTGCACGTACGTTAAGTCCTTGGTTGATTTCTCTTTCATTTTGAAACCAAGGTGTATATTTCAGTTCACGGTTATTTGGTACACCCTTTGCCTAGCATTCCTAAGCAATCATTTTGATCTTATCTGACTCCTTAAATTTGAAAATATCATGAAGCGCTTGTCCTTTCACACTTGTTTCCAATCTGAAAGCGATAGAGTCACCTTTTGCCTTTTTCTTGACTCTTAAAAGATGAAACGATAGAGTTTTGTTTCAATGTTTTAAAAATTAACTGCCCACGAAATATTCCTGGTTAAAGTTAGTTTCCTTAGGGTGTTGTTCTGAAGATCGTTTCTAATGGCAACTTTTCCGGAGTTCACCAACCAAGGAATCCCCTCCGATGGGAATCCTAGTCCTTTTCCTCCTTTTGGAAATGTTGGTGCTCCTTATATGGCAACGTTGTCCCTTCCTGGGTTAACTGTTGGGTTGCCTGTTTGGTTGTTTTCAACCTCTGTGGTCCCGAATGTCCCGACTACTGGTCAATCAGTTCCTCCGCCTGAACAACATCATGTTGATTCCAAGGTGGACCTCTCCCCTTCTTCGCCTGTTTCTGCGTCCTCCTCTTCTACTTTGCCTGGTGAAAGTCTAGATTCGAGTAACCAGGTGGCTAATAAGAAGAAGAAGAAGACAAGGAAGAAGAAGTCTGATAAAGGAGAGGCTAGCTTTGCTGCTATTGCACCTAAGAAGTCTCCTCTTGATAAACCTTCCAACCCTCCGCGGAAAGTCAAGTTCCCTTGCATGTTGTGCACGGGAGACCATCTTCTTCGAGACTGCCCTGGCATTCCCAAGGTGCTTGAAGAATGGTCCAGCGGTCGTCCGCCGTTGCCTTTGGCTTCCGGGAGTCAAGTTGGGGGCACGTCTTCAATTGGTGCTGGTAAGACTCCTAAGAAGCATGGTAAGATTACCAATCCTTGTAAGCTGTGTGAAGGGCACCATGCCATTCACCTTTTTCCTTATATGGATGAAGCCAAGAGAGTCTTGGACAACTCGACCGGTTCTACACCATGCCTTCCAGCTGGTTATAATCGACTTTCTTTGAGTCCTCCACCAGTTGATCCTACGATTGGTCAAGAGTCATCCTTGGTCGATCCTGCTCCCTCGGAAATTCAAATTCAGGAATCCATTCCCGACCAACCATTGGTCGTGGGATCGGTTGAGCTGGCCCCGTCCACAGGGCACCAGGTCTTTTCCGTTGAGAGTGGACCTCACATCCCTCAGGTTCTTCTTGTTTCTTCAGATTCCTCGGACTTGGAGAAAGATTCTCCTGTCCCCGTACCTCAAGAAGTTGCTCTTCCGCCTCCTGTGATGGAGGTCCCAGAGGATACTCCTCCCGCCTTCGAGATGGAGGTTGTGGAGGATGCTCCTTCTTCTTCTGTAACACAAGGGGAAGACCATCTCGGTTCGATGGTAGCCCCTCCGAGTAGTTTGGTCACTTCCTTCGATTGGAGTCGATTTTCGGGATACCGCCTTCCGTCTTATGTGCCTTTCGAGATCACAGTACAGGCTTTTGGTCTGGTCGTACCCAGCACCATTATAGACGAAGGTGCGTCTGTTAGTATTTTATCCTCAACTACTTGGCAAGCTTTTGGCTCACCGCCGCTTGCGCCTGTTACGCAGAATCTGTTGGCATTTAAAAGAAGAACGAGTCAACCGCTAGGGATCCTTCCAAGGTTACCTGTTACTTTAGGAGGTAAAACCGTCCATATGGACGTGATGGTTGTTCCAGGTCCCTTGGATTTCAATCTTATCTTGGGGCGCGATTACACCAATGCCATGGGAGCGCTTGTCTCCTCCCTTTTTCGTGTGGTCTATTTTCCACATGAAGGACGGATCGTGACTATTGATCAGCTTGCGTTCTTCGGTTCTGATGTGGCAGCTGGCCCGCCATCATCCCTTCCTGGTTTTTATCCACCCGTTGTATCTACCCCACCGCAGGTCAACTATGTGGCTATCTACCCCATGCCTATGCTCAGTGATGATGCCGTCGTGCATCAGGTGCTGGGGGCATTAGGTCCTGACTTCCAGGATGTTTTCCTTCCATCGGGAGTGGAACTCTTGGAAGCGATGAATTCTTGTTCATTATGATGAAGTCGGTAGGAGCATAGTTCATTTTCTTGTGTCAAGCTCCTTAAAAAATGAAACAAGCTGGTCGGAGCATGGTTCTTTTCCTGTGTCAAGCTCCTTAAATAATGAAACCAGGTCGTCGGAGCAGAGTTCCTTATCTTGTGTCAAGCTCCCTAAAAAATGAAACAAGGTTGTTGGAGCAGAGTTCCTTGTCTTGTGTCAAGCTCCTTAAAAAATGAAACAAGGTTGTCGGAGCACAGTTCGTTTTCTTGTGTGAAGCTCCTTAAAAAATGAAACAAGGTCGTCGGAGCAGAGTTCCTTGTCTTGTGCCAAGCTCCTTAAACCATGAAACAAGGTGTCTTGAGGATAATTCTTTTAATGTGTCAACCTCGTTAAAATAATGAAACACGTTCCTGTTTAATTCGAGTCTTTGATAAGTTCTCGTAAAATACCAGTCGAGTCTTTTGATCTCGTAATTTGAACCTTCACTCCATCTTCCTTCCATATGGATTGAAGCTTGGGGGGCATGTACCTCGAATTGAGTCACCATGCTGGGGGCATGCTCACTTTTTCAAGCATAGTTTGTTTCCGTTTCAAGCTTGTGTAAAAATGAAACCGATTTCAAGCATAGTTTATCTTTGTTTCAAGCTTGTGTAAAAATGAAACCAACTTCAAGCAGAGTTTTTCTGATTTCAAGCTTGTGTAAAAATGAAACCATTCCCATTTTACCTCTTGTGATTGCCATTTTATTAGCTTGTTTTTGCTAGATGAGCCTTGGTTTTCTCATTCCATCATCCCCATCCGTCGTCAATTATGCCCCTTCACTTAATACACCTGCCTCGAGAACCATTACAGTGGGCCTCATAGCTACCTCTTGACTTATCATGCCATTACTACAGCCCACTATTACCTAAGTCCAAAGCATTACCCTTCAATACTACCTGCTCCTCCCAGAGGACAACTTCGCCGCCTTTCCTACTCTCTAAAATGAAAAGATCGTCGAGTCTCACAAGCTGATTCAAGTAAAGGGGCACAAAACGACATCTAATCCAAGATACGTTTACCTTTTTCACCAGATAGATTATTTTGACGAAAAGGAATACCCTAGCCTATCGCGACTAGGAGGTTTTCCCGGATATTGTTTTCTACCTTTTCGGATCTGGGGAACTATTTACGAAAAGGGACTCGTGGAGTTTTCTTTTCCGCTGTCTTTTCAAACTCTCTAAACATGAAAAGACGCCGAGTTCTTCCTTTGTCAGACTCGTTAAACCCCGATGACATTGGATTCCGTCGCAATGACGTTCTCCGAGTTTCTCCTTCCTAGGTTTGCTTATGGCTTTAGGATGTGGATTGGGATTCATCCGAAGGGTGAATTTATATGACAAGCATATGGTATCCTTTTCAAGCTTGTGTAAAAATAAAGAGGTACTCACCAAAATGGTGGGGAAAAATGAAACCAACATCATTGTCGTGTCGGCAGTATGTCGCTCTTGAACATGGCACTTGTCTGCATTCGTGTCGGGTTGGGGATATCTCATCTCGTTTTTTCACTTGCCTCCGTGGGTTTGGGTAATCCCTACCTCCCTCATCCTTTCTTGCCCGTCATCATGACCTTTGATCTTTTGATGTCAAATACGTCCAAATCCACTGTCATGCCGCCGATATGTTCAAGAGAAGTTGACCTCTGCAAGTTTTCCTCTTATTCTCATCTGATATTGATTCACAAAGACATTATGTTCCTCTGTCTTGCGTCGATGATGTGGGAAAAATTATGGCCCACCTTCGATCAAGGTCACTTCCTTTCGACTTCAGCTCATTATCCAGGAAGCCGATCTAGAGACTCCCTTCTGGTACCTTGGAGCCTGCATGCCTCAATGGCAGGTTCTTCGCATTCGACGTGAGGTTTTCATCATTGGCCTCCGATCGAGTGATTCTGTGGGTGTTCGACGTCAGATCATTGTTCACATGCTGTAGATTGTACCTCTAGTACCTTGAGGACCATTGGAATTAATGGTGGCAATTTCAAGGCTCGTTGGGTCACTTCTACTTATTGGTTGCAATCGTATCGATGTTCTTGCATGTTCGACTTCATCTCACATATTCGCATGCTTGAACTTGTACTTTGTTCGGGTCGAGATGGAGCGCAAGACCCTGGATTGTGTCTGTTGTAATCCAGGCTGCGATTTTGTGGACTATTATTACATGACTAACTGATTGGATGGCTGCGACCATACCTGAGTCTATTTATCAATCCTCACTGGATGGCTGCGTCCATGCATTGGATCTAGATTATTGTACACTCTGTTATGGATGGTTGCGCCCATACCATGCATATATATCATGTATCTGAGACATCAATTGTACTTTGCTCCGTAGGTTTTCCGATGGTAGTGTTTTCAGTCGGCATGTTCTCGTAAAGCATTTCACCCCTCTCTCTCTCTCTCGGGCCTCATGCTTTAGGGGGCATCTGTTACACAGCAATTTGTCACCGTCCCTACAATCCCCATCCCGCACATTGGAGGGCTCATTCTGTGACCTGTGGGCAGAGTTAAGACTTGAAAATACTTTCATTGCATCCCTCTGAAGATGAGCTTTAATTTCCCTAAAGACATCTCCTTGCAAAAAACCCTAAAAATAGCTCTTTTTCCATTGGCGCGGTTCCATAGTTCAGCCCTCGCGCCAAGAGGGAAATCCTCCAAAGAGGGCGCGCCAATTGGCGCTCTGTCATAGAGCCATACCCGTGCCAGCCATATTAAGAGGTGTTTTTAAAAAATAAAAGGCGGAAGTTTCATCCTAACAAATTACTGGGTTGATTTCTATCTTGAGTTGGGAGGTTTGGCTACGGATTTCCATGGAGAGGAAGTGGTTTGCCACCTCTCATGGAAGCTTCCTTGATGATAGGGCCAATCCCATAATTATAGGGATCCTAAATCCCCTTCCTCCTTCCATAAAAGCTTGTCCATTTCCATTGCAAGCTAGTTCCAAAGAGTGGCAGAATTTCTAAGTTCCCAAGAGCTTTCATACTGCAAAAGCCTTCTTGATTCCCTAAGGCCAAATCCAAGCAAGGAGACTATTGCCAAGTATTCGAAGAGAGAGGCTTGTCCCATCCCTGACAGGATTTATCGAGACATGTTGTGTTGATAACCCACTAAAGGAGAGTGCCGCGTCGAAGCTATGGTTGTATTCTTCTTTTGACTCTTTAATGATAAGCGACTATCGGTTATGGTTCCACTCTTGTTCTTGATCATGTTCATGAGTTATATCCTCTTCGACTGATATATAGTTGTATGCACTGGATTTTATGCTTGCGTTTGTGTTGTTTCTTGCATGTGCAGGTGTCCGATCACGGAGATCGTGAGGGCTGTGATCTGCCAGGGCGAAGGAACGGGAGCACCACCTCTTCTACAAACGACAGCGTCGGATTCCAAGTAAGCCTTCCTCGCAAGTCGGTTTATTTACAATTAGGAACCTGCACTGTAGCGTGTTTGATTGTTGCTAGACCCGATCTGGGCTAGTAGGGATCGCCTCTGTCCGCAGAGAGGATTTACCTCCTCAACAAATGGGTAGGCCAGATGAATTCATGTGAGGATCTCACTAGCATTGCAATAATTCTTTAAGATTTTTCCTTGAATATTCAAATAATTTTTTTATGTCATAAAACTCATTGATTAAAACATCAACTTGTTTTTCCATTGCCTATAATTTTTCCAAATGATCACAGAACTACACTTTCTCATGATGAAGTTTTTGATTATTGTTGAGTGCCTTGTGTTTGAATTTCGCCAGATTAATTACATTGGTTTCTATGGCTTATTTTTTTGCAACAAGTCATTAACTTGAGCCTCTTTCTACTTTATGTTTACTTCTGGCTTACTTTTCACTTCAGCAATTTGGTCATTTAATTATGCCCTCAATATTGAACAATCTTGTTACAGTAGGACTACCTTCTCATCCTTTTGCTTGATGAATTCTCTAACTTGGTTTCCCTTATGGATACTTGCATTGGCATAGGCTCTAACATACTGTGCTAATTCTTCAAAATCGTCATCGAGGGTGGAAGAAGAAGTTGCCCAAGAAGTTACTAATGTTATTTCTGAGACAGAGTTGCCAGGCGAACTTTATGTTCATGAAATCCTTCTTTTATTACTACTCTTCCTTAAGACTACCTTTTGCTTGTCATTGTAAAACAGTTCAATTGGAGGCATTTTTTGAATCTGGAATTCAAAATCATTAGGTTCTTGATATAATTTCTCAAGAATAGGAAAAGTATTAATTGGAGTTGAGATAATAAGATCAACATTATAGACAATAGTGTCTGTGACAACTGGAAATTCCATTTCCATACGATGTTCATCATCAACTTCAATGGACAAAGAACTGGAAACTATCTTTGGCATGGATTGAGTTTCAATTTGAGTAACATACATTGAGATTGTTTGATCATGCAATTGCCATTCTTCGTGCATTTTGGGATCAATAATGAGTTTAGGAATATTTTCCTTATGAGGCACAATATTCTATGAAATATTATGCTTTGAAGGAACAATTTTCTTAAGAGTCTTTTACTTTTTAGGATCATTATTTATATATTTATGTTTCTTAATGAGAGATTTATTGTGCACAAGAGCTAACTAACTAGTAATCTTCTTAGTACCAATTTATTTAGGTTGAACTTTCTTCACAAGAACATCTTGCTGAAGAGCTTTTTGTTTAGTATTCTCTAGGGTGGTGGGCTTTGTACTCACACTCAATTACATGAATTAGAAGCATGTAATGTAATTATTTAATTGTTGGTTGATTGTAAAATATGTGGCAATGTAGCTCTTTTGTTGTCCCTGTAGACTATAAAATCATGGCGTAGGTTGGCTAGTAATTCATTCACTCTTGTGAGAACTTCTTGATAAGAGGATGCAGATTTAAATAGATCATCAAATGTAGAATTCTCATGAATATACTTTTTTAAAACCAAAGGATGAAACGATATTTTCAACTTCTCTCATAAGGTCATGATGTTTAAGAGGAATTGTAACTAACTTAAGAGCTTGAAAAGGAGTAAGCTATTTTTTTTCCATGAGGGTAGTTCATAATAGAGTACAAGCCGACTCGAATAGGGAATTCAGACCAAACGTTTTTGGACACCCCTTTTAATTCATAAGTAATCCTTGTGCCAACCATATGATAAGCAACCTCTCTGCATAGGATTCTTTATAGAACATATATAGGAAGAGAATGGGGGGGAACAAGGCATCCCACAATCCTAATATAGGTAAATTTATGTTCACAGTACCAATGTCAATTTTTTAAATACAATAAATAGCTATATGAGAAAATCTATAGGATTTCTTATTAAAGATGGATTTGTGAACAAGAATCATAACATTGTGACATGTGGCATAAAAAATTTGAAAGTAATTTTCTTACCAAAGCTGATTGTGATAGATATGGATAGGGGTATGTTCGACAAGTGTCCATTTCCAGCCCATTGTTGGAAAGGCTATCGAACGACAAATAACATCCATGATAAAAGCAGACATATAGAATGAAGGTTTAGGACTTGATGTTTTGTCTTCTCAAATTTCATGACATGTTGGGCAAAGTTATTTGACAACATTTCAACCCAATTAAAATTTTTACCCTAAAAAATTCTTTGAATAATAGGGACCCAATCAAGAGGAAAATGGTTAACATTTTTGTAACCAAACAAACGACATAAAATGGAAGCAAGATAACAAAAAGGATCGTCAAGAAAAGGATAATCACAATAATGTTCTTACCTATGTTTCTCGGGGACACTTCTCAATCCTTTACTAAAGTGGGAAGGGTTTTATCAACATATTTGCATTTTGTTTGCATGAAAATTAACAATAAAGCTATCATTGAAAATTAAACCAGGAGTGGAGCAATTTTTACACACTCTGAATATAATTTGGCGTGAAATACCCAATAACTGTCCCCTCTGGAATGATAATCTGGCGTTGTGGAATGTTGACGAAGTCAACAACCCATCAGATTAGGTGTGTATAAGGCATCAGTCTTGGTCTAGCGACGACTTTATGTAACCTAGACCTCGCTATGTCGACTAATATGTACTACGGTTCGTTATTTCTCTCAGGTGCATCATAAGGGACTCTTGCACCAATTTCTTCATCTAAAGCATCTTCCAATTCATATTCCATTAACTTGTAAATTCCATCCCAGGTTGATATTTTGGCGTCCCGAGTAATCACTGTATCTGAATATAGGCTACTTTCAGGAATTTTATCATTGAATTCTTCCATAACTCATGTTGCAGTTCTTGGAGGAGGCGACATTTTCCTTGGTCTGCCCATTATTAATGATTGCACAGAACATGAAAGAGAATCCCTTTTTGTAGGATTGATACTACTTGTAGAAATGGCCTACTGTACAAAAAGACGAGAATTACTATGAGTTCAAGATAACAAAATATTCCAAGTGTTACTAAATAGAAAGAGGATAAAAATAAAATTAATGAGAAAAGACATAGTAATAATAAGCATATGTTCATTTCCAAAAGCAATGTCACCCATGTGAATATGCCAAATGGCATGTGCCAAACAATGGGTTTGAAGTGACATGTGGTGATGTGGGAATGCGGCCATTCTGGGAGAAACTAGCTGAAAAGGAACTCATAAAGTATTTCGCAAGGGGATTTTTACAGGATTGATGTTATTTGCATAGCTAACTTGTTCCACAAAAAGGAAATAATTACCATGAGTGCACAAAAAAAAATGAAAACCAAATGTTGTTAAATATAAAAGGGATAGTAAATACAAATTAACGAGAAAAGACAAAGTAATGATAATTGTCTGTTGGTTTCCAAATACAACGTCAACCATGTGAATATGCCACATGGTATGTGCTAAACGATTGGTTTGAAGTGACATCTGATGATGTGATAATGCCACCATGTCGAGAGAAATTGGACCGAAAGGAACTTGCGAATTTTTTCAAAATAAAATGAGTAGGAGAGGTACATGGAATTGGTTTAGTCAGCGAGAAATATTTTATGTCGTAGGGGACGTTCCCGGATGAAAAACACGGGGAGAAGTCATACTTAATTTATGGGGAGACTTGCATCTGGGGTTCTGGGACTTATTTTAACAGGAATTCGCTCAACAGTTAAGTATGGAAACAAATTGCCAATGTGAATATGCGAGATGGCATGTGCGAAATGATGGGTTTGAAGTTGCATGTGATAATGTGGCAATGTCGTCATCTTGAGAGAAACTAGACCGGAAAGAACTCACAAATTATTTTGGAAGAAAGTGTTTTGGGGACTTTAGTCGAGATGACATGCATGATGAGGTGAGGTGGGAGAAACTAGACCGGAAGGAACTGGCAAAGTATTTGTAAAGAAAATATACAGGGAAAATCAGTCGAGATGATGTGGATGATGGGGTTAGGCAAGTGTCGTGCACCAATGACTGACAGAGAGAAATGAGAGAAGTTTAGTGAGAGAGAACAATTCCATCCCAGAGGATACGTTCTCAGATGAAATCCACGGGAACACCCGTACCTAAGTTCCAGGGAGACCTACATGGGAGGTTTTAGGGCTTATTTTATCTGGGATTGATATAATAATTGAGTATGGAAATAGATTCCTAGCAGAGAATTAGTCGAGGTGAAGCAGATGATGAGGTTAGATAACTGTCATTCAACAATGACTAGGAGAGAGACAGAGGAGCAATTTAGTCAGCGAGAAAAAATCCATCCCAAAGGAGACGCTCCTGGATCAAACCTATGAGAACACTTGTACCTAAGTTCCCGAGAGACTTGCATTCGAGCTTACGAGACTTATTTTATTGGGGATTAGCGCAATAGTTAAGTATGGAAACACGTTTTCGATAGGGAAAACATTAATTGAATTTAAGAACTTTTTTGGGAGTAGTGTTATTATATTTACACGGTCCGATGATTGCAGTGCGGGAAAATGATCGATTACCTTGTGGAACCTTGAGATGTAATAATCATAGCGAAAGGTGCCCCCTTTGTGGTCAATTGGGGCAATAGTGGGGGGAGGTCGCCGTTTTGTTGAGAATCGTGGTTCGAGCCCTTTAAACCATGATGGTCAAATGGTTTATATAAGCTTGGATCCAAGATAATTGTGTTTTTTTATTGTCCTATGGACATAGGTCACTTAGTACTTGCATACAATGAATAAATTCAATCGTTGAAGAAAAACTGAGCATATATTTGTTTCCTCTAAGCTCATATGTTATTTCTTATACCCAACACACACAATGCAAACGAGTAGACTCATAAAAGTCCTCAGAAAAAGAAATTGCCATTAAGTCTGCAAATGATTTCGGAAGCAACAAAAGTATTCAAAATTCTAATCTACATTATTTTCGAGGACCTCTTTTTTCTGCTATATAGGTGTTCTCCAGAGTCTTGTCAATCTTCTCCTCTCATAGAGCAATAAGCTCATTGATGGAATATGTGTTGGTAGGAATTCTCAAATATAGGATCTTGTCCATAGTTCTAAAGGCTTGTAGTACCTTGAGAATGCATGTTCTGATATATTGCTTCAAAATAATTGTGGAATCCAAATATGCAATGAATAACTAAAGGGTTGGAACTCTCCATTATGATATCAAATCATTGT
Organism: Pinus albicaulis; assembly: GCA_034641835.2. Lineage (NCBI taxonomy): Eukaryota > Viridiplantae > Streptophyta > Pinopsida > Pinales > Pinaceae > Pinus > Pinus albicaulis. The sequence goes on along the minus strand of CM076572.1, from coordinate 992,578,564 downwards.
ACAATATATACTCCCATAATCCATTACAAAAAAGGGCAATATATGCATGTGGAGAAGGAAAAAATAAAAAAACTTGTACATACTTCTAAGCCCTCACAAGCCACTTGGACAAACGATCTATTGAGTTACCCACAATAGAACAAGTAGCAGTGAATCAATTGAATAAACCAGCTTCTCAAAATTCATATAGATGAAATAGTAAAAATTAAAATCAGTTTGAAAAGGAAAAACAAATGCAGATACAAAATGTGCTTATCGCTCGTCATGAAAGACATTAGAGGGAAATCTAGTTTCTCTAAGCTATTTTTTATTTATATTTGATATATCACTTAACTCTGCCATATACCATCGACATTTGTTTCTCAATTTTCATTGATACTAATGTTTTTATATTTGTTAATAAGGAATATATATTCTACAACATATTAGAACACTTTTTTTTCCCAGAAAAAAAAAATCGAACCATCTATTAATTATAGAAAGTTACAGAGCATATGCAAAGCATTTATGATCAACTCCATTTCTCCTTCTAGCTGAGGGAGAGAAGAAGTCTCGGCTGTTTTGAATACCCAAACAGTATCCCTGTATTAGCCCATTCAAAATAAGCATAAGGAAAAAGACACTTCCATTCTGTCACATCCCCGGATTTTCACCGAAACAGAGATGAGTGAGAGAATAGAGATATGTGCCTTCCAAAGCGTATAGCTTCCAATCAAAAAGTTAAAGAACCAGCAGTTGTCACTATCTCGGCTCCTCAAAAAATAAGATTTAAACAATTATCCATCAGAGAACCAGAGCCTCCTTATAAAAGGAATACAGCCCTGATTCTCACCAAAGTTTTGTGACAGTGTTTAAAAGTTTGAAAAATACATAACAACTTCAGAAAAGACTAACTTTAGTTTTTTAGGTAGAAATAAAAGAAACAAATGAGAAAAATTTATCCAAAAACACGTTGTTCGATTGGTCGAACCATCCCGTTTTCCATCTCGGTCACTATCTAGGTCCCCATAGCTTGCTCAACACCTTCTTTAGATAGGTGGTCTGCATCTTGGTTCCGTTCCTTGTAAATGTGGCAAACAAAGATCTCAGTGAAATAACATTTTAGGCGAGTGATCTCATTAAGTAATGACAACAAAATATAGTTCCTGCATTGTTGAGTCCCATTGAACCATTTCAAAATATTCATAGAGTCTCCAAATATCTGAACCTCCCTCATGTTCCTGAGGGTTAACCAGTAGAGAAGGTAATGCAGTGCTTTAAGTTCAACGAAATTATTGGTCCCTTGCCCTAGCCCAACAGAGGCTCTTAGAGACTTTTCAGTGGACAAGTGAATAACCCTCCCTGCACCACATCTTCCATTATTGTCTGAGGCCCCATCAAAGTAAGCCCAAAGAACTAATTCCCTGATGGTTTCTTGTTGAATAACTCGAGTTTGGGAAGGGCTGGCAGAGGACAGAATACTATCAAAGATTGCAGCTCCTTCTACGGCCAACTTTCCTACAGGGAAAGGGAGATCTTTGAAAATCACTTGATTCCTGGCAAGCCATGTACCCCAAGCTATCAAGAGGGGGATAGTTCGGACTTTTTCATCAGGAGCTTCCTGCCACCACCGGGTCCATGCTTGCTGTACATCATCTCCTTCCCATTGGAGTGGAATATTTGTGATTCATAAAAATTCAGTCCAGAGACTAACATTGAAGGGGCAGGTTAAGAAAATATGGTGAGAGGTTTCCTCCTCGAATTTGCATAAAGAGCACGAGCTCGGGCCTATTTTCCACCTCCTTTGAAGTAAAACCCATGTTGGAACTTTCTTCTTTAGGATACACCAAAAAAAGAGCCTGGTCTTAGCAGGACTTTTAAGCTTCCATATTGATTTCGACCACCAAGCAGGGGCATCCCACCCGAATTGGAACATGATCCACTTGTATCCCAGCTTCGGGGAGTAGATCCCAGACTGTGCATGAACCCAACGTAGCTCATCCCTTGAATCAGTAATCTGGACTGAAGAGTTATGGAGATCCAAACAGAAGAGCCTCCACTCTTCCAACCATCTCTCGTCTAATTGAAGATCTATCCCCAAAAGCCACCCTTGCCTCCAAATAGACGAATTTCTATGATCTGCCACCTGATTCAGATATTGAAGACCCATGTCATTCAAGCAAACGATCAGATCTCGAGATAAGGCAAACCTCTCCGAACACCCTACCCAGGGGTCGCGACCCAATCTCACCTGTGCTCCATCTCCCACATTCCAGGCTAGGCCCTGTTCTATAGTCTTAACTGAAGCAACCACAGCCTTCCACACCACAGAGGCATTCATGGAGGACTTCTGCGGCATACGGATCCATTCAAGAGGTGATGTCGGGTCAATGTATTTCCTTTTTGTAACAGAAGACCAGAGCGAATCGGTCGTTATCAGCCTCCAAGCCAGCTTGGCTGCTAGTGATTTCGAAAACTGAATCAAATTATTAATTCCCCAACCTCCCCATTCTTTGGGTCTTACAATTTTGTCCCATGTAACCCAAGGGGTCACATGTTCCACTTTGGAGCTTGCCCACAAGAATCTGCTGCAAAGTTTGTCGATGGATGCAAGAATACCTTTAGGTACCCAGATAAGGCTGGCCCAGTACACAGGAACTGCCATCAGCACAGATTTGATAAGAACCAACCTCCCTACTCTTGATAACCACTTGAAGCTCCAATGATTCAAATTTTTTTCAATTTTCGCTAGAAGCCATTTCCAGTCAAGATTCTGATACTTGCCTGGCTTTAGGAGGAACCCAAAATATTTTAAGTTTTCCTGTATGGATTTGACTTCGAAATGCAGGAGGGCTTCAGTAGCCCTGCCCACTTCTTCCCTAGACAGACCAGAAGTTGTCAGGGTCGATTTTTTTTCATTTATTTTGAGCCCTGTTGCTTTCAGAAAAAGGTCCAAAATCCTCTTTAGGGAATGACAATCCTCCAGACTTCCACTGCTGAATAGTAGGATGTCATCCACAAAGAGCAGGTGAGTGACCCAGAGATTAACTGCCACTTCTATTCCTTTGAGATGTCCATGTCTCTTTTCCTCATGAATCATTAAACTTATGCCTTCGGCTGCCAGCAAAAAGAGGAGAAGTGAAAGGGGGCACCCTTATCGCAGACCTCTCTCTGGGTTGAAAAACGGGGAAGCAACACAATTAATCAGAATAGAAATGGAATACGAGGTTACACAACTCATGACCCATCTTACAAATTCAAATCTGAACCCAAGATGAGTCAACAAGAGTCCAACTTATTTTGTCATAGGCCTTTGACACATCAATTTTAACAATTGCCCCTTTCTTACCACTTTTTTTAGGCTGTGGAGGGTTTCTTGTGCAACTCCCACTGCTTCATGAATTTGTCTTCCATCCAAAAAACCAAATTGCTCAGCAGAAATATACTTTGAAAGGAAAGGTTTTATCCTCGAGGCTATGACTTTTGCAATAATTTTATAGACACGAGTACATAGGGAGATAGGCTGGAAATCATCAAAAGAAACAGGGTGATCAGCTTTAGGGATCAAGGCTAAGAACGTTGAATTGAAAGGCTGATAGATGGTTCCTGAGCACCTGGATTCCTCCACCACTGCTACCAACTCCTCCCCAGTCGACTCGAAGAAGTGTTGGAAAAATTCCACAGTTGAGCCATTCGGGCCTAGAATTTTGTCCTTCTGCATAGCGTTGAGGATGTCTTCAACCTCCTGCTTTGAGATAGGCTCCATGATAGAATCATTTCCTTCTTCATCAATGTAACTTGGAAAAAAATGAGCCACTCTAATTACCTCCGCTATAGTAACTTCCTCGAGAGCTCTGAAAAAGGTTTTTGAAATGATTAACCCCAAGGGTCGCCAGGTCTTCAAAAGATTTGGCCATCTCGCCATTCTCCTTTTGCAATTCCCAAACAGTGTTCGAGTTTTTCCTGCCTTTTGCATAGTTCTGAAATTTTTTTGTGTTTTCATCACCTGCTTGCAACCAGATAGCTTGACGTTTCAACTGCCAACTTTCTTCCCTGAGCTGGAGGATTTTTCTTCGAGAGGCTTCCAGCTCCTTGACTCTGGTCCTTGCCTCCAGAGATGCATAGCCACCTCCATCAGGATTTTCTAGTAGGTCCAGTTCTGCATTGATATTCTTGAGGTCCTCCTCCTCCTTCAGTTTCTTTTGGAGTGCCCACTCCTTGGTGGAAAGCTTCATGCTCTTTAAGTTATTCATGAAAAGGCGACTTCTACTTTCATCTTCCCTAAAACTATCCTTCCTCCATGTAGCATGAAATAGAGCGATGAAAGATTCTTCATTCACCCATGTGGAGTTAAATTTAAAAGGATTTCTCGGTTTCTTAAAATCTCCCTTCATTTCCAAGTAGACTGGGAAGTGGTTTGAGAGGCCCCCACCCAATGTCTATAGACCGACAATTTCTCCGCCAGAGCTTCGCTCAATAATTTTTGCCCACCCAGTCTACTCCTACTCTCCTATTTCTCTAAGTTGGACGTAACTTGAGCAGGGGTACATCCACCAGATGTAAGACAGCTAGCTTGTTCCTGAAGAACTCAGAGAGAGGGTCCGGTCTTGCTGAGGCCCCCCATGATTCTGATACCCCCAAAGAGAAATTAAAGTCTCCTCCTATGATAAGGTGTGGGTAGGAGAGGAAGGAATTCCCAAAGAAAACATTCCAAAAACGTTCACGCTCCAGACACGGTCCATAAATATTCAGGACGAGAAAAGAGATGCAAATTTCATTTGAATATAACTCCATAGCCAGGCAATTTACAGAACCTCGGGAGGAGGTCTCTCTTAACTTCCTTGTGTTATATCCAGTTACCACACCCCCAGATCTACTAATGGCATCAAGTGCATGGAAAGACCAACCCGACAGCAATTTAGAAAGAATGACAGTCACTTCATCCCCTTTCCCCAGGGTTTCTTGAAGCAGAATAACATCCGGATTGTAAGATTGCACCAAATCCTTAAAGGCTAGCTTTTTTGGTTGGATAGCTAAGCCCCTACAGTTATAAGATAAAAGGATCATCAAATGCCTTGGGGGGGGTGGTCGCTCGGCTCTAAGCACCCAAAAAATGGATCGCTGCTTCCCATTAGCTATGTCACTGACGGCTTTCAGCTGGGCCTTTGAAATATTTGATTTTCTTCCCCTTAATTTTCGCGGACTGATCAGGACGTGATCCGATTCAAGCCCTCCAACAACCATCCCTTTCCCCTTACGATTGGCCAAGGGTCGAAGATTATAGGGAGGGGCTTTAGGTAAAGGGGCTCAAGAGGTATCAGAGATAGGGTCACCCTCCAAAGGATAGGAAGGAGGCTCAGAGGGGTTCAGGATAGACAAAATGATGCTATCAAAAGTCGAAAGAGACAAATTCAAAACAGAGAGATCATTTAGAATATGCCTGGAAGGACCAAGCCCATCACTATCAGCCTGTGAATAACAAACAGAGGAGCAAGTGGAAAAGGGAGGAGAAAGAGTCATACCCCCCTGAGATGCCCCAACAGTATCAGATGCTGGAAGGGAAGCCAGGGAGGTCGCCAGAATATAAGCTCTTTTAGGAGATGAGGTCAGACCCTCAGCTCGATCCAGCTCCATTTGCTCCACCTTTTCTATGTTCATCCCCATCTCAACATTCTATGGAATTGCCATTTTTTCTTTTCCCCTCTCCTCCAGAGGAGATTCTACCCGCGCCTTAAAATTCTTCAAATGTCTGCGACGATGACGGTGGCCAAGGAGGCATTCCCTTGCCAGATGTCCATACTTATGGCATCAGTGACAGTGGAAAGGGAGATTTTCATAATCCAGGATCTGCAAAAATTCAAAGTCTCTGTATTTCAGGGTCATAGCATCTGCCAAACCCTCTCTAGGGTTAAGACTGATAAGGATCCTGGCCACACTCCAGTCCCTTAACTGAATATAAGATTTTTCGACTTCTAGGAATTTTCCCAAGGTGTTCCCGATAGAAATGAACATTGAGTCAGTCCAGAATGGCATGGGGAGACCTGAGAGCTTGACCCAAACATGGGATTCTGCCAATTTCTCTTTTTGTGCATCAAACATAGGGGTCCATCTGCGGAAGAGGATTGGCCGCTTCCCAAAGCACCAGTTCCGTTCAAGCACCCATTCGACATGTTCTTTGAGGCCAAACCTAATGTTGAACCAACCCCTGTCTAGGATTTTTATCTCAGTGGGTTGCCCTGGAGCTTCTTTCCATTCCGATTGAACCCACTCTGAAATGTACTTTGTCGAATACTTTCTTCCATGCACTCTTCCGACTAGAATGGTTTTGGTGGCTTCCATAGCTTTGTCTATGCTGATATCCACTCCCAGAAGACAACTTGGTCGATTGTATTTCTTCTTAATGGGTTTGAGTTTTTTCCTCTTCCTGCCCACGACTTCCTTCTTCCCCTCCCCCTCACCAGCTTCTTGGAAAACAGGTGCATCCGTCCCAGTAGTCTCAGGCGACTCCAGTCGCCTACCTCCTGATTCTTTGTTTCCTTCTTTTTCCTCCAACCCTTCCACAAACAACCCAGCTTCAGACCCTGCCTCCTTACGCAGCCCAGGCTCTTGATCTTTAGTGACTAAGACTCTCGGAATTCTATCAACAGCATCATTTGAGGAGACCCTTGACTGACTGTGCGCTAGAGCTTCCGCCTGGGAAAAAATTGGCTGAAGGTCACCCCGACCCGGAATAAACCCTAACGGTTGAGTCGCAAAGGGTAGCGGCACTCTAGAATAGAGGAGACCTTGGCTCAGCACATATTTCCTATTCCCAAAGAGTTCCCCCTTATTACGCCCGCCAAGGGAAGCTCTGCGGGTTTGACTTCGTTCGCCTAAGACTTTAAACCCTACTCGGCCTTGGACCCCATAACCACCTACAACATCTTCATGACCACCAGTAAGAGCAGGAAAGAACAGAATACCTGATGCCGCAGACAATGGAAGGTGCCGAAAATCCTATTGTTGGAGACCTTCCCTTCCTTCGAACAGAGGGTTTTGTGTTTGTTCCGGGCCTGGTAAAATCCTCGCCTTCCAACAACCTCTCCAGGTGCTCTGGAGTGTCTCCTCTAGTAGGCCTGCTCCATTCGAAAAGCCACCGACTACCACCTCCTCACTAAAAGCTTGCAGGTCCACACTGTTCGGAAAGAAAAGCTCAAAATTTTTCTCATAGACTTCATGCCCCCAGCAGGTAAGAAGGTCTTCGGGCGCTGGTTCAAGCTCTACAAACTCACTCTCAAAACCCATATCTGCAGCGACCAACCCTTCTTAATCTGCCACGACAAAAGCAAGAACCCCGCTCCAGAGCAGAAACCCTAAAACTAGAACACCATCGCAGGAAACAGAAACGGTGGTTAACACTAAACCCCATTCTTTGTCTGGTAATCAGAAGACTAATTTCCAACCACATTGAAGGTGCCTCGTGGAGCGCATCAGGGAGTCTAGGTGTGGTTCCAGGTTTAGGTACAGGCGTACACCTGTCACTTCCAACAGCGTCCCGTCAGAGTGAGCGGGTCGAAGGCCGAAGCCTGAAACCCTTAGGGTTTTCGCTCTCCTCTCCTTCCATCCCCACATATTAGAACATTTACAGGTAATGTTCTTTGCCCTTTAAAGTACTCTTAAAACTAAAATTAAAATAAAATTATATATATATATATATATATATATATATATATATATATAGAGAGAGAGAGAGAGAGAGAGAGAGAGAGAGAGAGAGTATTAAAAATAAGTTCATCATTTTACATGAATTTTCATAATGCATATGGAGCAAACAGTCTCACTATATTTATTGTATGAGAAGAATATTTATGTACTGAGCAAATCATGTACAAAACAAAATGCAAATCTTGCCTACCTATCATTGGAAAGATTCAAGGTAGTTGGCATCAAAATTTTAAAAGCACAACATATTTCCATGCATAACATTCAAAAGAAAACGAATTAAGAGATCATTTTTCAGGTTCAAAAAAAGACTCTTGATATTTTCAACATGTTTAATGACTATATCGATTAGATTGAGAAGCTTTATTATTTCTTATTAATTAGTGATAGGGGCAAGGTTTACTTATATATGTGTGTGATTATTTTACTATATGCCTTACAAGGATGTTATACTCTATGAATATATGAAGTTTATTATGTCAAGAGTGTGATGCTCACTTTGTTCTAGGGGAAGGAACGTTAATCAACAAATTCACAAGCATCAATATGCCAATGAACACTGACATGCAATTTGTTCCATTTGCCTTGTATTGAGCATAATTGTATTTTTATTGCAACTAAACTATATTGCCACTCCTTTTTCTAGCAAAACAGGTAGTGTCTTGTATTTATAAAGCATATTCAAGTAACCAACTATCAATTCCTCCAATAGAGGAGGACATGTTTTTTAATTATTTAGGGATATCTAAGCAACAAACCAACTATTGGAGCTTCATGTCCTTCGACATCTTGTAGTGTAGATTTTAACCAATTTGGCCTTTTTCTTGTGGTCGGGATGATCACAGGTTGAATAGGATCACTTGGTCCTTATTCTTCTTCTTGATTTGTAGTGGGGTTTTCATGATGTGATTCTTCTTCTTCGAATATAGGAGACTCTTCGTCGTCGAAGTTTATGGGAATATCTTTGGATTTCTTGTAGGCTTGGATCTCATCAAATATGACATCTTTGCTTACTTTGTTTTTCCTTATTTATTTGATGTAGATTCTATATGCCTCGAGGAGAGACTATATGCAATGAATATTCCTCTAATGCTAGAAGAGTCCAGCTTCTTTCGCTTGTCCCTTGGAACATGGATGTAGGCAGGGCTTCCAAAGATTCAGAGGTGATCCATACTTGACTTCTTTCTTGTAAATGCTTCTTCAGGAGTTATATTCTTGAGAATTCTATAGGGACTTCTATTTTGAATATACACAACTGTCATGGCTGCTTCTGTTAGAGAATCAGAAAGGCAGAAAGATTCTCTTATTCTTGATTATTTACTTGTGATATTATTTAGTTCTTATTTAGTTCTTCTTATCTTCTTTCTTCTTACTTCATCAAGAAAATATCAAAGCAAAAGCACATAGATCAAGGACACCAGAGCTAGGCTAGCAGCCAGGGCAAAACCCCACTCTAGGGGAAAACCCAGTCAGTAATTCTTCCTTCAGTAGTAATCTTGAGACTCTAGACCTTGACTTGGACTTCGTCCACACCAAGTCAGCCTTCCTTTTGATACTTCCTCAACCTGGTAGCAATAAAAAAAACAATAACACTATGTAGCAGTTTCTTGGACCTCGAAACTTCGACCTTGCTTCTAGATCTTCGATATTGGAGGAAAGACTTTGATCTTGATTCTAGGAGTTCAGTTTTGACCTAGTACAACTTCTCAAGGCAGCAACATCCAGCAAAATCAACTTCTACCTATTCTTCTCTTGGCAACAACAAATGGAAGTATCTGAAGCGGCAACTGAAGCAGCAGATAATGAGAGACTTCGATCTTCCAAACTAGAGCATGTGAGAGAGAGAGAGAGAGAGTAACACCAAAATTTTGATTTTCTTCCAATCCTTCAGCTTTTCCAAAATCATACTCCTTTTCACCCCTTCCTTTACTTCACACTTTTTCTTGATGTAGCAGATGATATCGAATTTATGTGTGAGAGATATCTCCAAATTAATTCGATCTGCCTGTATTTATAGGCTTCTGATGAGTTCGAATTACAGGACTTGAGGCCGACTTTATGTGGAGGCTCCATAAATCATATTTGACTCAATACTTGACCTAATTACATGATTCAAAAGGCCAGTATGGGTCAATTTAAATTTGTAATGACCCTATAAACTCAAAATAAATCCTAGAAGTCCACAATGGAGACTTTGACCTAAAATAATATGGCCCAAGCATGAAACCCATGCTTTAATAAGTCATTTAATAATAATATAAGATTATTTTCTTTATTCTTTTGAAAAGTACAATAAATATTGATTCAAATCCCATTTATGAAGACCGAACCTCGTTACAATCTTCCACACTCCCTCTTAACTAGGGAGGTATTCATAATACACCAGTACAAGGAAGATCTCAACTATGTGAACTATGAATAATTTTTAGGCACTTTAATGCCATCGACTGGATTCCTGACCAAGGAAATCTATCCATTGGTCACTCAACAATTTAGGCACCGCAATGCCATGGACTAGATTCCTGAACAAGGAAATCTATCCAAGTGGGACTAATATGGACTAAATATTTCAACCTCTATAAGTACCATCAGGCTTACTTACTAAGCATCAACCCAAGGAACTAGGTGCACATCCACCCAATGCCACCCTCCCTACCAAACATCAACACAAAGTGCAGGCCCGATGTGTTTTTAGGAAATGCTTCACTCACAAAGCCTCAACACCCCTTGATCCAACAGATTAAGTATAACCAGTCTCTCCCAATCAAGCTGATTGGTAATCAGCATACTATTAAAACCTTCGAGAGATTCACCTGTACAAACACAACCCCAATCAACAATACATAATCAAAGCAAACCTTCAGGGTTTCAATTTTGCCCTGCAATTAATCTCAATAGGACTATGTAATATTCCTAATTAGTTGTTCTACTAATTGGAATATTAATTTTTGTTAATTTTATATTTTGCTTAAGTTTTGGTTGAAAACGTTGTGGGCTTGGGGACCCACAAATGTAACTTAAAAAACTATAGGTGGTTGACATTAGCTTAAGGAAAAATTGTGGCTTTAGTGGGGAGCGTGGGGCCAATGAGAAGGGACTGCGCAACATGTGTGGGACAGCACGGTCATTGGCTCAAGTAGAGGCAACGCAGGCATGATGCAAGGCCCAAGGGAACGTTGGGAAACCTTGGACAAAATAAATCATGCAGCCTCATTTTGGCATTCATTCATCATTCTCAGAATTTATCTTTCAACATAGCATGCTTGAGCAAGTGCCAAGTTTGCAAGTTTTGTTGAGCACACGGGTGTCTTCGAGCAGAGATCCCAACCTTTGCTTTGGGGGACTTTGAGTGCTTGCCCAAGGAAGGAGATTTCACCTTGATTAATTTAGTTTGGAAGCTGTGAGCTTCACACATAGCATGATACCATCAGGAGCAGTGCAGAGCAACACCAACAACGCGGTGACTGGGCAGTATTGAGAGAGGGGCACTCAAGGAGCTGAGGAGTGTGAGGATTTTGGAGATGGGAGTTGGTGGGGAGGCTAAGAGCTTCCTAACAGGGAGTTTAGAGGCATGCCTTCTGTAGCAGAATTTCCAAAAGAACAAAATCATCCAGCAGTGCAGAGAGCCAATCCTGAGAGGGCCAATTTCCGGGGTCGAGCATTTGACAAACCCTCCGCGGGTTATAGCGGGTTTCATGAGTAGAGGTCGGGGTTAAAAGCCCAAAAATTTTCGAGCAGTGTAGCAGAACCTATCAACATTTCTTCAGGAATAGCAACAACATTCTGGCCAGGGGAAACACAGAGCTACAACCACGAAGTGTACATTCTGGGGCAGATTTTAGGCTGTTTCAGAGGCTATCTTCAACTTGCCTTGAGCAAGCCCAGGTGCCTTCATTCCAGCACCTCTATTGTACACATTTTCTGGATATTAATAAAATGGATTTGTTGATTTTGATGGCTCCAATGGTGTTTGAACGACATGTTTGTTTTTGTTGTTTGATTTTTGTATTTGTTGCTTGTTATTACTGTAATTTACCATTAAGAATATTACAGTGGTATGAGAGCTCATAGACTTGGCTCGACCTGTGGAGAGAAGCGCAGTCTATGACACCGGAAGACAAGCAAAACATTACTTATAGGAGACAAAGGTAGAGGAGCAGGGAAAGGGAAATCGAAATCACTCCAGACCCTGTGGATAGTAAACCAGAGGCTGAAGTGAGGAACATAGGGGATGCAATAGAGAATAAGAGCAAGGAGGAGGAATTTTCTCATCTCTTGTTGAAGGCAGTGCAAGATATCTCCAAGAACATTGAGGAGATAGGACACTAGAGCCATAATGGTAGCAAGGGAAAGACAGTCCAAGCGGAGTTCCAAGTGGGAGAAGGATCTGACATCTCACAACACCAGGCATCACAAAACCCGAATATGCCTACAGTGCCTTATACACCTCCACGATTTACTATACCCACATTCCTAGCCTCAGTAGAAGGAGGACCACAGGAGAAGGAGGAGACTCCCTACAGAGAGTACTTCATAGAGTATCAATCTTATGGCCCGGAGTTTGGGAGGGCCGTCACTTTCAAAGACTTCTGGTAGTTGAAAAGCAGCAACAAACCGAGGGGACAGACTGGAGGAGGCTACACGCAGGAGAATGACTTGCAGCGCATCGTGGGAACACTGTTCCTCCCAACTTTTGATGACTCTTCTAAGAGCTTAGCCAAGGCATGGGTGGAGAAGTTGGATGTTTACTTCCAGTTGAACCAAATGACCGAAACAGAGGCAAGCAAGTTTGCCACATTGCATTTGGAGGGAGAAGCTCATGTTTGGTGGTTCCATGTGCTGACCGCGCTGGGTCATGTAGGGGTGACAACGTATGATGACTTCACCAGGAGGGTGCTTGAGAGGCATGACAGGAAGGAGATGGAGGAGTATTTTGGGGAGCTAACTAAGCTCAATAAAACCGAGAACACAGAGGTATACTTTTCAGAATTCCTGAGACTATCAGTGATGGTTCCAGATCTGTCCAAGTCCAGGAGGATCTCCATGTTTGTTGAGGGACTAGCAGAACCATTACGAGGCTTAGTGAGGTCCAACATACCTACTACGCTACAGGACACTGTGGGGAGGGCTAGAGATTTGCAGGATGCCCTACCTAGGGCTAAGGCACCACTGCCCAACAAACCAGGGTTCCAGCAGAAGGGAAGAGACACGAGGGCTCCACCCCCGAGAGGCAACCAAGGATGAGGACAAGTAGATGATCAGACCAGGAGGGATATTCGAAGGAAGAAACTATGCTTTACTTTCCAGGAGCCAGGGGCACTAGGTCACACGTGTGCAGCAGGGAAGGCACACTACATAGAGGTCTTCTCAGACACAGATGGAGATGAGGAGACATACTTTGATATGGGAGGAGAGGACAACACAACACCCCAGGAGGGAGGGCCTCCACCTCCGCCCCCACCAACAGCACGAGGAGCTACATTTGCACCTTTAGGAGGGGTACTCGCATCACTGCGTGGGGTACCCAAGTATTTGACTTTTACGATCAGAGGGACAGTGCACGGGCAACGTGTCTTAGTGTTAGTGGACAATGGAGCCACTCACAACTTCATTGATGCTCAGATGATGCAGAAGAGGGGCATCACTACAGAGAGGTTCGAGGGATTTTCAGTTCTGGTGCCAGGAGACAGGACCATGCAGTGCACACGCTATGTCCTAGCTCTGACTGTGACCATGGGGAATTATTCCATGACTGACCACTTATTTGTGGTTGACATTCCGGACACCAATGTAGTGTTGGGGGTCCAGTGGCTCTACACACTTGGCAGAGTCACCATTGATTGGAAAAGATTGGAGATGGAGTTTTTGGATATTGATGGGAAACCTGTGTTGCTGAGAGGCATGCACTCTTATCCACCACAAACAGTCTTGGATCACGGGATGGAGTCTGAATTGAGGCGTGAAGACATAGAGTGGGATGTGAAGTTGAGGATCTTTGACGTTGGGGGTGTGACCAAGCCACCACATCCAGAGATTCAGGTTATCCTTGACAGGTACCTAGTAGTATTTTGGAGACATACCACCCGGCCAACCATCTAACCGAGTATTTCAGCACACCATTGAGATAGAGCTCGGGGTGCAAGTAGTGATCACTACCCGCTATAGACATCCTAAGCCTTACAGGGATGAGATAGAGAAGGCCATCCACGAGCTCTTAGCATTGGGGCATATCAGGCCCAGTTCTAGTCATTTTGCTTCTTCAGTTGTCCTTGTGAAGAAGAAGGATGGATCGTTGAGGATGTCCATCGATTACAGGGCCATGAACAAGAATATCATATTTTTGGTTATGCCCTGTGGGCTAACCAATGCTCTGGCCACCTTTCAGTCCTGCATGAACCACATATTCCGTGTCTAGGTAAGGAAGTTCATGCTGGTATTCTTCGATGACATGTTGATTTATAGCCGAACTTGGGAGGATCACTTGCAGCATGTGGAGACAGTACTGCGTATCTTGGAGTAGCAGGGGTTTTACACAAAGTTGTCCAAGTGAGAGTTTGGACTGACTTAGATGCTCTATATAGGGCATATCACCGGTGTTGATGGAGTGAGGGTGCACGAAGAGAATATTAGGGCCATCCGGGATTGGCTAGATCCCAATAATGTCACGGAGCATCGTGGTTTTGTGGGAATATGCACCTATTATAGGAATTTTTTTAAGGGCTTCTCACAACTGACAGCACCCCTTACTGACTTGACCAAGATGGGGGCATTTACTTGGAACACCACAGCGTAGGAGGCCTTTGAGCGCCTCAAACAGGTGATGGGCAGCTACCTGGTACTTGCACTTCTTGATTTCACGCAACCCTTTGTCTTGGAGTGTGATGCATCCAAAGAGGGAGTGGGGGTCATTTTGATGCAAGGAGGGTACCCCATAGCTTTCAAGGGTTAAAAGTTATTTCCCCGTGAGAGACTGTGTTGATTTTTGTAGCATCAGAAAGTGATCTGTTAATTTGAGAACATGTTCTATGCCATTTCATATTAGGGCACAAGATATTGAAGCAGATAGAACATACCAATAGATCAATGGAAGACAAGCCAAAACATAGATAATGAATGGTGGCATTAAGGCAATTAGCAGGATGCTTCTACCAACAAATTCTCCAATAGGTCATTCAACCAAGCGTGTCACACACAACCCCAATACAACCCAAACAAAGAATACTCCACAAAGACGCAGCACCAAGAACGTAGCTCCATCGCCATCAAGAGAGAAGAAAATCCTCCACACATTGTGTGTATAATGAACTTCAAGTCTCTCCAATATATAGAAATTTGTTGGCTCGAGGGGTCCTGACCAAGGTTTGGAGGTTAAGGTTTTCCAACAAACCCCTATACTACTGGCCCTTTCAGTAGTGACCTGCTTGCGCAGGCCAAAGTCTCACCCGAAGCAGTATGGGAGGGTGTTGGAACCAGGTTTCCGCACCCTGAGAGAGAGGGTAGGTAAATCAAGCGGTTCCGTGTTCCCAGCCTATCGAGGTCACACTAAACCGATCTATTCACATGCTTATGTAGTATAACAGAGCTATTATCATGCACAGATCTAGTAACTACCATTGCATCCACGTGCGTAATACCAATTTATCAGCACAGAACACTATAATCACAACAATTAACAGATCACAGATACATATACCTGAAACATAGATAATTTCACTGTTCGCAGCTATTAAACAGGCACTTTCTCAACTTAATCATATAGCCCAGAATCACATCAATCATAACAATCAGATCCAGATAGCATCAGATTTCCAACAGTACTTCGCATATATATTAATATCAAATTCCACTTACAATCCCAAAATACCACCTGCGCACATAGCCAGCAGGGTCCGCACACAGCAGGACTGAGGATCTCCGTGCACACATCCAGTAGGATTCCTTACCCAAAAGACTCAACAACAGATCTAACAATTCGTGCTTAGCATCAATCTCAATTCTTGCCTACCTCAAGACTCAAAACATTCATCTATTTATATCGATTAGCCTACGCATCCAATGGTCCGCAAACTGTGGTTTGCGGACTCTTGGTCTACCCTTGACCCATTACAATGCATTTGGGGCTTTGACCCACCACAAAAATCCCATGCGTTAGATTAAATAATACCAAAAATATACAAAAATGTACAAAATTCGCAGCTTCAGGGGACCCTGCTCCAACAGCCCCCCAACACAATCTTGTGACTCGTCCCGAGTCACTGTGATAGTGGGGTCTCCACCTGCGCCTGCAACAGTCTGATCGCTTTGGCTAATGGGGGCAGCACACCTTCACTCTGAGCAGCAGCATTTTGTGCAATGTCTACCAGCTTCTGTGAAATCGGGCCTTCTGTTGCAGCGGTGATGCTATCCAGAGTCTGGTTTAGCTATTTAACAACAACATCAACATCCTGCGAGAGCTTGAGGGCTGCGGCAGCCCAAGGCTTCAGGTGGTCACCGAGAACCTTCTTATGTCGGAGTTCATCAATATCATTTTGGAGGGCGTGGCTGGTGGGTAGCCGTGCCAAGCGCTAAGCAGGAACCAAAGTGGGCAGGGTGGCTTCTAACTTCTTGAACGCTTCTTGCTTCTACTGCAGGTCTTGGTTTATTTCTCGCAGGATCAGGTCATGCTGGACCTTGGTCCGTAACTGCATGGCTATTTCCAGTAATTGGGCACCCTGAGCGATCTGCCCTGTAATGATGTTAGTAGCCGTGGTAACCAGTGTAGCTCGATGGGCCTGTACCTCCGGAGGTGTTTCTGGCTGCAACTTAACCTGCAAATCTGCGATCTGCTGCTCCATCTGTTTTTTGACCACCTGAACTTCCATCTTGGAGGCCTTCAATGCTTTGAACAACCCTTCAATATTAGCATGGGGGGTGGCTGTGGCTGGGATTTCTTCTGTAACATCCGCACAGAGTCGGTGAATTAAGTGTTCTAGCTCCGTTTGCTGCGCAGTGACGAGGGTACAAGTAGCCTGTGCCTGGGACACTTCAACGGTCTTTTCCTCGATTGTCTGCGCAACTACATCGAGCTGTTGGTGTACTTGTAGGTCCCGATGCTGAATTTCCTGAAACAAGGAGGTGTGGAGAACTTGCAATGCCTCATGTGGTAGCTTGGCTAAATCCAACTATACTACTGCACTGCCCTGAACTTGCATTCCCAGGTCGGGTGGACTTATCACAAGGGCTGCGCCAGGTAAGGAACAAAAGCGGCTTTATGCGGTAACTAGTGTTGCACTGTTGGTGGCCGAGGGTGTTCACACCTGAATCACATTGGTTTGCAGTGTGTCTGTCTTCAGCTGCAAAGCGTGGAGCTCAGCCTAGAGTGTGTCGATCGCAGCCTTCTACTGCTCTTCTAAGGCTAACCATCTATCTTCCGTGGCCAAAGTGACTGCGTCAACAATATGCTCGAGGTCCCCTTTAGTCAATGTGACTGTCTCATCCCGTTCCGTCCGCTGAGAGCGTTTCTTCTTTCGGGGCCCTTTGACAGGCTCACTTGTTCGCTTCGTGCCTTGGGGGGAGGCAGTCCCTCCCGCATCCAATATCTAGGTCTGGTTGTGAATCTGTCTGAGGCTCTGCCTCTGTGTCCTTCTCAATGGTCGCTTCAGATGTGCACCCTTCGATGAGCCGACACTCCCTGCTTTTTCAATTCCTTTGCTGGAGCCGCCAATTTTTTTGGTCGTGGTGGGGGTGATTTTTGTAGCACTTGCTCCCGCGATGCCCATCGCACCAGACTTGAACCCAATTTTCCACTGCGGAGGCCATGTAGCGACAACACGATCAATATCCTCGTCCACAGCCATATATGGGAGCGAGACCCAGGCTTTATTCTTGCGTGGTCTGATTTGGACGTTGTGCATGGTGACTTGGAAGACCGCGATGCCTTGTATCTGTCATACACTGTTGGAGACAACCGTGGTCGGGAATTGATGGTTGCTGCCAAGCTACTCTGAAAGAGGACCCATAAGACTTGGTTTTCATCGAGACGCTGCGTATCCTTAGAATCCCATAAGTTCGTATATCGGGCCCCCTCACACATGTCGGGGGAGTTCCGGGAGGACCGATTCCTCAGGTGCTTCCTAGGCAATCAATGCAATGATAAGTAGCAGCCAAGAATAGAAAAATGCTTGTCCCTGCTCTTGGGATTCGCGGACATTGGCTAAAAACTCATTGCACAAATATTGGGACCAATTGAAGTAGACCCTTTTCTCGCACTGGCCTGCTAACTGAATTACGTATGTGGGGACGGAGGCCACCTGGCATTTTCACATCATCTTACATGGCAATAACAGGGTACCCAGCTGCGTATCGGGATCATTGATGGATTTTATCATAAAGCATCGATAATTCTGCTCCACATGGTAATTTTTTCACACATATTCAACAGTTTCTCCCTCATTTCTTCCCAACGCGCGGCAAAGGGTCCAACCCTTCCATGGGAAGACCAATGATTCGATGGATGAGCGTAGCGTTAATAGGGATTCGATCCTGGATCCATAAACACCCATCATGGACCAGGGTGAGCAACTGACGCACCAGACGATTCGTGATATTGTAGTGGCCGAAATGCAACATCCTGAGCAGGTTTAGGAGCTTGGACCCTGCTACTCCGCGTACCCAGCTCACAGGGACAATTTTGATCCCATCATCTTCCTGAATTCTTTCAAGGTATAACTCGGGCGCCAATTCAGGGAAGTCCTCCAAATTGGCCAAGTCATGATCATCAAATTTGATCTCATGGACCCTTCCAAAAGGTTCACCAATAACGGGGACCTCTCCCGGGGTCAGCGGCATCTGTAGGTAGGTGATCAAGCCGTCGAGGTTCTTCGGTGTGCACGTCGAGGGCCTGCGCTGCCGAACGAAAGGAGGTAACCAATTTATTGGTTCTGCGGCCTGAGCCTCTTCCCGAGAAACACACACCTGGGGCATCGCTCACGAGGATTTTACGTTTCTCGGGGAAGTACAGGGCTTCCCTCCAGCCCATTTTGCGGGTTTCGAGGGTTTCCCCGAGCCCTGTGCTTTTAACTTTCCCTTCTTCGTGATTGGGCTTGGTGTGGAGATAACTTCTTCGGCCTCAGACTCAATCTCCACCACTTCCTCGGTTTCTGGCTCAGCTGAGGTGACTGGTGCTGAGGATTCAGCAGGGTTAGTGGCTGGCATCCTGGCGCGAAAGACAAACTTGGGATTGCTACTGTCAGAGGGTGTCGGATGCTCAGACATGAACAAAATGTAATGGGCATAGAAACTCGCAAAGCATAAACTTGGAAAGGATAAATTCGCAAAGGACAAGCTGCTCAGGAAACAGAGAACCCTTTTCTGCTTGATTCTTCTACTTTTATATCCTTTGCAATTGACCAACGGTCAGGTAAACCTTATCCGGAACTTACCATCGTGTAAACGGTAAAAAATCGTCCAAGATTGATTGATTAAATGCCGGTCGCCCGCTCCTTCCAATGGTAACTTTTTCTTTTTACCCGATTTGACTGTTCCAACGACTAGTTTTCGCACTGCGCTTTTAGCATACCTCCTGCGCTCCCAGCGCACCCCTGCGCTTTTAGCATACCTCTTGCACTCCCAATGCACCTGCTATGTTCTGAGTTTATTCCTGCGCTTCCGGCGCACCCCCCAGGCTTCCAATCCTGCGGCTGCCTCCTGCGCGTAACATGTTACCAGTTGTGCTTACCTTCCTTGGTGGGTCTGCCCCACTCCATACATCTACTCCGCCCATATAGTCATTTGATCCGATACGGTTTGAGGCAACTGCCATTGATATAGCCGAGTAGTATATCGCCGCGCAGGGTATCTAACCAAACAACTCCGCCATCCGTGATTTCTTTAACTATATAGGGCCCAAGCCAGTGCTATCGAAACTTCCCTAGGTGTTTCGCAAACTGGCTATCGTAAATTAGCACTAAGTCACCCTCTGCAAAGGAATTTTGTCAAATATGTCGGTCATGCCATGCCTTATCTCGTGCCTTCTGCACCCGCTGATGGAATTTAGCAATGAAACAATCTTCCTCCAAAGCCACAAGATGCGCTAAACGCTCCTCCATGATATCAGGGTCCACCATATTTGTGAAGGTTGCGATGCGCAGGCTAGGAACAATATATTCCATGGGCATAATGGCCTCCTTGCCATAGACCATCCTAAACGGTGTTTTCCCTGTCAACTTCTTACAGGTGGTTCGGTAAGCCCATAGAACAGATGGGATGCACATGTCCCAATTGCTGCGATCGGTGTTACAGACCTTAGTTAGTGCGTTCTCCAAGACTTTTTTGAATGCTTCAACCGCTCCGTTTGCCTAAGGATGATATGGAGTGCTTTTCACGTGATGGATCCGGAATTATTCTATCAAGGCCTATATTGTTTCATTGACAAAGTGCGTACCTCTATCGCTCATTAGGATTTTCGGACATCTGAATCTGGTCAGAATATGCTCAAAGATGAAGTGCGCAGTGGTATCTGCCGTGCAATCCTTCACTGCTTGTGCTTCAGCCCACCTGGTTACATAGTCAGTGGCAGTGATAATGTAACACACACTTGTCTTCTTTTCGGGAGGGTTGATAGGTCCCACAAAATTGATAGCCCATTTGTCAAAAGCCCGTAGGGCCATTTGCGGTTGGAGAGGCATTTCATCTCTTCGGGACGACCTTCCAGTTTGTTGGCATGTATCGCAGGCCTTACAATAGTCATGAGAGTCAATATGCAGAGTAGGCCACCATAGCCCAGCGCTTAAGATCTTTTGCGCCGTTGTTTTCCCTGCGTAGTGACCTCCTGCCACCCCGTCGTGGGCTTCTGCCAAGATATCATGCCATTCATGCTCTACGACGTACCTGCGCAACACTTCATCTTCTCCCATCTTATATATATGTCCTGCGATGATGGTAAAATCCGCAGCGCAGGCTACCAGCTCTTTCTTCTGTTGCACTGAATACTCCACAGGTGCCATGCCTATAATCAGGAACTGAATGATGTCAGCGAAGTGCGCATCAACTACCTTAATAGCAAACAGCTACGCGTCAGGAAATCCTTCTTCCAGGTTGGTCGGTTCCTCGCCACTCTCGATTTGGGACAAGTGATCTGGCCCAACATTCAACTTTCCTGGCTTGACAATGATTTCAAAGTCGTATTCCTAGAACAACAAAAACCATTGACAGATTCCCCCCCCCCCCCCCCCGACACAAGCTTATTCACCAAGTACTTCAAAGCTGAATGATCTATAAACATTTTGAAGTGTCCCCCTAACAGATAGTGTCGATGCTTCTGTAATGCATAGACCATGGCCAATTCTTTCCGTTTCGTGGTGGCATAGTTGCGTTCCGCACCAGAGAGTTTTCGACTAGCAAATGCAACTGGGTGATCAATGTCTCCATCTCCAAGCTGCGCAAGGATCGCTTCCGGGGCGATTCCGGAAGCATCAACGTGAACATGAAATACCTTCGCCCAATCAGGAAAAATAAGGATAGGCGCAGAGACCATATTTTTCTTGAGTAGCTCAAAAATCTTTTGACACTCATCATCCCAAAAAAATGAAACATCCTTCTTAAGCAGCTTTTCCAGAGGTGATGTGATCAACGCATATCCTTGAATGAACTTTCTGTAGTAGCTCGTATGTCCAAGGATCGAACGCAGTTGTTTCTCAGTCGTAGGTACTGCTAAATTAATGATAACTGCAACTTTCGCAGGGTCAACCATCTACCCTTGTCGGCAAACTATATGTCCGAGCAAGATTCCGAAGGGTACGCAAAAGATACACTTCTTGATATTCAGGGAAATCTGGTGCTTTCGGCAGGCATCCAACATCATGCGCAGGTTCGAAATGTGCGTCTTTACTAAGCCGAAGACGATCCAATCATCAAATTACACCTCTAGAAATTTATGGATGAACTCTTTGAACACTGCGACTACTACTCGCGAGAAGATGGCAGGGCCGTTTTTAAGCCCAAATGGCATGACCATATACTGAAAGGATCCCCATTTAGTAGCAAACGTAGTTTTGCTGCGATTCTGATCTGATGGTATCCTTAGAACCCATCAGTGAATGAGTATGCTTCATGGCCTCCTACGCTATCCAAGATCTCATCCGAGAATGGCATCGGAAAGGGATTATGTATGCAGGCATCATTCAATTTGTGTAAGTTCACACAGATGCGTATTTCCCCCTTCGTCTTCTTCTCCTGAACCACCATTGGACTTACCCAATCTGACTATTCGACCAGTTCGATGATACCTGTGGCGACCATTTTATCGATTTCCTCCCTAACTTTCTGCTTATATTTAGGGTTCAGCCGATAAGGGCGCTTCTTTATAGGGCGTGTATCTGGTTTTAACATGATGCGCATAACCCCTAAGTCCCCCATGATCCCCTTCAACTCTGAGAACTTTGTTGGGAATAAGTCTTGATATTCTATGAGAAATTCCGCAACTTTGCTTATGGTATCATCATCCCAGTAGTCCCTAATTTTAGCCAACTTAGGTTGCGCATCTGTGCCAATGTTGACTTCTTTCAGCTTTAGCGGCTTCATAACAT
The DNA here is from genome assembly GCA_034641835.2 of Pinus albicaulis. Taxonomy (NCBI): domain Eukaryota; kingdom Viridiplantae; phylum Streptophyta; class Pinopsida; order Pinales; family Pinaceae; genus Pinus; species Pinus albicaulis. The sequence goes on along the minus strand of CM076572.1, from coordinate 992,556,320 downwards.
CCACAGTTTGTAGTGGAGGTAATCACGTTCTCCCTCCAACTCTAGGATAGATACATTGCAGGGATCCTCATTGCACTCTTCGATTTTTATATTGCGGCAGTTGGCAATATCCTGCATCTGTGTTTCCCATGTTTGTGCCCCAAAGGCTGCGTAAGAGCTGGATTCACCGAATACAAAGGTATCTATATCCCACAGAGCTTCGTTAAGCGCCTCCGAGCCCCCTGTTAATCCAAATGTTCCCATGAATTCATCCTTTAAAGTTTTCCAGTGGCGGGTGCGCTGATGCAACTCCACATCTAAGTACCATGCAACGAGAATTGGTCCCAAGGCATGAATAAACAAGTGAACCCATTCTTCTGTAGTTCGGTCACACCATTTCTCCATCTAGGTGAAAAAGTGCTCATGCGGATCCCCTGGGCCAAGAAACGTCTTGATGCGTACATCAACTAGAGGCTCAAATCGCAGGGTCATCATGTCCCACTATTCCTCCTAGTCTTGGAATACCCCCTTATGCGTGTCCCACCACCTTGCAGGTGTTGCGCGCATGGCTAGATTAAGGGCCCATAGCCTTCATTCACTTGGAACCTCAGCTTCAAATGTTCACAAAAACTCCTTTATACTACCGGAACCATCAAAGTAGGGCAGTTCTCTTACCTCGGAGGATATGCATCGGAAGTCCCTTGTGATTCGCAGGCAGCGCAGCGCAGATACATCATGTAGCAGATTTTTCCAATTTTCCATTTCTCCGTCGGAGTGAGAGAAGCATTCGCTATCCTTCTCCCAGCAAAGCACACCATCGACCGTCGGCTTGATCCAGTCTTCATCCCGCGCAGTTAACTTATAGATGTGGCCCACCTCCTCTTCCTCACGCATTGGCTCTATATACTTTTCTCCTTCTGCGAGGTCTAGTGGTACTACCACCTGTGTTCCTTCACTTTCAAACACCATACTTCTTTTCTTCAAATTGATAATACCACCCATATATATGGCCTAGTCCAATCCGAGGAGCGCAGGATAGGGGTTGCATCTTCTACAATCTGAATGACCTCAAAATCTTCCTTAACTCCTGCAATATCTACCATGATTTTTGACAGCCTTCCCAACGGTATTATCTTCTACTGGTTGGCCATGCGCAGCTGGATAGTGAACCATTCCAACTTAGGTTCCCCCATTCGCTGCCAAGTCTGCTTGGGCAGTACGTTCGCATCTGATCCCAGGTCCAAAATAACCTGATCCATTTCATAATCACCAATTTGTGCCGTAAGTCGCATTTCCCTATCAGTGTGTTTCTTATGTTTGTACAGTTTGTGCACATCCTTAACTTCCAGGGGTGGATTAGTTCATTCTGCGCAGCTGTCTATTAGTGCTTGGAGATTTTCGACGACTCGCTGGTTGCGCAACAACTTCATACATGCCTGCAAGAATGGTTTGACCTCGTCCTCGGCTCTATTGTTTTCGGGTTTCTGAGAAGCAGATGCCTCAGCCTGAGCAAAGTCTTGTCGAGCTGCGACAAAGGTTTCCTTTTCCTTTTGTAGGTCCAAACCTTCTTGTTTGGTGACTGTTTTCTAGATCAGAGGCTTCGCCGTAGCTTGCTCCTCAGCCGCCCCCGTAGCCATGCCACTGCGTGTTATGACATTAACGCTTGGTCCTTCATATCGAGGTTCTGCCTTAACCCTTTGAACATTCTGCGTAGGTTTTTGTTGCTTTTCCTACATTTTTGCTATCAGAATTGGGCAATCTTCAATCACATGGTCCAACTGTCTACATTATCTGTAGGATTGCCTCGTTGGGTTCGTGCAGTCCCTTGGAAAGTGGCCTACGTCTTCGCAGTTATAGCAGATCAGTTGTCCTCTTCCCCTACCTGCGCTTCCACCCCGGCCCCCTCCCCTACCCCTAGCTGGGGAGCCACCTATGCTTGAGGGGGATCTTGGCAAGGAAGGATCCGACTGCACCCTATACAGGTTTCCTCGGTCTATCATCAGATCATAAGTTCGACAATTCTGCTTATCATGTTCGATAGATCTGAAAAACCTGCACCATTGTTGCTTCACTTCTGGGACATATGGGGCAAGGCGGGGGCAGTGGTTGGTATCATGTAGCCCAACAACGCGATAATCATCGCACCACAACACCGGCCCACTTGGTCCCGCAGCTTCCCTAGGACACGACGGGCTGGGTCCCCCGGCCTGCATGTAGTCTGCTAATAGCGGACAGTTATCCTTGGTGTGGCCATTCACCTTGCATCGTATGCACCATCTGTCAGGGCTAGCCTCTATTCCTCATTCCTTCCGCAGATTCTGGATCTCCATGTGCATTGCCTCTAGTTGTCCTTGTATTTGTTGTACTCGTAACTGGCTATCATCTCTTGGCACAGCTTCCATCTTCATAGCAATCTTTAAGGCCTTTTTGTGCGATTCAATGGCTTGATGACCCATTGGTACACGCAGGTGAGGAAGCAACATAGCAATGAACCACTCTGTGTGATGCGTGTCATCATATAGAAATCCTCCTTCTCTAATTACCTTCTTTAACTGTTGGTCAGCTTCCCATACAAAATCAGACAGTCCTTGCATGAAATCTTTCAGATCGTTCACTATCTCAGAGTAGGACTTAGGCTTCTTGAACTGTTGTTTCAAGGCATTCTTAATCTCTTCAATGGTCGCATTCGCATGCTGAGCTATGTATCCCATATACCAGTCCAAGGCTCTTCCTTCAAAGGCAAGGGATAGCTGCGCCCTTTTCACCACATCGCTAGCCACGTTCTGCGTAGTCCATACCGATCCTACGACAAACCTGAACCGATCCATGTCTTCATCCCCTACGCCCTTGAATGTAGATAGCTCCATGTGCGAGGCCATCTTGTCTTCTTGTGGGGGTGTAGGTACGGGTCAGTTCCTACCTCTGTGCTGGCTCGACGGTGGTGTAGTAGGAGGTTCTTGCGTAGCCGAATCCCTTACTGGACTATAGACAGATCTATCTCCTTCCTGGTTAGTTATGTAGTGCTTACCACTGCGCGTTGTACCCTCGCTCTGATCAGAGCTCATTCACTCTGTATGGCTGCACAAAATGCTCTTTTCGCACAATAAGATCTTAATCAGTAATGGAAGAGTTTTCAGAAACTTACCCTGGAAACCCTTGAAGAACCTTCGTTTTGCCTCAGAATAGGACACGAACTGGTCAATTGCAAATTCTGTCACAAATCCTCCCAACACACTATCTACCCAGTGATCTACCGTATGTGTGATGGTATTATCAATTTTTTCTAACTGCTGGATCAGATCTGGAGTGATTTGTTTGTCCTTCCAACACGTCTAGAAATCTACGAGCCTTTCCAGCCACTCCTGGAGCTCGGTTGCGAATGTCACAAAGAATATTTCGTAGATCTCCGTGAAAATGTACTTATTCTTCCACTTCTCTATGGTCAACTTCGCACTGCGATTCTCTTTCACTGCGAATTCCTGAACTTTCTTTTCGAACCACTCGTCGATCTCTTTCTTCTTAGGTCTCCAATGTGTTCTTGGCATTACCCGATCTCTCTCTCAAAATGCTCCCGGTCCCAATAGCGGAACCATTTTTTGGCTTGAGGGGTCCTGACCTAGGTTCGGAGGTTAAGGTTTGCCAACGAACCCCTATACTACTGGCCCTTTCGGCGGTGACTTGCTTGTGCAGGCCAAAGTCTCACCCGAAGCAGTATGGGAGGGTGATGGAACCAGGTTTCCGCACCCTAAGAGAGAGGGTAGGTAAATCAAGCAGGTTTGCGTTCCCAGCCTATCGAGTTCGCACTAGACCAATCTATTCGCAGGCTTATGTAGTATAACATAGCTATTATCATGCACAGATCTAGTAACTACCTTTGCATCCACGTGCATAATACCAATTTATCAAGACAAAACACTATAATCACAACAATTAACAGATCACAGATACATATACCAGAAACATAGATACTTTCATAGTTCGCAACTATTAAACAAACACTTTCGCAACTTAATCATATAGCCCAGATTCGCATCAATCATAACAATAAGATCCAGATAGCATCAGATGTCCAACAATACTTTGCATATATATTAATATCAAATTCCACATATAATTCAAAAATACCGCATGCGCACACAGCCAGCAAGGTCCGCACACAGCAGGACTGAGGATCTCCGCGCACACAACCAACAGGAGTCCTTACCCAAACAACCCAACAACGGATCTAACAATTCGTGCTTAGCATCAATCTCAATTCTTGCCTACCTCAAGACTCAAAACACTCATCTATTTATATCGATTAGCCTACGGATCCAATGGTCAGCAAACCGTGGTTTGCGGACTCTTGGTCCACCCTTGACCCATTACAATGCATTCGGGGCTTTGACCAACCCCAAAAACCCCTGCATTAGACTAAATAATACCAAAAATATACAAAAAATGTACAAAATTCGCAGCTTTAGGAGACCATGCTCCAACAGCATCTTTGGGGGTGTGTGACACGTCCTTTAAGACATTTAAGTCTATATTATATTCCATGCCGACCTAGCACATAAGTGGAATAAATTCAAATCACATGTTCTGCTCATCCGATCGAGATGATCTTTAAATCAATCTTACACCTCTCCGAAAGAGAAATCCAATAAGAATATTGGGATCGTCATCTGAGCAACACAACCTGGATTTTGGACCTAGTTGTCCAAATTTAACATGATCTAAGCCCCAAATTTTGTGGAGAGGCGTAGACACTGGTATTCCAAAAAACCCAAAAACCGTTTGTGAAAATTCCACTCGATTGATGTATTATTAAAATAATTAATTATTCTAATGGAGACCCTAAGTTTAACGTAGGGAAATTAGATAATTAAAGGATATTAATAAAACAAAGTGAGAATAATCTGGAAAAGGTGGATATCAAGTCATGTTATAATCTTAGTTGTTGATTAGAGATTTAATATTGGTCGTTGATGTCTCAACGAAAAGACTATAAAGGAAGGCTTGAGGGCCATTCGGAAAGACACACCGACTTTATCTAGAGTTCAAAATTTCTAGGGCGAGGTTTGCTAAGAAATTTGAGCTAAAGACCTAAGCAGTGAGGGGCAGAGATAACATCCGGAGAGAGAAATTTTCTCAGTCGGTGGAGCATCAGTTAGAGAGAAGCAGAGGTGATATAACCAAGCCAACGCTGAAGGAAGAAGGGCTAACGCAGAATCAACGCAGAGACAGAGGAGGATTTCCAAAATTTTTCTTGTAGATCAGTTTCGGAGGTCAAGATCCGGATAGTGACACCGGGAGGTTATTCCTCAGGGTCCACAGAGGAAAAACAACTTGGTTGGGGCTGAGCATTGAGCCTGGAAGGGGGTGACATAGAGGATGGAAGGTCCAGCGCTGGGACGACATAGAGGTTGTGCAATGCCTCCCTAAGGCAGGTTTTTCTTCAATTAGATCAACCGAGAACTTAGTGATTGAGTGAGGTAAATCCTCACAAATTCTTATGTAATTATTTCTCTCTATAACTGAATTACCCTAGAGGTATTCAAGATGTATTCAAACATTTCTACTGCTTAATAATAAAACCCTCATATATGCTGCACCTGTTCCCCGCATTGGGTTTTTTCCGGGGACTTTCTTGTCCAAAAATAACAGTGTCATATATATGTGATTGGTTTCCTTGTTCAGGTTCCTTGTTTCAGAATCACGAGTATTATAGTGTAGGCTGCTTCAGTGATTGCTTCGGTATTTCATGTATCATTTAGAAATAATTGTGTAAAATAAATTACATAATAGAAGAAGTAATCCAGTTGGTTGCAATAGGATTCCTTAGATTGTTAATATCGAGGACATTTCACATGGTATCAGAGCATTGATGTGAAATAGGATGAACAGAACTGAATTCTGAAGTGAAGGTCATTTTTGCTGCAGTGCACTAGAATGAATCCATTGAAGGATTGCGTAGTTCTAGCCAAGAGGGCTAAGATTTTTGTGGCAGTCTCCCTTTGAGTGAGTCGACAAAGAGAAAGGGCTTCCAGATCGAGATCTTGATGTGGCAAAGGGAGCAGCGCAAAGCCTCCATGTAGAGACTGAGGGATGCAATTTTTTTGCAAGTTGTTGCTGGAGCAGAAAAGCATCAGAAGGAGTCAACAACACATATTGAGGAAAATCTTCTTTAGTGATTTCCTAGCCGACGAAGTCAGTATTTCTCAATTTCTGAGCAGTAGAGGAGCAACAGAATTTACAACTCCGTCAGGGAGTACGTAAGCCTTCTAGGTGTTGCGCAGTAAGAAGTAAGAGGGAGGAGATTTGGCATATTTCAGCTGAGATGGAATCTCATTGACTTTGTGATCAGGATCGGTTGGAGGGATCCTGCAACTACGTGATCTGGAAGGAACGAGCTCAGTTCCTTCTGGATGAACATGATTTGAAAGCGTTCGTGGAGAACGTGGTAGATGTTCCTACAGATGCAGATCAGCTCAAGAAGTACAAGGAAAATATGGCCAAGGCAAAGAGGTTGCTCCTTGATGGTGTCAAGGATCACATCGTCTCACATGTGGAGGGAAAGGTTACTGCCAGAGAAATGTGGGAAGCTTTACATGACCTATTTGAGGGATCTTTCGAGTAGCGGAAGTTGTACTTAGAGTAGAATATTCGTATGATCCAAATACAGAAAGGGGAGCATTTGGCTTCATACCTCGCGTGGTTTCAGAAGATTCGAGATCAATTGCCTGCAGTAAGTGCTACACCTACAGCTGCAACCATGGTACAGATGGTCCTTAACTGTTTCACGAATGAGTGGAAAGTGTTTGTCCAGAGCATACTCGGTCAGGCAGCATTACCTAGTTGGAAGCAGTTGTGGTCAGCTTTTCAGGAGGAAGAGCTAAGGAGATACCTCGTTAAGTGAAAACTTGACGGCAACAGCGCTAGTGGATCGAAATCCGTGGAGGAAGAGGAGAATGCAACCCTTGCATTGAAGGGACAACAGGCACAACAGAAACCCAAGCGTGATGTTTCGAAGGTCAAGTGCTTCATATGTGGCGAGATGGGCCACTATGCATCTCAGTATCCCGTAAAGAAAAAGGACAAAGATGAGAAGCATGACCCGAAGGTTGCAACCACGAAATCGAGGAGGATGAGTTTGTCATGAGTGCCCATGCTTCTCGAGGAGAGAAGTGGGGTGATGTTGAACTATAGTTCACTTCGAACTTCAGTTGGGCAGGATCCTTGAGGAGCCCACCTCGTGGATCATTACCTTGCTACAGGAGCCCATGATTAGCAGTAGCAGGATGGAGTTTCAGTGAGAGGTGAGGAGTGATTAAGACGACAGTGCAGTAGATAACAACGCTTATTTCTCGAGCAACGCAGAGCACAGGCAAAAGCAGTGTAACAACAGCAAATCAATGCACAGGAGTGCATCACAATGCAAATTAGTGCAGAGCAGTAGCAGCACATGCATCAGAGGTACAACACATTAGTTATAAGCAGTCATAGTCTTCAACACCGAGGTGCATCTACTGAACACTTGTTCAGTCTTCGGTGAGTTTAGCTGTTTCTCTTAGCAGCTGAGTTGCAATGCAGATGCAGTGTTAGCAACATAGCAAATGTAGCACTTGAGAGGGAGTTGTAGTACAGATGCAGCAATGGCAGTGGCAGTGTTATGGGAAGCAGTACAGTGGGAGCAGTAGCGCAGTGGTTGATGGACTTCAAAAGCGTGGAGGATGCTTTAGAGTCAGAGCAGTGTGCAGCAGGCATAATTGCTAGAGCACTTTCCTCGCTAAGAGGGAGTGTTGATTTTTGTAACATCATAAAGTGCTTTAAGCCCCAAATTTTGTGGAGAGGCTTAAACATTGGTATTCCAAAGAACCCAGAAACCATTTGTGAAAATTCCACTTGATTGATGTTCTATTAAAATAATTAATTATTTTAATGGAGACCCTAAGTCTAACTTAGGGAAACTAAATAATTAAAGGACATTAATAAAACAGAGTGAGAATAATCTAGAAAAGGCGGATATCAAGTCATGTTATAATCTTAGCCATTGATTAGAGATATAATATCGGTCGTTGATGTCTCAACGAGAAGACTATAAAGGAAGTCTTGAGGGCCATTTGGAAAGACACACTGAATTGATCTAGAGTTCGAAATTTATGGGGCGGGGTTTGTTGAGAAATTCGAATTACATATTTGAGCAGTGAGGGGGAGAGATAACATCTGGAGAGAGAAATTTTCTCACCCGATGGAGCATCAATCAGAGAGATGTAGAGGTGATCTAACCAAGCCAACGCTGAAGGAAGAAGGGCTAATGTAGTGACTGCATAGGGCTCACGTAGAAGCAAGGCAGAGGCAAAGGAGGGTTTCCGGAATGTTGCTTGTAGATCAGTTTCAGAGGCTAGGATCCAGAAAGTGACACCAGGAGGTTGTTCCCTAGGGTCCACAAAGGAAAAACAACTTGGTTGGGGCTGAACACTGAGCCTCAAAGGGGGTGACGCAGAGGCTGGAAGGTTCAGCGCTGGGACTGCATGGAGGTTGTGTAGTGCCTCCCCAGGGCGGGGTTTTCTTCATCCGGATCAATCGAGAACTTAGTGATTGGGTGAGGTAAATCCTCACAAATTCTTCAGCCAATATTTCTCTCTGTAAATTAAGTACCCCAGTGGTATTCAAATATGTATTCAAACATTGCTATTGTTTAATAATAAAACCCTCAGATCTGCTACACCCATTTTCCCGCATTGGGTTTTTCCGAGGACTTTCTTTTCCAAAAACTAACAGTGTCATATGTGTGATTGATTTCCTTATTCAGGTTCCTTGTTTCAAAATCATGAGTATTATATTATAGGCTGCTTCAGTGATTGATTCAATATTTCATGTATGATTCAGAAATAATTGTGTAAAATAAATTACATAGTAAAAGAAGTAATCTAGTTGGTTATAGTAGGATTCCTTACAGTGTTAAGATCTAGGAATTTTCAAAGACTATACTCCATCTATGACAAGGATATGCTATCCATCATGCATGCACTAGCCAAGTTCCGATAGTACCTAGTGGGGAATAGATTCAGAGTGAGAACCCACTGCAACAACCTCAGGTTCTTTTTGGAGCAGGAACAACTACACGAGAGGTAGTAGAAGTGGGTGAGTAAGCTCCATGCTTACTATTTTGAGATTAATTATGTTAAGGGGCAGCACAATGTGGTGGTTGATGCATTGTCCACGAGGCTGGCTTCCCTTTATTTGATGAGCATTGCTCCAGATTGGAAGGTTCACCTGTTGGTAGAGTACTCCAAGGATCGGTTTGCATGCGAAGTCCTTGAGGGACAAGTGACTTATGACCAATACTGGGTGATGGATGGGGTGATATATTACAGTGACCGGATCTACCGATGCTATAAAATCAACATCTGGGATGCAGGAAGGCTATGGCTCCGATGGGACAATGAACTCAGTGATTGAGTGCACTCATTCGTTGGGGGAGTTCTAGTGGGCACTAGTAGTCAGGGGGTTCGTGAGTCGAACCCATGGATTGTTTGGACATTTTGGATGCACATGGTGTCACATGGAGAGTGGCACACTTTGACAGGGGTTGGCCAGAGGATGTGGCATCAACAGGCCACCAGACGGTGAGTTGTATGGAGACAACACTCTCTCATGGGCACATTCGACACAGGTGTCGTGGACACTAGTTACAGTAGTGGCATTCCCATTAGCATGTGAGGAGATATACCACTTAGGTATACCAGGGTAGATGAGGAGGAATAGTCCACATCATTGTGGGGTCACAACGGAGTTGTGGATGTATTGACGCATGTGGGATGGCCGAATATGCAGGGTGGTGCAGTAGATGGCGTAGTTGTTCAATGGTGCACAAAGTCCTACCACGGAGTTCAGTGTTCTGGAGAGGAGCACAAAGGTGCAAGGTGGAGTGTAGATTTGTGCGGCATGCACTGTGGAGTAGGAGTAGTGACTCATACCACCTTGAGGTTCTGCACGGAGTGATAGCTACATCATCACGGGAGGGTTATCGACTGATACAGGATGGTGTGGTAACTAGTGGTGGTGTGCAATAGTGCACAGAGGGGTGCAATTGGGCACAGGTGTGTACCAAGGGGCAAAAAGATACACTTTTTTATGTAGGGGAGCGCAGGGATGCTTGGCCGCAGGCAATGATACATGACGCCAACCATTGGGGTTTTGCGGCATCACCTCCAAGGAGAACATCTTTAGAGGCAACATGCATGATGGTGGGTGTAACTCACCCTGGATCAACGAGGATGCCTCTGGGGAGCATGAGCAGTCGTGTGGAGTTGTTGAAAGTAGGATGGATTTATATTCTAGTGTGTATGGGGAGTTGTCAGGGGACCCTATGGGAGACATTCAGGACGATTAGTCACTAGTGATGATTAAGTGTGAGCAGCATATAGTGGAGAATGAATCAGCGGAGGAGGATTTTATGCACACAATGCATGTTGAGCCTTTTGTGGAGGGGAAGTCGAAGGATCACATTGAGCTCGTGATGTAGGAGGATGAGGAGCCACCCTTAGAGTCAGTGATTGATGAGGAGAAAACAAATGGATAGACAACTAGCAGGGTGGCAGTATTTATAGACACTTGTCCTCAGGGGGTGTTGGAGTCTAGCGAGACAGTTTTATAGAGGATTGGTGGGCGAGACGAGCGTGGAGTTTCCTATCAGGCGAGGGGGACAACAATGCATCCATCTTTGCGTCTACCCATTTGACGAGGTGCAAGAAAATGTAGTGGCAGCAAGCAGAGCTGCAAAATTTTCATGCAACAACCCTCTCCAAGAGTACATAGATAGGGCTTGAAGCACAAGTTGCCCACCTAGGTCCATTATAAGGAGAGAGGCATGATATCTTGGAAAACAAAATTTGGTTGATTAGGAAGAGCATCAGGAGTTGAGCATGGGCCAGCATCAGCCTAGTAGACATACTCCTTGCACAGGTGTCCATACATTAGATTGGCGGGAGATCATGAGTTGGTATCCTATTGATGGCATGATCTTCTTGGTCAGTAGCATAGTGGAGCGAGAACCCTTAAACATCACGGGTACTACAGGTTTTAGTTGGCAGTGGGATACAGATCAACATCTCTTCAACATTTCGTCCCGGCATCATGAGAGTAGGATTAGCATTGGATTGAGTCAGGGGTTGGACTGGAGAGAGGTGGTTAGTTGGTACGGAGTCAGTGGGCTAACATTCTCAGCTAGAGTTATAGCGCAGCAGGAGCCGTGGAGCACTGATGATTTTTCTTTGTGGCATTGGGATCCATAAGGATTTGTTGATGACATGCTCAGTCAAAGATTGGTTTGGGATCTGAGTATTGAGGGGTTTGTTCCTGGTGGGTTTACACATAGGCATAGCATCACCTAGCGGTTTGTATGGGATCTGGCCGTTGGATCTTAGTTGCATCGGGCCAACAGACTAGTCCACATATTTGGATTGCTTGAGGGCAAGCAATCCTGGGGCGAAGGAATTGTGATGTTCCTTTTTCTGGTATTCCTTATGACATGGTTAGGACGGACTTTCAAAGTTGGGGGCAGACAGGTCACAGGTGCAAGTTGGCGTCATCAGCGGGCCCTGGGGTATTTTAGAGGAGTTTTGAGGAGTTCTTATGAGATTCTATGGCATTCTCTTGGTATATTCCACCATCCACACAGTTTTCCTTTCGTTCTGTTGTATTCCGACAACTTTCAGAAAATCGAGTTATTAATGGGCCTAACTCAATTAACTACGCCTATGGTGGAATTTCGAGAGGAATTCTTGGCAAAACACCTTAGTGTAATAGCTCGTTGGAACCAAAACGAGAATATCTACAGTTTGGAATGATTAGGAGTGAAATTCAGTGACTTGAGGAGGCATGGTGGCCAATTGACCATTTTCCACATTAAAAAGAATATTTTAATTAAGGGAAATGTGCTCAATGATTAAAATAATAATAAAATAGGAGCTTCTAGAGGAGTCCATTAGATCTATAAAAAGAGGAGGAAGGGCCGTTAGAAATATATTGGATTTGGTATTGTTTCTTGTATGAGAGGTTGAGAACCCGGTTCTCTACTCCATTGGTAGCCCCAGGACGCAAAACCTTAGGTGATTCAGTGAGATTGGGCAAGTACCCACCTCCCCTTGGTGGATTCATCCAGAAGTCACAGGAGAGCATAACAGTGTAGCATATTATCTTGGAGGTCAGCTTTCATCTTAGATATTTTAGTTAGAAGTGCTTACCCAATCATTGGAGGAGGATCATTTGTGGGAGTTCCATTGGTGGTATTTTGGAGTTGGGAGATTGATAGGAGAGCCATTTGAGGAGGTTGGCTGGGATTTTGGAGAGCAGTGATTGACAGTAGCAGCTGCAGTGCCAGAAAACGAAATTGGAAGAGGGCCAAGCTACAAAGGGTCATATTTTGAAGGTTGGAATTAGAGGAAACCCTTTCTAGGTTTTTCTGGGTTTTAGGCAAGGATCACCTTCCCAAAGTTCTAAAATTTTATAAGCAATTTTTAGTGGGTAAATCAAAGGCCGAAGTCAAGAAGCGATGCAGTCTTGGAGAAGTAACATAGTTTTCTAGAGGAGATTGCTATTGGAGCGGTTGGATTTGATTGTACTCATCACCTCGTGCTTGTAGGTTGCACTCATCACCTGGTGCTTTGTGCAAGCCTAGATGTATTTTCTCCAACTATTTTGCACCACAACATTATCATATAACAAAATTTGGCCAGTTTGTGTAGTTGGTGCACATTTTTCTGGTTCATATGTTAATTTCTGAAAAATTTCTGTGTTGTTGTAATTGCATGTTTTCTGTTATCATTATTAATTTTCCATTAAGAATATTACATAGATCTATGCCTTTCTAGAATGATCATCTATGAAAGTCACATAATAGAGATGACTTCCAAGAGATTTATCAGGCATGGGCACACACACATAAGAGTGAATAAGGTCCAAAATTTCTTTGGCCCTAGATTCACTATTTGGAAATGGATTATTGTATTCTTTCTCAAAGAGCATCCCTTGCACACACCCTCATGTTTTTCCTTTATATTGGGGATGCCATTAACCAATTGATTAAGAGTGGTAATAAGCCTCTAGTGTAGATGTCCATATGTTCTATGCCATAGCTCAATAGGACTAATTTCCATATGAACTAAATCTTGAGGAGATGGTGTAGTGACCCTATATAAACTTCCTTCACGAACTCCAATAACTCTAGCTTTGTCAATGCTAGAGTCTTTGCCCCAGACCAATAATTTTCCATAAACAAAAGCAATTCTTTCTCCTTTATCTTCTAAACAAGAAATAGAAAGCAAATTCTTTTTCAAACCTGGAACATATAGTATGTTGTTGAGGTGCAGCTTTGATCCACTTTCTAATTCCAGCGAGGTTGATCATAGGCCTTTTACAACATAGATTTTGTTGTCACCTAATTCCATTGCATGAGAAGATGTCTCCCTTGAGAGTGTATGCAATTGTTTACCTTCTCCTGTCATGTGTCTTGATGCTCCACTATCAATGATCCATGAATTTTCATCATGAAGGGATCCTGTAAGGGCAGCCAAAAATCCTTGACTTTTGACTTTGATGAATAAGTAATGGATGACCTTCTTGATCCATCTTACAGCAGTTTTAATACCCATTCTTATGTAGTCGATCAAAGAGGGAGAATCCATGCCAACAAAGTGATCTTCAATTGTTCCTGAACTTAGCTCTGATTCCATGTTGAATAATCAAAGTAGTTAAATTAGGGTTTGATTCTCCAATCTTTATAATTACTTGTGAGTGTGTTGGCTTCTTTTACTTCTTTACTATCTTATCTTTCATCAAGAAATTACCATATTATGTGTTTATGAAGATTACAAAACAAGAGACACAAGATATAGGCACTATGCCAGGGAAAAACCCCCCTCGAGGGGAAATCCCAGTCAAGATAATTCTTCCTTTCAATAGCATTCTTTAAGACTCTTCACCCTAGACTGTAAAATCCCAAATGAATATTTTTGCTAAATTATGCAGAAATTTTCTCAACCCAAAATTACATAGTTAAATAAACATTCTATTAATAGAAGATTTCCATGTAAAATAAAAACAAGTAGAGCACTGCAATCTGATAACACAATGAACGGGAAATCCTTAGCTTTTATTATAATGGACAAACTGGGGTTACATGAAAGTACAACCAAAATAGTTTAGATAAGATGCTGGCCTTTGAGATAATCTGTTGCACTGCTACGCTGGCCTTCCAAACTAAACTGAACTGCACTATTGAGCACTCTTGTGAATTTTGGATGAATTTACCAAGGGGAGATGAGTGCTCGCCCAATATCTCTAGATCACCCGAGGGTTTCTGTCCTAGGGCGACCAATGGAGTAGAGAACTGGGTTCTCAACCTCACATACAATAAAATAATATCAACTCCAAGATGATCTCTAATGGCCCTTCCTCCTCTTTTTATAGATCTGATGGAATCCTCTGGAAGCTCTTATTTTATTATTATTTTAATTATTGAGCACATTTCCCTTAATAAAAATATTCTTTTTAATGTGGAAAAATGGTCCATTGGCCACCATGCCTCCTCAGGTCATTGAAAATCACTCCTAGCCATCCCATCCTATAGATTTTCGTGTTCTAGTTCGAAGGAGCTATCACGCTAAGGTGTTATGCCAAGATTTCCTCCCAAAATGCCACCTTAGGCATAATTAATTGAGTTAGGCCCATTAATAACTCAATTTTCTGAAATTTGTCGGAATGCAACGAGTCAAAAGACAAATTGTGCAGATGGTGGAATATATCAAGCGAATGCCATTAGACCTCATAAGAACTCCTCAAAACACCTCCAAAAGCCCCCAGGGCTCGCTGATGATGCCAACATGCACCTATGACCTTTTTGCCCCCAACTCTGAAAGTCCATCCTAACCATGTCATAGGGAATACTAGAAAAAGGAACATTACAAATCCTCCTCCCCAAGATTGCTTGCCCTTAAGAAATAAAAATATGTGGACCAATATGTTGGCCTAATGTAACTGAGACCTAATGCTCAGATCCTATACAAACTTCTGATTGATGCTATGCCTCTATGTCAACCCGCCAGGAACAAAGCCCTCAATGCCCGAATGTCAGAAAAATCTCTAACTGAACATGTCATCAACAAATCCTCCTAGATCCCAATGCCACCAAGAACAAGCATCAGTGCTCCACAGCTCCTGTTGCGCTATAACTCTGGCTGAGAATGTTGGCCCACTTACTGCGTACCAACTCATCACCTCTCTCTAGTCTAACCCCTGACTCAATCCAATGCTAACCCTGCTCTCCTGATGCGGGGACAGAAAGCTAAAGAGTTGTTGACCTGTATCCCACTTCCAACTGAAACTTGTAGTACCCGTCATGTCTAAGGGTCCCCACTATGCTCCTGACTAAGAAGATCGTACCATCAATAGGATACCAGCTCATGATCTCCCGCCAATCTAATATATGGACACTTGTGCAAGGGATAAGTCTACTAAGCTGATACTGGTCCATGCTCAACTCCCAACACTCTGCCATGTGAACCAATAGAATCGGTCCAAGAAATCCTGCTCGTCTCCCTATATCGGACAAAAGTGGCCGAGCTATGCTGCAAGCCCTGTCCGTGTACTCCTGGAGAGGGTTGCTACCTAAAAATACTGTAGCTCTGTTGGCTTCCACTACATCTGCTTGCACCTCATCAATGGGTAGACCCAAAGATGGATGCACTGCTATCTCCCTCACTTGATAGAAACTCCACGCTCCTCTAGCCCACCAATCCTCTGCAAACTATCCTGCCAGACTCCAGCACCTCCTGAGGACAAGTGTCTGTAAATACTACCACCCTGTTGGCTACCTGTACATCTGTCTGCTCCTCGTCAATGGATGACCACAAGGGTGTCTACTCATCCTCCTCCATCAAGGGCCCAACGTGATCCTCAAACTAGCTCTCCCTAAAAGGATCACCATGCCTAGTGTGCATATCCTCCTCCTCCCCTGACTCATGCTCCACCATAAGCTGATAATGTTGAATCATCACAAATGACTCATCATCTTGAATATCTCCCCTAGAGTCCCCTAACTGCTCCCCATACACACCAGAGTATAAACCCAACCTACTGTCAACAACTCCACATGACTGCTCATGCTCCCCAGAGGCATCCCCATACGACCCCATGGACTCACCCAAAGAAGGGTCCTCATTCTTTCATACAAAAGGAATATCATCTTGCTCTACCTATGCCATCTCATCTGTATCTCCCAAACATGAGTGGTTGGGTCCCCAAGTTTCTTTGCAGATGAAGCAAAGACCCTTCCTCCGCAGCTCATTTTTGCTACCTGATCCACCAAACTGGAGTTGTTCCTCCCTAGTCAACTGTCTCCTAAATAGCTCAATGTTCTCTTCAACCATCCTTTCGGCTAGCTCATTAGCAACAGGTGAGACCAACTGCTATCTCCTCCAAATCCTTAACAATCTAGTCTGCAACTCCCGAAAAATGGCATCACATCCCCTCATACATGATGACAAAATGGACTGTATGTGTGCTAGACTGTGTCAGGATGATGTTTCCTAATGCTGAAGAAGCATTGGAACATTTGTAGGATCAAGTCATCATACTCCAGCTCAAATATGAGGCCATAAACTCTGACCAAGGCCATGACTTCTAGAACCTCTAGCCTCTTCCCAAAGGTAGGACCCTCATTGTTATCCAGATCCTGCAGGGTCTCCACTATCAACCTGAAGACTCCCCTCATAATGTTATCACTGTAAGGAGGTATAGGAGCGGTCAACGTCAAGATACTACTAAGACATGAGGCAATTGGAAGTTTGAATCCTATACAAGGGTGCTCCAAATACTTGGGTTGTGCTAAGGCAAGCATGGTTGGTTTTAAGGCCCAAATTAGGTTCTTCCCGTCTGACTGATCCACCTTTGAAAGGAGTGAGGCAAGTTCTTCAAGTTTGAGAATGGTTTTTGCGGTCACCCCCATGCATCTCAAATCTGTCCCAAGTGCATAGATTGTATTCGAACTCATGTTCTTCCTGTGGCTGTTCTTGCTGTAGCAAAGTGAGTATTTCTTTGGAGAAGGTTCTGTTGATTGATGCTGCTAGTCTATTAAGGGAGGATATGAAGATTTGATCCATATTTTAGCTGAATGATGGAAAGTACATTAAGAAATCGCACAAAAGACTTGACTGGCGGCACGACCAACTGACTCAATACATGGACCTTGACCCAAATCTTTAGCACTAAACCGCAACTCAATGACAATATGCTCCCACTACAAATCAGCTTGACCTCTCTGAAACTCAATCAATTACTTTTACATACCCTGTTCAAGCATTAATACAATACTTGTGACCATATGTGTACTCATCAGCTGTGGCTTAAATAAAAGACTTATGGTAGGGAGTATAAAACATCAAGACTCAATAGCATATACCATGACAATATCAACGTACAAAGCTTATACATGATACCCAAGCTACTACCCTACAAGAAATTTCTCTTTACAGAACATTGAACTTAGGGCTTGGCATGGATACATAGAGATTATGGCAATACATCTAAACCCAAACCCATCTAGACTAATGTTACAATAGTACAAGATATAACGCAATTATCACTATTAGTAATAGGAATGTGTAGACTTTAGTACTCTTCTGACTTGTCGATCTGCCTGGAACCCTGCTAACATATTCTGAAACCAACTGAAACTTATTACCGAATACAAGGATTTACGACATTATTTCACTAAACTCAGTTCTCTAATACTGTTTAGTCAAAAACACGACAGTTATGCTAATGTCATCTCGCTGTCTACAATTTCTCCCTCATATAATTATCACTCCTCAAGAGACTGAGGAATCTCGTTCTCAATTCTCGCACAAACCAAGCACCTTCAAATTCTGTGTGCTAATGGTCAGTAAAGCTAACTCCACTGGTCCATCAGTATTTCGTTAACAATATAACTCTAATCTGGTCAATGCAGGTCTTGATTTAGCTTTGTTATTTTTGGTTGATTGTTACAATGACCTGCTTGCGTTTCTAGATAATAATTTAGCCACAATCTAACAGTGATTACACGCTGGCACAATTGCACTCCAAATCACACATGCTTTGCCTCATTGATCCTTGATTCCTGTGCATAGGTCACATGACTATTATTATTCTCAACGTTCTCACACTCTAAGGCACAAAAATTATGGCAGCAATCTCCCTACAACCACAATACAACCATCATATTGTCTTAATATTGAATATGGAACATATTTAGTGCCAAGTGCTGCACAAAATGATTCCCTGTCTCCACACGCTCCTCTCAGTTAAATGCAACCTGCCTATTGCTCATGCAGATCCCCATGTTTTCCCACGACAAATCATCCCTTCCTTTGTTGCTCTGGCACAACGGATAGAAGGAAGAGTTTATGCGTAGGTGGCCTCAGCATGACAGTTTCTTCATTCTTGTGCATCGCAACAATCTCAGACTACGCAGAGTGACTTATGCACTATCAGGAATGTGGATCGACCCCCTTGCTGAATGTTGTCAATTCCACATTGGCTGAGCGACTCACACACTCACATGATTGTGGATCGATCCCTCTAGTCAATTTATCTACGTTACTTGATTCATTCCACGCGCGATGTTGTCACGACCTCTACAGATGCCAAGTTGGGTCACAAAGCATATCAATACTAGATCAATCGTTGATTGTGACTGACTGGATCCAATCATCACAACATGATTCCACTAGTTAATCAAAACTTCAAATGCACCCTTGAAACTGTATTCGACTTTGATGTTTGTGAAAATTTCTAAACATAGAAATCCTACTGCAGTGTCTTGATTTACTTTTCCTACTTGATTTACATTACAAGTTAATTTTCTGAATTATTTAGTAAAATCAACAATGTAAACATAACTGCAGCCTACACATTTACAGATCATTACTAAACATAACGCACACATGACAAAGTGATACACATATTTTTCGGACAAATGTCCCCGGAAAAACCCAATGTGGGAAAACCAGTGCAGCTAGCTCTAGAGGGTTTTATTATTATGGAAAATATGAATACAACAAAATCTAGGCACCAGACATGGTTGGCCCTACAGATAAATTTCACAGCAGTAATACCTCTTTCAATCGGAGATAGAAAATATGGCTGATTCACACCCTCAAACGGGATTTACAGAACTTGAGCCCTTTCTGGCCCATCGAAAACCCCAAAGATGTCCCTCAGCCCTCTGCGTCAGCCTTTCTGGACTGCGTCAGCCTCTGCGCTACCCTAGAAGGGCCTGCGTCACCCACTCTGGGCTTACGCTGCCCTAATTGGGCCTGCATCACTCCTGAAGGGTTCCTGGTACCTCTGCGCTGCCTTCTGCGTGGCTTTGGCTGAACTGCGTAGCTCTAGATGGCCTCTGTGCTGCCTGGTACACTATCTCTATGTCTTTTTTGTATTCTTGGCCTCGGATTAGATCATCCCTCACCAATCTCTGCCCCTCACCGCACAACAAACTCACTTCGAAATTCTTACCAAACCACGCCCTAGAATTTCGTCTTAGCTTCAGTTCTCTACCAATGTGTTTGTTCTCCAACTGACCCCAAGCCCTTCTCTTATAATTTTCTCATTGGAAAACCAATGGCCGTGATCTAATCTCTAATCAACGACTAAGATTAGAAGTTTCTTGATCCATGTCACTTAGAACATTGTCATCATATGTTTAATTTAATTCACTTTAATATTTTAATTTTTCTAAGTTAGACTTAGGGTCCTTAATTAAAAAGAATAATTATTAGAATTTCTCCAAATGCATTCTGGGTCTTGGAGATCTCATGTACTCCAGCTCCTCGACAAAATTTTGGAGCTAGAGCACATTTGATGCTACCCCAAAATCTCAACACTCCCTCTTAGCGAGGAGTGTGCTCTAGCATTACATCCACACCGAAGTATTGCCCTGATTTCTAGCATTGGTCGTCGTGTTGATGCTTGGCCTACTGCCCTCCATCATTGCGTTGCTGCTACTCTCTGTACTACTGCCCATGACTCTGCCACATCTGTATTGTAGCTCCCTCTCAAAGTTTTGCATCATGCTGCCCATAGCACTGCCACTGCTAACTGCTGCACTGCAATTAAGTTGTTGAGAAGTAAGCAACTGAAGGACCCTTGCCCAAACACTGACAGACAAGTTAGTCGGGTCTGCATCTTATTATTGAAGCTCCCTTGGCTGTTGCTCTGTGTTTTCCTCCAGAAGTCACCGCGCTGCTACAGCTCTACACTGCGTAACAACTGCCTCCTCTGCGTTGTTGAAGTCCCATCAACCCCTCTACGTTGTTACTGCCTCTGCACTGCACTACTCCCTATACAACATCCCAAATCTGCCCTTTTCCTCACTATGATCCTTTGATCCTCTGCACCCTCTGCTTCAGTCATCCCCGCTACTGTCTCAAGGCTCCCGTAGCAGGTACGTGATCCAAGAGTTGGGCACCTCAAGGATCCTGCCTCTTATCTGTAGCTGCTCTACAGATCAATATCACCCCACCTCTTCTCTCAAGGTTCATGAGAACTCATGGCTACATCATCATCAGAGCCATCTTCTTCTTTAGCTATAGCAGCCTTGGAACCAACTTCCTTGTCCTTCTTCCTTAGAGGACAAATGCTGGCGAAGTGTCCAAGTTCACCACATGTGAAGCATCGGATCTTGGATAGATCCCTCTTCTTCTTACCTTGTTGCTTCTTGGATGCAAGGGCTGCATATTCCTCTTCTTCCTTCTTCACTTTGCTGGATCCAGTGTTGGCTTGTCTCTTGGTCCACCGACAGATTTCCTCTTATCGGAGGATAGCCCACATGTCGTCCCAACTTGGAAGGTCCTGTATGCCCAAGATACTTTGGACAAACGTTTCCCATTCATCTGTGACTGCATTTAGAGTAGTCCTCACCATGACATCATCCTCCACTTTAAACCCCATGTAAATCAGCTGATCCCGAATCGACTGCAACCTGAAGAGGAAGGGATTGATTTCCTCTCCCTTATTCATCACAAATAACGTCATATGGTTCTCCTGAAGCATCTTCTTCTTGACGGATTTGCCTTCATACATTGTGGTCAACGCTGTCCACATAGCATTAGCCGTCTTCTTATCGGCAATGTGTGGGAACACATGATCCTTGACCCTGTCCATGATGAAGCGCTTAGCATGTGACTCTGCTTCATTATGCTTCGCGAGAAGAGAAGTGTCGGTTGGTGTAGCCAATATGTTCTCTGCATGCTTCGATAGTGCGTATGCCTCCAAGACCGTCAGGATTCTGGCCTTCCAGATAGCAAAGTTGGACAAGCTATCCAACCTATCCTGATCACGCAGTACGTACGATGCCATCTAGCTCAACACAATCTTTCGAAACAGATACTCCTCTCCCTACTGCTGTTGCTACTCTAAAAAAAATACAAGTATCTAGGGTCCTTGGCGAAAAGGCACCCTCTATAGTAACTGCTCCCTCTGACAACTGATTTCCCTCCTTGGAAATCTACCAAATCCTCTCAATCAAACCTCTTTGATCACCCTCCTAATCGATCCTCATATTTATTTAGCAAAAATCAGCTGAGTGACTGTTCTGCTCCCACTCTTTATCAACTTAGCTAGGCACGATTCTGCACCGACAAAACCTCCACCACACCAGAAACTTTTGAAGATCTGAAGCTCTGCTTTCGTACTCTGGAAAATCTGCACAGCAACCTCAAAACCGGACTGCGTCCCTCAAGCTGGCCTTTGCATGAGCAGACTGGCTCAGTGCAACCTCTGTGCAGCGCAGGCTGCTCCTACGTCACTCCAAAAGGCTATGCGCTGCCTCTGCGTCACTCATCTGGGACTGCGTCAGCCCATGCGTGGCCTCTGCTGGGGCTGCATCCTCCTAGTGTTGCATTGCCCTCTCTGGAAATCTGCTGCTTCAGTTGCCTTCTCTGCAGCAAAAAATTCTTTAGCCGTTTTTTTGGTTATTCAGCTTGATCTGCAATGCTCTGATACCATGTGAAAATTTCTAAACATAGAAATCCTACTGCAGTGTCTTGATTTAATTTTCCTACTTGATTTACATTACAAGTTAATTTTATGAATTATTCAGTAAAATTAGCAAAGTAAACACAACTACAACCTACATATTTTACAGATCATTTACTAAACATAATGCACACATGACAAACACAACTGCAACCTATATATTTTACAGATCATTTACTAAACATAATGCACACATGACAAAGTGACACACAAATTTTTCAAACAAATGTCCCCGGAAAAACCCAATGCAGTAAAACCGGTGCAACTAGCTCTAGAGGGTTTTATTATTATGCAGCATTTGAATACAACAAAATCTGGGCACCAGACATGGTTGGCCCTATAGATAAATTTCACGACAATAATACCTCTTTCACTTGGAGTCAAAAAATATGGCTGATTCACACCCTCAAATGGGATTTACAGAAATCGAGCCCTTTCTGGCCCACCAAAAACACCAATGTTGTCCCTCAGCCCTCTGCGTTAGCCTCTGCGCTACCCTGGAAGGGCCTGCATCACCCTCTCTAGAATTACGCTGCCCCTGCGTTGCCCCTGACTGGGCCTGCATCACCCTTGAAGGGTTCCTGCTGCCTCTGCGCTGCCTTCTACGTGGCTTTGGCTGAACTACGTAGCTCTGGCTGGCCTTTGTGCTACCTGGTACACTGCCTCTCTGCCGATGTTGTATTCTTGGCCTCAGATCAGAACATCCCTCGCCAATCTCTACCCCTCACCGCATTGCAAACTTACTTCGAAATTCTTAGCATACCACGCCCTAGAATTTCGACTTAGCTTCGGTGCTCTGCCAATGTGTGTGTTCTCCATCTGACCCCAAGCCCTTCTCTTATACTTTTCTCGTTGGGAAACCAATGACTGTGATCTAATCTCTAATCAATGGCTAAGATTAGAAGTTGCTTGATCCATGTCACTTAGAACATTCTCATCACATGTTTAATTTAATTCACTTTAATCTATTAATTTTCCTAAGTTAGACTTAGGGTCCTTAATTAAAAAGATTAATTATTTGAATAATTATCAAACCTGATGGAATTTCTCCAAACACTTTATGGGTCTTGGAGATCTCATGTACTCCATCTCCTCCACAAAATTTCGGAGCTAGAGCACATCTGATGCCACCCCAAAATATCAACAATGTTTGCATTACATATCACGTTGCATGGGTAGGTCCGACTGCTCCACTTAACTGATCGTCCTGTCAGAGTTGTCCCCTTGTGGCCCGCACCATGAACACGTAATATGATTACAGTTCAGCCTCAATGATTGCATCGATAGGATTGACACGATCTAGCACTCAAACAAAAAATAATTTGACTACCAAATAGGCAACGTCAAGGTCCCTATCATACGTTAATTTTGAAATTGGCTCACCTCTATACTTACTCCATATACATTGGTTGCAGCGATCGATGTAAATTCAGGCACCACGACAATCTGCATAAAAATTCCCAAAAAGAAGCACGATGTCAGCTACTTGGCCCTGTGGCCATTCACAATTTGCTTTCGATATAATCTGGAACTGGAGATTCGATATCAGCAATGTATCCTGACTAAATTTTACTCGGCCTCTACCACGAATAACTCTCAGCCCAATGGTTCTAATGCATAAATTTATATCACTGAAGCACGGCTAGCTGGAATGCCAACTCAACAATCCCTCTTCATAGCAGAGAGTCTCCTTGCACGCTAAGAGTATTAGTAAAAAAAAAAAAGAATCGACTTTACCAATCAGAGTTTATTGCCAGCTTTCTTAGCCAAATAACCTCGAACTTCAATAAATTGATCTTCAGAAGGTGACGAAAACCTTGAGATGATTAAAAGAATTTGGCCTTCTAGATAAAAGTGAAATAGAAACGGAATTCAACCCAAAGATAGCAAGCAATTTGGCTCAAAACAATCTGCAATTAAAACCCTTAATTTTCTTTGAGGTTTTTCTGCAATAAATTCTCAGGTTGGCAGGATGCACAACTCTAATACCACTTTAATATCCCAAACAAATATTTTTGCTAAATTATGTAGAAATTTTATCAACCCAAAATTAAACAGTTAAATCGACATTTTATTAACAGAATATTGCCATGTAAAATAAAAACAAGTAGAGCATTGCAATCCAATAACACAATGAACAGGATAATCCTCATCTTTTATTATAATGGACAAATTGGGGTCACATGCAAGTACAACCAAAATAGCTAAGATAAGATGTTGGCCTCTGAGATGATCTGCTGCACTGCTACACTAGCCCTCCAAAATGAACTGAACTGCACTATTGAGCACTCCTGTGAATTCTGGATGAATTCACCAAGGGGAGATGAGTGGTCACCCAATCTATATAGATCACCTGAGGGTTTCCATCCTGGGGCTACCAATGGAGTAGAGAATTGGGTTCTCAACCTCACATACAAGAAATTATATTAACTCCAAGATTATCTCTAATGTCCCTTCCTTCTCTTTTTATAGAACTGATGGACTCCTCTAGAAGCTCTTATTTTATTATTATTTTAATTATTGAGCACATTTCCCTTTATTAAAATATATATATATTTTTTTTAATGTGGGAAAATGGTCAATTGTCACTGAAAATTACTCCTATCCATCCCATCCTGTAGATATTCTCATTCTGGTTCCAACGAGCTATCACACTAAGGTGTTATTCCAAGAATTCTTCCTTAAAAGCCACCTTAGTCGTAATTAATTGAGTTAGGCCCGTTAATAACTCAATTTTCTAAAAGTTGTTGGAATGCAATGGGATATGTTGTCGCACAGATTGTCCAGGCACCGCAACAACGGCTCAGATTGGGGGCTGTCACCTTTATCCCCAATCCCTCTATTTAAGCTGTCTCCTTACAAGCTAAGGGAGGTAAACCCTTTTAGAAATGAAAAGGAAAAAATCCAGGAGACACAGCTAAAACACCAAATATTTGATAAAATTAACGGGATTCCACAAATCTAAATTAGATTTCACGTTTAAGACCAGTGCCTTATGGAGTCAAACAAAATCCCGTTATGCAATTATAAACAAGTAAGTGACGATTAACTGCTGCTTATTATAACACGATTGATCACAATGATATTTAATTGAAAACGTCACAACCATGAATAACTTGAACTCACAATAATATGAGAATGCCAGCTGCTTGAAAAATTTCCGAAATTAAGATATTCCAATATAATCCAGCTCGAAAATTAAAATGATCCACAGTCAAACTTTAGATAAAAAAATTTAGTGCATTTGACTATAGAAAATGTGAATTATTTTTTAATGTTTTTTAAGGAAAATTTAACTATGGTTTCAAAGGATGTTGAGAAAGACCAAGCTTATGTGTCACCATTGACAGAGTATATCCAGAATAATATTGGTCACGCTTCACGTTCTTCAGATATTTTGTACAAAAATCAAGATGAGGACAAAAAATCTATAATGGTCTCATTGCTGACATCACAATCACTCAGAAGAAGAGAAAGAAGCAAAGAAGAAGTAAGTGGTTTGATTCGTTTGATATTCTGAGGCAGCTTGACATTCGGATAAGACGGAGGTCCTACAATTAGCAAGATTGGACATGGCACATTTGAAAAGCGGCCCACGGAACTTACTTTGAAAGCGAGGCAAATGCCGGCTTGTCTGTATATTGAGCACATCTGATGCCATAGGGCATCCCTGCAGCATTATTTCTAACTCTACTCCTTGTTATTTCAACATTTCATTTTACGGTTAGAGCCTTCATGTTAAGTAGAATGATAGAAGAGCTTCTATTTTTCATGTGCTTAATATGATGATATTTGGATGGATGCTACTTATGTAATATTGTGTGCTGCTTGGATGCAAATTATGGATTCTCACATTCCTTCAATGAAGCAATGTGTCCCCAAATAGAGCCAGATGTTGACCACACTTTGTCAACTCCCCATAGCAGTACACCCCCATTTTTTCAAATGGGATTCTTCATGTTCGACGTGGTCGCGTCATTCAGATTCCATCATCCAGATTTCATCGACAGTCAACATTTTTATAAATGATGTAAACCCATTCTACATGTAATGATGTAAATGATCTAAGTAAGGTAGTCGGTGTAATACTTTCCAACAACCTAGGTAAGCCTAGCATGTTGTTGATGATTTCTATCCTAGGAGGTTTTTTGTCTCACTGATTCACGTAAGTGATCGGCAGAGTTTTTCTCTCCAGCCTCACCCCAAAGCTAGGGTGGATTTTGTCATCGGCATGCTAAGTGAGTGCTAGTGTTTTCTATCGAGTCCTTGTAAAAGTAGTTCGAGCTACTTGGTCTACTAGATCATTTTTTGAGTTGCAGAATTGGGTATTTATTTGAGGGTCTATATGAATGGGTATTCCCCCTTCATGTATGTAAATGTATTATCTCATGTAAAGAGAGTTGGAAAAATAATTATAATCCCCTCTCAGTCAATTAATTAAATTTTCTAGTCAATTAATTTAAAAAATCTTAAACCAGAAATTTAATTAATTTAAGGTCCTAAGTTAGGATTAAATATTTAAAGGCAAAATTTGTGGGTCCTTGGAAAATGGATTTTGAAAGCTCCAGGCCAAGGGAATATTGAGAATTTTAAGAAATTTTGGACCTTTGGGCCTTGGTGGTTAAGTCAAAGTAAAATTTTTTGGGTAATTAACTCAAAAATAATATTTTTGAGTTACTTAAATTGAATTAAATGATAAATTTGTTTTTTCCCCAAAATTTTAATTTCAACACTCTTGATTAAAAGATGATTAAATATTTTGGACGGTTGAGATTATTTTGACAAGGATCATCCAAACTAGCCGTTGGAGATTTTGTCTTATAAATTTAGAGGTCTTTGTCAATATTGAATCATCCGATCTCAGGATCGTGCACTTGTTCTTAGAAGCTCTTGTAAATTTTTGAGGAATAAAGCATAAAGACTTTGGGGTTACAAAAAAAAAAAAAAAATCCTAAAAAAATCTAAAAAATAGAAAATACAAAAAATATAAAAAAATTTCAAATTTTCTATAGTCAAATACGCTAAATTTTTTAAATCAAAATTTTGACTGTGGATCATTTTAATTTTCGAACTGGGT
This sequence comes from Pinus albicaulis, assembly GCA_034641835.2. Lineage (NCBI taxonomy): Eukaryota > Viridiplantae > Streptophyta > Pinopsida > Pinales > Pinaceae > Pinus > Pinus albicaulis. The sequence continues at coordinate 992,529,205 of CM076572.1, read as the reverse complement.
TATTTGAAACATCTTAAATTCTGACATTTTCATTGCTTCATGGTTGTGGTGCTTTTCAATTAAATATCATTGTGATCAATCGTGTTTTAATAAGCAACAGTTAATCGTCACTTACTTGTTTATAATTGCATAACGGGATTTTGTTTGACTCCATAAGGCACTGGTCTTAAACGTGAAATCTAATTTAGATCTGTGGAATCTCGTTCATTTTATCAAGTATTTGGTGTTTTAGCTGTGTCTCCTAGATTTTTCCTCTTCATTTCTAATAGGGTCTACCTCCCTTAGCTTGCAAGGAGACAGCTTAAATAAAGAGATTGGGGATAAAGGTGACAACACCCAATCTGAGTCGTTGTCGCGGTGCCTGGACAATCTATGCGACAACAGGACAAAAGAAAAACTGTGTGGATGGTGGAATATATCAAGCGAATGCAATCGAACCTCATAAGAACTCCTCAAAACACCTTCAAAATCCCCCAGGGCCCGCTGATGACGCCAACCTGCACTTGTGACTTGTTTGCACCCAACTCTGAAAGTCCATCCTAACCATGTCATAAGGAATACCAGAAAAATTAACATTACATAGACATGAGCCAAACCTTCCCTCCACACCAATTCATCCTTCCAGAACTTCGACCCAACAGAAACATCAACCTTTCCTCCAACAACTTCGACTAGGCAGCAGATTTAGTAGCATCAAATGATAAAAGACTTTGATCTCCCAAGAGAGGGCACGAAATGCAGAGATTGCACCACCAATATTTGATTTTTCCTTACTCTATCTTCTAGACCCAATTCTCACTTCTTTTTGCCTCTTCCTTCCACTTCGCAGTTTTTCCTATGATGCAGTAGATATCGAACTGGATTGAAAAGTGATTCTCCAAATGAATTTGATCTCCTTGCTTTTATAAGCTTCAATTGAGGTCAAATTGGTCCCTTTGAGGCCGACTTGATCTCCTTAAGGCTGACTTGATGTGGAGCAGCTCTTGCAATATTCCGAATAGGAAATAAACAAAAATATAAAGCAACATAAACAATAAATACAAAAAATAGAGAGACATCATGAAAACAATGCAAACATGGAGAAACGCTGAGCCATTTTATTATAATCTGAAAGATAAAAATGTGTACAAAGGTGATCAGAATGATGGCACCTTGGCTTGCTTAAGGCAAGCTGAAAAAACTCTCAGAATATCTCAGTGAATGGTTGCTCTCTCTATGACTGCGTAACTCCCTAATGTTGTTGCTGCTGCTGCTACCGGAACTGTTGAAATGGAGCTGCTCTTTGGGGTTGTTCCCCTGCTCAGAAAAATATGAAACTTTGGATATACACTCCCCACCAATAACCCATAAAAACCCAAGAAGGAATACCGGAATGGCTGACCTCGAAATTTGACCTCCCTTGGAAAATCACTCACTCCAGGTGAGTACGTTGGCCCTGAACTAATAAACTATAGATGATGGCCTCCTCCTACTACAAAATATGATTTGTGAAGGGCTAATCCCTTAACAATACTCCCAGGCTGAAATCACTGATCTCCCTTCTCTCCCTGTGCTGGTTCCTCCCAAGACTGCGTAATACCTAAGTGTGACTGTGCTGCCTTAGTGACTACATGCTCCTGGCTGAAGAGTGTTGTGTGCTATCCTTGAAAAATAATGGTGGATCTCCTCACCTGAGCGGGCACTCGAATTTCCCCGAGGTTGAGGTCAGGATCTACGCCTGGAGACACCCACGTGCTGAACAACACTTGCAGACTTCGCTAAACAGCGTAAGCGTGTTCAATGTCTGAAAGACATAAAATCAGAAGATGCATAATAGAATGACTGAATGGTGAGCCTCCCCTTCCTTTTATGCTTGAGATCCTAGCTCTCCCTTGGGCTCCACTGAACTGTGATGTCCCTCCTTGGCCACGTTGTCCCTACCACTGTGCTGTCCTTGCCCACGCTACAACTGTGCTGCCTGGCCCATGCTGCCTCCATGATGTCCTTCTCCCCGTGCTGTCACTTGGCTCCCCTAGGCCCCACGCTGCAATCTGAATTTGCCTAAGTGACTTTAGGGAATTATTTTCTCCTTAGTGTGCATCATGGGTCCCATCACCCCCTTTATTTACTGACTAACATTAGAAAGGAAAAATTTGAACAAAATTAATATTACCAATTAGTTGCTGCTAATTGGGAATAATACAATCCTCCCCGCCAAAATTTTGTTTGTCTTGAAGCAATTGCAAAGATGGATGCTGCAAAATCTTCTTACTCTCCCAAGTGGCATCCTCATCCGGCAAATTCCTCCACCTCACCAAGTACTCCCTGACTGTCCTGCTCCATAGTTGTCTCTCCCTGGTGTCTATGATGGCTTCTGGCTGTAACACCAAATGCCCCTCATCATCTGTAGGCGGAAGCTCCTCTATTGTAGTCACCTGCTGACCCAATTCCTTTTTTGGGCATGATACATGGAAGATGTTGTGGATCCTGCTACCTATGGGCAGCTCCAACTCATATGCAACCTCCCCTATCCTGTGGATCACCCTGTAAGGTCCATAGAACTGGGGCTTGAGCTTCTCGGCCCCCTTTTGTTTTAGCGGCGACTGCCGATATGGCTGAAGTCATAGTTAGACCAAGTCCCCTACCTCAAACTGCCTCTCTACCCATCCTCTGTCAACATATAGCTTCTGCTGGTTTTGTGATGTGGCTAAGTTGTCCTTAAGAGCCCAGAGTATTGCCTGACTCTCTTGGATCCAATCCTTGGCCCTGGGGTCCTTGCTAGCTCCAAACATAACATCAGAAAAATTCAGAGCATGATATCCATACAAAGCATAAAACGGAGACATACCGATAGACATGTGGAAAGTGGTGTTGTAGCAGTATTCTCTCAAATGCAGCCAATGCAGCTAGGCCTTTTGCTGCACTGTGACATAGTTTCGCAAGTAGCCTTCCAACCACTTGTTCACTATCTCTTTCTACCCATTCATCTGAGGGTGATAGCTAGTACTCGTAGTCAACTCTGTACCCACCAAACGAAAGAGCTCCTGCCAAAAACCAACTGCCCATGAAATGACTGTCCCTGTCACTAACGATTGTCTTCGGAAGGCCATGCAATCTGAAAATGTCATGGAATAACAAATCTTCCACTTGTGCAGCTGTGTACCATGCAGATATGGCAAAGAAGTGAGCATACTTTGTCATTCGATCAATGACTACAAAGATGCAGTCCTTGCCCTACACTGTGGGCAACCTAGTGATGAAGTCCATTGAAATGCTTTCCCACTTTCCATCCAAAATGGGAAGTGGCTATAGTAATCCGATTGGGTGGCTCATCTCCCCTTTGTTTCTCTGACATACCTCACACTCCCTGACATGCCAGAGTACGTCCTCCTTGAGGCCTCTCCAAGAGAACCTCTCCCTGATAGCCCTGTAGGTCTTCGTGAATCCCTGATGCCCCGACAGTGGTGAGTCATGGGAGGCACGCAGTATCTTCTCCTTGAATTGAGAACCCCTAGTCAAGAATATCCTTTCCTTGAAGTAAATAACCTCGTCCATCACTCTGTACCTGTCATCTGTGACTTGGCCATCCAGCACCTCACAGGCAAAACGGTCCTTGGAGTACTCCACCAGTAGCTGAGTGTTGATTTATGGTAGCATCGGGTGTATTCTAGCCTTGAGATTTTACATATAGGCTATGACTCTTGTATTAAACAATACCCAGAAAGTGTTTTGAGAGATTTCTCTTAGAAATGATTTAATTAAATTAATTAGCCTTTTTTTTTAATGGTTTCCTAAGTCTAAACTTAGGGAAATTGATTAATTAAAGTGTATTAGTTGAATCAAGTGAGAATCTTCTAGATAAAGGCACAGATCAACTCTCAGTTAATATTAGCCCTTGATTATGATTTAATCTTGGTCATTGATGAGTCAGTGAAATATTATAAAGGATAGCTCGATGGGCATTTGGAAGACACATCAGACGGAGAAAGAATCTAGAGATCGATTTCTTCAGTCGAAGGAAGAATCAAAGTGATTCTCGATTGCAGAGAGGGGAAGGTGAAATATTCAGGAGGAAGATTTTCTAAAGCATAGAGAGTACAGGGAGAGAAGAGAGAAGGGAGCCACAAGTAGCAGCGCAAAGATAGCCACGCAGCAGTTACGTTGGGCCAGCGTAGAGCAATAGAGGGAGTTTCGATTTCAGTTGGAGAGGCAGTTGAGGGTTCATCCAACATCCGAAGGACATTTCTGGAAGGGGAGAAAACTCTAGTCTCACCCAACAGTGAACACTAAAGCATTCACAACAAGCAGCTACAGCAGTGACGCAATGACAGCATGGGGAACAGAGATCACGTAGAGCTACTCAGTGTGGGCACAGGTCACTGCCGGAACTTCATGGTAAAGTGAGAATTGTCTCACTAGTCTATTCTTATCAGATTCTTCAGGTGATTGATTGATGATTACAATCACACATTTGTACTCAAAATTTCTGCATAATAAAGAAACCCTCAGATCTGCTGCACCGGTTTTCCCACATTGGGTTTTTCAGTGGACAATTGTCCAAAAATAACGATGTCTATATGTGAATACTTGTGTTATTTCTTTCATATTGATTATGTATTGTTAAGTCTACAACATATTTTATTTTGATGTTTAACACGGTGAAATGTTTAATAATTGTGAATGAATGCAATAGAAGAAATATAATCAGTAGTTGCAGTAGGATTCTATATTATAGAATTTTCACATGGTATCAGAGCTGTCAGATCCAAAGGAAGCAGGGTCAAGGAGCAGACTGCGCAAACCAAAAGCTTTAGAAGGGACACAACACAGGGAAAATAAAGCACAGATAAGTATGGCAGACTTAGATGTCTTATCCTCTAGGTTAAAAGAGGATTGTGCATGCTTGTCAAGTTCAGCATCTGTAGGAATCTGGTATATTGATAGCGTGACTTCAACTCATATGACTGGAGTACGAGAATATTTCTCGAGCTATAGGGAGGAGCAGATGAACTTCCAAATCACTATGGGGAATAGCACGAAATGCACTCCAGTTGGGAGAGGAACCATAGTGTTTCAGACGGAAGTCGGAACCAGTGTCAAGGTCACAAATGTACTACATGTGCCGAGGCTTGGGATGAATTTAATCTCGAGATCCTAGTTGCAGGACAAAGGGTGTGGCATACAGGAAATAAGGTATATGTCAAGCACACCCAAGTTGCAAGCCAACAAAGTAGATCGGAGTTAGGAGCAACAGATTATACAGATTGCAGCTTGAATCTCCGATGGCACTAATCAGTAGTAATCTTGAAGACAAGAAAGGGTTGAACGAACTTTGGCATAGAAGAATGGGGCACTTGCACCATGGTGCATTGAAGATGCTCAGAGAGACAGTTGTTGGGGTACCTGTTCTCAGCACAGAGCATGATGATGTATGCCGAGGATGTGCACTTGGGAAGTACGCTAAGGCAACCTTTCCCAGAAGTGAGAACCGTGCAGCAAGCATATTAGGACTGATACTCTCAGATATCTGTGGACCAATGTCAACTAACGCTCTCAAGGGTGGCAAATATTTTGTCACATTCATTGATGATCACTCCAGGAAGACCCGGATCTACTTCCTGAAGACAAAAGATGAAGTCTTTGAAAAGTTCACAGAATTCAAAGCTCTTGTTGAAAATATGATGGGGAAGAAAATCAAGACATTGCATTCAGATAATGGTGGAGAATACATAGATTGAGACTTCACAGATTTCTGTCCAAAGGAGGGAGTGGACTGCGCCATACAATCCCGAACAGAATGGTGTGGCAGAACAGAAAAACAGGACAATTGTTGGCGCAACCAAGGTCATGTTATTCGACCTTGGATTGTCCAGAAATTTATGGGTAGAAGCCTACAACACGACAATGTACATCCAGAACAAGACTCCTCATAGAGAAGTGAGGAAGAAGACTCTCGACGAAGTTTTCACAGGGAAGAAACCAGAGGTAGGGCACCTTCGGATATTTGGTAGCATGGCATACTTTCATGTACCAAGTGAGAAGAGAAGTAAGCTTGATCAAACTGCAGAAAGGGGGTATCTTGTAGGATACAGTGAAACCTCCAAGGCATATAGGATCTATTTTCCTAGTAGCAGGAAGGTTGTAATAAGACGCGATGTTAAGTTCATGGAAGATAGAGCTTTTCAGAAATCATGTGATATGCCGGTAGAGGATCAAACTGTAGAAGTTCCCTTGGTCCAAGAGCAGCAGGGGCACTAAGAAGGACAGACAGGAAGACAAAATTTAGTGCCCAGTATAGGTACTAACATTTCCACAGAAGAAGATCCATAGAATACTTAATCTGAGGAACAACCAGATCAAGAGGAAGAGTTGAGAGAGCAACCCTCCACCAGTGGTCGAATCAGCAAGGAAGCTCAGAAGATACTGAGGGACGCAGAAAACTTCATTGGGACTCCCAGGAGTGGGAAGAGGCAACTTAGACAACCTGACAGGTACCAGGCTTTGGTTGCTTAGGTAGAGGAACCCTCCACCTTCTAAGAGGTTGTTCAACACTAGGTATGGGTAGATGCCATGATAGAGGAGTATGCTTCTATCATGACAAATGATGTAATATCCCGGATGGGATATTTTAACTAAAATGCAGAAAAATACCGAATACCACAATTTGCCGTAAAATAAACATTTATTCAACAGAAGATTGCCATGTAAAATAAAGACAGGAAATGCTGCAATCCAATACCATATAGAACAGAAAGAAAATCTCAGCTTTTATTATAGATAATAAACAGGGGTTTACATATAGATCTGACCCAAGAAGAGCTGAGATAGAAAACCGACCACCAAGATAAGCTGCTGAACGACACTGGCCACAAACTGCACTGCTGCACTCTCCCTCCGGCAACAGCTGAAACTGAACCCACTGAAACTGATGAAGCCCAAGTTGAAGATCTGAATGATCCTCACACCAAACTCTGAAGCTCTGTGAAACTCCTAAGTGAAGTCTCCTCAAGAGAGTTGGGTTTTCGTCCAACACTCACAAACCACTCGAGGGTTTCCGTCCTGGGGCTACGGCAGAAGTAGAGAACCACGTCCTCAAACCTCTCGTACACAAGCAAATGATCTACTCCAAAGATGTCTCCCAATGGCCTCCTCCCTTCCTTTTATAGATCCCTTGGAGCCTTCTAGAGCATTATTTTATTATTATTTTATTTATGGAGCACTTTTCCCTTTTTATTAAAATAATATAAAATATTCCTTTTTAATGCAGAAAAGGGTATATCGGCTACCACGCCTCCTCGGGTCACTGAAATCTCTGTCTAACTGTCCCATCGTGTAGGTCTCCTCGTCCCGGTTCCGATGAGCTATTACACTAAGGTGTTCCATCGTATATTCCTCCCGGGATGCCACCTTGAGCATAATCAGCTGAGTTAAGCCCATAAATAACTCAAAATTCCGAAAGTTATCGGAATGCATCGGAACGAAAGCCAAACTGCTCGGATGATGGAGTATATCAAGCGAATGCCTCCGGACACCATGAAAACTCCTCAAAACTCCTCCGAAAAGCTCCTGAGCCCACTGATAGCACCAATCTGTACATGTGACCTGTCTGCTCCTAACTCTGGAAGTCCCTCCTAGCCCTGTCACGGGTGATACCAAAAATGGGAATATTACAGACCTCCCGCCCCAAGATTGCTTGCCCTCAAGCAATCGAAATATGTGGACCACTCTATTGGCCCGCCGCACCTCAGACCCAATGCCTGGGTCCCATACCAGCCTCGGGGTGCTGCTATGCATCTGTGTCAAACCTCTCGGAACAGACCCCTCAATGCCGGGATCCCAAACTGATCTCTCTCTGTCCCAGACAACAAACAATCCTCCCGGATCCCAACGCCACCATGGCCAATCATCGCCCAAGTCCCACGGCTCAGGCTGTGCACTGTCTCTAACTATATCTGAAGCTCTCAGAGGTGAAGACCACCAACAAGCATCAATGCTCCCGGGCTCCTGCTGTGCTGTACCTGTAACTGCATATGCTGCCCCACCAACAGCATACCAACTCATCACTTCTCTCCAATCCAGGTCCTGACTCAATCCCATGCTGATCCTGCTCTCCTGAAATCGGGAAGGAGTCCTGAAGTAACGACAATCGGTGCCCTCCTGCCAACTGGAACCTGTAACAGCTACTATGTCTAAGGGCCTCTGCTCTGCTATGCTCCCCACGAAGAATACTGTACCATCAAGAGGGTACCAACTCATGATCTCCCGCCAGTCCATCCTGGAAGAAGAATCCGATGTAGCAACAATTGTATATGGAATATGCCTAGAGTGTCGCTGCCAGCCCATAATAGACTCACACTGATCTGTCCTATCTGTCAAAGAAAGCTGCCTGTAGGAAGAAGCCCCTCTCCCTATAATGGGCCAAAGTGGGCAAGATATGCTGCAAGCCCCATCGATGTACTCCTGGAGAGTACTACTCACTAAAAATACTGCAGCTCTGCTGATTGCGGGTACATCTATCGACACCTCATCAATGTGTCGGCCCAAAGATGGATGCTCCAACTTGCCCTCTGATTGTACCATCAGGGAATCTAGTCGTTCCCCAATGTGGACCAACTTGGCCGCCGACTTGGCACAAGTCACTCTCATACCCTCCAGCTCCTGGTCCTGCAACAAAATGGCCTCCCGTACTGACGTGGCCTTCTCTCTCAAAACTCGAAGGTTCGTCCGAAGCCGATGATACTGCTGTCTGCGACCATCATCCAATACCTCTGTACCTGCTAGTGCCCTAGCTCCCTGCAAAACTATCCCATCGACCTCCAACGTCTCTAGAGGATATGGATCTGCAACTGGTGTCTGTGCATCTGACTGCTCCTCCTCAAAGGCTGACCCCAATGTTAGCTACATATCTATCATAGGCTCAATGTGGGTGCTCATCTGGATCTCACCCAAGGGAATGTCATGCCTGATGTCCATAGTATCCTCCTCTGCTGACTCAGGCTCCATCATATGCTGCTCTGGCTGAATCGTCACAAGTGACTCATCACCCAGAGTATCACCTATACAATCCCCTGACTGCTCACCCTGCACACTAGAACACAGCTTTGGCCTACTGTCATCATCATCTCTACATGGCTGCTCTCGCTCCCCAGAAGCATCCTCAACTGATCCCATGGACTCATCTGAAGAAGAGCCCTCACCCTGGCATACGGATGGAATGTCTACCTGCTCTACCTCTGCCACCTCATCTGCATCTCTCACACATGAGTGAGCAGGCCCCCAAGGTTCTTTGCAAATGAATCAAAGTCCCTTCCTCCTCAGCTCATTTCTGCTGCTTGACCGATCAAACTGGAGCTGCTCCTCCCTGGTCAACTGTCTCCTAAGAAACTCAATGTTATGCTCAACTAGCCCTTGGGCTAGCTCATAAGCAGCAGGCGAGACCAACCGCTTTCTCCTCCAAATGCTCAGCAACCTAGTCTGCAACTTCCGGCAAATGGTCTCAGGGTCTCTCATACATGACGACAAGATGGACTACATGTGTGCTATGACAGTATCAGGATGATGTTTCCTAATGCTAAAGAAGCATCGGAACATCTGCAAAATCAGGTCATCACACTCAAGATAGAACATGACCTCATAAGTTCGGTCCATAGCCATGGCTTCTAGAACCTTAAGCTTCCTCCCAAATGTAGACCCTGCACAAGTGTCCAAATCCTGAAAGGTTCCTACTATCAATCTGAAAATTCTTCTCATAATATCAGCATTGTAGGGAGGGAAGGGTGCTGTTATCCTCAAGATATCGCTGAACCAAGAGGCAACTATCAGCTGGATTCTCTCACTTGGATGTTCCAAGAATCTGGCTTGTATTAATGCAAGCATAGCTGGCTTCAAAGCCCAATTCAAACACCAATAAGATTGCTGTACCTTTGAAAGGCAGGATTCCAGCTCCTCTAACCTGGAAAAGTCAATTTCTGATCTTTCATTCTTTAATTCCATCCCTTGTACATACAACCAATTTCCCACTTCTTTCTCCTTTTGTATATTCCTCGGATGCTCTTGTTGGAGCAATTTATGTACCTTCTTGGTGAAGGGTCTGCTGTTCTGATTTGTTCTCTGGTTTTCTGCTTTTATTTTCATCAATCTGTTTAGAAGTTCCTCCATGGTTCAACTAAGGATAAAATCACTGTTTTTCTGAGTTATTAATTTGTCAAGCATATAACAGACTTATGGCTGTAGGTGCGGTTTTTGTCAAACAGTACAAATATATACTGCTGTAGGTGACATGTGTTTGCTGGTGTCAAATACAAGTGTATAGTGGTGAATTTATAAGAGAACTAGCCTTAGCCCAATAGCTGGTATTTCTTCTCATACTCAGAAATTTGTAACTCGATTAATAGACTTACATCAAAACTGTGTTAGACAATACATGATAATTCACTCCACATAAACTATCAATAAATGCATAACAGAGATACAAGAGAAACCTGATATGTATTGATTATCGCAGAGGCCACCTTCCAAAGAAATTTCCGCCCTGTTTGAAGAAGATCATGCTGTCCAAGAATGTAACCACAAGTTCTAACCTTGAAGTGCTATCACAAGACCGTACCAGCAAGCAACCACTAACAGTATTTCTCCCCACGAATGCAGCACCAAAACAAGGCAGCACGCACAAGTTAAGCCCACGAACAGTCTGGTATGACAAGGTGGTAATTATGACTCTTTGATGAAATTGGTCTTCGTTATGCAGGCAGCTCAATTAAATTTCTCCAGAAAAGCTGCTACAGGTCAATATGTCGCTTCAGCCATTGATGAATTAACATACGTCCTGCAGCCTTGAATTGGCGTCCTTCCCTATCTTACTGCTGCTCCACGATACTGAAAAATAAGTTCACACTTCAGAAATATTCAATGTGCTCGACTGTCGATTAAACACGTCCCTGCCAACCCTTCTTTTGATGGTGGCCTGCGTATCTTTAAACCGATCCAAAATATTCACTTGGAAATATAATTCATGACAGGGACAGGATTAAGTGGATGCATCGATCACGATTTTTTTTTCCCATTTTTTTTTTTCCACCACCGTGTAGCCACGCTGAGGACGATGTCACCTTGTGCTCACAAATGACTTAGCGTCAGGTAAATACATAAATTCAGCAAGGCTCGGCCCTGCTTCACCAATTCGCTCGGCTGGAAATGGCGGCTCAAGGCGGCTTGGATTTAATTAAAGCCGGCTTCTTAAAATTTCACGTCTCTATTTCTCGACCCCGTTGAATATGGAATTTTCAGCTCAGGTCTCCTCATTATCGATTTGCAGACAACATTTTGACGTCCCTCGATAGCTTGACACTGTTTCATGCCCAGAGTTTTAATTCCTTTCACGCACAGGAAAATTGGTCTTCAATAGCGTTCGACAACGATTTTCGAGTATGATTCGGCGGCTGTCCCCACAATGTTGTGAAACACCCATACGCAGCACAATAAAATTACGCTTCGAACAGTATGAGCAGAGATACGCTCTTCCTATTTGTGCCCAGAATTATGAAGTATTCCGCACAGTGTTTTTGGACAGCCTGTTTAATGATATGCACTGCCTTCTCGCAATTTCACGGTCCCTTATCTTCCGGCAAAAAAAAATAAAAAAAAATAAAAAAAAAAATAAAAAAAAATAAAAAAAAAAATTTCATTATTCTGCCTTCTCAATTGAACTGCGGTTTTTCTTGCTGCGACTCTAACTGACCGCGGAGGAATCAAACTCTACTCCTGACGTCAGCAGAGTGATGGCCCTCATACAAGATCCAAAATTGATCGACAACTATCACGCTCAACGACTCCAGAGATAGAACCTTCCATGCTCGTGACCCCTTTTTTTTTTCTATAATAATGTGCCACAGTTAATCTGGGAATTTTGCTCACGACTCCACTATCTCAATCAGATTTTTTTCTTTGTGCAGATATTATGCAGGAAACAATTTCACTGAACTTATTTGTTGATCACTTAATAATAATGCAATGTTTCAATAACTCGATCAACACAAAATGTCTCCAAGCAATAATCTGACACTTTTGGTACCTTGGTAAGTAAACCCTCAGGCTGGCAAGATCACCAGCTCTGATACCACTGTAATATCCCGGATGGGATATTTTAACTAAAATGCAGAAAAATACTGAATACCACAATTTGCCGTAAAATAATCATTCATTCAACAGAAGATTGCCATGTAAAATTAAAAGACAAGAAACACTGCAATCCAATACCATATAGAACAGAAGAAAAATCTCAGCTTTTATTATAGATAATAAACAGGGGTTTACATATAGATCTGACCCAAGAAGAGCTGGGATAGAAAACTGGCCACCAAGATAAGCTGTTGAACGGCGCTGGCCACAAACTGAACTGCTGCACTCTCCCTCCGGCAACAGCTGACACTGAACCCACTTAAATGATGAAGCCCAAGTTGAAGATCTGAGTGATCCTCACACCAAACTCTGAAGCTCTGTGAAACTCCTAAGTGAAGTCTCCTCAAAAGTATTGGGTTTCCGTCCAATACTCACAAATCACCCGAGGGTTTCCGTCCTGGGGCTACTGCATGAAGTAGAGAACCACGTCCTCAAACCTCTCATACACAAGCAAATGATCTACTCCAAAGATGTCTCCCAATGGCCTCCTCCCTTTCTTTTATAGATCCCTTGGAGCCTTCCAGAGCATTATTTTATTATTATTTTATTTATGGAGCACTTTTCCCTTTTATTAAAATATTATAAAATATTCCTTTTTAATGCAGAAAAGGGTATATCGGCTACCACGCCTCCTCCGGTCACTGAAATCTCTGTCTAACTGTCCCATCGTGTAGGTCTCCTCGTCCCGGTTTCGATGAGCTATTACACTAAGGTGTTCCATCGTATATTCCTCCCGGAATGCCACCTTGAGCATAATCAGTTGAGTTAAGCCCATAAATAACTCAAAATTCCGAAAGTTATCGGAATGCATCGGAACGAAAACCAAACTGCTCAGATGACGGAGTATATCAAGCGAATGCCTCCAGACACCATGAAAACTCCTCAAAACTCCTCTGAAAAGCTCCTGAGCCCACTGATAGCACCAATCTGTACATGTGACCTGTCTGCTCCTAACTCTGGAAGTCCCTCCTAGCCCTGTCATGGATGATACCAAAAATGGGATTATTACAAATGACATCTGGGAAATTGTGCCCAGACCTCAGAGCAGATCAGTTGTTGGATGATGATGGATCTACGAGATCAAATACGCTGCAGATGGTAGCGTAGAGAAATATAAGGCGAGGTTCGTGGCAAAAGGGTATGCTCAGAAGGAAGGCATTGATTATGAAGATACCTTCGCACCAGTGGCCAGATATACCTCCATCTGGATTGTCGTATCCTTAGCAGCGCAGATGGGATGGGAGATTCATCAAATGGATGTCAATAAAACGTTCTTGAATGGAGAGATTGAGGAAGAGTATATATCGAACAACCCGAGGGTTTTGAGACTCATGAGAGGAAGTCTCATGTATGCAGATTAAAGAAGACCCTGTACAGGCTCAAGTAGGCTTCGAGAGCATGGTATGGTTGAATAGATAGCTATTTGTAAAAAATGGGGTTTGTCAAGAGTGACAAAGATCCCAATCTTTACTATTTACTGGTAGAGGATGAACCATTAGTATTAGTACTATATGTAGATGATCTGTTTCTCACTGGATCATCTAGGCTCATCAAGGATTGCAAATGGAATCTAGAAGTATAATTCGACATGAAGGACTTGGGGTTGATGCATTACTTCCAAGGATTGGAGGTCTATAAGAAGAATGGAGATATGTTCATGGGACAGTCGAGGTATGCCATGGAAATTCTAAAGAAGTTCAAAATGCAGGATTGCAGGTCCATGGCCACACCCATGATCACCAATTTGAAAAAGATAGATGCATCAGAAGACGCAAAAGTAGACCCCACTTTATACAAACAACTCATCGGGTCATGAATGTATCTGGTTAACACCAGACCAAACATTTGCTTTGCTGTCAACACTCTTAGTCAGTTCATGGTGGAACCCAAAAGAGTGCACTGGGCAGCAGTAAGGCACATCTTGAGGTATGTGCGAGTAAAATTCGAATTTGGTATAAGGTATGGCCAAGTAGAGGATTTCAGACTCAGTGGATTCACAGATGTAGATTGGGCAGGAAGCTCAGTGGACAGGAAAAGTACCTCTGGGAACGGTTTCGGCATTGGATCAAGAATGGTGTCCTGGTGCAGCAGGAAACATAAGTCAGTAGCATTGAGCATAGCTGAAGCAGAGTACATGGCAGCTAGTACACCTTGGATGCTTGACATATAATTTTCTTCCGATAAAGTTTACATCATATACCTTGTCCTGCAAATGAGATGTTGAAAGTTAATTATTTCCCATACCTAGCACATGAAGCACATTTGTGGCTCAGAGACTATCTCCTGCTTCTGTTTGAAATGCTACTGTCCCTTTTCCTATAAGGGTACACTTTGTCTTGTTTCCCATAGTAATCTGGAAGTCCATCCACTCTTCTTAATAGCTAGAGAAGTGATCTCTTTCTCCAGTCATATGGGCTGAAGCCCTGCTATCAATATACCAATCATCTAATGATGCAATGCTTGAAAAGCACACACATTCATTTTCCATCCTAGAGGCCAGCTCTGAAAAAACTCGATCTTCCATCATCTTCGTGCTTTTTCTTTCCCAGACAATTTTTTTGCAGAAGGAATGCATAATCTCTTGGGTGTACAATTTTCTACCAAGGCAGCACCACAAATCCCCTTTGGCGTAGATCCTCCTACTTCTTTGCCTACCCTTGCTCTGATACTATGTGAAAATTTCAAATTGAAATCCTACTGCATTATCTGATGTTATTTCTTCTACTTATTATTCAGAAATAAGTTATTTGCAGAAATCTCTTCAGTAAATATTGAAATAAATTCAAATGCAGACTCCATAATATAATTACTAAGAAAAATAATAAGGAAAATACTAGCACATAAATGACCCAGATATTTTGGACAATTGTCCTTGGAAAAATACAATGCGGGAAAACCGGTACAGCAGATGAGGGTTTCTCTTATTTAGCAGAATATTCTTGTGAAATTTACAGTTAGAGTGACGAAGAGAAATTATGAAAACACTGGAGGAATTACTCACAAGATAGTCGTATGAGAAATAACCCCAGAAGGACCCTCTTGAGACCCCTGCGTCACCACTGCGTTGGTTCTGTGTGGGGACTGCGCAGAACTACATCACCCCTCTGCGCTGCTCCCTCCCAGCCTTTGCGCTGTCTCTTCCTAGCATTGTGTCACCTGTTCCTGCAGCCCGGGTTGTTGTTGAACCCTCTCTGCTTCTCCTTCACCTGCAACTCTCCCTCTTAGTCGATTCTCTCTTGTTGAACTTCGACCACTGAGAAAATCGATTTATTCGGGCAACTGAGTATCTGCAATGGTTTATCTTCCAAATGACCCTCAAGCCTTTATTTATAGTCTTCTCGTTGAGAAATCAACGGTCCAGATTAGATCTCTAATCAACAACTGAGATCCTAATTTGACGTGATCCATGTTCTCTAGAAGATTTACGCTCTGTTTTATTAATACCCATTAATTATTTAATTTCCCTAATTTTAGACTTAGAGTCCCCATTAAAATAATTAATTATTTTAATAAAACATTAACCGAGTGGAATTTCCACAAACGGTTTCAGGGTTCTTTGGAATACCAGTGTCTAAGCCTCTCCAAAAAATTTGAGACGTAGAGCACTTTTTGATGCTACAAAAATAAACACTTATGAGCGTAGTGTAATCCACAAGCCACTAGAGAAAGTTTAGGACTAGAAGGCAATGTTTTCCTTCAATATTCAATGCGTAAGGGAAATATAGGAAGAGAATTGGGAATAACACATCATGGGGCATGAAAAGGAAAGAAAGGGGAAGGAATGGGGTGGTTGAAGATGGTCAGGGTAGCTACAAGAAGAAATATAAATCCCATGGCAAGCAAGAGAGATAACTAGCATAGGGAGACTAATTTAAAGAAAGCATGATGAACAAGAGAATAGGAAATTTAGTATCTTCTAAATATCATTGATAATAGCTCTAATCCAATGAGAATATCAGGTACAATACTTATTAATGTGACTAAAAATTGGGTCTTAAGTAAGTTTATTTTGGGAAATCATACACAATACATTGAGAGGATGATGTCTAGATCAATGGGGTCAAGTGGACAATCAAAATACAACATGTAGTTAACAACAAATTAAAAAATAAAACCAGCCTAACATGAGGTTATATTAAAAATCTCATTCAATGAGATAACTAACCTGAGTGGCAAAAATGAGAGAGAGGGGAACCAAAGCAATCTGCTATTGTGGCCCCATTGTTTCCCTCCTAGAGATGAGCATTCAACTTTGAGCAACTTCCACATGAAATAGAACCTCTTAACGATACTCTAAATGCTAAAACGCTGAGCTTGAAATACTAGGCATTGGAATTTTTGATGATGTACCTAGATGGACGCAACATGCCCCAAAGCTTGCCTTGACCTTGTTTAATTGATGACACTATGTTTCAAAGCCTAGATGAGGATGACCATCACCAAGATGACTTGGGAGCGATAGCAAATCCATCTTTTATGCCAATGCTTTCTTTTAGAGGTGCCATGTCACTTCGACATGCTTGCAAAGAGTGATGTAGTGATTCTATTGGATGACATCATGGTGGTGGAGGCACCATTTGGAGATGTAGGCATGCAATTGAGGACTTTGTTGGAGTAAGGAGCACTCTTGGACCCTTGTCTTAGTTCTTTGATTCCTTATTGCATATTTTGGAGGATGACGTCATGGTGGAGACTCTTTTTCTCCCAAACATGTGAGTTATTTTTGGCATTTTGTTATGTTCTCGAGTTATTTCAATCTCGACTTATGAAATTTGACCTAGTCAAATGCTCAGGTAAACATTTTTGGTGTTTTTGGTTTTAATTTTAATATAATATGGCTCGGTTATCGTTATATAAATAGAGAGTGGAATTATTCACTTTTCATTATCATTCATCATCACACTTCTCTCTCATTTGGAAGTATTCATGAGCTTTTTCCTCTTTTCTACTTGCACGAAATGCAGTTCTATGGTTAATTTTCTCTTAGAGGTGGATTTTTGTTTGACGTTGGCTTCTTGAGATTGATTGAGGAGATTCTTATGGAAATTTTGTAAGTTTATTGCTCATCTTCTATATTTTTCATGCTATATTGTATAAATAAGGTTTTCTGCATGTTTCATGGTTAACATTGGTAGATTTATCTAGAAATTGTGATCCGCTATGCAATGTGAGACTGTTTTCCTTGAATAATTTAAGAGAAATCCCAGTTGTGCATCTCTTAAATCCGAAATATCCCTATTAAGGAAGATGTTAGGGTTTGTAAGAAGAGGATTTAGACCTCTCACCGTCTTCAACAAGGTTTTCCTCATTGAATTTTCCCTAGGTGACTCCATTGTCCACCTCGATCATGGCACAAGGCTAGGCAATGCAGATTTCTCTTACTTCTCTCTTAAATTCAAGATATATATGGTCAGATTCTCTTTGAAATATTTCTAAAATTAATTTTATTTGATTTATTAATTCCCTCTAAGTAGGAATTGCATTAAATATTTATTAAAGAGGAAAATCTAGCAATTTTTGCATGTTAAAACCTTATTTCTAGAGCTGACATCATTAGTAAATTGTTATTTTGTACATGTTTCAGCCATAAAATCTAATGTTCCACTGAGTTTCTGGGACGGGGAAATGCGAGAGCGGGGATACGCACAAGGGGGACATATATAAGCAACTCCAAAATTTGGGGAATTTTCGGGGAAATGGGGGGACGTCAAAGTCATAAAAATTATAAAATTAAAAATTATTAAAAATTTAATTAAAAATAGCTAAATAGAAAATCTTAATAATTAATCATTGTACATCTAAAAAATAAATATGATCATCATTGCATATTAGACTGTTATCATTGATTCATTTATGAATTATCATTTGACATTTCTGCATTAAAATTTAAATTTAGAAATCTAGATTCTAAAAGTAAATTACTAAATTGAATCCATCATTTGACATTATGCAATGTTCCATCTAAATTCACGAATCATCATTTGGCATGATGCAAGGTACATCTAAATTAAATTTATAAATTCATCATTTGAAAATTGAAATTCAAATTATGCAATGCACATAAACTTATACTATATAGGTTTAATATAATTTCATTTTTTTTAAATTTTTTTTATTTAAATTATAATATAGTATAATTAATTAATTTAATTTAATTTTTAAGTTTTAACAAGTTTGATGTTTTAATATAGTTTAAGTTTTTCTATTTTTGTTGTTGTTTTTTAAAAAAAAAATTCATATATTTAAATTTGTATTTTTTATTTTTTTAATGTTTTATAAAAATTGTTAGGCAAAAAAATTGGGGGATGCATACGTCCCCCAGGCCTCCCCTCGTCCCCCTTTAAGGGAGTCGCATTTCATTGCCCGAAAAAAGTCCCCCTAGATTTTCCCCAAGTTTCCCCAAAAAGGGGACGTGGGGGAAACGTTTCCACAGGAGTTTCCCTGTCCTCGAGACGTGGGGGAGCACCGAAGTGCGTCCCCCACCCTGGGTGACACGTCCCCGTGGAATACTGATTAAATCTCAATCAAAACCCTCAACCTTGCATATCTAATCAATTGTCTTGATCCTTTGTTGACTAATCATTCTAAGACGGTTTCTTGTGGTTGTTATATGACATCACATGCCCTATCATAGAATAGTTGCCAAACCCTAACTTATAGCAGGCATACTCTTCGCTTAAGTGGTCTAGGGATGGAGTACTTGTGCTTTGGTAAAGACTAGATTAACCCTTCTGAATCCACCTGTAACCCATAAATTTTTAAACCTTTCCCTCACATTGAACCCTCCTTGTTGAATATCCTCTATATCATCCATATATAGAAAATCCTCCCTTGTGGTTCCATATACCATTAAATAGTTGGAGTCAGGTTTTTGAGGTGACAGTGGTGGTCAATCCCTTGTTGGAACGAGGTTTGGAGGCGTTAACATGTAATGCTCCTTTTTATGGTTTTCCTTATGAATGGTTAGGATGGACTTTCAGAATTGGGGGTAGACAGGTCACTGGTACAGGTTAGTGTCATCCGCGGGCCCTAGGGGATTTTGGAGGTGTTTTGAGGAGTTTTTATGAGATCCAATGGCATTTTCTTGATATATTCCATCATCCGCATAGTTTACCTTTCATTCTGTTGCATTCCAACAACTTTCGAAAAACTGAATTTTTAATGGGCCTGACTCAATTAATTACGCCTAAGGTGGCATTTCGAGAGGAATTCATGGCAGAACACCTTAGTGTAATTTCTCGTTGGAACTTGAACGAGAAGATATATAGGATGGGATGGCTAGAAGTGATTTTTAGTGACCTGAGGAGGCATGGTGTCCAATTGAACATTTTCCCACATTAAAAAGAATATTTTAATTAAGGGAAAGGTGCTTAATGACTAAAATAATAATAAAATAGGAGCTTCTAGAGGGGTCCATCATATCTATAAAGGAGGAAGAGGAGGCCATTGGAGCACATCTTGGATTTGATATTTCTTCTTGTATGAGAGGTTGAGAATCTGGTTCTCTACTTCAGTAATAGCCCCAAGACAGAAATCACCGCGTGATTGAGAGAGATTGGGCGAGTACCCATCTCCCCTTGATGAATTCATCCAGAATTCACAGGAGAGCTTGGCAGTGGCAGTTCAGTTCAGTTTTGGAGGGCCAGAACAACATGGGAGCACATTCTTGAGGTTAGTTTTATCTCAAGTATATGGGTTGTATTAGCATGTAAACCCTAGTTTATCTAATATAATAAAGTTGAGAATTTTTCCTGTTCATTGTGTTATCGGATCGCAGTACTTTATTTATTTTATTTTACATGTCAATCTTCTATTAAGTGGATGGTAATTTTATGTGAAGTGTTTATTGCAAAAAATTTCCGTTTGGGATATTACAGTGGTATCAGAGCTGGTTTTCCGGCCAGCCTGAAGTTTTTTCATTTGCACATCGAATGGGAACTAAGTCAAGGGTAATTCCCATTAGATGGAGATCATTTTCCTATTAAATCAAGTTGCTTCAAAGCCATTCTATTCAAGGCCATAATATTCTGTGACATTTGCTGGGGTGTCTTACAGAGCCGAGAACGCTAATATTTGGGTTATTTATTGCTGAAGAGGAGATAATTGCCAAAATTTTCATTCAATTCTGAAAGCACCATGTTCATCATCAATCATTAAATAACCATATTCTTTCCAAATCCTTTGCCAAAACGCAGAACATGGGATTGAAATGTTGTGCATAATCAAGTAACCTATACTAAATCATGTATTGCAATTGGAGCATGCGCAGAGTATGGTTGACTGGTGCAAGGGGACATGCCTACGTAATTGTAGGGATGAATTATTAATCAGTGGGCCACTTGCTGTTGATCGAATCATTATAGCCAGAGCCAAGCACGTTAGAGACGATTTTTTTCCGCAGTGCAATACCAACTTAGAATGATGGGCCGCGAATTTCCCAAGACGTGGGTCAAAAAGGATATAAGGCTGGCAGTTCTGCGCAGACTTCAGTGGCTGATTGTAGAAGTATACGTGAGAAGAAGCGAAATTCATTTTCATGATTGGGGGCCGAAGTTTGCATTACCTTTGGACATGAGGAACAATAATAAGTGGCCAACATAAAATTAGGTGACAATGTTGTATTTAGCAGGAGCTATTTTGTATCGATTGAGTTTAGATTGTAGGATAAGGGATTTATGTGATTGGGATGAAAGTCCTTTGTCTGGTAGATGCATTCTTCCCTCCAGCATTGTTGCATGCACGTAATTACCCAATCATAGAGAGGGTTGAGCACCATAGGAAAAATCAAGACGAGTTGGGTGTTGTTACAAGACAGGTCAAGTGCAGACCAACGCACTGATCGAATGTGACTAGGCATGTGGCGGTTGTGTGCGTACTAGGGAGTCAGGTTGCCTGTGCGGAATGGTCGTGAGCTCAGAGGGTCGAATATTCTAATGCATTGAATCTCTCATGAGTGTGACACTTTGTGTTGGATGAAAGGTAGAACGATTTGCCTTTCAATGAAACCACCTGTAGCGGAATTTGGGAAGCGTTGGTCGACTTATGTAACAAAGGCGTGACGACATACAGGCTCGATTGGAATGAAATGTTGTGTGTGAGAGATATCAATAAAAAAATGCGATGAGTTAGTGCAAGCAGAGACCAGGGACTGAGTTGGGCTTCCTTTTGTGAATCGAGTTCCTTCACCCATTGTATTACTGTTTAGCTGGGTCGAGTTCCTCAACATGTTGGACGTGTTTCACTGAAGATCCAATCCGCATTGTGAGCCAATTTTTTGCTGTAACAACGTTTTAGGAAGATACAACAGGTGACAGAGCCATGAGTTTAACTCCAACAGAAGGCACAATTGAAACATTGTTTCAAAAGTGATTCGAGCTTATCAAAAACATTGCTTAGAAATTTTGAAGTGATAGGTCCTGACCATCCAGCTATTATTGACCCTGAATCTTCTTTGGAGCAGTATCACGACGTGTAGGCCTCATCTCTGTCAAGGATGATAAGTATATTGTTTCTAAAGGTTCACGTGAAATCACCTGGAACGAATTCTAGAAACAGAGAATGGTGCTTGTTACAGAGATAATAAACCAAATTTTAAGAAGACAGTGAGTCAATTGCGAGTTGGAGTTGCTGATATCACATACAGAAAACCAGAATATCATTTAATTCCTTACTGGAGCAAGTTGTTGTTCCAAGTGAAATCGATATTTTATCATTTTCTGGAGGTTACTTGCTAAAGATTCCAGTGCCTTGAGATCAGTTCTCCTACAGGTCGAAAGTGATCCATCGATAACCAGATCCATTAACCAGAATATCCTCCTGAAGATTATAACTCTGGAGCTAGGTTGTTCAAGAATTATTGGATTTATTGCTAAATAAATTCGCCGGGTTCATCTATTTCATAGTGTCATTGTTATTTCTCTTTTAAATGAATTTGTGAATGATTGTTAGTGTTATGTATTACCCCTAAATACATGACAACATTATAATGGAATCAAGGACAATGTTTCCTACATCAGTGTGCACTTAAATTGTTTGAGTATATATATATATATATCACCAAGAAACAAATAGCTAAACCCAAAAATTTCAGTGGCATTGTGTTGTAAACTCAAACATGGATGAACCCTTCCTAAATTCCCTTAATAAACACACAGTAGCGATCGATAGATCCCTTTCCAAGGGAATACTCAAGAGCAACCACAAAAAGAGCATGAGTTGAGACACATACTCTTCACACTTGGGACAAATTTAAAATCCATGAGGTTTTTAGTAAAATCCCTTCTCAAACTAGAAGAAATTGCTTCACTCCTTTCCAAGGTGGATCAGTCATATGGGAAGAGCTTGATTTGGGCTCTTAAACCAACCGTGCTTGCCTTAGTACAACCAAAATATTTGGAGCATCCATGTATAGGAGTCAAACTTCTAGTTGCCTCTTGCCTTGGTAGTATCATGACGTTGACTGCACCTATACCTCCTTACAGTGATGACATTATGAGAAGAGTCTTCAGATTGATAATGGATACCTTTCAAGATTTGGATAATATTAAGGGCCCTACCTTTGGGAAGAGGCTAGAGATTCTAGAAGTCATGGCCTTGGTTAGATCTTATGACCTCATGTTTGAGTTGGAGTGTGACGATTTGATCCTACAGATGTTCCAATGCTTCTTCAACATTAGTAAATATCATCCTGACACAGTCATAGCACTCATGCACTCCATTTTTTCCTCATGTATGGGAGGCCATGATGCCATTTGCAGGAGGTTGCAGTCCAAATTATTGGACATTTGGAGGAGAGAGCAGCTGGTTTCACCTGCTGCGTATGGACTAGCCGAAAGGTTAGTAGTGCAGAACATTAAGTTGTTAAGGAGACGATTGACCCAGGAGGAGTTGCGGAGGATTGGTGGACCATGCAGGAAGAATGAAATGAGGATGAAGGGTCTTTGCTTTATTTACAAGAACCCTTGGGGACCTGACCACTCATGCTTGAGAGATGCAGAGGATATGGCAAAGGTATAGGAGGGGGATATACCTTCTGTCTTTCAGGATGAGGACTCCTCTTTGAATGGGTCCATGGGGTCATACGAGGATGCCTCTGGGGAGCATGAGAAGTCATGCGAAGTTGTCGACAACATGCCAAATTTATATTCCAGTATGTATGGTGAGTAGTCAATGGACCTTATGGGAGACATTCAAGATGACGAGTCACCCATGATGATTCGACATGAGCCGCATATGGTGGAGCATGAGTTAGTTGAGGAGGATGATATGCACAATATGCATGACGAGCCTTTTGGGGAGAGCCAGTTGGAGGATCATATTGAGGCTGTGATGGAGGAGGATGAGCAACCACCCTTGGGGTCAGCCATTGATGAGGAGTTGATAGGTGTACAGACAACTAGCAAGGTGGCATTATTTACATACACTTGTCCTCAGGAGGTGCTAGAGTCTGGTAGGACATTTTTGCAGAGGATTGGTGGGCTAGAGGAGCATAGAGTTTCCTATCAGGAGAGGGAGACAACAATGCGTCCATCTTTAGGTCTACCCATTGATGAGGTGCAAACATAGATAGTGGCGTCCAACACAGCCATAGGATTTTTAGGCAGCAACCCTCTCCAGAAGTACATAGACAAGGCTTGCAGCACAACTTTCCCACTTTTGTCCCTTATAGGGAGAGAGGCGGGATTTATTGGACAGATTTTGCTAGTTGACCAGGTAGAGCATCGAGAGTTGAGCATGGACTCGTATCAACCTAGTAGACTTACTCATTGTATAGGTGTGCATACAGTAGATTGGTGAGAGATCATGAGTTGGTATCCTATTGATGGTATGATATTCTTAGTTAGGGACATAACAGAGTAGGGACCCTTAGACATGACACGTACTACAGATTCTAGTTGGTAGTGGGATACAGGTCGACAACTCTTCAGCATTCCATCCTGACATCACGGGAGCAGGATTAGCATTGGATTGAGTCAGGGGTTGAATTGGAGAGAGGTGATGAGTTGCTACGCAATCGGTGGTTCAACATTCTTAGCCAGAGTTATAACATAGTAGGATTCGTGAAGCACTGATGCTTGTTCTTGGGGAATTGGGATCTAGGCGGATTTTTTGATGACATGCTTAGTCAGAGATTGGTTTGGGATCCGGGCATTGAGGGGTCTGTTCCTGGTGGGTTGACATAGAGGCATAGCATCACCCATTAGTTTGTATGGGATCCGTGCATTGGGTCTCGGTTGCATCGGGCCAACAGACTGGTCCACAGATTTGGATTTCTTGAGGGAAAGCAATCTTGGGGTGGAGGATTTATATTTTTCCTTTTTCTGGTTTTCCTTATGACATGGTTAGGTTGGACTTTCAGAGTTGGGCGCAGACATGTCACAAGTGCAGGTTGGTGTTATCGGCAGGCCCTGGGGGCTTTTGGAGGGGTTTTGAGGAGTTTTTATGAGATCTGATGGCATTCACTTGATATATTCCATCATCTGCATAGTTTGCCTTTCGTTCTTTTGCATTTTGACAACTTTCGAAAAACTGAGTTATTAATGGGCCTGACTCAATTAATTACGCCTAAGGTGGCATTTCGGGAGGAATTCATGGCATAACACCTTAGTGTAATAGCTCGTTGGAACTGGAATAAGAATATCTACAGGATGGGATGGCTAGAAGTGATTTTTAGTGACCCGAGGAGGCATGGTGGACAATTGACCATTTTCCCACATTAAAAAGAATATTTTAATTAAGGGAAAAGTGCTCAATGAATAAAATAATAATAAAATAGGAGCTTCTAGAGGGGTCTGTTATTGCTTGCCGCCTACATCTACCTATAGTTAATGGGAAAAGCCTCAATCCCACCAGGTGTGGTTGGTGGCAAGGAACTCAGAGAAGGGCCTGTCAACTATTCCCGACTCTCTCCGTTTAAGCTATCTCCTAGGTTAGCTATGGGGGGTGGTCCCTAAAGAAAAACTAAGTTAAAGATGTGAGTTTTCTAGGAGATTTGTTAGAGTTAAATAGATTACTTCTTCAGATTTATAAGCAAAAAACGTGATATGAGCAAATAACCATCAATACATAAGATAAACATGAAACATATGAGAAACCAGTGCCTCCAGAGTATCGCTCTTTGAAATGAAAATGCATTTGCTTAAATGAAGTAAAATTCTTTCAAGATAAATAGATTTCTGAATGAAAGCATGAGATGAAATTAAACTAGATTTGGATGCAATTAATCTTGGTTACTTTTAATCTAAAATGCCTAATCTAGGTGAGAAGTACTCATCTTCTACTCTTACCAAGGGGTAAAAATTGGGGTGACTATAAGAAAGAGGGGGCGAGGGCACGGGGGTGTCATTAACAATACCCATCTCCTGAGTCTTACGAGCCAGCGTGTGCCTTCGTTCCTACAAGGGGACAAGCCACTTTCATAACTGCAGTGTCACACACCTTTACCTTACTTCGTACCAAATGGAATAATTTTCCAATAAACCCTTTTTCCTATGATTTCTATCAATCAAGCTTATGCTTAGAGGTAAATTTTAAATATGCAACTAAGTTAGAATGCCTACTATGATATGCAAGTAAGTTTGCAAGTGCTATGTAAAAAATGGAAATGCTCTTAGTAAGATTGTTCCACAAGATGACTTTATACATTTGCTCAAGTAAACATAAGATGCATCAGCTTCAAGAACATTTAAAATTGTGATGAATTAATTAAAATATCGATGCTTATGAGCAATTAATTTGAAGGTAAAGTAAATTTCAATGCTTTAAAAATGAAATTGAGATTTGTGCTCACAATAGCTTTGCAAAAGGAACTTTAAACTTGAGGATATTAGCTTGACATGAAAATAAGTGACTGCTTTGAAAGACAAACTTTGTCAAATACACAATGCTTCAATGTTCTTAAAATGGAAATGTGGCTTGAGATTTGCGAAGCAAACTTT
The DNA here is from genome assembly GCA_034641835.2 of Pinus albicaulis. Classification (NCBI taxonomy): domain Eukaryota; kingdom Viridiplantae; phylum Streptophyta; class Pinopsida; order Pinales; family Pinaceae; genus Pinus; species Pinus albicaulis. Next base: position 992,503,112 of record CM076572.1, on the reverse strand, counting down.
TCGGAAAAAGAAATGTGATTTGTGTTACTTCCCAATTAGAGCATGCAGATGTGATGTGAAAGAAAATGGAAATGTCAAAACCACTAAGTCAATCCATCTACAAATTCTCTCCTTTGAAATGGAGAGATAGGGATGCCAATGGTTAAAACCCACGCTCCCACAACAAAAACATAAATTTTTATTAATTTTACAAGAAGGAAATGACCATGAGGCCTTTTCTAAACCAAGGAAAGTCTTTACAAATAAAAATTAAGACCATAGACTTTTCCTCAATGAGAATTTCTAAAAACTCAAAATAATTCAGACTTTACAATAGGAGAAGAGAAGTTAAGCCTCTTCTATGCCCACAACCAAAGAAGAGAGAGAGTTATCTTCCTCATTTGAAATTAAGAGCCCAAAGGTTCTGCAACAACTTGTTAGTAATTTCTTGTAGTTGTCCACTCCAGCTGTCACAAGAAAAAGTTCGGAAAGAGGGCTACAAAACCAATCAAATATTAGACAGATAAAATTACAAAATATTGCACAACAATTTACAAAGTGCTAAGACAAAGAGTTTGAGTAAACTCCTCTTTTCTTAGTCATCTTCAAACTCTTAGATAGAAAAATGAAAGCAATGAAGTATAATGTTTTAAAAGATATTCAAATTTATAAGTATTCGGCTTGTATACAAGATATGTCCCAAAACCCTTGGAAAACCACTCTGTAAGATAAGACTATGAAGGTTCAAAGAACAAATGAGAGCTCCTTTGAGAATGTATCAAGAGTGGGTTGGTCTCTCCAAAGACTTCCCCCAACACTTGATTCTTTGATGCCAACAAGATGTTCCCTCTACAAAAATTCAAGCAAGAACTAGTTCCATATAAATCTAACAATAAACAATGATAAGAAACTCTAGAGATTTATTTGAAACCAACTAGAGCATTCTATACCTAGAGCATACTCCTAAATCAAATGTCAATGTAAGATAGCTCTACATTAACAAATCTACAAGAACATATGGAAACAAATTAGATCAAAGCATGAGTAAAATGAATTATACCAATGACCAACAATTCATCACACTCCAAAAGAAGGAACGCCTCATGAATGAAACCCCAAAGTCCTTACTGATATTTCTGAAAGTGTACAAGGCAGCAGCGCTTTCGCAAACACAATAGATAGTAAAACCATAATTACAATGACAACCCAACGCTCATTTAAATAGGAAAATGGGAGCCAATCCCAATGATCGATCTATCACATAAGTGACACATAATTTTTAGTCCCAGTGTTAATTCAAGCTACATGTGGAGAGATGGCTGTTGTAGGTGGCATCAAAGAAAATCAAACTCCATCCAAGTGCTAGAGTTGACTCTTGCATATTGCTGATCTAGCTGTTGTGTGTAAATGTTGTTTGGCTAAGTGTTAACTGCGTGGAAGCTAACCTGAATACGTGTAGCAGGAAGGAGGCTACGGGGATTCTAACTTTCAATTAACTCTGCCTTTGAAAACTGCCAATGAGACTATATCATAGCACATGTTACAAGTTGTTGCATGGAGTTTCCTTGTGCTGGCTGCGTACATGTGATAACAATGTTGACCATTGCCTGTTGCCTGCGTGGAGTCTTGTGTATACAAGTGGCCAACCAAATCTCATTAAATAAAATTAAAAACCAAGTGCTGATTTGCATGAATTTATGAGTGGGCTAGCGTGTAATTTGATTGGCATGTACGTGAAATTCTTATTTTGGCATATGCATATCACCCTTTGAATGCCTTATGCATAGAGAAGGAATGTGAGTGGGGCCATTTCCCACTTATTTTATTAAAGTTCCAACTTTAATATCCATCAGAATGTATTAAATCATTGATCCCACCTTTCACCATACGTAATATCTCAATGTTACTTGGTTGACTTATGTTTGACTTGGCCCACTAACTCATGGTGATGAAGTGGCTGCCATGTCACACATTTTCTCCCCCTTTAAAATTTTCAAATGTACCACATATTTCTGATATGTTGAATTAAATTAAATCATTGAACTTTAGGCACTACGTGACTTTTTTTTTAATGGGCTCAACATGGGACCAATTTTACTTGGTCATTTGGCACTTGACTTTGATTTCAATTGTACCTTATGTGGTGGGCCCCACATAGTTGTCACATCATCCTTTGACCTATCCTCAATCTGCCATGTCAAAATTTGACCTATTTTGACTTTGGAAAAATTTATAAATTTTCCCAATTATTCATTTCTTTTGAATTTTTCCTCATTTTTGCCACTGACATTAGAAAAAATGGATTTTGAGGGAGTATAAGTCGTTTTTTGGCCCTCAAAGTGGGTCCTAGAATAATGCTGAGTCTCTGAGGATGAATTTCGAGTGGTCACACACCCCATAAATTTCCTAAGACCACTTATTTACATCATTACATAGAAATTAATTAAAAATCCCGTTTTGCGGGAAATTTTTAATTATTAAAAAATCCTACTTAGACCTAGTCAAATTCCGCGAGATTTCAGAGATGACCTAGTATGGTAATATACATCGACTCTAGACACTAAGATGCGTTAGGGGCTCAACCTTCAAGCCGTCACCCCGGCTTTGGGGTAATGCAATGAGTGAAAAAAACTAGAAAATTATTCTCCGCTAAAAAGAAGGAATAATTAACCAAGTAAAAAAACACTCCAAGGTGTACTCGCTTGCTGATCGAGTCCCAACATCCTAGGCCTGTTACATGGCTTTATTCATCATGCTAGTGACATTTATACAATATCCCCGTAGGGCTACAGAATCTAGGGAGTGAAGAAGAAAATGATAAGAAGAAGAAGTAGAGTTTAAAAACTCTGTTGAACTGATGATATCTGATGGCACAAGTGTACTCTGGTTCATCCTTGGGCATGGAGTCTTCACATAATCATCAGGTGCCACTCCAGTGGTCAACATTTGGCTCCATATGGGGATGCATGCTAGATATGAAGTAATAGTGTGCAAGAAACTGGAATCTGCATCCACCGACCAAAGATATATATTAGCAGTATCCATTCAAAATAACATCAAATAAAATCAAGTACAAAAATGGAAATTTTATTCTAAGAGCATAAAATATCAATTTATTCATGAAAGAAATCTATTTAAACAAAATTGACAAGGGATAAGGTTAGAAATATGATACAAAAGGATGCCCTATGGCATCAAATGTTTTCTTTGTGGAACATCTTGAGCAGTTGGCCATTCACAGGTAACTCTAGTGATTTTCCGTCCAAGGTGCTCAAATGGTAGGAATTTTGTCCCGCTGCTTCTCTGACGATATACAGTCCAAGCCATAAACTATCAAACTTACTATGATTACCTGGCTTTTCATTCCTATGATCCCAAGTAAAACCATATCACCGTTAGAAAAACCTCTATTCCTAGATGATTTGTCGAAATTTCTTTTTAACTTAGATTGATTTTTACAACAAGTTTCAAAGGCTCTTCTCCTAGTTTCATCCAATTATACAATTTGATCAATCCTATGTTGCACAACCTCTTTATCAGATGTAAAAATATGTAGAAATTGGTAAGTTGGGAGCCTCAAATGCATGGGAAGGGTAACATCCAAGCCATACACTAGTTCAAAGGGACTCTTTCCAGGATAACTCTTCTTTGTAATCCTATCAGCCCACAAAGCATATTTAATTTCGCTATCCCGTGCTCTTTTATTATCCCCTACTATCTTCTTGATTATGGTTATCAATTTTTTATTGCTAGACTCAGCTAGACCATTACCCTGAGGATACTAGTTTGATGAATGAGATAAGACAATGTCATACTTAAAGCAGAAAGATGAGAATTCAACAGAGCTAAAAGCCTTGGCATTATCTGTTGTAATTTTAGCAGGGACACCAAAACGAGTGATAATCCTATTTTCAAGAAAGTCCATCACTAATTTTTCGGTGGTGTGTCTTGTAAGGATGGATTCTACCCATTTAGTAAAATAATCAGTGGCAATTAAAATCCACGAGTAGCCATTACTATAATTTTCATTAAATTTCCCTATAAATTCAACCCCCCAATGTTGAAAGAGAGCTTCCACGACCAAAGGTTGGAGAGGCAAAGAAGCTAACTTTTGCTTCCCAGTCAAAAGCTGACAAGCTTGGCAACCTCTAACATACTTGTGCACATCGGCAAAAATATAAGGCCAAAAATAACCAACTCTCAAGATTTTATGGGTAGTAGCCTTAGCAGCGTAATTTCCTCCATAAAATCTTGAATGAAACTCAGATAGAAGCTATTTAGCCTCAGCTTCATCAACACAGCTAAGTATTACCCCCTCCGGATTTCTCCAACCTAGACCATCATTCACAATGCAATAATTAGTTGCTCTAAGCCTTAATGCTCTTCTTTTATGGCCAACTAAATGGCCAGGACATGACAAATTTTGCAAGTAATAAATAATGTCTTTATACCATTCTAGTTGACTTAATATTTGAAGTTCTAATGAAGTTAATTCTAGATAATTTTGACAAATCATTCCTAACGCTTTCTCATTCCCCTCAGTCAAGATCTTAGCCAATCCCTGGCCTTTTACCAGCTTGGTAGGTCTAATATCTAAATTGTACTCTTTAATTTTAGAGACCCACCTAGCTCGAGTTCCTAAGAAATCAACCTGAGTTCAAATATCATTTACTGCAGAGTGAGGGACATATGCGATTATTTCTTGAATACCCAACATAAAATCTAAATTGATTAAGGGACTTGAATAAGGCATAAGCTTGCTTTTCCAAGGTGCTATACTTCAACTCAAAACCTTGAAGGGATCTACTCATGAAGGCAATAGGCTGCTCATACCCTTCATTGTTCTTTTGCAGTAGCACTCCAACAATAGTATCTTCAGATGCGAAAGAGAAAATAAAAAATTCCTTCAAATAATCAAGGCTCACTAGAACAGGTGCCTTACCAATAGAATTCTTAATTTTCTGAAAACCTATTCTCCCCTCTTTTCCCCAGACAAACTTAACATCTTTCTTTAAAAAGGTTTGAATGGGTTTAGCAATTTCAGCATAATTTGGAATGAACCTCCTGAGGAAATTGATCTTTCCTAAGAAGGATTGAAGGGTTTTGATATAGTAAGGCAAAGGAATATTTTGAATTACCTCAACTCTCTCACGTTCAATTTTGATTCCATCCTTCGAGATGATGTGACCAAGCAACTTCCCTTCAGTCACTCCAAAAATAGATTTAGCAGGATTTAAAGAATTCCCATATTCTCTGCACCTGTCAAATATCTTCCTTAAATGGCTAATATGAGAAATTCCAATTTTAGAAAAGATAGTTAAGTCATCTTGATAAATCTCAATGAATTTCCCAATTAGACCCTTAAAGGCATAGTCCATAGCCCTTTGAAAAGTTGCTCCAAAATTTGTCAATCCAAAATGCATCCTTAAATACTCAAAAGTACCCAGGGTGTGGTGAATTTTGTCTTATGCCAGTCTTCCTTCTTCACCATGAATTGGTTATATCCTGAAAATCCATCTAACAAAGACATCATTCCAGATCCTGTTACCCTTTGCAACAATGTTTCCATATTGGGTAAAGGGTAATTATCCTTTTTACAAGCTAAATTAAGATTTCGAAAATCTACACATAGCCTGATTGATCCATTCTTCTTTCTCACAATAACCAAGTTTGAGCACCATGTGGAATTCCTAGTGTGAGCTATGATTCCAGCTTGAAGCATCTTTTGCAACTCCTTTTGAACGAAGGGGGCTAACTTAGGATTTATTTGCCTAAAGGGTTTGGCATTTTCATCTCTAAGAGGGATAATATGCTCCATAACATCCTCCCTATAACATTTTAACTCCTCATATGAAAAGGCCAAAAAATCCCTATATTCTTGAAGTAAATTTATTAATTTTTTCCTTTCCTCCTCGGTGGTGCCCTTCCCTATTTTGATAATCTTTGGGTCATGAGGGGTACCAATGTTTTCTTCAATAAATTCCATTGGGTTAATTTTCTTATCCTCTCTTCTCTTTACACCATCATGTCTGTCAAACATATGTTCCATGGCTATACGATCCCTAGGAGTGGGATTTGACACAACATTACACTCCTCATAATCACAACCTTCTTCCTTGTATCCAACCTTGAAACCAGAGAATTCTTCCATATTATTTAAAAAACGAATCACTTGGTTTTCTTGATTAAATATTTGCCAATGCTCAACATTATCAGGAACCGATGGTCTAAAAATAACCTCCATCTTGATCTTATCATCCATCAAGTTCTCTCCAAGCTGTAAGGTAGATGCAGCAACAACCAACTCATCAGCTTGTTTATTTCCTTCTCTCGGAATCGCTTGAAGATCTAATGCGTCAAAATATTCCATGCTATCCCAGACAACATTTCGATACTTCTTTAATCTATCATTCTTACATGCAAATTTATTCTTTGTTTGAAGAATGATTAGATCAGAATCCCCCCTGATACTAAGCATCTTAATGTTCAAGTCTTTTGCCAACTCTAGACCTAACAACAAAGCTTCATACTCCGCTACATTGTTAGTTGCATCAAATTCCAACCTAAAGGCAAACTTGAATATATGACCAAGGGGGGAGGTAAAGACAATTCCGGCACCCTTACCAAACCTCGAATGGGCACCATCAAAATTCATGTGCCATACCCAATCCTTCTTACTTTCCACCTCCTTCTCCAAAGGAGCAATAGAATTAGCCAAGATAGCATAGTTTCCCAAGTCATCAGATTCATACACAATTTCATTATGAGGCTCCTTGGGATTTTCCACGTGAAACTTTCTCTCCAATTCCCTATCCAACCTAACCATGATGCCCTCACTATTAGGGATGGTAGCATAACTTAAATCCATTTGCAAACTATGCCCTATATTAGCTCCCCACTTTCTAGACAATAACATCCCCATGCATTAGGCACATCAATCACTACAATATCCATGGTGATCATAATATCAGGATGAACTGCCAAGTGGACTTGAAGATCCTTTATCAAACCACAAACTTCAATAATTTTCGAATCCATAGCACAAATGTTGTGGTAAGTTCTAGAGACCCTCAGGTTTAACTGATTCATGACTTTCTTAGTCATGGTACACGATGATGCCCCATAATCAAACATACAATTGTGCAAAAGCATCCCATTGACCAACATAGTGATGAAAAATGGTTGATGGTCTCTGTTATCTCTACACATATCACTACTTTGAAAAGTGATATGGGCATCCTCATATCTATCTTTAGAAAAATTAGACATTTCTTTTCCATTAGGGGCATCAATGGATTTCAACAACTTATATCTTTGGGAGGGAGTCTTCATGATTTCAGTCACAGGTACCAAAATCTTTGCACTATTTATCCATCCTCCTAAATCAATATTTAATCTAGATGTAGGTGGAGTGAAAGTTTTATGGGCATTTTGATTTCTTTCCTTGTTTCTTGCCCTTTCTTTGTTTTTGGCTATCTCTAAAATCAGATTTGATGAAGGCTTCTCTCCATACAACTCAGTGATCCTATCCAACTCTTCAAAATTATTCACACTATAGGAGGATGGGGACTTCTGACTTATCTTTTGACTATTTTCCATAGCTCCCATCCAATTATCCAAGGACAAATGATGCTCTTTTCCAACTAAATTGATTTGTTCACTTGTTCCATCCATTTCACCATCTAAGATCCTTTTTGCGTAAGGACAAGTGAGTTCATCATGTAAGTCATCACATGGTCTACAATAAGGCATTGAATCATCAACTAAGTTAGTAGACACAAGTGGATTTGGTGTCCTATGTTCATTAGGGAGACCCCTCTTCTGCCATCTATCATTTCCTCGATTTGGGAATCTCCCCACCTGATTCCTTTCCATGGCCACCAACCGATTTTGGATAACATTCATTTGATTCATGTTATTCGCTTCCATAGTCTTGATGATATGGGTTAAATCCCTAATAGGATCATGGGTAGCCTCTTCCAAGCCCTTGCCTTTGGAATCATTTGATTTCGATGGCCCTCTAGTGTAACCAGGAATCTCAGATTTTCCTGATTGCTTTCTATCCCTCTCCATTTTCAAGGCTTCCGTTTGAGCTACACCCAAAGTTGTAGGTTCCTTCCTCCTCAATTTATAAGCGGTATCCACACCAAAAGCATCTAAATATGAGCATAAGAGAAATTCATCCGGAGGTTTAACTGTTGCAGGCATGCTTTTAACCAATTCATTGAATATTTTGTTAAACTCCTCCATGGTTTTATTCTTATTTTTCTTTATGGTGCTAATGGCACTAATCAGATTACTATTTTATCTTATCTCTCTATACTTTCCCATGAAAGCATTAACAATTGCTTGTAAAGAATCACACGTGTTAGCAGGTTGCTCAGTGAACCAATCAAGAGCATCCTCTTCCAAAGAGAGAACGAAAAGCCTCATCTTTACATCCTCATAGTTAGCAACGTTACACCACTTAAAGATGCAAACATTAAAGTTCTTTACATGTGATGCAGCGCTAATGGCATTTTTACCTTGAAAATAAGGCAACCTTTCAATAGCCTTGTCAGGGGTATTGTGAGGATAGCCATTAATGTTAGTAAAGTTACAAGGAGAAAAAAGATCATTCATGATGTACAAGAAGACTTGTCCCCAACAACGACGCCAAAAATGTTATCGCTTGCTGCCTACACCTACTTATAGTTAGCGAGAAAAGCCTTCAACCCAACCAGGTGTGGTTGGTGGCAAGGAACTCAGAGACGAGGCTGTCACCTATTCTTGACTCTCTCCGTTTAAGATATCTCCTAGGTTAGCTATGGGGGGTGGTCCCTAAAGAAAAACTAAGTTAAAGATGTGATTTTTCTAGGAGAGTTGTTAGAGTTAAATAGATTACTTCTTCAGATTTATAAGCAAAAAACATAATATGAGCAAATAACCATCAATACATAAGATAAACATGAAACATATGAGAAACTAGTGCCTCCAGAGTATTGCTCTTTGAAATGAAAATGTATTTGCTTAAATGAAGTAAAATTATTTCAAGATAAATATATTTCTGAATGAAAGCATGAGATGCAATTAAACTAGATTTAGATGCAATTAATCTTGGTTACTTTTAATCTAAAATGTCTAATATAGGTGATAAGTCCTCCTCTTCTATCTTTACCAAGGGGTAAAAATTAGGGTGACTGTAAGAAAGAAGGGGCAAGGGCACGAGGGTGTCATTAACGATACTTGTCCTCTGAGTCTTACAAGCGAGCGTGTGCCTTCGTTCCTACAAGGGGACAAGCCACCTTCATAACTGCAGGGTCACACACCTTTACCTTACTTCGTACCAAATGGAAGAATTTTCCATATAAGCCTTTTTCCTATGATTTCTATCAACCAAGCTTATGCTTGGAGATCAATTTTAAGTATTAACTAAGTTAGAATGCCTACTATGATATGCAAGTTTGCAAGTGCTATGTAAAAAATGGAAATGCTCTTAGTTAGATTGTTCCACAATATCACTTTATATATTTGTTCAAGTAAACATAAGATGCATAAGCTTCAAGAACAATTAAAATTGTGAGTTGCTAATGATGAATCAATTAAAAACTTGATGCTTATGAGCAATTAATTTGCATGTAAAGTAAATTGCAATGCTTTAAGAATGAAATTGAGATTTGTGCTCACAATAGCTTTGCAAAAATGAACTTTAAACTTGAGGAAATTAACTTGACATGAAAATAAGTGACTGCTTTGAAAGACAAACTTTGTCAAATACACAATGCTTCAATATTCTTAAAATGGAAATGTGGCTTGAGATTTGTGAAGCAAACTTTAGGAAAAAGAAATGTGATGTTACTTCTCAATTAGAGTATGCATATCTGATGTGAAAGAAAATGGAAATGTCAAAACCACTAAGTCAATCCATCTACAAATTCTCTCCTTTGAAATGGAGAGATAGGAATGCAAATGGGTAAAACCCACGCTCCCACAACAAAAACAGAATTTTGTATTAATTTTACACGAAGGAAATGACCATGAGGCCTTTTCTAAACCAAGGAAAGTCTTTACAAATAAAAATTGAGACCATAGATTTTTCCTCGATGAGAATTTCTAAAAACTCAAAAGAATTCAGACTTTACAATAGGAGAAGAGAAGATAAGCCTCTTCTATGCTCACAACCAAAGAAGAGAGAGTTATCTTCCTCATTTGAAATTCAGAGGCCAAAGGTCCTGAAACAACTTGTTAGTAATTTCTTGTAGTTGTCCACACAAGTGGTCACAAGAAAAAGTTCAGAAAGAGGCTACAAAACCAATCAAATATTAGTCAGATAAAATTACAAAATATTGCACAACAATTTACAAAGGGCTAAGCCGAAGAGTTCGAGTAAACTCTCCTCTTTCGAGTAAACTCCTCTTTCTTAGTCATCTTCAAACTCTAGATAGAAAAATGAAAGCAATGAAGTATAATGCTTAAAATATTCAAATTTATAAGTATTCCTATTGTATACACAATTTCATTATGAGGCTCCTTAGGATTTTCCACGTGAAACTTTCTCTCCAATTCCCTATCCAACCTAACCATGATGCCCTCACTATTAGGGATGGTAGCATAACTTAAATCCATTTGCAAACTACCCCCTATATCATCTCCCCACTTTCTAGATAATAACATCCCCCATGCATCAGGCACATCAATCACCACAATATCCATGGTGATCATAATATCGGGATGAACCGCCAAGTGGACTCGAAGATCCTTTATCAAACCACAAACCTCAATAATTTTCGAATCCATAGCACAAATGTTGTGGTAAGGTCTAGAAACCCTCAGGTTAAACTGATTCATGACTTTCTTAGTCATGACACATGATGATGCCCCAGAATCAAACATACAATTGTGCAAAAGCATTCCATTGACCAACATAGTGTTGAAAAATGGTTGATGGTCTTTGTTATCTCTACACATATCACTACTTTGCAAAGTGATAGGGGCGTCCTCATATCTATCTTTAGAAAAATTTGACATTTCTTTTCCATTAGGGGTATCAATGGCTTGCAACAACTTATATCTTTGGGAGGTAATCTTCATGATTTCAGTCACAAGTACCAAAATCTTTGCATTATTTATCCATCCTCCCAAATCAATATTTAACTTAGATGTAGGTGGAGTGAAAGTTTTATGGGCATTTTGATTCCTTTCCTTGTTTCTTGCCCATTCTTTATCCTTGGCTATCTCTAAAATTTGATGTGATGAACGCTTCTCTCCATACAACTCAATGATCCTATCCAACTCTTCAAAATTATTCACACTATAGGAGGATGGGGACTTATGACTTATCTTTTGACTATTTTCCATAACTCCCATCCAATTATCCAAGGACAAATGATGCTCTTTTCCAACTACATTGATTTGTTCACTTGTTCCAGCCATTTCACCATCTAAGATCCTTTTTGCGTAAGGACAAGTGAGTTCATGATGTAAGTCATCACATGGTCTACAATAAGGCAATGAATCATCAACTAAGTTAGTAGACTCAAGTGGATTTGGTGGCCTATGTTCATTAGGGGGGGGGCTCTTCTGCCATCTATCATTTCCTCGATTTGGGAATCTCCCTGCCTGATTCCTTTCCATGGCAACCAACCGATTTTGGATAGCATTCATTTGATTCGTGTGATTCGCTTCCATAGTCTTGATGAGATGGGTTAACTCCTTAATAGGATCATGGGTAGCCTCTTCCTTGCCTTTGCCTTTGGAATCATTTGATTTCGATGGCCCTCTAGTGTAACCGAATCTCAAATTTTCCTGATTGCTTTCTAGCCCTCTCCATTTTCAAGGCTTCCGTTTGAGCTATACCCAAAGTTGTAGGTTCCTTCCTCCTCAATTCATAAGCGGTATCCACACCAAAAGCATCTAAATATGAGCATAAGAGAAATTCATCTGGAGGTTTAACAGTTGCAGGGATGCTTTTAACCAATTCATTGAATTTTTTGTTAAACTCCTCCATGGTTTCATTCTCATTTTTCTTTATGGTACTAATGGCACTAATAAGATGACTATTTTCTCCTCTCTCTCCATACTTTCCCATGAAAGCATTAACAATCGCTTGCAAAGAATCATACGAGTTTGCAGGTTGCTCAGTGAACCAATCAAGAGCATCATCTTCTAAAGAGAGAACAAAAAGCCTCATCTTTACATCCTCATAGTTAGCAACGTTACACCACTTAAAGATGCATACATTAAAGTTTTTCGCATGTGATGCATCGCTAATGGCATTGTTACCTTGAAAAGAAGGCAACCTTTCAATAGCCTTGTCAGGGATATTGTGAGGATAGCCATTGATGTTAGTAAAGTTACAAGGAGCAAAAAGATCATTCATGATGTACAAGAAGACTTGTCCCCCAACAACGACGCCAAAAATGTTATCGCTTGCTGCCTACACCTACTTATAGTTAGCGAGAAAAGTTTCCTTCAACCCAACCAGGTGTGGTTGGTGGCAAGGAACCGCAGACGAGGTCGTCACCTATTCTTGACTCCTCCGTTAAGATATCTCCTAGGTTAGCTATGGGGGGTGGTCCCTAAAGAAAACTAAGTTAAAGATGTGATTTTCTCTAGGAGAGTTGTTAGAGTTAAATAGATTACTTCTTCAGATTTATAAGCAAAAAACATAATATGAGCAAATAACCATCAATACATAAGATAAACATGAAACATATGAGAAACTAGTGCCTCCGCAGTATTGCTCTTTGAAATGAAAAATGTATTTGGTTAAATGAAGTAAAATTCTTTCAAGATAAATAGATTTCTCAATGAAAGCATGAGCTACAATTACACTAGATTTGGATAAAATTAATCTTGGTTTATTTATAATCTAAAATGTTTAATCTAGGTGAGAAGTCCTCCTCTTGTGCTCCTACCAAGGGGTAAAAATTGGGGTGATTGTAAGAAAGAGAGGGCGAGGACACGGGGGTGTCATTAATGATACTCGTCCCTTGAGTCTTACGAGCCAGCGTGTGCCTTCGTTCCTATAAGGGGACAAGCCACCTTCATAACTGCAGGGTCACACGCTTTTACCTTACTTCGTACCAAATGGAAGAACATTCCAAGAAAGCCCTTTTTCCCTATAATTTCTATCAACCAAGCTTATGCTCGGAGGTAAATTTTAAAAATGAAACTAAGTTAGAATGCCTACTATGATAAAAATTTGTAAATGCTCTTAGTAAGATTGTTCCACAAGATCACTTTCTATATTTGCTCAAGTAAACATAAGATGTGCAAGCTTCAAGAACAATTAAAATTGTGAGTTGCTAAAGATAAATGATAAACCCATTAAAAGCTTGATGCTTATGAGCAATTAATTTGCATGTAAAGAAAATTGCAATGCTTTGAAAATAAAACTAAGATTTGTGCTCACAATAGCTTTGCAAAAGGGACTTTAAACTTGAGGAGATTAGCTTGACATGAAAATAAGTGATTGCTTTGCGAATGGAAATGTAACTTGAAATTTGTAGCAACTATGATGAGAAATGCAAACTTAAAATTTGTGAAGCAAACTTGAGGAAAAAAAAATGTGATTTGTGTTACTTCCTAATTAGAGCATGCATATGTGATGTGAAAGAAAATGGAAATGTCAAAACCACTAAGTCAATCCATCTACAAATTCTCTCCTTTGAAATGGAGAGATAGGGATGCCAATGGTTAAAACCCACGCTCCCACAACAAAAACATAAATTTTTATTAATTTTATACACAATTTCATTATGAGGCTCCTTGGGAGTTTCCACGTGAAACTTTCTCTCCTATTCTGTATCCAACCTAACCATGATGCCCTCACTATTAGGGATGGTAGCATAAATAAAATCCATTTGAAAACTACCCCCTATATCAGCTCCCCACTTTCTAGATAATAACATCCCCCATGCATCAGGCACATCAATCACCACAATATCCATGGTGATCATAATATCAGGATGAACTGCCAAGTGGACTTGAAGATCCTTTATCAAACCACAAACCTCAATAATTTTCGAATCCATAGCACAAATGTTGTGGTAAGGTCTAGAAACCCTCGAGTTTAACTAATTCATGACTTTCTTAGTCATGACACACGATGATGCCCTAGAATCAAACATACAATTGTGCAAAAGCATTCCATTGACCAACATAGTGATGAAAAATGATTGATGGTCTCTGTTATCTCTACACATATCACTAATTTTCAAAGTGATAGGGGCATCCTCATATCTATCTTTAGAAAAATTTGACATTTCTTTTCCATTAGGGGCATCCTCATATCTATCTTTAGAAAAATTTGACATTTCTTTTCCATTAGGGGCATCAATGGCTTTCAACAACTTATATCTTTGGGAAGGAATATTCATGATTTCAGTCACAGGTACCAAAGCCTTTGCATTATTTATCCATCCTCATAAATCAATATTTAAATTAGATGTAGGTGGAGTGAAAGTTTTATGGATGCAATTAAATCTTGGTTACTTTTAATCTAAAATGCCTAATCTAGATGAGAAGTCCTCCTCTTCGACTCTTACCAAGGGGTAAAAATTGGGGTGACTGTAAGAATGAGGGGGCGAGGGCACGGGGGTGTCATTAACGATACCCGTCCCTTGAGTCTTACGAGCCAGCGTGTGCCTTCGTTCCTACAAGGGGACAAGCCACTTTCATAACTGCAGGGTCACACACCTTTACCTTACTTCGTACCAAATGGAATAATTTTCCAATAAACCCTTTTTCCTATGATTTCTATCAATCAAGCTTATGCTTAGAGGTAAATTTTAAATATGCAACTAAGTTAGAATGCCTACTATGATATGCAAGTAAGTTTGCAAGTGCTATGTAAAAAATGGAAATGCTCTTAGTAAGATTGTTCCACAAGATCACTTTATATATTTTCTCAAGTAAACATAAGATGCATAAGCTTCAAGAACATTTAAAATTGTGATGAATCAATTAAAAGTTTGATGTTTATGAGCAATTAATTTGCATGTAAAGTAAATTTCAATGCTTTAAAAATGAAATTGAGATTTGTGCTCGCAATAGATTTGCAAAAGAAACTTTAAACTTGAGGAAATTAGCTTGACATGAAAATAAGTGGTTGCTTTGAAAGACAAACTTTGTCAAATACACAATGCTTCAATGTTCTTAAAATGGAAATGTGGCTTGAGATTTGTGAAGGAAACTTTTAGGAAAAAGAAATGCGATTTGTGTTACTTCCCAATTAGAGCATGCATATATGATGTGAAAGAAAATGGAAATGTCAAAACCACTAAGTCAATCCATCTACAAATTCTCTCCTTTGAAATGGAGAGATAGGGATGCCAATGGGTAAAACCAACACTCCCACAACAAAAACATAAATTTTTATTAATTTTACAAGAAGGAAATGACCATGAGGCCTTTTCTAAACCAAGGAAAGTCTATACAAATAAAAAATTGAGACCATATACTTTTCCTCGATGAGAATTTCTAAAAACTCAAAAGAATTCAGACTTTACAATAAGAGAAGAGAAGTTAAGCCTCCTCTATGCCCACAACCAAAGAAGAGAGAGAGTTATCTTCCTCATTTGAAATTCAGAGCCTAAAGGTCCTGCAACAACTTGTTAGTAATTTCTTGTAGTTATCCACTCAAGCTGTCACTAGAAAAGTTCAGAAAGAGGGCTACAAAACCAATCAAATATTAGACAGATAAAATTACAAAATATTGCACAACAATTTACAAAGGGCTAACCAAAGAGTTTGAGTAAAATCTCCTCTTTGCTTAGTCATCTTCAAACTCTTAGATAGCAAATGAAAGCAATGAAGTATAATGTTTTAAAATATATTCAAATTTAGAAGTATTTGGCCTGTATACAAGCTATGTCCCAAAACCCCTGCAAAAACACTCCGTAAGATAAGACTATGAAGGTTCAAAGAACAAATGAGAGATCCTTTGAGAATGTATCAAGAGTGGGTTGGTCTCTCCAAAGACTTCCCCCAACACTTGATTCTTGATCCCAACAAGATGTTCCCTCTACAAAACTTCAATCAAGAATTAGTTCCATATAGATCTAACAATAAACAATGATAAGAAACTATAGAGATTTATTTGAAACCAACTGGAGAATTTTATACCTAGAGCATACTCCTAAATCAAATGTTAATGTAAGATAGCTCTACATTAACAAATCTACAAGAGCATATGGAAACAAATTAGATCAAAGCATGAGTAAAAGGAATTATACCAATGATCAACAATTCATCACACCAAAAGGAGGAACACCTCATGAATGAAACCCCAAAGTCTTTATTGATATTTCTGAAAGTGTACAAGGCAGCGGCACTTCCGCAAGCACAATAGCTAATAAAACCATGATTACAATGAGAGCCCAAGTCTCATTTAAACAGGAAAATGGGAGCCAATCCCAATGACCGATCTATCACATAAGTGACATATAATTTTCAATCCCAGTGGTAAGTCAAGCTACATGTGGAGAGATGACTGTTGTAGGTGGCATCAAATAAAATCGAACTCCATCCAAGTGCTGGAGTTGATTGCTGCATATTTCTGATCTAGCTGCTGTGCATAAATGCTGTTTGGCTGAGTGTTAACTGCGTGGAATTTGAGTCGAATACGTGTAGAAGGAAGGAGGCTACGGGGAGTCTAACTCCCAATTAAATCTGCTTTTGAAAACTGCCAAGGAGACTGTATCATAGCACATGTTACAAGTTGCTGTGTGGATTTTCTTTGTGCTGGCTGCGTACATGTGATAACAATGTTGACCATTGCCTGTTGCCTGCGTGGAGTCTTGTGTATACAAGTGGCCAACCAAATCTCATTAAATAAAATTAAAAACCAAGTGCTGATTTGTGTGAATTTCTGAGTGGGCTAGCGTGTAATTTGATTGGCATGTGCGTGAAATTCTGATTTGGCATATGCGTATCTCCCTTTGAATGCCTTCTGCGTAGACAAGGAATGTGATTGGGGCCATTCCCCACTTACTTTATTAAAGTTCCAACTTTAATATCCATCACAATGTATTAAATCATTGATCCCACCTTTCACCATACATAATATCTCAATGTTGCCTGGCTGACTTATGTTTGACTTGGCCCACTAACTCATGGTAATGAAGTGGCTGCCATGTCACACATTTTGTCCCCCTTTAAACTTTTCAAATGTACCACATATTTTTGATATGTTGAATTAAATTAAATCATTGAACTTTAGGCATTACGTGACTTTTTTTTTTTAATGAGCTCAACGTGGGACCAATTTGACATGGTCATTTGGCACTTGACTTTGATTTCAATTGTACCTTATGTGGTGGGCCGCACATAGTTGCAACATCATTCTTTGACTTATCCTCAATCTGCCATGTCAAAATTTGACCTATTTTGACTTTGGAAAAATTTATAAATTTTTCCAATTATTCATTTTTTTGAATTTTTCCTCATTTTTGCCATTGACATTAGAAAAATTGGATTTTGAGGGAGTATAAGTCGTTTTTTGGCCGTCAAAGGTTGTCCTAGGATAATGTTGAGTCTTTGAGGATGAATTTCGAGTGGTCACACGCCCCAAAAATTTCCTAAGGCCACTTATTTGCATCATTACATTGAAATTAATTAAAAAATCACGTTTTGCGGGAAATTTTTAATTATTAAAAAATCCTACTTAGACCTAGTCAAATTCCGCGAAATTTCAGAGATGACCTAGCATGGTAATATGCATCGACTCTAGACACTAAGATGCGTTAGGGGCTCAACCTTCAAGCCGTCACCCCGGATTTGGTGTAATGCAATGAGTGAAAAAACCTAGAAAATTATTCGCCGCTAAAAAGAAGGAATAATTAACCGAGTAAAAAAAAAACTCCAAGGTGTACTCGCTTATTGATTGAGTCCCAACATCCTAGGCTTGTTACATGGCGTTATTCATCATGCTAGTGACATTTATACAATATCCCCATAGGGCTGCGGAATCTGAGGACTGGAGAAGAAAATGATAAGAAGAAGTAGAGTCTAAAAACTATGTTGAACTGATGATATTAGATGATATCTAATGGCACAAGTGTCCTCTGGTTCATCATTGGGCATGGAGTCTTCACATAATCATCAGGTTCCACTCCAGTGGTCAACAGGGTCCATAAGATATATAAAGGAAGAAGAGGAGGCCATTGGAGGATATCTTGGATTTGATATTTCTTCTTGTATGAGAGGTTGCGAACCTAGTTCTCTACTTCATAGTAGCCCCAGGATAGAAACCCTCGGGTGATTGAGAGAGATTGGGAGAGTACCCATCTCTGCTTGGTGAATTCATCCAGAATTCACAGGAGAGATTAGCAGTGGCAGTTTAGTTCAGTTTCAATGGAGGGAAAACACAACATGGGAGAAGATTCCTGAGGCCAATTCTATCTCAGCTAGTTTATCGGAACCGAACCGGTTCTGGAACCGGTTGGAGGGAAAACTAGTCTGAACTGGCCCTCTGAACTAGAAATGACTGGTTTGGTACTGAACCGGCCGGTTTCGGCATCGAACCATCCGATTCAGTACCGAACCGGTCTGGTTACAACCCTGGGCATTAAAAAAAACATGTGTTTTTTATTTTATTATTATTATTTTTAGTTACTAACGCTACCCTAGGCCCCCCTAAAGCTACTTAAACACTCCCAACCCCTCTATTTCACTCACACTATTCATTCGAGTCTCTTGCAATTCTTGAGTTGAGTTCGGTGAGGAGAATTCAGAGAGTTTTTTGCGAGGTTGTTTTGAGGGAGATTTTTTGCAGATTTGAAGAGATGATTGGAGTCTTGGAGAGTTGTTGGGTTGGCAGATTTTCGAGCTACTTCAAAGATTTTTTTTCCCAGATATGTTTGGGTTTTCTTCAGTGCTTTTTGCAGCTGGTGAAAGATTTTTTCTTTTTTTTGGGGTTGCTACATAGTTGATTTCAGAGGATTTTGGAGTTGATTTTCTCCGAAAATTTAGAGGGTAAATCAAGGGCCAGGGGAATCAAGCCATAATCCCATTGCAGACTTGGATGCTACTCATTATTTAGATGAAGATGAGGAGGATGATTAGGATGATGATTCTACTGATGATTGATGATTAATGATTTGATCATTGATTTGTTGCAGTTGTAGCTTGTAGTATTATAGGTTGTAGTATGATACTATGATCTATGATGTTATTTTGGACAGTAAAGGCCCTTTAGAGCCCGCTTCTTGATGTTTTTAACATTTTTGGTTCAACGATGTTTTGCACTATTTTTCATATTTGTGTATAAAAGGTTTGGATTCATATGGATGCACATGAATATATGTGTTTTTGGTAAACCAATTTTTTTCTGGTTCCGACCAGTTCCCAGTCCACAAGGTTTTCTAGTTCGATGACCGTTTTGGTTCTCATAACATTGATCTCATCTATATGGGTTGTATCACCATGTAAATCCTAGTTTATCTAATATAATAAAGCTAGGAATTTTTCTTGTTCATTGTGTTATGGGATTGTAGTACTTTATTTATTTTATTTTACATGGAAATCTTCTGTTAAGTGGATGGTAATTTTATGTGAAGTGTTTATTGCAATTTTTTTCCATTTGGGATATTACATAACAACAACAAATATCAATGAAGGATGAGAAGCGAGTGAAGGTGAGAAGAGGAGAAGGAGAGGGAACAAAGGTATGGATGAACTAGCGGAGGAAACAAAGGTTAGAGGAGGTCAATCTAGCATTGAAAAAATAAACCAAAGAGGCAAAAGGTGAAAACATTAGAGATTAGCAACTAAATTTAGGAAGTAAGAGGTGGAAACAGTAGTTGAGATAGCAAATGAAAGATGCGAGAATCGACAACTCTGGAACTTAAATAGTGAAGGAAAGAAGAAAATGGTAATGGTGCTAGTGTTGAACTAAGGAAGGAAAGTGTTGAGTGGAAGGAGGAATTGGAGGACTGGTTGAGGAATTCAACCCATAGCTGCAGTCTATGGGATGTGAAAACAAAGACCAAACTCCCTAATAGGAAAAGGAGAGGCATGGTGATTTATTGTAATATCCCAAAAGGGATATTTTAACTAAAAATGCATAAAAACAACTAAACTCCACAATATGTCGTAAAATCACTATTTACTCAACTGAAGATTGCCATGTAAAATAAAGACGCATAAAACACTGCAATCCATTAACACATAGAACAAGAAGAATCTCAGCATTTTATTATAAGTAATAACTAGGGTTACATATAAACCTGACCCAAAATAGCTGAGATGGAAAACTGGGCACCAAGATTGTAATATTCCCAATTAGCGATAGTTAATTGGAAATATTAATTTTGACCAATTTTGCCTTATTATAGTTGGAGCATGAATAAAGTGAGTAAAATATTAATTAACTCACTTAGGATAAAGCACTTTCCTAAAGTCCACATCGAAATTGAGGGAGTGGGGCCTAGTGGCCAAGTGGACAGTGCAGGGAAAGGAGGACGCAGACCACGTGGGCAGCGTGGGGTCTACCTCACGCAGATGAGAGGGACAGCGTGGGCCAAGGTGCATGTAGGAGATGGTGGCGCCTAGGGTGAGAGAGGCCCATCATTATAAAAGGGAGCAGAGCCTCCTCATTTGATCATTCATGTTTATGCATATTGAGCTTGTCACTTCGACTTGGAGCACGCTGGCTGTTTAGCTTGTTTGCAGTACTGTTCAGTACACCGGGTGTCTCCGTTCGGAGATCCCACCCTCAGCCCCGAGAGACTTTGAGTACTTGCTCGGGTGAGGTATTCCACCATCATTTTTGTAGGAGGATTTGTGGTTGCATTCGTGGAGGAGTAGAGCATCTAGGGACTGCGCAGTCTTGAGAGGGAGGATGCAGTTTATCTTGGGGGAGCTCCGGATTGGTGCCATTTTGGAGGATTCAAGCCGGAGGATTGAGCAAGGGGCCAGCCCTTGCCTATTGGAGACATTTGACAAAGAGGGAGGCCATATTTTGGAGGATAGCATTCAACACCAGCATGGCCCTTGGGAGGATAGCGTAGATCCTCAAGGGAGGCATTTTTGGGGGTCGACCATTTTAGAAACGCTCTTTGGGCTTTTCTGGGTATTGTGAGTAGAGGTCGATTCCAGAGTATCAGGTTTTTCCGAGTAGGGGAACAGCCCCAAATACTCATTTTGTTCCAGCAGTAGCAGCAGCACGACAATATTTCAGCAGCTTGGAGTTACAGCAGAGAGCAGCCATTTCCATTGATATTCTGAGAGTATTCCTACACTTGCTTGGTGCAAGTCGAGGTGACATCATTCTGATCACCTCTTGTACTTATTTCTATTTCTTAGTATAATAAAATGGCTTAGCATTCTCTCTATTTCATGTGTATCTGCTTCATGTTATGTTTCTAGCACTATATATCTTGTTGTATGCTTTGTATTACTGTCTATTTCCCCTTCGGGATGTTACAGTGGTATCAGAGCTCATAGACCTGGCTCAGCCTGTGGAGCAAGTTGTCTATGACACTGGGAGAGAATCCGTATATTTGCTACAGGGGTAGGAAGTACCGTGACCAAGAACGTAGGCTGCAAATCACCTACGGAGAGGGTGACTGCGTTCCAGTAGTGGACGCAGAGCAGGAGGAATCGATGGCAGATGATAGTGACATGAAGAAGTTTGGGGAAATGCTCCTCAAGTCAGTACAGGATCTGTCAAGGCAGATTGAGGTGATGGGACAGAGATTCACTGCTGTAAAGGCTAGACAGCGTGAAACCCCAAGGGGTTTCCAGATTGGTGAGGGATCAGGCACATCCCACCATTTGCAAGAGCACGATGCCACTCAGCACATGGCATCACATGCACCCACACGTTCCACTATGGCCACTTTTCTGGCTGCAAACATAGGGGCAAGAGCACAGTAGGAGCCAGAGCTTGGCCACATGGGTGATTACTTTGCTGAGTACCAGGAATACGGGAAGGAGTTCAGGGATGCCCTTCCATTTCGATATTTTTTCCAGCTCCAGCGGGACAGCAGACCCCGTGACCATCACAGGGGACACTGGCATTATCACAAGGGAGATACTCAGCGTACGATGAGTAGGTTCCATTTGCCTATGTTTGATGGCTCATCAAACAGTTCGGCAAAGGCTTGGGTGGAGAAGCTGGACATATACTTCCAGCTCAACCAGATGTCGGAGACGGAGGCCATCAAGGTGGCAGCGCTGCATCTAGATGGCGAGGCCCAGGATTGGAGGTTCCACGGGATGGTTACACTTGGGCATTCGACAATGACAGCATATGCCGAGTTCACCCAGATAATGATAGAGAGGTTTGATTGGAGGGATCCAGAGGAGCATTTTGTTGAGCTAACGAGGCTCAAACAGATCGGGAGTCTGGACACATATATCTCAGATTTCCTGAGACTCTCAGTGATGGTGCCAGATCTATCCGCGACACGGATGATTTACATGTTCATTGATGGGCTAGCACAGTCGCTTCGGGGATTGGTCAGATCCACTAGGCCAACCACGCTCCATGACGCAGTTGGCAGGACCCCGGACTTGCAGGATGCCTTACCTAGGACCAGGACGCCTTACCCCCAGAGACAGGCTTTCCAGCCTAAGGGGAAGGATGTGAGGATTCTGCCTCCAAGGGGGAATCAGGGTAGGGGACAGTTGGATGATGATGCCAGGAGGGAGTTGAAGAAGAAGAGATTGTGTTTCACCTGTCAGGAGCCATGGGCACCAGGACACAGATGTGCTGCTGGCAAAGCACATTTTATCGAGGTCTTCTCCGAGAGCAGTGGGGAAGAACATGAGTATGATGACGTGGAGGCAGGGGGCATCTATGTAGCGCAGGATCATTTGCCACCTCCACCACCAGGAGCAGGAGGTGCAGCTTTTGCACCTACCGAAGGGACCCTTGCAGCCTTGCGAGGAGTTCCCAAGTATCTGACGTTACGTGTCTGAGGTACAGTGCGGGGGCAGCGAGTATCAGTACTAGTGGACAGTGGGGCAACCCACAACTTCATCGATGCACAGATGGTAGAGCGGAGAGGCATATAGACAGAGAGCTTCGATGGGTTTTCAGTATTGGTCACAGGAGATCAGACTATGCAGTGTGCCAGATATGTCCCAGCGCTGGCAGTGATGATGGGCACCTACACAGTGACTGACCACTTTTTCGTGGTTAACATACCGGATACCAATGTGGTATTAGGAGTACAGTGGCTGATCACTCTAGGGAAGGTCACCATAGATTGGGAGGCCTTGGAGATGGAATGGGATGACAAGAAGACCGGGAGGCACGAGAAGATACGGGGCATGCACACTTACCCACCTCAGACTGTTTCAGCTCACCGGATGGAGGCAGACTTCCGGAGACATAGAGTGGGCAGTAGAGCTGCGTGCATCAGAGGCAGGGACTATCGGGCAGACAGTTCATCCAGAGATACAGACCATCCTTGACAGGTATGCCATGGTGTTTGGGGAGATACCACCGGGATAGCCACCGAACCAGGGATTTGAGCATACGATTGAGCTTGAGCAGGGCATATAGGCCGTCATTACCACACCCTATAGGCACCCCAAGGCCTATCGGGACGAGATTGAGTAGGCTATCTGCGAGCTGTTAGCTCTTGGACACATTCGGCCTAGCACCAGTCCTTTCGCTTCTTTGGTAGTGTTGGTGAAGAAGAAGGACAACACATTGAGGATGTGCATTGATTACAGGGCCCTAAACAAAAAGACCATGAAGAACAGGTACCCTATTCCACGGATTGACGAGCTGATGGATGAGTTGAGAGGGGCACAGTTCTTCTCAAAGATTGATTTGAGATCCGGGTCCCATCATATTCGCGTGAGGGAACAAGACATTCCCAAGACCGCTTTCAGGTGCCACTATGGCCATTTTGAGTTCTTGGTGATGCCCTTCGGGCTAACCAACGCACCGGCCACCTTCCAGTCATGTATGAACCACATTTTCCGCAGTTACCTGAGGAAGTTTGTGTTGGTCTTCTTTGATGACATATTGACATATAGCAGGACATAGGAGGAGCATCTCCAACACATAGAGGCAGTGTTGTGTATTTTGGAGGAGCAATAGTTTTATGCTAAGCTCTCCAAGTGCGAGTTTGGGTTGACGAAGATGCTATACTTGGGACACATCATAGGAGTGGATGGAGTGAGGGTCCATGAGGAGAAGATCAGGCCATTAGGGATTGGCCAGAGTCGAGAAACGTGACGGAACTTTGGGGGTTTGTGGGTATCTACACCTACTACAGGAATTTTGTCAAGAGTTTCTCTCAGCTTGCTACACCCCTTACAGATCTGACGAAGAAGGGGGAATTTAGTTGGACAGACACAACGTAGCGAGCCTTTGACAGGCTCAAGGAGGTGATGAGCAGCTGTACAGTGCTAGCATTGCCAGACTTCACGCAGCCATTTGTTCTGGAGTGTGATGCATCAGGAGAGGGGATCGGCGTAGTGTTGATGCAGGGAGGCCACCCTATAGATTTTGAGAGCCGGAAGCTCCTTCCACATGAGCGGTTGTATGCCATATACGACAAGGAGATGCTGGCCATCATGCATGCATTGGCCAAATTCCGACAGTACCTGGTAGGTAACAGGTTCAGGGTGAGGACTAACCACAACAGCCTCAGGTTTTTCTTAGAGCAGAAACAACTACAGGAGAGGCAGTAGAAGTGGGTCAGCAAGATCCAAGCCTACGACTTTGACATCGAGTATGTCAAAGGAAAGAACAACGTGGTGGCTGATGCACTTTCACGCAGACCAGCCACGTTGTCTCTGATGAGTTTGGACGCAGATTGGAGGGCTCGACTATTGGTGGAGTACTCCAAGGATAGATTTCCTTGTGAGGTTTTGGATGGACAGGTGACAGATGACAGATATAGGGTGATGGATGAGATCATCTACTACAGGGATAGGATCTTCTTGACTGAGGGCTCTCAAGTCAAGAAGAAGATATTGCAGGCTTCTCATGATTCACCATTTTCTGGCCATCAAGGGTTTACCAAAACCTACAGGGCCATCAGGGAGAGGTTCTCATGGAAGGGCCTCAAGGAGGACGTACTCCAGCATGTCAGGGAGTGCGAGGTTTGTCAGCGCAACAAGGGGGAGATGAACCATCCGGCAGGTTTGTTGCAACCTCTTCCCATTCCAGAGGGGAAATGGGAGAGTATCTCGATGGATTTCATCACAGGGTTGCCCATGTTGCAGGGCAAGGACTGTATATTCGTCGTCGTTGATTGACTGATGAAATATGCACATTTTTTCACCATATCCGCACATTATACAGCAGCACAGGTGGCGGAGCTGTTCTTTAGGGACATCTTTAGGTTACATGGTCTTCCCAAGACCATTGTCAGTGACAGGGACAGCCGCTTCGTGGGCGGGTTTTGGCAGGAGCTTTTCCAGTTGGTGGGGACAGAGTTGACACCGAGCACTAGCTACCACCCACAGACAGATGGGCAGACAGAGAGAGTTAACAAGTGGTTGGAGGGCTACTTGCGTAACTATGTCAGTGGGCAGCAGAGAGCATGGCTGAAGTGGTTGCACCTAGGAGAGTACTGCTACAACAACACACATCACATGTCCATTGGTATGTCTCCGTTTTACGCATTATATGGTTATCATGCTTTATATTTTGTTGATGTGATGTTTGGTGCCAGCAAGGCTCCGAGAGCCAAGGATCGGATCCAAGAGAGTCAGGACATCCTCCGAGCTCTCAAGGATAACATGGCTACAACGCAGAACCAGCAGAAGCTGTATGCCGACAGGGGTCGGGTGGAGAGACACTTTGAGGTAGGGGACTTGGTCTACATACGTTTGTAGCCATACCGATAGTCGACTCTGAAGCAGAAGGGAGCTGAGAAGCTCAAGCCCCATTTTTATGGGCCTTACAGGGTGATATGCAGAGTTGGGCATGTTTCTTATGAGTTGGAGCTACCCCAGGGCAGCAAGATTCATAACATATTTCACGTATCATGCCTGAAGAAGGCACTGGGTCAACAGGTGACAGTGACAGGGGAGCTTCCGCCTATGGATGATGAGGGGCACTTAGTGCTATAGCCGGAGGCCATTATTGATACCAGGGAGAGGCAGTTGCGGAGCAGGACAGTCCGGGAATTCTTAGTGAGGTGGAAGAATTTGCCGGATGAGGATGCCACTTGGGAGAGTGAGAAGATCTTGCAGCATCCATCACTACAGTTGCTTTGGGTCAAGCAACATTTTGCCGGGGGAGACTGTAATATTCCCAATTAGCGATAGCTAATTGGAAATATTAATTTTGACCAATTTTGCCTTATTATAGTTGGAGCATGAATAAAGTGAGTAAAATATTAATTAACTCACTTAGGATAAAGCACTTTCCTAAAGTCCACATCGAAATTGAGGGAGTGGGGCCTAGTGGCCAATTGGACAGCGCAGGGAAAGGAGGACGCAGACCACGTGGGCAGCGTGGGGCCTACCTCACGCAGAAGAGAGGGACAACGTGGGCCAATGAGCATATAGGAGATGGTGGGGCCCAGGGTGAGAGAGGCCCATCGTTATAAAAGGGAGGAGAGCCTCCTCATTTGATCATTCATGTTTATGCATATTGAGCTTGTCACTTCAACTTGGAGCACACTGGCTGTTTAGCTTGTCTGCAGTACTGTTCAGTACACCGGGTGTCTCCGTTTGGAGATCCCACCCTCAGCCCCAGGAGACTTCGAGTGCTTGCTCGGGTGAGGTATTCCACCATCATTTTTGCAGGAGGATTTGTGGTTGCATTCGTGGAGGAGTAGAGCATCTAGGGACTGCGTAGTCTTGAGAGGGAGGACGCAGTTCATCTTGGGGGAGCTCAGGATTGATGCCATTTTGGAGGATTCAGGCCGGAGGATTGAGCAAGGGGCCAACCCTTGCCTATTGGAGACATTTGACAGAGAGGGAGGCCATATTTTGGAGGATAGCATTCAGCACCAGCGTGGTCCTTGGGAGGATAGCGTAGATCCTCAAAGGAGGCATTTTCGGGGGTCGACCATTTCAGAAACGCTCTCTGGGATTTTCTGGGTATTGTGAGTAGAGGCTGATTCCAGAGTATCAGGTTTTTCCGAGTAGGGGTGCAGCCCTAAATACTCATTTTGTTCCAGCAGTAGCAGCAGCACGGCAGTGTTTCAACAACTTGGAGTTACAGCAGAGAGCAGCCATTTCCATTGATATTCTGAGAGTATTCCTACACTTGCCTGGTGCAAGTCGAGGTTCCATCATTCTGATCACCTCTTGTACTTATTTCTATTTCTTAGTATAATAATGTGGCTTAGCATTCTCTCTATTTCATTTGTATCTACTTCATGTTCTGTTTCTAGAACTATATATCTTGTTGTATGCTTTGTATTACTTTCTATTTCCCTTTCGCGATATTACAAAGATGAACTGCTGCACTAAGTTGGCCTCCAAAATTGAACTACTGCACTCTCCCTTCGGCATAGCTGTCACTGAACCCAATGAAGATAATGAAGCACAAGTTGAAGATCTGAATGATCCTCACACCAATCCCTGAAGCTCTGCGAAACTTCTGAATGAAGTCTCCTCAAAGAGAGTTGGGTTTCCGTCCAACACTCACAACTCACTCGAGGGTTTCCGTCCTGGGGCTACGGCTGAAGTAGAGAATCACATTCTCAAACCTCTCATAAACAAGAAAATGATATGATCCAAATATGTCTCTCAATGGCCTCCTCCCTTTCTTTTATAGATATCTTGGAGCCTTCTAGAGCCTTATTTTAATATTATATTTATTCATGGAGCACTTTTCCCTGTTATTAAAATATTCCTTTTTAATGCAGAAAAGGGTAAATCGGCTACCACGCCTCCTCCAGTCACTGAAACTCGTGTCCAACTGTCCCATCATGTCGGTATCCTCGTCTCAGTTCCAATGAGCTATTACACTAAGGTTTTCCATCATATATTCCTCCCAGAATGCCACCTTGAGCGTAATTAGCTGAGTTAAGCCCACAAATAACTCAAATTTCTGAAAGTTGTCGGAATGCACTGTAACGAAAGCCAAACTGCTCGGATGATGGAATATATCAAGCGAATGCCACCCAAATTCATAGAAACTCCTCTAAAAATCCCCTGGGCCCGCTAATGACACCAACCTATACCTGTGACCAGTCTGCTCCTAACTCTGGAAGTCCATACTAGCCCTATCATAGGTGACCCCAAAAAAAGGAATATTACAGACCTTCCGCCCCAAGATTGCTTGCCCTCAAGCAATCCAAATATGTGGGCCACCCTGTTGGCCCGATGCAACTGAAACCCAATGCCCGGATCCCATACAAACCCATGGGTGTTGTTATGCACTTGTAGCAATCCACTTGGAATAGACCCCTCAATGCCGAGATCCCAAACTAATCTCTCACTGTATCGGTCAACAAACGATCCTCCCGAACCCCAATGCCACAATGGCCAATCATTGCCCAAGTCCCATGGCTCGGACTGGCACTGCCTCTGGCTATAGTTGATGCCCCATAAAGTGAAGTCCGCCAACAAGCATCAATGCTCCCCGTCCCCTGCTGTGCTGTACCTCTAACTATATAAGTTGCCCCATCAAATGTGTACCAACTCATCACCTCTCTCCAATCCAAGTCTTGACTCAATCCCATGCTGATCCTGCTCTCTTGAAATCAGGATGGAGTGCTGAAGAAATGACGACCTGTGACCCACTGCCAGCTGGAATCTGTAACATCTTCTATGTCTAAGGGCCCCTACTCTACTATGCTCCCTACGAAGAAAATCGTACCATCAAGAAGGTAACAACTCATGATCTCCCGCTAATCTCTCCTGGAAGAAGAATCCAATGTAGTGTCAACCGCGTACGGAACATGCCTAGAGAGTTGTTGCCAACTCATAATCAACTCATGCTGCTCTGTCCCGCCTGCCAACAAAATCTACCTGTAGAAGAAAGCCCCTCTCTCTATAATGGGCCAAAGTGGGCAAGATATGCTGCAAGCCCCATCGATGTACTCCTGGAGAGTGCTACTCCCTGAAAGTACTGCAACTCTGCTGGTTGCATGTGCATCTGTCTATACCTCATCAGTGTGTCGGCCCAACTATGGGTGCTCCACCATCCCGAACAACTCCTCCCTCTCTTGATCGGGAATGTAATGCTCCTACTGTCCACTAGCCCCCTGCAGAACTATCCCATCAACCTCTAACATCTCTAGAGGATATGGATCTGCAACTGTTGTCACCGTACTCGGTGTCTGTGCTTTTGACTGTTCCTCCTCAATGGTTGACCGCAAGGTTAGCCGCATATCCATCATAGACTCAATGTGAGCCTCCATCCGGCTCTCCCTCAAAGGACTATCATGCATGATGTGCATATTATCCTCCTCTGCTGACTCAGGCTCTGTCATATGCTACTCTGGTTGAATCGTCACAAGTGACTCATCACCTAGAGTATCTCCTGTAGAGTCCCCTGACTGCTCACCGTGCATACTGGAATACAGCTCCGGCCCACTGTCATCATCTCTGCATGACTGCTCTCACTCCCTAGAAGCATCCTCAACTGATCCCATGGACTCATCTGAAGAAGAGTCCTCACCCTAGCATGCAGAAGGAATGCCCTCCTGTTCTGCCTCTGCCACATCATCTGCATCACTCAAGCATAAGTGATCAGGCCCCCAAGGTTCTTTGCAGCTGAAGCAAAGTCCCTTCCTCCTCAGCTCATTTCTGCTGCCAGATCCACCAAACTGGAACAACTCCTCCCTGGTCAACTTTCTCCTGAATAACCCAATATTCTGCTCAACTAGCCCTTGGGCTAGCTCATAAGTAGCAAGTGAGACCAACTGCTCTCTCCTCCAAATGCTCAACAACCGAGTCTGCAACTCTCGACCAATGGTCTCATGGTCTCTCATACATGACGACAAGATGGACTGCATGTGTGCTATGACAGTGTCAGGATGACTTCTCCTAATGCTGAAGAAGCATTGGAACATCTGCATAATCAAGTCATCACACTCAAGGTCAAACATGATGACATAAGTCTCGAATGTGGCCATACTCCATAGAATCTCAAGATTCTTCCCAAAGGTAGAGCCTGCACTATTGTCCAAATCCTGAAAAGTCTCTACTATCAAGCTCATAATTCTCCTCATAACATCATCATTGTATGGAGCGATAGGTTTAGTCAACTTCATGATGTTACTGAGGCATAATGCAACTGGAAGTCTGACCCCCTCACACGGTTCCTCCAAGAATTTGGGTTGTATAAGAGCAAGCATGGCTGGTTTTAATGCCCAAATTAGTTTCCTCCCTTCTACTTGGTTTATTGTGGACAGGAGTTCATTAAACTCATCTAGTTTGGACAAAACTGTCCATGACATCTTCAAGTGTTTCAAATCTGTCCCAAGTGCAAAAATTCTGTGACCAATCCCCAATTCTTCCTGCAAATCTTTTGGCTGTCCTTTTTGAAGGATGGCATAAATCCCTCTTGAAAGAGGTCTGTGGTTTTGCTTACTTTCTGGGTGTGTGTCCTGGTTCAAAGGATCAATTCCTATGTTCAATCTTCTCAATTTATTTAGGAGTTCCTCCATGACAGAATGCTTGCATGAGAACATTATTTTTTAAGTTTCCTATTTTCCAGCGAAGTGTTTTAGCAAACAAATTGCTTGCATAGTGTTGTAGGTGTAGTGATAGGCTGAAAATTTTGATAACACATTATATTCAAGAAATGACATGTACATCTAACATAATTTTCAACAATCTGGAAGCTACCATAATAAATTTGATAAAGGAGAATGCATTATAATGGGCCAAATAGAGAAACCTGGTATAGATATTGCAACATTTTCCCCAGAACAGTAGACAACCTCACATACACCTCTGCTACAAGATACTTTAAGCAATCAATCTCTGTTTCTTTTCATTAAACTTTTGCTACAACTCCAGGAAGTTCGGCCTGGTACATTCGGCCTCCTAGTGAAGCTGATCCCTGGACTGATAAGAAATCCACCTCCAAGGAATATCAGATCTTGGGCAATGAATGCGATCCCTGCTCCAGTTGTAAAGGAGTTCCAATCTGCTGTAGGTGATACCAGTCCTTCACATATAAGCTCCACAACATAAAATTTGATTCCTCTAAATGAATAATAATATTCTGCTCAAACAGGATGCTCCGATGCAATGCTCACGGTTTTAACAAGGTAATTTTGACACTCGCGATGGTTGCAGCACTGTCCCCAGACTTCTTTTCCCCCAGCGTGAATTATTACTGCTTGGAAGAACCATCGACCCTCTGCAATAAGATTCGGATATCCATTATCAAGGTGAATGGTTTGACTCGTCCCCAAGGATTTACGACCGTGGATTTACTAAGATATGCCCACACCATGCAATCGCCATCTAATTGTTGCATATTTGATCCCCAAAACTGACCACGATTCTGACATCTGCCTGGAAATGCTGAAAAATACGTATTGCTCCCGAAACATCCAACACAACCAACTATGTATGGGTCCTTTGGTCCGCTCCTTCAGGATACAACAATATGTTTTGTCACTGATCAATTTCAATTGCACTTGTTGTTGAAGGCATCACGCAGATGCGAAATCATTATGCTTTTCCTCACATTTCGTTGACCGTGGATGGTCACAATGATTTATACTCTCGCTTTCATAACCAAATCGGTCCTCGTTGCATGCATGAACACGATTTCCCTACGACACTATTGCTGCCCACCAAATTTCTCCACGATCTCCCCAGTCACTCGCTTGTTCTTCAGTCTCTCATTTTTGCTATATGCGCGACCACCGGAAGGATAATCGCCTCCATGTGCGGCTATCGGCGGTAGAATCCAGGACTCAGCCCTTTTAGTGGCCTCGTCCAACAATGATGAGAACAGTCAGGGACACCGCTGATTCACCCTGAATTAATGTGGGCCTTTCCGTCCCCTTGACAACAGTGACACGACCCAACAGATGTAGACTCCTCCTTTTCGACGTAACGCGGTCCTGGTGCTCCGCTATTCTATGATGTCTTCGGCCTTCCAATCTTTGACGTGGCCGCCGTCCCTATTGAATGTCGTGGTCCCTAGGCACACAGTCACAAATTTGTGCTGGGTCAATCTCCCACTTGGACATAAAATTTCCTACACACCATGTTGCCCATTGCCTGCATATGCAACTCAATCTCACCAAAGATTTCTTGATCAATCTGCTACCCGAACACTCAGGGTTGTGACAACTCCACTGACTCACTTGGATCCCATTCGATTAGCATGACTCCCTTCATATGCCATGAATTTTTGGCTCAATTATATTTACCCTCTTTGAGAAATCTTCGAGAGTCTTAGATTGTTGAATAATCATGAGAGAATGGATCACTGCCCTTGTAGTATTTTTAATGTCTGAACCAATCTGTTGAACACTTATTAAAATCTGGCCATACCTTGGACAAAAATCAACCTGCAATAAACCCTCGGGCTGGCAGTAATCGCTGCAACTAGAAATTGAAACCTGTAGGCTGAGCCAAGACTAAGGCTCTGATACCACTGTAATATCCCGAAAGGGATATTTTAACTAAAAATGCAAAAAAATAACTGAACTCCACAATATGTCGTAAAATCACTATTTACTCAACATAAGATTGCCATGTAAAATAAAGACGCATAAAACACTGCAATCCATTAACACATAGAACAAGAAGAATCTCAGCATTTTATTATAAGTAATAACTGGGGTTACATATAAACTTGACCCAAAATAGCTTAGATGGAAAACTGGCCACCATGATGAACTGCTGCACTGTGCTGGCCTCCAAAATTGAACTGCTGCACTCTCCCTCCGGCAACAGCTGTCACTAAACCCACTGAAGATAATGATGCACAAGTTGAAGATCTGAATGATCCTCACACCAATCCCTGAAGCTCTGTAAAACTTCTGAATGAAGACTCCTCAAAGAGAGTTGGGTTTCCGTCCAACACTCACAACTCACCCGAGGGTTTCCGTCCTGAGGCTATGACTAAAGTAGAGAACCACGTTCTCAAACCTCTCATAAACAAGAAAATGATATGATCCAAAGATGTCTCTCAATGGCCTCCTCCCTTTCTTTTATAGATCTCTTGGGGCCTTCTAGAGCCTTATTTTAATATTATTTTATTCATGGAGCACTTTTCCCTCTTATTAAAATATTCATTTTTAATGCAGAAAAAGGTAAATCGGATACCATGCCTCCTCTGGTCATTGAAATTCGTGTCCAACCATCCCATCATGTAGGTATCCTTGTCCCGGTTCCAATGAGCTATTACACTAAGGTGTTCCATGTAATATTCCCAACGGGAAATAACCAGTAATACACAGAAATATGCCAGACAGATATATAAAACAAAATGCCGGAACCAGAACATGGAACAAGTACACATAGAATTCCAGAACACTAAGCCATTTTATTAATCTGAGAATACATATATAGGGGTACAAGATAATCAGAATGAGTGCACCTATCCTTGCCCTAGGCAAGTGGAGACCCTCTCAGAATAAAGAATGGCTGCAATAGGGACAGCGTCCTAGCTGGCTGAAGAAACTGCTATGGAAAACTGTTGCTGCAATGCACTGGAACTAGGGGCTGATCCCCTCAATGGAATGAGCTGAGAAATGGAAAGGTAGTTGATCTCAACCCTCCAGACAAACCCCAGAAATTGTGAAGCAGATGCTCCACCTCCGAAGATACACCAAATAAACCCTCACCAGTGAAAACGCTGTCTCTGCCAGTGACAGCGCAGAAGCCAAAGAGAACGCTGGCAAAAGGGGTGAATCTA
Source organism: Pinus albicaulis (assembly GCA_034641835.2). Lineage (NCBI taxonomy): Eukaryota > Viridiplantae > Streptophyta > Pinopsida > Pinales > Pinaceae > Pinus > Pinus albicaulis. The sequence goes on along the minus strand of CM076572.1, from coordinate 992,469,382 downwards.
ACCACAAATCCTCCGGATGAGATAACAAAACTCCTCAGGGCTGGAAACACTGAAAAACGCTGCCAAAATCCCACACAACAACCCTGCTCATCAGATCTGCGTCCTCCCTAGCTGGATCTGCGTCCTCCCTATCCAGATCTGCGTCCTCTCTCTCTGGATCTGCGTCCTCCCTAGCTGGATCTGCTGGATCTACGTCCTCCCTATCCAGATCTGCGTCCTCTCTATCTGGATCTGCTGGATCTGCGTCCTCCCTAGCGGGATCTGCGTCCTCCCTATCCAGATCTGCGTCCTCTCTCTCTGGATCTGCGTCCTCTGCCCTAGCCTGCGCAGTCTCAAGAAAGGGGGGTAACTCCTCTACCAAATCTCCACCAGAAACTACTGCAAATCACCACTGAAACTGAAGGAAAGAAACCTTGCTCGAGCAGGCACTCGAAGTCCCCCGGAGCCAAGGGTGAGATCTCCGACCGGAGACACTCAGTTTGCACTAAACAGTGCTGCAGACCGACTAAACAACCGACGTGCTGAAGTAGACAGAAGTCTAGCTCTCAATATCAATATCAAATCATCAATGCCAAAATGAGGTGAGAACCCCACCTTTTATAGTGCTAAACTCCCTCCAAAACCTTGACTGCGTCCTTCACTCTCCTTGGCCTGCGCAGTTAACCTTGGGTCAGCGTGAGGCCTCCCCTCATACTCATGTGGACCCTCAAGGCCCCCTCTCTAAGTTATAACGTCAATCAACTAGGAAAAACACTTTATTTTATAAAGTGAGGTGACTAAAGTGAGGTGACCCCTCTTATTTCTCACTTTATTTATTATTTCTAGCTAAAGCGGCAAAATTAAACAAAAAATGAAATATTCCAATTAGCAAAGCTAATTGGGAATATTACAGTCTCCCCCGGCAAAACGTTGCTTGTCCTCAAGCAACTGAAGTGATGGATGCTGTAAGATCCTCTCATCCTCCCAAGTGGCATCCTCATCCGGCAAGTTCTTCCATCTCACCAAGAACTCTCTGATCTTCCTGCTACGCAGCTGTCTCTCCCTGGTGTCAATAATGGCCTCCGGCTGTAACACCAAGTGCCCCTCATCATCTGTAGGCGGTAGCTCCCCGGTGACTGTCACATGCTGACCCAATGCCTTCTTCAGGCATGATACATGGAAGATGTTATGAATCCTACTGCCTTGGGGCAGTTCCAACTCATATGCAACCTGCCCGATCCTGCGTATCACCCTGTATGGTCCATAAAAACGAGGCTTTAGCTTCTCTGCCCCCTTCTGTTTGAGCGAAGACTGTCGGTATGGCTGTAACCGTAGGTAGACTAGGTCCCCTACCTCAAAGTGTCTCTCCACCCGACCCTTATCAACATACAACTTCTGCTGATTCTGTGCTGTGGCTATGTTGTCCTTGAGAGCTCGGAGGATGTCTTGGCTCTCTTGGATCCATAACTTGGCTCGCGGAGCCCTGCTAACACCGAACATCATGTCCACAAAAGATAAGGAATGATATCCATACAAAGCATAGAAAGGTGTCATACCGATGGACATATGGTGCGTTGTGTTGTAGCAGTACTCGCCCAAATGTAGCCACTTCAGCCATGCTCGCTGCTGCCCACTGACGTAGTTACGCAAGTAGCCCTCCAGCCACTTGTTAACTATCTCCGTCTGCCCGTCCGTCTGGGGATGATAACTAGTGCTCGGTGTCAATTCGGTCCCCACTAGTCAGAAGAGCTCCTGCCAGAATCCGCCCATAAAGCGGTTGTCCCTGTCGCTGACAATGGTCTTGGGTAGACCATGCAATCTGAAAACCTCCCTGAAGAACAACTCCGCCACCTGTGCTGCCGTGTGATGTGCTGAAATGGCGAAAAAGTGAGCATACTTCGTCAGCCGGTCAACTACCACGAAGATGCAATCCTTGCCCTGCACTGTGGGCAACCCTGTGATGAAGTCCATCGAGATGCTCTCCCACTTCCCCTCCGGAATGGGAAGAGGCTGCAACAACCCTGCAGGATGACTCATCTCTCCCTTGTTTCGCTGGCAAACCTCGCACTCCCTGACATGCTGGAGTACGTCCTCCTTGAGGCCCTTCCATGCAAATCTCTCCCGGATGGCCCTGTACATCTTGGTGAACCCCTGATGGCCCGCCAATGGTGAATCATGTGAAGCCCGGAGTATCTTCTCCTTGAGCTGAGACCCCTCAGTCAAGAAGATCCTGTCCCTGTAATAGATGACCTCATCGGCCACCCTGTATCTGCTATCCGCTACCTGCCCATCTAGAACCTCGCATGCAAATCTATCTTTGGAGTACTCAACCAGTAGTCGAGCCTTCCAGTCAGCGTCCAGGCTCATGAGTGATAACGTGGCCGGTCTACGAGAAAGGGCATCAACTACCACGTTATTCTTCCCCTTGACATACTCTATGTCAAAGTCGTAGGCCTGGATCTTGCTGATCCACTTCTGCTGTCTCTCCTGCAACTGCTTCTGCTCCAGAAAGTACCTCAGGCTGTTATGATCTGTCCTCACCCTGAATCTGCCACCCACCAGGTACTGCCGAAATTTGGCCAATGCATGCATGATGGCCAGCATCTCCTTGTCGTATATGGGATATAACCTCTCGTGTGGAAGGAGCTTCCGGCTCTCGAAAGCAATCGGATGACCGTCCTGCATCAAAACTGCACCAATCCCCTCTCCTGATGCATCACACTCTAGGACAAAGGGCTGCGTAAAATCTGGCAACGCTAATACGGGACAACTGCTCATCACCTCCTCGAGCTTGTCAAAAGCTCGTTGTGCTGTGTCCGACCAACTGAATGCCCCCTTCCTCGTCAGATCCGTGAGGGGTGCAGCAAGCTGAGAGAAGCCCTTGACGAACTTCCTGTAGTAGGTGCAGATACCAATAAACCCCCGAAGCTCCGTCACATTCCGTGGCTCTGGCCAGTCCCTGATAGCCCTGATTTTCTCCTCATGGACTCTCACCCCGTCCACTCCTATAATGTGTCCCAGATACAGCATCTCCGTCAACCCAAACTCACACTTGGAGAGCTTGGCATAGAACTGCTGCTCCTCCAAAATGTGCAAGACTGTCTCAATATGCTGGAGATGCTCCTCCCAAGTCCTGATGTATATAAGGATGTCATCCAAGAAAACCAGCACAAACTTTCTCAGATGATCCCTGAAAATGTGATTCATACAAGACTGGAAAGTAGCAGGTGCATTGGTCAACCCAAATGGCATGACCAGAAACTCAAAGTGCCCATAATGACACCGGAAAGCGGTCTTGGGAATGTCCTGTTCCCTCACGCGTATCTGATGGTACCCGGATCTCAAATCAATCTTTGAGAAGAACCGTGCTCCTCTCAACTCATCCATCAGCTCGTCGATCCTGGGAATGGGGTACCTGTTCTTCAGGGTCTTCTTGTTCAGAGCCTTGTAGTCAATGCACATGCGTAATGTGCCATCCTTCTTCTTCACCAGCACTACTGAAGAAGCAAAAGGACTAGTGCTGGGTCGAATGTGACCAAGGGCCAGCAACTCCTGAATGGCCCGTTCTATCTCATCCCGATAGGCCTTGGGATGCCTATACGGTGTGGTAATCACAGCCTGTATCCCCCGCTCAAGCTCGATCGTGTGCTCAAACCCCCGATCCGGTGGCTGTCCTGGCGGAATGTCCCCAAAAACTACTGCATATCTATCAAGAATAGACTGTAGATCAGGGGGCACCGTCCGCCCTGTATCAACTGCCTCTGAAGCCCGCAACTCTACTGCCCACTCTATATCTCCCTTGCGGAAAGTCGCCTCCATGCTGTGTGCCGATACTGTCTGGGGTGGATATGTGTTCTGCCCTCGTATCTTCTCATGCTTCCTCGTCTTGGGATCATCCCACTCCATCTCTAGGGCCTTCCAATCCGTCGTGACCTTCCCTAGAGTAATAAGCCACTGAACTCCCAATATCACGTTGGTGTCCGGGATGTCCACCACAAAGAAGTGATCTGTCAATGTATAAGTGCCCATTGTCACTGATAATTCTGGTACATATCGAGCACATGCCATGGTCTGATCTCTTGGTACCAAGACAGAAAACCCATCAAAGCCCTTCGTTTGTATGCCTCTCCGCTCAACCATCCGGGCATCAATGAAGTTGTGGGTGGCCCCACTATCGACTAAAACTGAAACCCGCTGTCCGCGCACTGTCCCCCGCACGCGCAGAGTCAAATACTTGGGGACTCCTCGCAATGCGGCTAGAGCTCCCCCAGTAGGTGCAAATGATGCCCCACCTGTCGCGGGTGGTGGAGGTGGTAAGGTACTCTGTGCTGCATAACATCCTCCTGCCTCCTCATCATCCTCCTCATCCTCTTCTCCGCTGCTCTCGGAGAAGACCTCTATGAAATGTGCCTTCCCTGCCGCACATTTGTGTCCCGGTGCCCATGGCTCCTGGCAAGTGAAGCACAATCGCTTCCGCCTCAGCTCTCTCCTGGCCTCATCATCAATCCGCCCTCGTCCCTGATTCGCCTTGGGAGGCGGAACCCTCGTGTCCTTACCCTTAGGCTGGAAAGCCTGTCTCTGGGGATAAGGTGGCCGAGTCCTGGGCAAGACATCCTGTAAATCTCGAGTCCTACTGATGGCATCCTGTAGTGTAGCCGGTTTGTTTGACCGGACTAGACCACGAAGTGGCTCTGACAGTCCCTCCACAAACATATAAACCATCCGAGCTGCCGATAAGTCAGGTACCATCACTGAAACCCTCAAGAAATCTGAAATGTATGCCTCTGCACTCCCTGTCTGTTTGAGCTTGGTCAGCTCAACAAAATGCTGCTCCGGATCCCTCCTGTCAAAATGCTCTACCACCCTCCTGGTAAACTCGGCATATGTCGTCACTGTGGAATGCCCGAGTGTCGCCATCCCATGAAACCACCAGTCCTGAGCCTCACCCTCTAAATGCAATGTAGCCACCTTAATGGCCTCTATCTCCGACATCTGGTTAAGCTGGAAATAGATGTCCAGCTTCTCCACCCAGGACTTTGCCGAATTGTTTGATGAACCATCAAACGTAGGCAAATGGAATCTACCAGCCGCGCGGTGGTCATCATGGTGGTGTCTGTGCCCCCTGTGCTGATCACGGGGTTTGATGTCGTACTGAATATGGAGATAGCGCTCGAAGGTGAGAGAATCCATGAATGCCTGTCCGAAAGCCTGATACTCTGCAAAAGCGGCCGCCCATCGAGCTGGACTCAACTCTCTCGGTGTTGTCGACCCCTCGTCCTCTACCAGGAAGGTAGGCATGGTAGGTCGCGTGGGTGCTGGATTATCCCTCTGTGCACCTCCCCGTACTCCTGTCCCTGTGTCCTCTGGTAAGAATGTGGGCATAGTGGATCGCGCGGGTGCCTGAGTCGTCACAATGGGGATAGCATCGTGCACTGGTACGTGGCGAGACATACCCGATCCCTCACCGATCTGAAGAACTCTAGGGAGTTCTCTCTGACTAATCTCCATGGCCACGAGCCTCTGTGACATCTCCTGCATGTGATGGAGGATCGTCTCTCTAAACCTCACATCATCATCTACCATTGGGTTACGCTGCTCTGGGCCCTTCTCAGGCTGCTCTGCCTCTGAATCTGTCTCAGGTGGCTCCTGATCAGAATCACTTCCCCCGAAAGGAAACTTCCACCCACTCTCAGCTTCTCTGCGTTCCTTCCGATAGATGTAGGGGTTATCCCCGGGCGTCATAGACTGCTAGCACCACAGGCTGAGCCAGATCTATGCTCTGATACCACTGTAATATCCCCAACGGGAAATAACCAGTAATACACAGAAATATGCCAGACAGATATATAAAACGAAATGCCGGAACCAGAACATGGAACAAGTACACATAAAATGCCAGAACACTAAGCCATTTTATTAATCTGAGAATACATATATAGGGGTACAAGATAATCAGAGTGAGTGCACCTATCCTTGCCCTAGGCAAGTGGAGGCCCTCTCAGAATAAGAATGGCTGCAATAGGGACAGCATCCTAGCTGGCTGAAGAAACTGCTGTGGAAAACTGCTGCTGCAATGCACTGGAACTAGGGGCTGATCCCCTCACTGGAATGAGATGAAAACTGGGAAGGTAGCTGATCTCAATCCTCCAGACAAAACCCAGAAATCGTGAAGCAGATGCTCCACCTCCGAAGATACACCAAATAAACCCTCACCAGTGAAAACGCTGTCTCTGCCAGTGACAGCGCAGAAGCCAAAGAAAACGCTGGTCAAAAGGGGTGAATCTAACCACAAATCCTCCAGATGAGATAACCAAACTCCTCAGGGCTGGAAACACTGAAAAACGCTGCCAAAATCCCACACAATAACCCTGCTCATCAGATCTGTGTCCTCCCTAGCTGGATCTGCGTCCTCCCTATCCAGATCTGCGTCCTCTCTCTCTAGATCTGCGTCCTCCCTAGCTGGATCTGCTGGATCTGCGTCCTCCCTATCCAGATCTGAGCCCTTTCTACCTGGATCTGCTGGATCTGCGTCCTCCCTATCCAGATGCGTCTATCTCGCGGATCTCGTCCTCTTGCTAGCACCAGGTCTGAAAGGAGATGATATCTCCTACCAAATATCCGGAAACTACGTCTTGCCCAAGAAACTGAAGGAAAGAAACCTTGCTCGAGCAGGCACTCGAAGTCCCCCGGAGCCAAGGGTGAGATCTCCGACTGGAGACACTCAGTTTGCACTAAACAGTGCTGCAGACCGACTAAACAACCGGCGTGCTGAAGTAGACAAAAGTCTAGCTCTCAATATCAATATCAAATCAACCATGCCAAATGAGGTGAGAACCCCACCTTTTATAGTGCTAAACTCCCTCCAAAACCTTGACTGCGTCCTTTACTCTCCTTGGCCTGCGCAGTTAACCTTGGGTCAGCGTGAGGCCTCCCCTCATACTCATGTGGACCCCCAAGGCCCCCTCTTTAAGTTATAACGTCAATCAACTAGGAAAACACTTTATTTTATAAAGTGAGGTGACCCCTCTTATTTCTCACTTTATTTATTATTTCTAGCTAAAGCGGCAAAATTAAACAAAAATGAAATATTCCAATTAGCAATGCTAATTTGGAATATTACATTCCATCATGTATTCCTCCTGGAATGCCACCTTGAGCGTAATTAGCTGAGTTAAGCCCACAAATAACTCAAATTTCCGAAAGTTGTCGGAATGCACCGAAACAAAAGCCAAACTGCTCGGATGATGGAATATATCAAGCGAATGCCACTTGATTGCATAGAAACTCCTCCAAAAAGCCCCTGGGCCAGCTGATGACACCAACTTGTACCTGTGACCGGTTTTCTTCTAACTATGGAAGTCCATCCTAGCCCTGTCATAGGTGACACCAAAAAAATGAATATTACATTGATCCCATTAAAAGATAACTCATCTCAGGTTGGGCCCTACTCGAGAGGATGACCTAGAGAGACCCATTAATAGTGATATAACCTAGTAAAGGGGTGACCAAAAGGAAACAAAGGGAGAGGATATAGAAGGAGATCTTCCCCAAGTGTATTAGGAAGAAAAAGAGTAGAAATGAGAAAGGGCTGATGAGCAATAGTATGAATAGGAGTGTTATTAATTTCATGAGAAACACTATAGATAAGAGGACTAAGGGTGTGTCACAATGGTCCCATCCCAAAATGAGGCTTCACTAAACATGGTAAAGCATATTAGTTGTGGAAACCTTATGAGCCTAGTATAATCCACAAGCCACTAGAGAAAGGTTAGGACTATAAGGAAAGGATTTCCTTCAACATTCAATGGGTAAGGGAAAGAGAAGAGAAAGGAGAATAACATATCATGGGGAAAGAAAGGGCAAGAGAAGAGAAAGGAGAATAACATATCATGGGGAAAGAAAGGGCAAGAGAAGGGAAACAATGGGGTGGCTCAAGATGGTTAGAGTAGGTGCAAGTGGGAAGATAAATCCCATGGCAAGCAGGATAGAGAACTAGCAAAGGGAGCCTAAGTGAAAGAAAGAATGATGAACAAGGGAATAGGAGATAGAAATATCTTCTTACTATCTTTGACAATAGTTCTAGTCTAATGAGAAGATCAAGGACAATCAATATTCATGTGACTAATAGTTGGGTCTTAGGTAAGTTCATTTTGGGAAACCGACACAATACACTGAGAGGATGGTGTCTAGATCAATGCAGTCAAGTTGTGAACTTTTTAATATTGTTGCAGTTAACTAGTTAGTATTCACCTATCTTCAATAGATTATTTGTCTTATGTTAATTATATACTGAAAAAACTCAATAAAACACTACTACGAGTTCACCAAAATTAAATCATAGGAACCTAGAAAATATTGCACACACAAAATAATAGACACCGATATTTTTGGACAAATTTTCCTTGGAAAAACCCCAATGTGCAGAAAAACAGTTCTACAGACGAGGGTTTATATTATTAATTCTTCAAAAAATCAAGGATTACATAAACGACATGACTTTTACCGGAAAATCTCCGACAATATTTTTTCTTCACTTCAATTAGCAAAATCGAACTAAAAATCCACAATTTCCTTCTACAAACCAACACAACCCTCTCTACGTAACTCACACTTCATCCAAAAATTCACAATGGACACTGTAAATGCACACTATCTCTTGCTAAATCTTGCACAGTCCCTGTAAAATCAACTCAACAAATTTCTCTACCTCCAACAACTCCAGAAACCCACTCGCACTGCCTGCAAGAAATCGATCTGCAACTTGCAATAAAATCGAGCCTTCGACAACTCGCATTGGATAAACTGACAATTTTCACTGGTTGAATCAGTCTCCCTCTTGCAGAATAGTTCAGTCTCCTTCATTCTCTCAGAAAATTAAAATCAATGTGAATAATTTCTCTGGAAATTCTCTCCTCAATTTCTCTTGCTGAAACCCCGTTGCTAGTGTCCTGAACGTTATCATTGTACCCTTGCTATTACTGCAAATATGCTCGTTCGAATGATCTCTAAAGACCCCATTGAACTCGTCTTATAATCTATCATTAATGAATCAATGACCACGATCAATCTCCAATCGATGACTAAGATCATCTTTACCCCATGAAATGACTATTCTAGACGTCACTAGAGGTAAGTAGACTTGTGTCAATTAATCCCAATTAATTAACCAATATTCCTAAGTTAGACTTAGAAAAATAAATAAATTGGATAATTAAATATAATTATGAAATTTTTTCTTAGAAAGCTTTATGGATATTGAAGATAACTAATCCATCTCTGTTTCTAGCCTAATAGATACCAATTGACACTAGAACACTTGTCTGAGCTACACAAACTAACACACGTGGACAATCAAAAGACAACATGTAGATAATAACAAATTAAAAAGGAAAACCAACCTAACATAGGGTTATATTATAAATCTCTTTCAATGAGATAACTGACCTAAGTGAGAGATGTGTGAGAGAGGAGAACGAAAGCAATTTGACCTTGTGGCCCAAACGGTGGCCCCCTAAAGATGAGCGTTCGGCCTTGAGAACCCTTCCACATGATATAGAATCTCTTAAATATCCTCCAAATGCTGAAACATTGAGCTTGAAATACTAGGCATTGGAATTTTTGGTGATGTACCTTGATGGACCCAAGAATCCCCCACTTTCCTTGACCTTGTTTGATGGATGACACCTTGTTTTGGAGCCTACAAGGGGATGGCTATCACCAAGATGACTTGGGAGGGATAGCATATCCATATTTTATGCCAATGCTTTATTTTATAGGTGTCATGTCACTCACACATGCTTGCAAAGACTAACAAAAGGATTCTAATGGATGATGTCATGGTGGTGGAGGCACCATTTGGAGATGTATGCATGCAATTGATGACTTTCTTGGAGCCAGGAGCACTATTGGGACCTTGTATCAGTTCTTTGATGCCTTATTGCATATTATGGAGGATAGCATCACGGTGGAGACTCATTTTCTCCCACACATGTGGGTTATTTTTGGCATTTTTTAATGTTTTCGAGTTATTTCAATGTCAACTTTTCTAACTTTGACCTAGATGAATGCTCAGGTAAACATTTTTAGTGGTTTTGCTTTTAATATTAATATAATAAGTCTTGTTTACCCTTAATAAAAAGAGAGGGGGCTTATTCACTTTTCATCATCATTCATTGTCACACTTCTCTCTCTTTTGGAGTTGTGCATTAGCTTTTGCCTCTTTTTTACTTGAACGAAATGTGGTTCTATGGCCAAATTTCTCTTTGAGGTGGATTTTTTGTTGAAGTTGGACTCTTGAGATTGATTGAGGAGATTTTTGTGGAATTTTTGTAAGTTTATTTCTCGTCTTATATATTTTGCATGCTATATTGTGTAAATTAAGGTTTTTGCATGTGCCATGGTTAAAATTACTATATTTATCTAGAAATTGTGATCCTTTATGGCATGTGAAATTGTTTTCCTTGAATTCTTTAAGATAAATCCAAGTTGTGTATCTCTAAAATATAAAATATCTCTATTGAGGAAGCCGCTAAGGTTTGTAAGAAGAGGCTTTAGACCTCTCACCCTGTTGAACAAGGTTGTCCTCATTGAATTTTCCCAAGGTAACTCCATTTTCCATTTCAATAAAAGCACTAGTCTAGATGGTGGTGATAAAGTCTTCTACTTTTACAAATTTCTCTTTCTTATATCTTAAATTCAAGATATCTAGGGTAATATTATTTGATGTGTTAATTCCCTCTTAGTAGGAATTGCATTAAATATTTATTAAAAAGAAAAATGTAGCAATTTTTTCATTTAAAACCCTATTTCTAGGGCTGATGTCATCACTATATTGTTGTTTTCTACATGTTTTAGCTATAAAATCTCAATCGAAATCCCTCAACCTTGCATATCTAATTCATAGTCCTCATCCTTTCTTGACTCATGATTGTAAGATTGTTTCTTGTGGTTGTTATATGACTCACTGTTATAGCATCATTTTCCACCTCTGTATACTTGATGCTCCGAGTTATGGCCTTCGGCAACCCTTTCCCTTCAGACTTAGACCTTTATCTAAAAAAAAAACATTATTTTGAATTCCATATGCGACTCTTCCCTCTAAAAATCACGTGCACACACGGGTCCAGTTATACCCAACCCATGTATATAATTTGAAATATGAAAAAATATAAAATTTCCTATTTTCTGGGCAGGATTTACGGGTTACACCAAAAGCCTACCTACAGAAGCACGTGGCCTAACTGTATCCCAACTGAAACAACTGTTGTGGGGTGGTATAAATAAACCTCATGGGAAGGCCTTATGGGGGGAGAGAGATAGGTATTGATATTATAGCCATTTAGTCCTTGATCAAGTCTAATTTATCCTTGTGCCTCTTGCACTCCCAGATTATGGAAACCCTTGTTTCCCTCACATAGATGTTCATTCCTCTTATATGACATCCATGTGTATGCTTTTGGAAGGAGATTATTGAGGCTTGGGTTGGACAGATTCGGAGGACAGTTTCTCTTGGAGCAGTGGCTGAATCAGGTGGTATTCCTCCACACTTCTTTGCATTCATCAATAAATAAGCTCTGTCCCATTCTTGATGTTCGTGATCTTAACACTTTATATATGTTATGATCCTATTATGAATGATTTCATGTCTTTATGCGTATATAATATAACACTAACATCTCAAACATGCTTTCAGTTATTACTAGTATATGTGCTTTTCTTGAGTGAGTTGTAGTTTTCGGAGCATTAGGAGAAGCAAAGGGTTCAAACCCTGTGGGATCACCTTCAAACGTAGGACCTACGGGTACTACACCTTCTTCCCATTTTACTAGTTTGAGCATTAAGACTGTAAATTTGTTGTTGTATGCTTCTTGCTCTATTGGGGTTCCCAACCCAGACCTTGGGGTACTTCACCCTGTAACAGAATTGGCGACTCCACTAGGGATTACATTCTTGTAATTCCTAGTTTGGGTTGTTTCACTCTGGATCTGGGCTTTATTTTTGGTTTGATCACTTTTCTAGTGTATTTGATTCATCAATCTAGGCAAAAGTTCTAATCTTTTGGATCAGACTTGGATTTTAATTTTTTCTCCACTGCCCTTTTTATACATGATTTCCAGTTTACATAGTCGCATATACACGCATTTTTGTCCAAATAAACACGCGTATACACGTGTTTCCTTGTGAACAATAGCGTATACACGCAGGTTGATCAGTGTCAAGCCATGTATTTCCAGTTTCAATTGAAATTTTTAGATTTTGAGTCCAGTAAAGCCTTTTGCCTGCTTTTGATTGCTTTTTTTAATCATTGATGTTCTTGGAAAGCGTTGCTTTTTGCAATTTGTCAATTTCCTATCTTTCTTGGTGAAAAACCTAGTCAACCTAGGGTTTTCCCTTTTTGTGAAGTTTCAGTTTTTGTGTTTGGGACCAGGGCTTCTTGCTGAAGTTCTTCGCTGTTCTGGCTATTCGAAACAGTGAATTAGAGTTAATTTGCTTATGCTCGACCTTCTTACTACTTCACCTTTGCTTTTATTTTATTGGATTTCTTAGTTTTTCTTGGTTTTTTGAGAAAGGTACTTTTAGCAATCTTGAAGAGTTTTCTTGAAATTTTCTTGCTTGCTGAAGTTATTGTGCGGTTGATCCGGTCAATTTGTTTGATTTTGTAACCTCTTTCCACGTTTTAAGTCCTTTCATGTTAATGATTTCTATGGATTATGGAATTTGAGATCCCTTTTGCTCAATTTTGTGATCTTGAAGTCTTTTGGTAGTTTTTGCTTTCTCAAGAACTCCTCGCGTCCTTAAAAAGAAAAAAAGATAAAAACATATTTTTGTTGCCTTTCTTTCTCTTTTGGTTTTGTTTTTGAGCAAGTGTGAAGTCTTTTCATTAGGTTGAATTTTCTTGATATTGTGAAAGATTTCGTTGAATTTTTCCTCCTTTTTGTTGAGTTTTGGCCTCTTGATCTCTTTGAGAAACACATTCGCTTGCTTTAAAAAACAATCCATAGGATCTTGCCATTTAAAGAATTCTAGTATGGATTAGGATAGATGCATTTTGGGCATTTAGTTATTTTGTTAGTTTTTGAATATGTGAATGCAAAATTGATAAAAATAAATAAATTTCTTTATTAGGTTTCTCGTAGAACCTTTGTAGAAATCACTTTTCATTGAAGAAAATGAGTTGCATTTTCATGTAGCTAGGTTTTCTATTGATTTCTTTCAAGTCAAATGTCATATTCCCAATTAGAAGCAGCTAATTGGCAATATTAATTTTGCTCAGATTTTGCTTTTCTAATGTTTAGCCATAAATAAAAAGTGTGCTGGGACCCATAACCCAACTTAGGAGAAATAATCTTCCTAAAGTCACTTGACCAACATGATGCTTTCAGTGTGGGGCCCAGGGGGACCAAGTGACAGCACAGGGAGAGGGACAGCGTGGGCTAGGCAGCCCCAGTGGCAGCATGGGCCAGGACAACACAGAGTAGGTAGGGCAGTGTGGCGAGGAGGATAGCGCAGCGTAGTGGGGCCCAAGGGAATGTTAAGGTCTCAAGCATAAAAGGGAGTGAGGGCCTAGCTTATCATTCATTCTATCATTCATCTTCATAATTTCTGTCTAACAGATATTGAGCATGCTTACACTGTTTAGCTAAGTTTGAAAGTGTTGTTCAGCATGCGGGTGTCTCCGAGCGGAGATCCCAACCTTAGCACTCCCCCACGTTCCACAATGCCCACATTATTGATTGCAGGTATGGGAATGGGAGGACGCCAGGAGCCGAAGATGGCTCATTACGGGGATTATTTTTCAGAATATCAGTCACACGGGGGAGAGTTTGGAGAAGCCCACACTTTCCACGATTTCTTCCAGCTGAAGAACAACAGACCCCGCAACCAGAATAGAGGAGGTGGGAACACGCAGGGAGGTGAACTGCAACGTACCATGGGCAGATTTTTCTTGCCAACATATGAAGGGTCATCAAAATGTTCAAAAAAGATTGGGTGGAAAAGTTGGACATTTACTTTTAGCTGAACCAGATTGCGGAGGTGGAGGCCATCAAGGTGGTAGCGCTACACCTTGAAGGGGAAGCCCATGACAAGTGGTTCCATGGGATGGACACGTTGGGTCACTCAGGAGTGACAACGTATGCAGATTTCACCCAGAGATTGGTGGAGGGATTTGACTAGAAGGATCCAGAAGAGAATTTTGTCGAGGTGACCAAACTGAAATAGACTAGGAACCTAGAGACCTATATCTCTTAGTTCTTGAGACTTTCAGTGATGGTGCCAGACTTGTCCACAGCCAGGAGGATTTACATTTTCATTGTTCATTGGTGGGTTGGCAGAGCCTCTGCGTGGGTTAGTCAGGTCTACTAGGCCCGCTACGCTTCAGGACACAGTTGGGAAGAAAGTTGGGAGGACAAGGGACTTGCGGGATGCTTTGGCAAAGACTAGAGCTCCTTTCCCCCAGAGACTAGCATTCCAACCAAATGGGAAAGACACGAGAGTTCCACTGTCGAAGGGGAACCAGGGTCGAGGGACTTTGGACGATGATACCCGGAGAGATTTGAGACGGAGGAAGCTATCCTTCACATGCCAGGAGCCATGGGAACCGGGTCATCGATGTGCTGCAGGGAAGGCACATTACATTGAGGTCTTCTCTGACAGTGAGGGAGATGCCAACGGTGATGCACCGAGTGGAGATCATCCACCACCACCTCCCCCAGGAGCAAGAGGGGTAGCGTTTGCACCCACAGGAGGAGTCCTTGCATCCTTGTGAGGAGTTCCTAAGTATTTGACACCACGTGTTTGAGTCCAAGGACAATGTGTTTTAGTTCTGGTGGATAGTAGGGCCACTCATAACTTTATTGATTCCCAGTTAGTACAGATGAGGGGCATATCGACATAGAGTTTTGATGGGTTCTTAGTGTTGGTTCTAGGTGCCAGAACCATGCAGTGTATGAGGTATGTTTTGGCATTGGTAGTGACCATGGGGACATACACGATGATTGACCACTTATTTGTGGTTGACATCCCATATACAAATGTGGTATTGGGAGTGCCGTGGCTGATTATGCTGGGTAAGGTCACCATAGATTGGGAGATATTGGAGATGGAGTGGACAGACAAGAAGAGTGGGAAGCATGTGATGATCAGAGGCATGCACACATACCCTCCTCAGACAGTTTCAGCACACCAGATGGAGGCAAAATTTTAGAAGGGGGACATAGAGCGGGCAGTAGAGCTGCGTATTTCAAAGGCAGGAGTCACAGGGCAGCCAGTACACCCCAATGTGCAGTCGATATTGGACAGATACTCCACGGTTTTGGGGGACATACCACTAGGGCAGCCGCCGAACCAGGGGTTTGAGCACACTATCGAGTTGTAGCAGGGGATCCAAGCAGTGATCACCACCCCTATTGGCAACCCAAGGCCTACATGGATGAGATTGAGAGAGATATCAATGAGCTCTTAGCACTAGGATACATCCGACCTAGTACTAGCCCATTTTCTTCTTTTGTTATTTTGGTGAAGAAGAAGGATGACACATTGTGGATGTGCATTGACTACAGGGCACTGAACAAAAAGACCATGAAGAACCGATACCCCATCCCCAGAATTGATGAGTTGATGGATGAGCTGAGGGGATCGAAGTTCTTCTCCAAGATCGATATGAGGTCGGGGTACCATCAGATCAAGGTGAGGGACCAAGACCTCCCAAGCCTGCATTCAGGTGCCACTATGGCCATTTCAAGTTTTTGGTGATGTCCTTCGGGCTAACCAACGCACTGGCCACCTTTCAGTCTTACATGAACCACATCTTCAGTGGTTAGTTGAGGAAGTTCGTGCTGGTGTTCTTTGATGACATCCTTATCTACAGTCGCACATGGGAGGAGCACTTGCAGCACATTGAGGTTGTACTGCATATTTCGGAGAAGCAACATTTCTATGCTAAGCTCTCCAAATGCGAATTCGAGATGACAAAGATGCTCTATTTGGGGCAGATCATTGGTGTGGATGGGGTAAGAGTCCATGAGGAGAAGATTCGGGCCATCCAGGATTGCTCGGAATCGAAGAATGTGATAGAGCTCTGGGGATTTGTAGGCATCTGCACCTACTACCAGAAATTTGTCAAGGGGTTTTCTCAATTTGCTGCACCCCTCACAGACCTTACCAAAAAGGGGGCATTTGGCTGGAATAGTACTGCGCAGAGGGCTTTTGACAAGCTCAAAGAGGTGATGAGCAGCTCTCTAGTATTTTATTTGCCGGACTTCACGCAACCCTTCATTTTGGAGTGTGATGCTTCAGGGGAAGGAGTAGGCGCAGTGTCGATGCAGTGGGGGCACCATATAGCTTTCGAGAGCCGGAAGCTACTACCGCATGAGAGATTGTATCCGATATACGACAAGGAGATGTTGGCCATTATGCATGCATTGGCCAAGTTTCGGTAGTATCTGGTGGGTAATAGGTTTCGGGTGAGGACTGACCACAACAGGCTCTGGTTTTTCCTTGAGCAGAAGCAGTTATAGGAGAGGCAACAGAGTGGGTCAGTAAGATTCAGGCCTACGACTTTGACATCAAGTATTTCAAAGGGAAGAACAACGTGGTGGCAGATGCTTTGTCACACAGGCCAACAATGTTATCCTTGATGAGCTTAGACACAGACTGGAGGGCTCAACTATTGGTGGAGTATTCGAAGGACCGCTTTGCCTGTGAGGTGTTGGGCAACCAGATTACAGATGACAGGTATAGGGTGATGGATGAGGTCAACTATTATTGGGATAGGAGCTTCTTTATTGGGAATTCCCAACTCAAGGAGAAGATATTGCGCGCATCCCATGATTCTCTGCTATCAGGCCACCAGGGATTCACAAATACCTACAGGGCCATCAGGTAGAGGTTCTCTTGGAGAGGCCTCAAAGGGGACGTACTTTGGCATGTCAAAGAGGGCGAAGTGTGTCAAAGGAATAAGGGGGAGATTAGATACCCTGTTGTTTTTCTACAACCGCTTCCCATTCTGGAAGGAAAGTGGGAAAGCATCTCCATGTAATTCAACACAAGCTTGCCCACAGTGCAGGGAAAGAATTACATCTTTGTGGTTGTTGATCGACTAATAAAGTATGCCCATTTCTTCGCCATATCAGTGCAGTACATAGCTTCATTGGTGGCCGAGCTATTCTTCCATGATGTTTTCAAGTTGCATGGTTTTCCCAAGACCATAGTCAGTGACAGGGACAGTCATTTCATGGGCGACTTTTGGCAGGAGCTCTTTCGTTTGGTGGGTACAGAGTTAACTCCTAGCACCAGCTACCACCCATGGACGGATGGGCAGACAAAGATTTTGAACAAGTGGCTGGAAGGCTACTTGCGGAACTATGTCACGGGGCAAAATAAGGCATGGCTGCGTTGGCTTCACCTTGGAGAATACTGCTACAACACCACTTTCCATATGTCTATCGGTATGTCTCCATTTTGTGCTTTGTATGGATATCATTCTCTGACTTTTGCTGATATTATGTTTGGAGCTAGCAAGGCCCCCAGAGCGAAGGACTGGATCCAAGAGAGCCAAGATATACTCTGGGCTCTTAAGGACAACTTAGCCACAGCACAAAACCACCAGAAGTTGTATGCAGATAGAGAGCAGGTAGAGGACAGTTTGAGGTTGGTGACTTGGTATACCTCTGACTTCAGCCATAAAAGTAGTCTACGCTGAAGCAGAAGGGGGCCGAGAAGCTTAAGCCCCGCTTCTATGGGCCTTACATAGTGATCAGGCGGGTAAGAAAAGTTTCTTATGAGTTGGAATTGCCGGCTGCGAGCAGGATGCATAAAATTTTCCATGTATCATGCCTGAAGAAGATTTTGGGGCAACAAGTGACTGCAACAGGGGAGATCCCACCCATGAATGATGAGGGGCATCTGGTGTTACAACCAGAGGCTATTTTAGACACCCGGGAGTGACAGTTGCAGAGCAGGACAGTCAAGGAGTACTTGGTGAGATGGAGGAATCTTCCAGATGAGGATGCCACTTGGGAGAGTGAGAAGATCCTGCAACATCCATCCTTGCAGTTGCTTGAGGACAAGCAACATTTTGGCGGGGAGGAACGTGTTGAGATTCAAAAAGATGATGTTCCTACTGAAAAATAAGCACCTACACTAGGTGGGGCCCGCAGGCTATTTTTAGGTGTATGTCTATTTTTAGAATGTTGAGCAAAATCTATTTATAGCAGGAGTCTATTTATAGATGGTTGAGCAAATTCTATTTATAGATGAGTTTCTATTTTTAGATGCATGGGCGAAGTCTATTTATAGATCGCATGTCTAAAAATAGAATGCATGTCGATTATTATTAGCCCTTAATAATAATCAGACAATAAATAATAATCTATTCTCTTGAAGCACTTGATTTCAGTTAATTGATGTGGCAAACCAGTTGATTGAAGGAATTACGAGTTCCAAGGTAGGTTGGTGGGACATGTAAAGTGGAATTCATTGTAACTAAGTGATACAAAGTTGTAATAGAGTTGGAAGAGTAGTTATGTGAGTTGTTATTTAGTTTAACTCACTTAAGTGAGTTAAACTCAGTTGTGCTAGTTGTAACTAATGATACACTAGTGAGAGATCAGTGAATTAAATATTAAATTAATTCACAAGCAGTGGTCTCACATGCAACTGAAGAAATACTATTGTTAACTACATGCATGTCAAATCCAGTGGAGACCCAGTGGAGAGATAGGTGAAAGGGTCTGTTTGACTATATGTTGTGACTATAGTGGTGCATTCAATGCAACTACACACACATTGGATATTCCAATGAGGATTGCGTAGTCAAGGAAAGGAAAGATCGAATTCATTCAGGGATCTTCTTCAGCAGGGATTGCGTAGTGGAGGCAGACTGTTAGGAGGAAGTAAATTGGTGCATGTTTGAGCCAATTTTGGTATGACAGTGTGAGACGATTGTATATTGTACTGAGAGCTCTTGGATTAGAGTTTTGTATGAGATTGTTTCATTATCCATGATATACATAATATATGATAGTTGTGGTTTTTAGGTTTATGCTTTCCCGGTAAAAAAACATCTTGTTATGTGCGATTGATTTTTCTTCAAGTGTTTGCAATTGGCGATTAAATTTCAGCAAAGAATTAAGTAGAAGGATTCTGTGTTTAATAGTGGCATATAATTGTTAGATTAGGAGAATCTAGTAATACATCACAGTATTTTTAAATTTCTACATGGTATTGGAGCATAGAAGATTGCAATATTGAAGTAGTGTTGATTTTTATTGGTGGAAACAATTCGAATTTGCTGCAAGAATTTCTTGGTGCGACAGTTGAGTAAACATCAAAATGGCTTTCAATGGTTTGCGGTTAGAGTATGCACTTGAGGGCAGCTCGAACTACATTGCATGGAAGGATAGGATGGAGGTGGTGCTTGAAGATAATGGCTTGAAGGAATTCATCGACAGTGATTTTCCTAAGCCCACTTCGACGGATGCTGCATTACTTGACGCCTGGCAAAAGAAAGTAGCGAAGACGAGAAGGACTCTGTTGGAAGGTGTGAGAGACCATATTGTCTCAAGCCTTCATGGGAAAGCCGCTCCATTTGCAATGTGGAAGGCTTTGAAAAATCTTTTCCAAAGTAGTAGCGACCATAGGAAATTGGCGAAAAGGATAAACTCAGAAAAATCAAGATGGAGAAGGGCGAAAGTATTCCAAAGTATCTCACAAAGTTTGTCCAAAGTCGGGATGAACTAGGGAGTGTGGGAATCACGGTTGGTGATGATGATTTGGTGAGTTTGGCTCTCTTGGGACTTCCTAAGAGTTGGCACAGTTATCAAGACTCTGTCAACGGACGGGAAAAACTGCCGGATTGGGAACAACTATGGTCGGATCTAGTGCAGGAGGAATTCAGGCAGAACACCAGGGATGGCTCTTCATCAAAGCATGATGATGAAGAGGATTGTGCTTTGGTTGCAAAAGAAAGGAAAGGGAAGGGGGAGAAACTCCACTCAAAATCCGAGGCTAAAAGAAAGAAGCTGGATTTGTCCAAGGTGAAGTTTTTTCACTGTCACGAACATGGGCATCTCACCACTAACTGCCCACTAAAAAAGAAGAACAAGAAGGCTGCTAGAGCTGTAGCTGGTGAGGCCCTTGCCTCGCAATTTGAACTTGATTTCTCTTTGATCGCATGCTTGGTTTCAAGCACAATGGGATTAGTGTGGTATCTTGATAGTGGTGCTTCCTTCCACATGATGGGAGATAAGGAGCTTTTCAGCAACTTGGAGGAGAAAGATCTCCAAATGCATATAGAGATGGGCGATGATGGACGATACAGTGCGACCGACATTGGTACCATTACCTTTGAGAGGGAGTCAGGTAAACCATTTATGTTGAAATATGTTATGCATGTTCCAGGTCTAAAGAAGAACTTTGTCTCAGTCGCGATGTTGGAGGACAGAGGTTATGACGTTGTTTTCAGCGATGGAAAAGCTTTCTAGCGACATAACACAATGGGTCAAACAAAGAAGATAGGGATTTGAGTTAAGAATCTCTACAAGCTGGAGGTAGATGGCTGCACTACAATGGTGGGCAAAGCATAAGACGTGGTGAGCTGGGATGAGGGCGAATTATGGCACAGGCAATTGGGCCATCTTCACCATGGCGCCCTGAAGATTTTGCAGCGGATTTCTACTGGACTTACCAAGGGTACACTTGCGCAGTTAGATCAGTGCAAGGGATGTACTATGGGCAAGTTTGTGAAGACCACCTTTTTAAAAAAAGGAGAATCGTGCTTCGGTGATCCTGGAGAGAATTCACACAGACGTGTGTGGACCATTCTCGGTTGCTTCAACAACAAAACACAGGTATTATGTTATTTTTGTTGATGACTATTTTCGTAGATGCTAGATCTTCTTCATGCAGAAGAAGGATCAAACATTCTTAAAGTTCAGTGATTTTAAAGCATTGGTGAATAAAGAGTCAGGGAAGCAAGTGAAGACTCTGCGGAGCGATAATGGTGGTGAATATATCTCGAACGAATTCAAAGACTTCTGTAGCAAAGAAGGAATTCGGAGATAACACATAGCGCCTCATAACCCACAGCAGAATGGGGTCG
This sequence comes from Pinus albicaulis, assembly GCA_034641835.2. Classification (NCBI taxonomy): domain Eukaryota; kingdom Viridiplantae; phylum Streptophyta; class Pinopsida; order Pinales; family Pinaceae; genus Pinus; species Pinus albicaulis. The sequence goes on along the minus strand of CM076572.1, from coordinate 992,448,303 downwards.
CGGAGAGGAAGAATAGAACGATCGTGGGTGCTGCACAAGCTATGCTGCATGATCAGGGCCTACCAATGCACTTGTGGGCAGAAGCATGCAAAACTGCAGTTTATGTGCAAAACCATTGTCCTCATAGAGTACTTGGCATGAATACACATGAAGAATATTTTACTGGTAAGAAACCGGATGTTTCTCACTTTAAGATTTTTGGCTCATCTATTTATGTGCATGTGACGAAGAATGCCAGGAAGAAGCTGGAGCCGACTGCTGAAGTTGGGATATTTGTGGGGTACACAAAAACACCCCATAATTATCGTGTGTATTTTCCAAACACTCGAATGACTGTGGTGCAACAGGATATAAAATTCAATGAGGAGAAAGCCATGAAGTTGTCGCTTGAGAGGGAGCTAGAGTTGCATGCAGAGGAGGAACTTTTGGTTCCCAAAGATGAGCCTTTAGATATGGATCAACCATAGGAGGAGGATCATGGAGTGGAGGAGTCCACTAACGCAGAGCCAAACATCAGAACAGGCAGAAGGCGTACCACAGAAGCTGAGAGGTTGAAGCTTGATGCGGCACAAAATGTAGGAGTCCCTACTTCACAGCGCAGATAGAGACAATTACCTAACTGTTTCATTGGATACATGGCTCTCATGAGCAAATGTATTGTGACAGAGCCATCTTCCTTTCAGGAAGCAGTGCAGGAGCCCACATGGGTAGATGCAATGGTGGAGGAGTATGACTCCATTGTTAGAAACAATGCTTGGGAAATTGTTCCAAGGCCAGTTGATAAATTAGTGGTAGGTTCAAGATGGAACTACAAGGTAAAGCAAGCTGTTGATGGGAGTGTTGAGAAGTATAAGGCAAGATTTGTGGCCCGGGGCTTCTCACAGATCGAGGGGATTGATTATGAAGAAACCTTTGCACCGGTCGCACGGTATTCTTCCATAAGGACCATCCTTGCTCTCTCAGCGCAGATGGGTTGGCACATTCATCAGATGGATGTGAAGACTGCGTTCCTTAATGGGATCATTGAGGAAGAAGTGTACATTGAGCAACTTGAAGGATTTGAGATCTTCAGCAGCGAGTCGCATGTGTGCAAACTCAAAAGAGCGTTGTATGGGCTGAAGCAAGCACCCCGTGCTTGGTACACGCGGATCGACAACTATTTCATTGGACTTGGCTTCACCAAGAGTGAGGCGGATGCAAACCTATACCAGATTGTGGTGGAGGGTAAGATTTTAATCATTATTCTTTATGTTGATGATTTAATACTGACTGGTGATGAGCAGCTGATACACTCATGTAAGGAGGACCTTACAAAGGATTTTGAGATGAAGGATATGGGCCTCCTTCACTATTTCCTTGGATTGGAAATATGGTAGCGAGATGGTGAACTGTTTGTGTCTCAAGGCAAGTATGCAAGTGAGATACTCGGTAAGTTTCACATGGAGGGCTGCAAACCCATGGATACTCCTCTTCTAGGAAATTGGAGGAAAGAGGATGCTACATCGGCATAGGTAGTGGATGCTATTGTCTATCGACAGTTGGTGGGTTCGCTCATGTATTTAGTTAATAATACAAGACCGGACATATGCTATGCGGTGAACTAGTTTAGTCAAGCGATGGTTAAGCCTACCAAGCTCTTTTGGAAGGCGGGCAAGCATGTCCTGAGATATCTCAGGGGCACATATGAGTATGGATTATGGTACAAACAGATGGATGAGGTGAAGTTGCATGGCTTCACGGATGCAGATTGGGTAGGCAGCCCAACGGACAGAAATAACACATTAGGAGGGGTTTTCAGTATTGGATCTACAACTATTTCTTGGTACAGCAGGAAACAGAGATCTGTGGTGCTCAGTTCAGCAGAAGCGGAATACATGGCAGCAAGTCAAGCTGCATGTGAGGCTATCTAGATGAGGAAGATCCTGGTTGGTTTGTTTGGTTCTCATTTAGATCCTATAGTGATTCATTGTGATAATCAGAGTTTCATTAAACTCTCGATTAATCCCGTGTTTCATGACAGATCTAAGCATATTGATATCCAATATCATCATATCAGAGATTGTGTGTAGGGGAAGATCATGTTGCTTCAGTACATTCCTATGGAAGATCAGGATGCAGATATTCTGATGAAGGCGCTCACCAGGAGCCAATTCGAATACCGTAGAGGCAGGATCGAGATGAAGGATAATCCCTTTCTTGTTGAGAGGGAGTGTTGAGATTCAACAAGATGATGATCCTAGTGAAAAATAAGCACCTACACTAGGTGGGGCCCGCAGGCTATTTTTAGGTGTTTGTCTATTTTTATAATGTTGAGCAAAATCTATTTATAGCAGGAGTCTATTTATAGATGGTTGAGCAAATTCTATTTATAGATGAGTTTCTATTTTTAGATGCATGGGCGAAGTCTATTTATAGATCGCATGTCTAAAAATAGAATGCATGTTGATTATTATTAGCCCTTAATAATAATCAAACAATAAATAATAATCTATTCTCTTGAAGAACTTGATTTCAGTTAACTGACGTGGCAAACCAGTTGATTGAAGGAATTACGAGTTGCAAGGTTGGTTGGTGGGACATGCAAAGTGGACTTCATTGTAACTGAGTGATACAAAGTTGTAATAGAGTTGGAAGAGTAGTTATGTGAGTTGTTATTTAGTTTAGCTTTCAGGTTAAGTGAGATTAAGCCTAGGTTATTAACTGAATTGTAACTAATGATACACTAGTGAGAGATCAGTGAATTAAATATTAAATTAATTTACAAGTAGTGGTCTCACATGCAACTAAAGAAATACTACTGTTAACTACATGCATGTCAGATCCAGTGGATACCCAGTGGAGAGATAGGTGAAAGGGTCTGTTTGACTATTTATTGTGACTATAATGGTGCATTCAATGCAACTACACACATTGGAGATGCCAATGAGGATTGCACAGTCAAGGCAAGGCAAGATCGAATTCATTTAGGGATCTTATTCAGCAAGGATTGCGCAATGGAGGCAGGCTGTTAGGAGGCAGTAAATTGGTGCATGTGTAAGCCAATTTTTGTATGACAGTGTGAGACGATTGTATGTTGTACTGAGAGCTCTTGGATTAGAGTTTTTTATGAGATTGTTTCATGATCCATGATATACATAATATATGATAGTTGGGGGTTTTAGCTTTATGATTTCCCGGTAAAAAAATCATCTTCTTATGTGCGATTGATTTTTCTTCATGTGTTTACAATTGGTGATTAAATTTACGCAAAGAATTAAGTAGAAGGATTATGTATTTAACAGTGACATATAATTGTTAGATCAGGAGAATCTGGTAATACATCATAGTATTTTTAAATTTCTACAGAATGTAATATTCCCAATTAGCAGTAGCTAATTGGCAATATTAATTTTTCTAAGAATTTGCTTTTCTCTTGTCCATCCATAAATAAAAAGGGTGCTGGGACCCATAACCCAAATTAGGAGAAATAATATTCCTAAAGTCACTTGACCAACATGATGCTTTCAGTGTGGGGCCTAGGGGGTCCAAGTGATAGCATAGGGACAACGTGGGCCAGGCAGCCCAATGGCAGCGTGGGCCAGGTAGCCCAATGGCAGCGTGGGCCAGGACAACGTATAGTAGGTAGGGCAGCGTGGCAAGGAGGACATCGCAACGCATTGGGGCCCAAGGGAATGTTAGGGTCTCAAGCATAAAAGGGAGTGAGGGCCTAGCTTCTCATTCATTCTATCATTCATCTTTAGAATTTATGTCTAACAAAAATTGAGCACGCTTACGCTGTTTAGCTAAGTCTGCAAGTGTTGTTCAACATGCGGGTGTCTCCGAGTGGAGATCCATACCTCAACCTCGGGGGACTTCGAGTGCCCACTCAGGTGAGGAGCTTTACCATCAGTTTTTAGAGCAGAGAACGCAGAGCCATCATCCGGGAGTTACGCAGTTCATTAGGCAGCATAGTCACTCAGAGAGATTACGCAGTCTTGGAGGAGGGCAGCTCCAGAAGTGAGGGAGATTCAGGAGTTTCAGTCCAGGAGAAGTGTGAGGGGACCAACCCTTCACAAGTTGTGTTTTGGAGCAGTGAGAGGCCAGCATTTCCAGTCATTTAGTCCAGAGGCCAGCGTACTCACCAGGAGTGCATAATTTTCCCAAGGGGGTCAAATTCTGGGGTTAGCCTTTCCAGAATTCCTTCCTGGGTTTTTCCAGGTTTTGGAAGGAGAGTTCATAGCCAGAATTTCAGAATTTCTTGAATAGGGGAACAACCCCAAAGAGTAGCTCCATTCCAGCCAGTAGCAGCACTTTCTAACAGCAGCAGCAGCTCAAGGAGTTACGCAGTCACTAGGAGAAGCAACCATCCAGAGCAGGGTTTGGAGAGATATTTCAGCTTGCCTTGAGCAAGCCAAGGTGCCACCATTCTGATCACCTTCTTGTACTCATTCCCTATTTCCAGATATATAATAAAATGGCTCAACTTTTTTGAAATGTTTGCAGTGATTTTTATGGTGCATCTCTATTAGTTGTAGTTTTTTTATGTTTCTTTGTATTGATGTTTATTTCCTATTCAGAATATCACATCAAAACACCATCAATTGCAATTCCATCTTACCTTTGACTTAAGAACAACAATTAGAATCAAGCACTTAACTAAAATGAACTATAATTTTTTGATTTGTCATATATACATCAACTAGTCTAGGAATTTTAGGGCCTTGGAATAGGTGTGTGGAGAGTGAAATCCAAGTTGATTAAAGAGTGAAATCCAGTGTCATTGAGTTGTCTAGAAAAGCTCTCTATAAAAGAGAGTCAAGCACGAGGTGTTGATTTCTATAGCATCGGAAAGTGTTCTAAGTCTCATTTTTGGTAGAGAGGCTTAGACGTTAGTTATCGAGAGAACCTAGAAACTGTTTATGGAAATTCCACTCGGATATCACTTTATTAAAATAATTAATTATTTTAATGCAAACCCTAAGTATAAACTTAGGGAAATTAAATATTTAATGGGTATTAATAAAGCAGAGTGCGAATCTTCTAGAAGACGAAGATAAAGTCATATTTTAATCTGAGCCATTGATTAAAGATATAATCTTGGCCATTGATTCATCAACGAGAAGACTATAAGATGAGACTTGAGGGCCATTTGGAAATCAAGTCGGGGAAACTCTCAGTAACCGAAAGAAATCGATTCTGAAGCAAGGGAAATCGATTTCAATGGGTGAGTTTGTAGAGGCCAGGATTGCAGAAGCAGAAGGAGGAGGAAGGACTCAGTTATCGGGAAGCAGAACTCAGGAGGGTGAAGGGAAGGGTGAGCTGATCAGCAACAAGAACCCCTCCACGCAGAATCATGCAGTCCAGAGAGGGATTGCACAGAGCATTCACGCTAGATGACGCAGAGGGTGAAGGAGGTCACCTCGAGGGCCCGAAAATTGTCTGGAAGGTCTAGAAAATTTAGCCAGGCGTTTGCTAATTTTCTTTTTCTCATCAGACTCCTGTAAATGTACTTTCCATTTCTAAAGATAAATATAAAACCCTCATCAGCTGCACCGGTTTTCCCACATTGGGTTTTTCAAGGGACAATTGTCCAAAAGCATCTGTGTTCTTGTGGTTATTTCTATTGTGCTATTGATGTAAATTATCTTTCTGTTCTTATGCTCTTAACGATAGTGAAGATCTGCAAATGTGTTTATTTTAGAATTTACGGAAGCATCTGCAAATAACTTATCTTATAAGTAAGATAAATAAACCAAGTATTGCAGAAATATTTTCTCTTGAAAATTTCACATGGTACCAGAGGGAAGGGCTAAAAAGAGGAAGGGAGGATCTTCCATGGACCAAAGGAAGGGTTCACGTAGTCAAAGGGACTCACGTAGTCCTCTAGAGCACGCATAAATGCAGAGAGAACATGACATGAAGGTGCTGACATCTAGACTAGAGGAGGATCTTGCCTGTGTGTCAAGCACAACTCCTCCAAGTGTTTGGTATATTGACAGTGGAGCATCTTCTCATATGACGGGGGTTTGAGAACGTTTTTCGAGCTATCAAGAAGAGCAGATGAATTTCCAAATAACTATGGGAAATAAGGCAAAATGTACCCCCATCGGGAGAGGTACCGTAACATTTCAGACATAGGATGGCAACAAGATTCGAGCCACAAATGTTCTGCATGTACCAGGGTTGGGGATGAATTTACTCTCGGTGTCTCAACTTTAGAACAAGGGCTATGACTTATACTTTACTCAAGATAAGGTGTATGTCAAACACCCTACTTGGAGCAAAAAGACACAAATCGGAGTAAGGAGTCACAAGATGTATAAGCTCCAGCTTGAATCTCCAGTGGTCTTGATCGACAGTACAGACGACAGAGATCTGAATGAGTTATGGCACAAAAGGATGGGGCATCTACATCATGGAGCCTTGAGGATTCTAAAAAATAATGTTATAGGGGCTCCAGAACTCAGCACAAAGAAGACGAAGTTTGCAGGGGATGCGTACTAGGGAAGTACGCTAAGGCCGCATTTCCAAGAAGAAGTAGCAGACCCAAAGGTGTATTAGAGTTAATACACTCTGACATTTGTGGTCCGATGTACACAAAAACTCTCAGTCGGGAAAAGTATTTTGCCACCTTCATTGATGATTATTCCAGGAAAACTTGGATCTATTTTCTGAAGACCAAAGATGAAGTCTTTAATTGGTTTAAAGATTTGAAAGCATTGGTGGATAACTCTACAGGAAAGAATATCAAGAGGTTGAGGTCAGATAACGGTGGAGAATATATCGATAAAGACTTCACCAATTTATGTGCACAGGAAGGCATCAAGAGAGAATGGACAACTCCTTACAATCCAGAACAAAATGGAGTTGCAGAACGGAAGAATTGGACCATAATAGAATTTGCAAGGGCAATGATGTACGACCAGGAGATGCCCAAATTCTTATGGGCAGAGGCCTGCAACACAACAATTCATATTCAGAACAGATTTCCTAATAGAGCCTTGGGAAATGTTACTCCCAAAAGTGCGTTCACAGGCAGCAAGCCAGAAGTGAGCCACATCAGGATATTCGGTAGCATAGCATATTTCCACGTTCCAGAGGAAAAGAGGAAGAAGCTGGATCAAACTACAGAAAAGGGTTTTCTGATGGGCTACAGTGAGAATGCAAAGGCATACCGCGTCTATATTCCAGAGAGCAGGAAAATCGTGGTAAGAAGGGATCTAAAATTCTTAGAGGAGAAAGCCTTTAGGAAATCTCGAGAGATGGCCACAAAAACGTAGATTGAGGAAGATCCACTTGTACAGCCTCAACGACCTATGGAGGATAGGTCCAGTGCCTTTCCAAGGCACAATATATCTGAGGGAAGCTCCTCCGACGAAGAACAAGAGGAAGAACAGGCGAGACTGCCCACCACTAATGGGAGACCGAGAAGAGAACTCCAACAGATTCTTAGAGATGCAGAAGGATTTGTTGGAACACCTAGAGAAGGGAAAAGGATAAGGAAACAACATGACAGATATTAGGCACTGGTAGCTCAGGTTGGAGAGCCTTCTACCTTTCAGGAAGCAGCTCAGCATCGAGTATGGGTAGATGCCATGGTGGAGTATAGCTCCATCGTGACAAATGATGTCTGGGAAGTAGTCCCTAGACCACAGGATAGATCTGTTGTAAGATCCAAATGGATCTACAAGATCAAATATGCTGCAGATGGCAACATAGGGAAATTCAAAGCAAGATTTGTAACAAAGGGGTATGCCCAGAAAGAAGGCATTGACTATGAAGAAACCTTTGCTCCAGTAGCACGATACACTTCGATCAGATCCATCATCTCTCTGGCAACGCAGATGGGATGGGAGATTCACTAGATGGATGTCAAGACTGCGTTCTTGAACGGTGTGATAGAGAAGGAAGTGTACATAGAGCAGCCAGAGGGCTTTGAGACACATGAGAAGAAGACTCATGTTTGCAGACTTAAGAAAGCCTTGTATGGCTTAAAGCAAGCCCCCAGGGCATGGTATGGTCAGATTGATGGCTACTTGTAGAATATGGGGTTCGTCAAGAGTGACGCAGATCCCAACTTATACTACTTGAGAGTAGGAAATGAGCCGCTTATTCTTGTTCTGTATGTGGATGACCTATTTTTGACCGGGTCATCCAAGCTCATCAAAGACTGCAAGGAGAGTCTGGCATCAGAATTCGACATGAAGGACCTGGGGCAGATGCACTATTTTCTTGGTTTAGAAGTCTGGCAGCAGGAAGGGGAGATCTTCCTAGGACAAGGAAGATACGCGACATAAATTCTGAAGAGATTTAAGATGGAAGACTGTAGACCCATGGCAACGCCAATGATTATTAACTGGAAGAAGATAGACACATCAGAGGATGATGAGGTTGATCCCATATTGTACAAACAACTCATCGGGTCATTGATGTATCTGGTCAACACAAGACCAGACATCTGTTGTGCAGTGAATACCCTCAGTCAGTTCATGGTGGAACCAAGGAGGGCTCATTGGGCAGCAGCCAAACATATTCTCAGATACTTGAGAGGGACAGTTGAGTATGGGCTAAAGTACACCAAGGGAAATGAGATCCAGTTGAGTGGGTTCACAGATGCAGACTGGGCTGGAAGCACAGTAGATCGGAAAAGTACTAGTGGGTAATGTTTCAGCTTCGGATCAGGAATGACCTCCTGGTGCAGCAGGAAACAGAAGTCTGTAGCACTGAGCTCAGCCGAAGCAGAGTACATGGCAGCAAGCACAGTTTTGTGCAAGGCCATATGGCTCCGCAAATTTCTCTTGAACTTACTCAAGAAGAGGATAGAACCGACCGGGATTATGTGCGATAATTAGAGTTGCATTAAGATCTCTGAAAATACTGTGTTTAATGACCAGTCGAAGCACATTGAATTTCGGTGTCACTTTATCAGGGACTATGTCTAGAGGGGAGCAGTACAATTGCGATACACTCCCACAGGTGAACAAGTGGCATATATCCTCACAAAGGCTCTAAGTAAGATCAATTTCACTTACTTCAAAGAGAAGATGGGGATGGTCGAGAACCCCTTCCACTAGAGGAAAGGGCGGTCTTCAGAAGAAGAGGGAGTTGCAGTATGGATGTTGCAGTGACAGGGCAGCAGTACAGGAAGCAGCAACGCAAAGATGAGGGGCAGTAGCTAGGACATCATCAGCGCAGTAGATGGTGTAGAGTCAGAGCAGTACAACGGTATCCTGCCTAAACACTTTCCTCGTTAAGAGGGAGTGTTGATTTCTATAGCATCGAAAAGTGTTCTAAGTCTCATTTTTGGTAGAGAGGTTTAGACATCAGTTATCCAGAGAACCCAGAAACCATTTGTGGAAATTCCACTCGGATATGACTTTATTATAATAATTAATTATTTTAATGCAGCCCTAAGTATAAACTTAGGAAAATTAAATAATTAATGGGCATTAATAGAGCAGAGTGTGAATCTTCTAGAAGACGAAGATCAAATCATCTTTTAATCTAAGCCATTGATTAAAGATATAATCTTGGTCGTTGATTCATCAACGAGAAGACTATAAGACGAGACTTGAGGGCCATTTGGAAATCAAGCCGGGGACACTCTCAGTACCCGGAGGAAATCGATTCTGAAGCAACGGAAATCGATTTCAGTGGGTGAGTTTGTAGAGGCTGGGATTGTAGAAGAAAAAGGAGGAGGGAGGACTCAGTTATCAGGAAGCAGAACTCAGGAGGGTGAAGGGAAGGGTGAGCTGATCAACAACAAGAACCCCTCCACGCAGAATCACGTAGTCCAGAGAGGGACTGCGCAGAGTATTCACGCTGGATGACGTAGAGGGTGAAGGAGGTCACCTCGAGGGCCCGAAATTGTCTGGAAGGTCTAGAAAATTCAGCCAGGTGTTTGCTAATTTTCTTCTGCTCATCAGACTCCTGTAAATTTACTTTCCATTTCTGAAGATAAATATAAAACCCTCATCTGCTGCATCGGTTTTCTCACATTGTTTTTTTCCGGGGACAATTGTCCAAAATATCTGTGTTCTTGTGGTTATTTCTATTGTGCTATTGATGTAAATTATCTTTCTGTTCTTATGCTCTTAACGATAGTGAAGATCTGCAAATGTGTTTATTTCAGAATATACTGAAGCATCTGTAAATAACTTATCTTATAAGTAAGAGAAATCAAACCAAGTATTGCAAAAATATTTTCTCTTGAAAATTTCACATGGTATTAAATGGAAGGGCTAAAAACAGGAAGGGAAGATCTGCCATGGACCAAAGGAAGGGTTCACGCAGTCAAAGGGACTCATGCAGTCCTCTAGAGCACGCAAAAATGCAGAGAGAACATGACATGAAGGTGCTGGCATCCAGACTAGAGGAGGATCTTGCCTGTGTGTCAAGCATAGCTCCTCCAAGTGTTTGGTATATTGACAGTGGAGCATTTTCTCATATGACGAGGGTTCGAAAATGTTTTTCGAGCTATCAAGAAGAGTAGATGAATTTCCAAATAACTATGGGAAATAAGGCAAAATGTACCCCCATCGGGAGAGGTACCGTAACGTTTCAAATAGAGGATGGCAACAAGATTCGAGCCACAAATGTTTTGCATGTACCAGGGTTGGGGATGAATTTACTCTCGGTGTCTCAACTTCAGAACAAGGGCTATGCCTTATACTTTATTCAAGATAAGGTGTATGTCAAACACCCTAACTGGAGCAAAAAGGCACAAATCAGAGTAAGGAGTCACAAGCTGTATAACCTCCAGCTTGAATCTCCAGTGGCCCTGATCGGCAGTACAGACGACAAAGATCTGAATGAGTTATGGCACAGAAGGATGGGGCATCTACATCATGGAGCCTTGAGTATTCTAAAAAATAATGTCATAGGGGCATCGGAACTCAGCACAAAGAAAGACGAAGTTTGCAGGGGATGCGTACTAGGGAAGTACGCTAAGGCCGCATTTCCAAGAAGTAGCAGCAGAGCCAAAGGTGTATTAGAGTTAATACACTTTGACATTTGTGGTCTGATGTCCACAACAACTCTTAGTGGGGCAAAGTATTTTGCCACCTTCATTGATGATTATTCCAAGAAAACTTAAATCTATTTTTTGAAGACCAAAGATGAAGTCTTTAATCGGTTTAAAGATTTCAAAGCATTGGTGGAGAACTCTACAGGAAAGAAGATCAAGAAGTTGAGGTCAGATAACGATGGAGAATATATCGATAAAGACTTCACCAATCTATGTGGACAGGAAGGCATCAAGAGAGAATGGACAACTCCTTACAATCCAGAACAAAATTGAGTTGCAGAACGGAATAATCGGACCACAATAGAAGCTGCAAGGGCAATGTTGTACGACCAGGAGATGCCAAAATTCTCATGGGCAGAGGCCTGCAACACAACAGTTCATATTCAGAATAGAGTTCCCAATAGAGCCTTGGGAAAGGCTATTCCCGAAAGTGTGTTCACAGGCAGCAAGCTAGAAGTGAGCCACATTAGGATATTCAACAGCATAGCATACTGCCACATTCCAGAGTTAAAGAGGAAGAAGTTGGATCAAACTGTAGAAAAGGGTTTTCTAATGGACTACAGTGAGAATGCAAAGGCATACCGCATCTATATTCCAGAGAGAAGGAAATTCGTTGTAAGAAGGGATGTAAAATTCCTGGAGGAGAAAGCCTTTAGGAAATCTCGAGAGATGGCCACAGATACGTAGATTAATGAACATCCACTGGTACAACCTGAACGACCTATGGAAGAGAGGTCCAGTGCCTCTCCAAGGCACAATACCTCTGAGGGAAGCTCCGCCGACGAATAACAGGAGGAAGAACAGGTGAGACCGCCCACCACTGATGGGAGATCGAGCAGAGAACTCCAACAGATTCTTAGAGATGCAGAAGGATTTGTTGGAACACCTAGAGAAGGGAAAAGGATAAGGAAACAACCTGACAGATATTAGGCATTGGTAGCTCAGGTTGGACAGCCTTCTACCTTTCGGGAAGCAGCTCAGAATCAAGTATGGGTAGATGCCATGGTGGAGGAGTATAGCTCCATCATGACAAATGATGTTTGGGAAGTAGTCCCTAGACCACAGGACAAATCTGTTGTAGGATCCAAATGGATCTACAAGATCAAATATGATGCAGATGGAAGCATAGAGAAATTCAAGGCAAGATTTGTAGTAAAGGGGTATGACCAAAAAGAAGGCATTGACTATGAAGAAACCTTTGCTCCAGTAGCACGATACACTTCTATCAGATCCATCATCTCCTTAGCAGGGCAGATGGGATGGGAGATTCACCAGATGGATGTCAAGACTGCGTTCTTGAACGATGTGATAGAAGAGGAAGTGTACATAGAGCAGCCAGAGGGCTTCGAGACACATGAGCAGAAGAATCATGTTTGCAGACTTAAGAAAGCCTTGTATGGCTTAAAACAAGCCCCCAGGTCATGGTATGGTCAGATTGATGGCTAATTGCAGAAGATGGGCTTCATCAAGAGTGACGCAGATCCCAACTTATACTACTTGAGAGTAGGAGATGAGCCGCTTATTCTTGTTTTGTATGTGGATGATCTATTTTTGACCGGGTCATCCAAGCTCATCAAAGACTGCAAGGAGAGTCTGGCATCAGAAATCAACAATGAAGGACCTAGGGAAGATGCACTATTTTCTTGGTTTAGAAGTCTGGCAGCAGGAAGGGGAGATCTTCCTAGGACAAGGAAGATACACGACAGAAATTATGAAGAGATTTCAGATGGAAGATTGTAGACCCATGGCCACGCCAATGGTTACTAACTGGAAGAAGATAGACACATCAGAGGATGATGAGGCTAATCCCACATTGTACAGACAACTCATCAGGTCATTTATGTATCTGGTCAACACGAGACCAAACATCTGTTATGCAGTGAATACCCTTAGTCAGTTCATGGTGGAACCAAGGAGGGCTCACTGGGCAGCAACCAAACATATTCTTAGATACTTGAGAGGGACAGTCGAGTATGTGCTAAAGTACACCAAGGGAAATGAGATCCATTTGAGTGGGTTCACAGATGCATATTGGGCTGGAAGCACAGTAGATCGGAAAAGTACCAGTGGGTACTGTTTTAGCCTCAGATCAGGAATGACCTCCTGGTGCAACAGGAAACAAAAGTCCGTAGCACTGAGCTCAGCCGAAGCAGAGTACATGGCAGCCAGAACAACTTCGTGTGAGGCCATATGGCTCTGCAAATTTCTCTTGAAATTACTCAAGAAGCGGATAGAACCGACCGGGATTATGTGCGATAATCAGAGTTGCATTAAGATCTCTGAAAATCCTATGTTTCATGTTCGGTCAAAGCACATTGACATTCGGTGTCACTTTATCAGGGACTATGTCTAGAGGGTAGCAGCACAATTGCGATACACTCCTACAGGCGAACAACTGGCATATATCCCCACAAAGGATCTAAGTAAGATCAAGTTCACTTACTTCAGAGAAAAGATGGGGATGGTCGAGAACGCCTTCTACTAGAGGAAAGGGCGGTCTTTAGAAGAAGAGGGAGCAGCAGTACAGGAAGCAGCAGCGCAGAGATGAGGGGCAGCAACTAGGACATCATCAGCGCAGCAGATGGTGTAGAGTCAGAGTAGTACAGCGGTATCCTGGTTGAACACTTTCCTCGCTAAGAGGGAGTGTTGATTTCTATAGCATAGGAAAGTGTTCTAAGTCTCATTTTTGGTAGAGAGGCTTAGACATCAGTTATCCAGAGAACCCAGAAACTGTTTGTGGAAATTCTACTCAGATATGACTTTATTAAAATAAATAATTATTTTAATGCAGACCCTAAGTATAAACTTGGGGCCATTAAATAATTAATGGGTATTAATAGAGTAGAGTGTGAATCTTCTAGAAGACGAAGATTATGTCATCTTTTAATCTGAGCCATTGATTAAAGATATAATCTTGGTTGTGGATTCATTAATGAGAAGACTATAAGATGAGACTTGAGGGCCATTTGGAAATCAAGCCGGGGACACTCTCAGTACCCGAAGGAAATCGATTTTGAAGCAAGGGAAATCGATTTCAGTGAGTGAGTTTGTAGAGGCTGGGATTGCAGAAGCAGAAGGAGGAGGGAGGACTCAGTTATCGGGAAGTAGAATTCGGGAGCGTGAAGGGAAGGGTGAGTTGATCAGCAGCAAGAACCCCTCCACGCAGAATCACGCAGTCTAGAGAGGGACTCCGCAGAGCATTCACGCTGGATGACATAGAGGGTGAAGGAGGTCACGACTCAAATCAGCGTCCATCCTGTGCGTAGAAACTGTCTGTGGTGTGTACGAGTGCATGCCTCTCAACAACACTGATTTGCCATCCTTGTCCAGAAACTCCATATCTAGTTTCTTCCATTCGGTGGTGATCCTGCAAAGGGTGTAGAGCCATTGGACTCCCAACACTATGTTGGTGTCTGGAATGCCAACCGAGAAGAAGTGGTTGGTCATGGAGTAGTTCCCATGGTCACAGTTAGCGCTGGGACATATCATGTGCACTGCATGGTCCTGTCCCCCGGCACCAGCACTGAAAATCCATCAAACACCTATGTAGTAATGCCCCTCCTTTGCACCATCTGGGCCTCAATGAAGTTGTTTGTGGCCCCAATTTCCACTACCACTGAGACACGCTGCCCTTGTACTGTCCCCTGAATCCTCAAAGTCAAATACTTGGGTAGTCCACGTAGTGATGCAAGGACCCCTCCTGAAGGCGCAAATGCGGATCCTCCTATTGATGGTGGGGGTGGAGGTGGAGGTCCTCCCTCCTGGGGTGTTGCGCTGTCCTCTCCTCCCATCTCAAAGAATGTCTCCTCATCTCCCTCATTGTCTGAGAATACCTCTATATGTTGATTTATGGTAGCATCGGAGGTGCTCTAGCCTTGTAACTTTGTATATAGGCTAGGACACATGTATTCCATAACACCCAGAAATGGTTTTGGAAAATTCCACTTAGAGATGGTTTAATTAAATTAATTAATCGTTTTTAAATGTTTTCCTAAGTCTAAACTTAGGGAAACTGATTAATTAAAGGGTATTAATTAAACTAAGTGTGAATCTTCTAGATAAAGTCGTGGATCACCTCCAAGTTAATCTTAGCCCCTGATTATGTTTTTGTAATATTCCCAACAGGAAATAAACAGTAATACACAGAAAAACAACAAGCAGCTATATAGAACAAAATGCCGGTACTAGAATATGGAACAAATACACATAAAATGCCAGAACACTAAGCCATTTTATTAATCTGAGAATATATGTATATGGGTACAGAGATAATCAGAATGAGTGCACCTATCCTTGCTCTAGGAAAGTGGAGACCCTCTCAGAATAAGAAATGGCTGCAACAGAGACTGCGTCCTAGCTGACTGGAGAAACGGCCGTAGAAAACTGCTGCTGCAATGTACTGAAACTAGGGGCTGATCCCCTCACCTGAATGAGCTGAAAACTGGAAGGCTAGCTGAACTCAACCCTCCGGTCAAAACCCAGAAATCGTGAAGCAAATGCTTCACCTCCGAAAATCCACCAAATAGACCCTCCTAAGTGAAAACGTTGTCTCTCCCAGGAACAACGCCGAAGCTCAAGAAACACGCTGAGAAAAGGGGCTGAATCCTCCTGCAAAACCTCTGGATGAAATAGCAATCTCCTCAAGGCTGGAGAACGCTGAAACCACTGCCAAATCACCACACAACAATGCTGCTCAACAAAGACTGCGTCCTCCCTGCAGAAACTGCGTCCTCTCTCCTGGACTGCGCAGTCACTTCAAGTGGCCAATTCCTCTGCAACGTCCACCCAAAAATCCACTGCAAATCACCTACAGAAACTGAAGGAAATACCTTGCTCGAGCAGGCACTCGAAGTCCCCCGGAGCCAAGGGTGAGATCTCCGACCGGAGACACTCAGTTCGCACT
The DNA here is from genome assembly GCA_034641835.2 of Pinus albicaulis. Classification (NCBI taxonomy): domain Eukaryota; kingdom Viridiplantae; phylum Streptophyta; class Pinopsida; order Pinales; family Pinaceae; genus Pinus; species Pinus albicaulis. Next base: position 992,432,395 of record CM076572.1, on the reverse strand, counting down.
AAACAGTGCTGTCGCACCGACTAAACAACCTAAGGTATTAAGAGACAAGCCTAGCTCAACATCAAGATTACATCACTAAATGCCCAACTGGAGTGAAACCCCACCTTATATAGAAGTAGCTCCCCCTCAAAAATCCTAACCTGCCACCCTTCACCTTCTTCCTTGATACCAAGAAGCTACCTAGGTCAACAGAGGCCTCCCCTCATGTGTGTGTGGACCCCCAAGGCCACCCCTTTAAGTCACAACGTTCATCAACTAGGAAAACACTTTATTTTATTAAAGTGAGATGACCCCCTAATTCTCACTTTATTTATTAATTTAACTAAAGGCGGCAAAACTATACAAAAATGAAATATTCCAATTAGCAGTGCTAATTAGGAATATTACAGTCTCCCCTGGCAGAACGTTGCTTGTCCTCAAGCAACTGAAGTGATGGATGCTGCAATATCCTCTCATCCTCCCAAGTGGCATCCTCATCCGGCAAGTTCTTCCATCTCACCAAGAACTCCCCGATCTTCCTGCTCCGCAACTGCCTCTCCCTAGTATCAATAATAGCCTCCGGCTGCAACACCAGATGCCCCTCATCATCCGTGGGTGGTAGCTCCTCTGTGACTGTCACCTGCTGGCCCAGTGCCTTTTTCAGGCATGATACATGAAAGATATTATGAATCTTGCTGCCTTGGGGCAGCTCCAACTCATATGCAACCTGCCCGATCCTACGTATCACCCTGTATGGCCCATAAAAGCGGGCTTAAGCTTCTCCGCCCCCTTCTGCTTAAGCGAAGACTGTCGGTATGGCTGTAGTCACAGGTAGACCAAGTCCCCTACCTCAAAGTGTCTCTCCACCCGACCCTTATCAGCATACAACTTCTGCTGATTCTGTGCTATGGCTATGTTGTCCTTGAGAGCTCGGAGGATATCTTGGCTCTCTTGGATCCATAACTTGGCTCTCGGAGCCCTGCTAACACCAAACATCATGTCCACAAAAGATAAGGAGTGATATCCATACAAAGCATAGAAAGGTGACATACCAATAGACATATGATGCGTCGTGTTGTAGCAGTACTCGCCCAAATGCAGCCACTTCAGCCATGCCCTCTGCTGTCCACTGACGTAGTTACGCAAGTAGCCCTCCAGCCACTTGTTAACTATCTCGGTCTGCCCGTCCGTCTAGGGGTGATAACTAGTGCTCGGTGTCAACTCGGTCCCCACTAGCCGGAAGAGCTCCTGCCAGAATCCGCCCATGAAGCGGCTGTCCCTGTCACTGACGATGGTCTTGGGTAGACCATGTAATCTGAAAACCTCCCTGAAGAATAGCTCAGCCACCTGCGCTGCTGTGTGATGTGCGGATATGGCGAAAAAATGGGCATACTTCGTCAGCCGGTCAACGACTACGAAGATGCAGTCCTTGCCCTGCACCATGGGCAACCCTGTGATGAAATCCATCGAGATGCTCTCCCATTTCCCCTCCGGAATGGGAAGAGGCTGCAACAACCCTGCAGGATGGCTCATCTCTCCCTTGTTCCTCTGGCAAACATCGCACTCCCTGACATGCCGGAGTACGTCCTCCTTGAGGCCCTTCCATGAGAACCTCTCCCGAATAGCCCTGTATGTCTTGGTGAACCCCTGATGGCCCGCCAATGGTGAATCGTGTGAAGCCTGGAGTATCTTCTTCTTGAGCTGAGATCCCTCAGTCAAGAAGATCCTGTCCCCGTAATAGATGATCTCATCGACCACCCTGTACCGGTCATCTGCTATCTGCCCATCCAGAACCTCACATGCAAACCTATCCTTGGAGTACTCAACCAGCAGTCGAGCCCTCCAATCAGCGTCCAAGCTCATAAGTGATAACGTGGCCGGTCTACGAGAAAGGGCATCAGCCACCACGTTATTCTTGCCCTTGACATACTCGATGTCAAAGTCATAGGCTTGGATCTTGTTGATCCACTTCTGCTGCCTCTCCTGCAACTGCTTCTGCTCCAAAAAGTACCTCAGGCTGTTATGATCTGTCCTCACCCTGAATTTGCTGCCCACCAGGTACTGCCGGTACTTGGCCAATGCATGCATGATGGCCAACATCTCCTTGTCGTATATGGGATACAACCTCTCGTGTGGAAGGAGCTTCTGGCTCTCAAAAGCAATCGGGTGACCGCCCTGCATCAAAACTGCACCAATCCCCTCTCCTGATGCATCACACTCTAGGACAAAGGGCTGTGTAAAATCTGGCAACGCCAACACAGGACAACTGCTCATCACCTCCTTGAGCTTGTCAAAAGCTCGCCGTGCTGTGTCCGACCAACTGAATGCCCCCTTCCTCGTCAAATCTGTGAGGGGTGCAGCAAGCTGAGAGAAGCCCTTGACGAACTTCCTGTAGTATGTGCAAATGCCAATAAATCCCCGAAGCTCCGTCACATTCCGCGGCTCTGGCCAATCCCTGATGGCCCTGATCTTCTCCTCATGGACCCTCACCCCGTCCACTCCTATAATGTGCCCCAGATACAGCATCTCTGTCAACCCGAACTCACACTTGGAGAGCTTGGCATAGAACTGCTGCTCCTCCAATATGTGCAAAACTGTCTCAATATGCTGGAGGTGCTCCTCCCAAGTCCTGCTGTATATAAGTATGTCATCAAAGAAAACCAGCACAAACTTCCTCAGATGACCCCTGAAAATGTGGTTCATGCATGACTGGAAGGTAGCAGGTGCATTGGTCAGCCCAAATGGCATGACCAGAAACTCAAAGTGCCCATAGTGACACCTGAAAGCGGTCTTGGGAATGTCTTGTTCCCTCACGCGAATCTGATGGTACCCGGATCTCAAGTCAATCTTCGAGAAGAACCGTGCTCCTCTCAACTCATCCATCAGCTCATCGATCCTGGGGATGGGGTACCTGTTCTTCAGGGTCTTCTTATTCAGAGCCCTGTAGTCAATGCACATGCGCAATGTGCCGTCCTTCTTCTTCACCAGCACTACAGAAGAAGCGAAAGGACTCGTGTTGGGCCGAATGTGACCAAGGGCCAGCAACTCCTGGATAGCCCGCTCTATCTCGTCCCGATAGGCCTTGGGATGCCTATACGGTGTGGTAATCACGGCCTGTATCCCCTGCTCAAGCTCGATCGTGTGCTCAAACCCCCGATCCGGTGGCTGCCCCGGTGGAATATCCCCGAAAACCACTGCATACCTGTTGAGAATAGACTGTAGATCAGGATGCACTGTCTGCCCTATATCCACTGCCTTTGAAGTCCGCAACTCTACCGCCCACTCTATATCTCCCTTGCGGAAGGTCGCCTCCATACTGTGTGTTGACACCGTCTGAGGTGGGTATGTGTGCTGCCCCCGTATCTTCTCATGCCTCCCCGTCTTGGGATCATCCCACTCCATCTCTAGGGCCTTCCAATCTGTCGTGACTTTCCCTAGAGTAATAAGCCACTGAACACCCAATATCAAGTTGGTGTCCAAAATGTCCACCACAAAGAAGTGGTCTGTCAATGTGTAAGTGCCCATCGTCACTGATAACTCAGGAACATACCGAGCACATGCCATAGTCTGATCTCCTGGGACCAAGACGGAAAACCCATCAAAACCCTCTGTCTGTATGCCTCTCCGCTCAACCATCTGGGCATCAATAAAGTTGTGGGTGGCCCCACTGTCAACTAAGACTGAAACCCGCTGCCCGCGCACTGTCCCTCGTACGCGCAGCGTCAAATACTTGGGAACTCCCCGCAATGCGGCTAGAGCACCCCCAGTGGGTGCAAACGATGCCCCACCTGTGGCGGGTGGTGGAGGTGGTAAGGTACCCTGCGCTGCATAGCTATCTCCTGCCTCCACGTCATCCTCCTCATCCTCTTCTCCACTGCTCTCGGAGAAGACCTCAATGAAATGTGCCTTCCCTGTCGCGCACCTGTGTCCCGGTGCCCATGGCTGCTGGCAAGTGAAGCACAACCACTTCCTCCTCAGCTCTCTCCTGGCCTCATCATCAAACTGCCCTCGTCCAGGGTTCGCCTTGGGAGGTGGAACCCTCGTGTCCTTACCCTTAGGCTGGAAGGCCTGTCTCTGGGGATAAGGTTGCCGAGTCCTGGGTAAGACATCTTGTAAGTCCCGAGTCCTGCTGATGGCATCCTGAAGGGTAGCCAGTTTGTTCGACCGGACTAGGCCACGAAGTGGCTCTGACAACCCCTCCACAAACATGTAAACCATCCGAGTTGCAGATAAATCAGGTACCATCACTGAAACCCTCAAGAAGTCGGAAATATATGTCTCTGCACTCCCAGTCTGTTTGAGCTTTGTCAGCTCAACAAAGTCCTGCTCCGGGTCCCTCCTGTCAAAGCGCTCTACCACCCTCCGGGTAAACTCGGCATATGTCGTCACTGCAGAATGCCCGAGTGTCGTCATCCCATGGAACCACCAGTCCTGGGCCTCACCATCCAGATGCAATGTTGCCACCTTAATGGCCTCTGACTGCGACATCTGGTTAAGCTGGAAATAGATGTCCAGCTTCTCCACCCAAGACTTTGCCGAACTGTTTGATGAGCCATCAAACGTGGGCAAATGAAATCTACTAGCTGCGCGGTGGTCATCACGGTGGTGCCTGTGCCCTTGGTGATGATCACGGTGTTTAATGCCATACTGGACCTGGAGATAGTCTCTGAAGGTGAGAGAGTCCATGAACGCCTGTCCGTAAGCCTGGTACTCTGCAAAAAAGCCAGCCATCCGAGCCGGATCTATCTCTCGCTGTACTGCTGTCCCTGCGTCCTTTGCAAAAAAGGTAGGCATGGTGGATCGCGTGGGTGCGGGAATATCCCTCTTTGCACCTCCCTGTACCCCTGCCCCTGCGTCCTCTGGCAAGAATGTGGGCATAGTGGATCGCGTGGGTGCATGAGATGCCACAATGGGGATAGCATCATGCACTGGCACGTGGTGAGACATACCCGATCCCTCACCGATCTGGAAAACCCTGGGAGGTTCTCTCTGTCTGACCTCTATGGCCGTGAGTCTCCGTGTCATCTCCTGCATGTGATGGAGGAGCGCATCCCATCTCCTCTCCTCGTCTGCCATCGGGTTCCGCTGCTCTGTGTCCCTCACAGGCTGCTCCTGCTCTGAATCTGTCTTAGGTGGCTCCTGATCAGAATCCCCCCCTCCGAAGGGAAACTTCCACCTACTCTCAACGTCCCTGTGTCTCCCCTGATCAAGGTAGGGATTATCCCCGGGCGTCATAGACTGCTAGCACCACAGGCTGAGCCAGAACTATGCTCTGATACCACTGTAATATCCCCAACGGGAAATAAACAGTAATACACAGAAAAACAACAAGCAGCTATATAGAACAAAATGCCGGAACTAGAATATGGAATAAATACACATAAAATACCAGAACGCTAAGCCATTTTATTAATCTGAGAATACATGTATAGGGTACAAAGATAATCAGAATGAGTGCACCTATCCTTGCTCTAGGCAAGTGGAGACTCTCTCAGAATAAGAAATGGCTGCAACAGAGACTGCGTCCTAGCTGACTGGAGAAACTGCCGTAGAAAACTGCTGCTGCAATGTACTGGAACTAGGGGCTGATCCCCACACCGGAATGAGCTGAAAACTGGAAGGCTAGCTGAACTCAACCCTCCGGACAAAACCCAGAAATCGTGAAGCAAATGCTCCACCTCCGAAAATCCACCAAATAAACCCTCCTCAGTGAAAACGCTGTCTCTCCCAGTAACAGCGCAGAAGCTCAAGAAACACGCTGAGAAAAGGGGCTGAATCCTCCTGCAAAACCTCCGGATGAAATAGCAATCTCCTCAAGGTTGGAAAACGCTGAAACCACTGCCAAATCACCACACAACAACGCTGCTCAACAAAGACTGCGTCCTCCCTGCAGAAACTGCGTCCTCTCTCCTGGACTGCGCAGTCACTTCAAGTGGCCAACTCCTCTGCAACGTCCACCCAAAAATCCACCGCAAATCACCGACAGAAACTGAAGGAAATACCTTGCTCGAGCAGGCACTCGAAGTCCCCCGGAGCCAAGGGTGAGATCTCCGACCGGAGACACTCAGTTCGCACTAAACAGTGCTGCAGACCGACTAAACAACCGGCGTGCTGAAGTAGACAGAAGTCTAGCTCTCAATATCAATATAATATCAACAATGCCAAATGGAGTGAAAACCCCACCTTATATAGTGCTAGCTCCCTCAAAAACCCTAACTGCGTCCTTCACCTCCTCCTTGACCTGCGCAGTTACCTTAGGGTCAGCGTGAGGCCTCCCCTCATGTGTGTGTGGACCCCCAAGGCCACCCCTTTAAGTCACAACGTTCATCAACTAGGAAAACACTTTATTTTATTAAAGTGAGATGACCCCCTAATTCTCACTTTATTTATTAATTTAACTAAAGGCGGCAAAACTATACAAAATGAAATATTCCAATTAGCAGTGCTAATTAGGAATATTACAGTTTTAATCTTGGCCGTTGAAGGTTCAATAGAAGAATATAAGGAGGGTGAGGGGCCTATGGAAAATTACATTGAGACACTTGAGCCATTGAGAATTTTCGAATTTGTGTGAGAAGACACAACTTTTGATCAACAATCAAATCACTAGGGCAGGGTTTGCTAAGTGATTGTGATTCACTGATCAGATCCAGAGAGGGGCAGAAGTAGAGACTGGTTAGGAGGACTAGGAGTGCATTTCAGAGAGAGGCAGGAGTGACGTAGAGAGAGACATCACACTTTTTTGAAGGAGTGACACAGATCCTGCAAGAAATCACGCAGAAGTAGCGCAATGTCTCTTGGAGTCAGTCTGGAGATAGCTAGAGGCTGGGGTTTCTGAGCCAGGATGGCCAAAATCCAGTCTCAGATTAGCCAGATCAGTGGCAGTAAGGGGTGACGTAGTTCCTTAAGCTTGCCCACACAGGCTTACGCAGATCCAGCATAGGCAATCATGCAGAGGCAGTGAGGGCTTCACCAGCGCTGTTTTTGATCAACCGGAGACTTGCAGAGTGAGGTATATCTCACGGTTATATTTGCTATCTAGATTTTTCTGAAGGGTTTGCCAGATGTTGGCACCCTATTTGTATTCAAGATTCTACTGCTTAATAATACAAACCCTTAGATCTATTGCACCGATTTTCCCAGGTTGGGTTTTTCCGGGGACTTAGTCCAAAAAGAACTGTGTCACATGTGGATGTTTTTCATTGTATTTTGTTCAGCTTGTTTCGGCACTTAGATTTATTCTGCAACATTATTTGTGTAGACTGCTTCAAAAATTACTTTGATATTTCACTACAATGAAATAATTATGAAACATAATAGAAGAAGTAATTCAGATTTGTTGCAGTAGGAATCCGGATCTAGGATTTTTCACATGGTATCAGAGCTTATCCAAGCTGAAGTGCATTTGATACACAAGTGAACCATCAGATCAATGCTTAAGACTCTGGGATCTGCGTAAGCAGCAGCAGACCCCCCCATAAATTATGATGTCCAGGCTAAGAGGGCATTTCAGCACAGAAAAGGCTCCCTCTGAGAGAGTTGACAGAGGGGTAAGATTTTTTAGTTGCAAAAGAGGCAGCGTAGAAGATCAGCATAGTTGAAGGATGCATTTACTGCACAGCATTAAGAGCTGGTGCATAAGCATCAAAAAATTTCTGAAAAACACAGTTGGGGATTTCTTGACCTCAGAGGGTTTCTTACTCAAAGAAACTCGGATTTTTCCCGTGCAGCAGCAAAAGCAGTGACTTACTCCTCAAGGAGTGCGTAAGTCTAGCTAAGCAGAGGGTTAGAGAAATATTTCGACAAGTTGAGGAGATGGCTAGCAATGGGCTGCGTGACCAAGATAGATTGGAGGGTGCCTCCAATTATGTTATTTGAATATCAAGGATTGAGTTTCTTCTTGATGAGCATGATCTGAAAGCCCTCATAGATAACGCAAATACAGAACCTCTTGATGTAGCACACTTGAGGCAATTCAAGAAGAATATGGCAAGAGCTAAGCGATTGATCTAGATGGTGTGAAGGATCATATCGTACCCCACATAGTAGCAAAGACCACTGCTAGGTAGATGTGGGTAGGGCTAGAAAAGCTATACCAAGGATCTTCCGAGCAGCGGAAGATGTACCTTGAAGAGAAGATGCGGAATATCAGGATGAAGAAGGGAGAGCGTTTTACTACATCTTGTCTTGGATTCAGGAAAACCGAGATCAACTGTCTGCGGTAGGATTTGCTCCTAGAGACTCAGAGCTAGTAAGACTCACTTTGAAGTCTGTTTCAGAGGACTATCAGGTCTTTTTCCAAAGTATATTAGGCAGAGAAAGACTTCCAGGATGGGAAGCGATGTGGCAGCCTTACAGCAAGAAGAGTTGAGGAGAGATCTCCTAAAAATTCACTTGGTGGATGGCAGTAGCAGTTCAAAGGTCAAGAAGGAGGAAGAAGATAACACTGGCCTTGCATCAAAAGGGCAACAGAAGCAGAAGAAGAAAGATATGTCCAAGATCAAGTGCTTCTGGTGTGGGGAAATAGGGTATTATGCCACACAGTGTCCACTTAAGAAAAAGGATAAAGAGGAGAAGGAAGAACCACAAGTAGGAGCTGCCAAGATTGAGGCAGAAAAAGATTGTGCTATGTTAGCTCACATTCAAAAAGGAGAAAAGTGGGCTGACTTGGAGTTGTAGATCCAAAATCTACAAGAAGGCGGGATCCTTAAGTATTTCCGAATTGTTGGATCACATGTGAGCTACGGTAGCCTAAAGACAGTAGCAAGATGGACAATTGCAGCGGAATATGAGAAGACAGTGCAGTGGCTAGTAGTACTAGAGCCTGATCAGCGTAGAGAGGGAGCAACAACATCAACAGTTGAGCAGCAGCAACACAGTGCTCACGCAGTGCAGAGCAGCAACAATGCAGTATTTTCAAAGAGCTAGTGCAGAAACTAGCAACAATCAGTCTTATTGCAAATTTATGTAGATGTTCTATGCTTGATGCAACTTCACTTGTCCTCCAATATCATAATGCAATCACATAAACAATAAAGTAAAATGTTGATAGAACATACCAGTAGATCGACAAAAGACAAGCTAGAAATATATAAGTGTGTTGGTGCATTACGGTGGTTAGCAGGATGCTTCAACCATCAAAGTCTCAATATGGTCAGCCAACTAGCAATGTCACACAACCCTCTAGGACAGCCAAACGGTCAACGGTCAACACAAACAACAGAAGCATCTAGGTCAATGCTAAAAAGTCAAAGTCAATGTTTTGCTTGGGGAATAGTGCCAGAAAATGCGGATTAGGAAAATCGAAATTTTGGGAGAGTTTCAGGTCGATTTGACCTTGCGTTGACCAAAGTCAACGCTAGTCAAAGTTTGCTACAGAAACCCTAGACCGAAATCAGAAATGTGCTGCTGCTGGAAATTTCCCACGTGTGGAGAGAAGAGCCACCAAAGACATCGAACCAATCAGATGAGGAGAGAGAAATGTGTGAGGATGAGATGAGTGAAAATGTCCTCCAACATTGACCAATATATATCCATCAGTGACGGTGTGTGATAGCACAAAACCTTAAGGCCGACCTGCACATGTCTTGAATAAATTCAAAATAAATGTTCTGCTCATCATATCAAGATGATCTTTAGATCGATCGAGGAACCCAATAAAAATATTGGTATCTTCATCTGAGCATCACAACATGGAGTTTGGACCTAGTTGTCCAAAATTAACACTCCCTCTCAACTAGGGAGAACTCCATCCACCTGTGCAATCCAAACATCGTGCGTCATCCCGTCGTAACTTGCTTTGCTGGCTTATTTATTTTAGAACAGAAGTGGGTCAGTCACAAAGACATCATTCCCAGCTGACATATTCAGCCCAGAGGTCTGAAACCTCTAGAGGACTCACAAAGAGTCTCATACCAACCCGAAGATGGTTTATCTGACCCGAAGTTAGTAGGAGGTCCGAAACCTCACTAGACTTGATCGCAGATCAAGTGGTTGGACTGTGCCATCCTAGATAGAGAGTACGACAATCTCTGATGCGTCCATCATTCTTTGCTACTAGTCTCTAACTTTTCCCATCTCACTGGCCAAATGAGAGGTACTTCCCATGAGCCCTGAACTCAATGGGTAGGATGCATACGGGGCACAGATAATGAGAGGTGAACCAATTCAATCATCACAACGGTGGGGCAGAATCACACCAACAAGGTTCGGCAAGCCTAGCCCTGTGGTTGCTTATAGCTCCGAGAAGCTATCCCCAAAGCCCCCTAGGGCTCCAAGATGTCATCGTCCAACAGGACCCTCAGCATAGGGTCGTTCCACGATACCAAGACTCTCACGGAAGGTTAGGAACTTGACCTTCCCCAAGGGCTTTGTGAGAATATTTGTGACCTGTTTATCAGTTCCTATATGATCGAGCCTTACGATGCTTCGCTGTACCATATCCCGGATAAAGTGGTACCTGATATCAATATGCTTGGATCGATCGTGGAACACGAGATTTTCAGACAACCGAATCCCACTCTGGTTATCACAGAGTATCACAGTGGTATCTAGCACATGCCTGAACAACTCACTAAAGAGCTTTCACAACCAAACTGCTTCACAACAAGCCATACTCGCTGCAATGTATTCAGCCTTTGCGGTGCTCAAAGGCATCAACTTCTGCTTCCTGCTCATCCATGATATCGAAGCAAATCCAAGTGTGAAGCAGCATCCTGATGTGCTTTTACGATCCACCACACTTCCAACCCAATCGGCATTAGTATATCCAAGGAGTGTCATGCTCCCAGCAGTGTATCTCAGCCCATGGTTTATCGTGCCTCGAAGATATCTTAGAAGATTCTTGGCACCAACCCAATGAGTGTGATGAGGCTCAACCATCTGTTGACTCAAAGTGTTCACTGCAAAACATATGTCCGCTAGGGTGTTCACTAAGAACATTAGGGCCCCTACGAGTTGATGATACTAAGTAGGAATTGCTAACATGGGCCTAGTAGCACTACCACTCAACTTCTTAAAGTTGAGCTCCATCCATGTCGACACGAACTTACAGTCCACCATACCAAATCTTTCCAGAAGCTTCACAATGTATTTTCCTTGAGAAAGGAAAATATCGCCAGGTCTCTGCCAGACCTCCAGGCCTAGGAGGTAATGCATTAGTCCTAGGTCCTTCATCTTGAACTCAGCAGTGAGCTCCCTCTTGCATTGATGAATGAGAGGGTCAGCACCTGTCAGGAAGAGGTTGTCCACATACAGCACCAAAATGAGAGGCTTCTCTCTATCAACCTTGAAGTAAAGGTTTGGATCAACATTACTACGAGTGAAGCCCAGCTTCATCAGGTAGCTATCTATCCTCTCATACCAAGCTTTGGGTGCTTGCTTCAACCCATAGAGGGATTTCTTCAACCTGTAGACATGGGTGTCCCGATCCTAGACTTCGAACCCCAGAGGTTGCTCTACATACACCTCTTCCTTTATCGCACCATGCAGAAATGCGATCTTCACATCCATTTGATGAAGACTCCATCCTTGCATAGCAACAAGGGCTATGATAGATCGGATGGTGGTATATCGGGCCACAGGTGCAAATATGTCATCACAGTCTATGCCTTCCTTTTGAGAGAAGCCACGGGAAATGAATCTTGCCTTGAAATTTTAAGCACTTCCATCAAATCCATGCTTTATCTTATAGAGCTATTTCGAGGTGACAACTGCTTTCTCCTCCAGTCTTGGAACCACATCCCAGACATCATTCTTCAATATGGACTCATATTCTTCGTGCATAGCATCCTTCCAGACTTGATGCTTTACGACTTCCTCAAAAGATCCAGGCTCGGATTGTACAATAGTACTCATGGCTGCTAGATACCCTTGGTATCTATTCTACTTCTTGCTTTCACGGAATGTCCCCCTTGGGGCCATATGTCCCTCAGCATCTTCGAGAGTGTCCTTGAGCCATGATGGTCTCTTCCCCAGTGAAGGAGGTGGATCAATCGGGTCCATCGGTCCTTCAACCTCGGGCATCGTCTCTTCATTCAGTTCTTCTTGATTTCCAGGCCTTGCCTCATGATCTTCCTCAAATCTCGGAAGATTGACTACTTTCCTCAGGGAAGCATCTTTGTCAAAGGTGACATCACGACATATCTCCACTTCCCTTTGACCAGGCACATAGACTCTATAGGCCTTCGAAGTTTCGCTATAGCCCACAAACATTCCCTTCTGCCCAGAAGCATCCAGCTTGCTCCTCTTCTCTTTTGGCACATGAAAATTAACAGGACATCCAAAAACTCTAAAATGTGAGACGTCAGGTTTCTTACCAGTGAAAACCTCTTCGGGAGTTTTGGAGTCCAGAGCGGAATGCGGGCATCGGTTTTGTATGTACACAACAGTGTTTGCAACTTCTCCCCACAGAAACTTTAGTAGACCCTGGTCACATAGCATGGCATGGGTAGCTTCCACAATGGTCCTGTTCTTTCATTCAGCAACGCCATTCTGCTCAGGAGTATAGACAGTTGTGGTCTCGCTCTTGATGCCAACTTCTCTGCAAAAGTTCTTGAACTCGTTCGTCTCATATTCTATGCCATTATCAGTACTGAATATCTTGATCTTCTTCCCTGTCAGATTCTCCACCAAGGCTTTGAAGGTACAGAACCACATGAAAGCCTCATCCTTCTTCTTCAAGAAGTATATCCAGGTTTTGCGAGAGAAGTCATCTATTAATATCATATAATAAGAACATCCTCCCAATGATGTCTGTAATATTCCCAATTAGCAGCAGCTAATTGGTAATATTAATTTTTGGCCATTTTATTTTATAAAGTTAAAGTTAGTAAATAAAGTGGGTTAGGAGACACTCAACCCACACTTAGGGAAATAAAATACTTCCTAAAGTCACTTGAGCATCTTTTAATTGACATTGTGGGACCCAAGGGGTCGAAGTGATTGCGTGGGAATAGTGGCAGCGTGGGCAGTGTGGGTCCTCGGCAGCGCAGAGGTGGATGGACAGCGTGGCCAAGAGGGACAACGCATTTTTGGTGGGGCCTAGGGGAGAGAAAGGCACTCCAAGCATAAAAAGGGAGAGAATCCCTTCATTTGCTCATTCTATTATGCATTTTTTTTTTTGTCTATTGACATTGAGCACGCTTTTGCTGTTGAGCAAAGTCTGCAAGTGTTGTTTAGCACACCGGGTGTCTCCGAGCGGAGATCCCAACCTCAGCCCCAGGGGACTTCGAGTGCCTGCTCAGGTGTGGAGTTCTATCATTGGATTTTCATGTTGGAGCTATAGCATCTATAGCAGGGATTACGCACTTGCTTGGGCAACGCAGTCTTGAGGAGAGGCCACGAATTTCTTGGAGGAGGTGGTATCCGGAGCCGAGATTTATCATGGGTTTCAGCCCAGAATAGTGAGGAGGGATCAGCCCTTAGCTATTCCATTATTTTGTCATAGGAGGAGGCCACCATTTGGAGAGACATCTTCAGGGCTAGCATATTCCACTGGGACAGCGTGATTTCTCTAGGGAGGTGATTTTTCGGGGTCATCCATTTCGGAAACCCTTTCTAGGATTTTTTGGGTATTGAGTGAGGAGCTCATTCCCAAAGTTCCATATTTTTATGAGCAGGGTAACAGCCCCAAAGAGTCAGCTTATTCCAGTAGCAGCAGCAGTAGCAGCAACAACAATTTGGAGATAACGTAGTCATTGCTAGAGCAGCCATTCTAGGAGTATTTCTGAGAGTATCTCTAGCTTGCCTTGTGCAAGCCAAGGTGCCATCATTCTGATCACCTTTGTACTTATTTCACTTTCAGTATATCATAAAATGGCTCAGCGTTCTCCATGTTTTGAATTCTATGTATGATGTCTCTCTATTTGTTGTAGTTTCATGTTTATGTTGCTTTATATTGTTGTTTATTTCTACTTGGAATATACAATGTCACAGGCATCATCCTAGACAGATCAGAATGTATCAATTGCAAGACATCAGATGTCTTTGTGACACTTAAGAGAAAAGGTCCCCTTGTATGGTTTCCTTTAGCACAACCCTGACATACACCTTCATGATTATTTGAAAACTCGGGCATCCCTGTTGCCACCTTCCTTGCTTTGAGAAGGGCCTTGTAGTGAAGGTGTCCAAACCTTCGGTGCCATAGTTCAGTTTGTCGAATAGTATCACACGTCATCGCTCCCAGTGGACTTCCTCCAACTTGGTAGAGTGTATCAACTCTAAACCCAATTGTGATACCTTCCTTGAAGCTCTTCTTCCAGATGTGCACCTTCCCATCAATGAATGCCACATTGAAACCTTTGTCTTCCATGGCCGATATAGACACAAGGTTCTTCTTCAAATTAGGTACATAGAGTACATCTTGTAAGCAGAGGAATTTACCTTGAGACAAGTGGAGGGTCACAGTCCCTGTCCCTTTCACGGGATATGTGGCATTATCTCCAAGGATAATTTCCAGATTAGTATCCTTCTCAATCATATCAGAAAGTGCTTCCTTGAACCCAGAGATGTGCCTTGAGGCACCACTATCTATTAACCAGACATCCATAGGTGTCGGGTGGAGATGCAGCAGAGAGGGAAGATACAACAATGAATTCATTTCTTTTATCAACAACATTTGATTCCTCATACCTGGAGTATCTCGACCTTTTGAAAGGTTGACCATTTCCGCCAGAGGGAGCCTTCCTCTTCCCCTTGAACCTGTTGTTCCTTTGATTGTCATTCCTCCTGTTGTTGTTTTGTCATCATCATCAAGAGAATCCTTCTTGAAAGGGCATTCTCTAGCATAGTGACCTGGCCTATGACAAGTGTAACACTTGCCCTTCTTTCCTTGGGCCCCTTCTCTTCCTTTGTTCTTTGGACCACCAAAGTTCTTCTTTCTAAAATGAGTAGTGTAGGCAGCATTTCCTTCATTTTCATACTCCTTCATTCTTGTCTCTTCTTGTACGCATCTTGATAGTACTTCATCAAAGTCAGGTATCACATTGTTATTGAGAATGGTAGTGTTGAATACATGCCATTCGGATGAGAGCCCTCCAAGTGCGGGGAGTACCATCTCTCGATCATCTATTGTTTCCCCAATAGCCAACAGATTGTTCCTGACCTTGATCATCTTCAGATAATATGATTGAACAAACTCATCCCTGCCTTTCTTCAGATTCTTCAATTGATTCTTGAAGAATAGGACTTGATTCACAATGTTGGCCTTGAACATGTGGATCAACTTATCATACATCTCTTTGGATGTGCCCAGCTCAGAGATGTAGGCAACTAGACTCTTGTGAATTGAGTCTCTGATCATCAGCTTTGCTTTGATCTCTCTCTTCTTATACTTTGTTTTAGTAGCAACAATAGTAGTGGATGGAGGCTCTTGGATTTTGCCCTACACATAGTCCATGACATCTTGGTCTTCCAAGTTAAGATTCAATGTCATCTTCTAAACATGGAAGTCATCCTTCCCAGTCAATTTGTCATCAGCCTTAAAGCCATTGTAGTTTGAGGAACCCATCCTCTTCTTTGGTGATTGCTACAAATTAGGACTTTGTCTTCACCTCAGCTCCGATACCATGTAAATTTATGTATATGTTCTATGCTTGATGCAACTTTACTTTCTCTTCAATATTAGATAGCAATCACATAAACAATAAAGTAAAATGCTGATAGAACATACCAGTAGATCCACAGAAGACAAGCCAGAAATATATGTGTGTTGATGCGTTATGGCGGTCAACAGGATGCTTCAACCAGCAAAGTCTCAATATTGTCAGCCAACCAGCAATGTCACACAACCCTCTAGAACAACCAAACAGTCAACTCAAAAGTCAACCCAAAAATTCAACGGTCAACACAAACAACAGCAGCAGCTAGGTCAGCGCTGAAAAGTCAAAGTCAACATTTTGCCTCATGAATAGTGCCAAAAAATGCGGATTAGGAAAATCGAAATTTTGGGAGAGTTTCGGGTCGATTTGACCTTGCGTTGACCAAAGTCAATGTTGGTCAAAGTTTGCTGCAGAATCCCTAGACCGAAATCAGAAATGTGCTGCTGCTGGAAATTTCCCACGTGTGGAGAGAAGAGCCACCAAGGACATCGAACTAATCAGATGAGGAGAGAGGAATGTGTGAGGATGATATGAGTGAAAATGTCCTCCAACATTGACCAATATATATCCATTAGTGAGGGTGTGTGACACAACTGTTGGGGCACAAAACCTTAAGGCCGACCTGCACATATCTTGAATAAATTCAAAATAAATGTTCTACTCATCGGATCAAGATGATCTTTAGATCGATCTTGCACCTCTCCGAAAGAGGAACCCAATAAAAATATTGGTATCTTCATCTGAGCATCACAACATGGAGTTTGCACCTAGTTGTCCAAAATTAACACTTATTTTTCAGTTGCATATTTACTTGTCTCGTTTTCCTCGGATATTTTTCTCCTTGCAATTAGCAACAAGCAGTAGCAGCAGCACAATCGCTAGAAGATGAGCAGCAGCGAGTCATAGCTGGCACAAATAGTGCTCACGCAATGCAAAGAAACACGAAGGCGAACGAGGGAGTCGTAGTACAAAGCAAGGGGGCTACAGCAAAAAGATGGAGAGCTCAAGAAGAAGACGTGAGAGTCACAGCAGACAAACCCACAACATTTTCAGTGTTGTTGGTGAGCAAGATCAACATCATAGCGTTGTATGTCCTTAAGTCGTAGCAAGACATTGAGTTGTTTTTCTAGAGCACTTTCCCCGCTAAGAGGGAGTGTTGATTTATGGTAGCATCGATGTGCTCTAGCCTTGTAACTTTGTATATAGGCTAGACACATGTATTCCATAAAACCAAGAAATGGTTTCTGTACCCACTTAGAGATGGTTTAATTAAATTAATTAATCATTTTTTAATGTTTTCCTAAGTCTAAACTTAGGGAAATTGATTAATTAAAGGGTATTAATTAAACTAAGTGCGAATCTTCTAGATAAAGTCATGGATCACCTCCAAGTTAATCTTAGCCCTTCATTATGTTTTAATCTTGGCCGTTGAAGGTTCAATAGACGAATATAAGAAGGAGGGTGAGGGGCGTATGGAAAATACATTGAGACACTTGAGCCATTGAGCATTTTCGAATTTGTGTGAGAAGACACAACTTTTGATCAAGAATCAAATCACAAGGGCAGGGTTTGCTAAGTGATTGTGATTCAGTGATCAGATCCAGAGAGCGGTAGAAGCAGAGACTGGTCAGGAGGACCAGGAGTGCATTTCAAAGAGAGGCAGAGGTGACGCAGAGAGAGACAACGCAGTTTTTTGAAGAGGTGATGCAGACCCTGTAGGAAATCACGCAGAAACAGTGCAGTGTCTCTTGGAGTCAGTCCGGAGACAGCTAGAGGCTAGGGTTTTTGAGCAGAAGGCCCAAAATCCATTCTCAGATTAGCCAGATCAGTTGCAGTAAGGGGTGACACAGTTCCTCAAGCTTGCCCATGCAGGCTTACGCAGATCCAGCGTAGGCAATCACGAAGAGGTAGCGAGGGCTTCACCAACGATGTTTTGATCAGCCGACACTTGCAGAGTGAGGTATATCTCACAATTATATTTGTTATCTAGATTTCTCTGAAGGGTTTGTTGGATGTTGGCACCCTAGTTGTATTCAAGATTCTGTTGCTTAATAATACAAACCTTCAGATCTGCTGCACCGGTTTTCCCAAGTTGGGTTTTTCTGGGGACTTAGTCCAAAAATAACTGTCACATGTGGATGTTTTTCATTGTATTTGTTCAGATTGTTTCAACACTTAGATTTATTCCGCAACATTATTTGTGTAGATTGATTTAGAAATTACTTTGATATTTCACTATAATGAAATAATTATGAAACATAATAGAAGAAATAATTCAGATTTGTTGCAGTAGGAATCTGGATCTGGGATTTTTCACACTATATAGTGTGCCTTCCCTCCTGCACACTTGTGGCTTGGTGCCCATGGCTCCTGGAAATTGAAACAAAGCTTCTTCCTCTGAAGATCCCTCCTGGTATCATCATCTAGATGCCCCTGGCCCTAATTGTCTCTTGGGGGTGGAGCACTCATGTCTCTCCCCGTTTGCTGGAACCTATGTCTATTGGGAAGTGGTGCTCTAGCCCTAGGTAGGCCATCCTGTAGATCTCTAACCCTTTCCATTGCATCCTATAGCGTAGCAAGTCCGTTTGACCTCACTAAGCCTCATAATGGCTATTCTAGCCCCTCCACAAACATATAAATCCTATTAGAATATGACGGATCTAGAACCAACACCAACAATCTTAAGAAGTCTGAAATATATACCTCAGGACTCCCAGTTTGCTTGAGCTTAGTCAAAGTACTCTTCTTGGTCCTTCCTGTCAAACCTCTCCAACACCCTCTGAGTAAACTCATCATACTTCGTCACTCCTGCGTGACCCAGCGTAATCAACCCATGGAACCACCAATAGTGCGTTTCTCCCTCCAGATGCAGTGTGGAAACCTTGATGGCCTCTGTCTCGGTCATTTGGTTCAATTGGAAATAGACAACTATCTTCTCCACACATGATTTCGTTGAACTCTTAGAAGAGCCATCAAAATTTGGGAGGAACAACCTTCCCACAGTACACTATAAATCACTGCCTTGCATCTAACCTCCTCCGGATTGGCTTCCGGGTTTGTTTCCGGTCTTCAACCGAGCGAAATCTTTGAATGTGATGGCCCTCCCGAAATCCTGGCCATAAGACTTGTTAATAAGTGGTTGTCATTGATGTAAACCCAAGAAACACCAGGGGCTACCCCAATTTTTCATGGGAATTTTGACCTAAAAAATTACTATATTCCAAGTCAAGGATATTTTTGATGGTTTCTTCTTGTCGAGATGTTTCCGTTGATATATGGCGCGCCTCGTAATTCTTCACGGTTTGAAATATATTCATGTTTGAAGTTAGTAACCCCATTTTGTGGGCTAAAACCCCATGGGGTTGTGGCATGGGTCATTGAAAAGTCAATAATTAATAATTTTTAAGCTCCTAAAATCCCTCCCACATTCACTTGTTGAATTCCCTCTCAACCTAAGCATTTATATGAATTGTGATCCTCATATCCTCCTCATGTGGGGATTTCACTACTTGGAACAGGTCATCGTGGAATTTGCGCTACAACTTTTTTTCTACAAAGATTCAGAAGCTGAAATTATTATGAGGCGAAGCCAAAATCCTGAGGAAGCTCCTGTAAAAATTTTAGAGCATGCTGCACAAAATTTGTGGAGATATGACCTGTGGAAGTTAGGGTTTTTGCAGGCTTCTGAACTTCATATCAAAGAGGTGACCTTGGGAAAATCGTCATAACTCTCGCTCTGAATATCGGATTGGAATTCTGTAAAAAGTGGCGAATAGGGCACAGATTGTAGGTTTCTCTGTATCAATTTCAGAGCTGAATGAAGAAACAGTGACACGTGGAATGTCGTACAATTTCGCTCTATCGAACCAGTCCATAATTAGGTCATTGTGAGAGATTGGGCATAACTTTTTCTTGAAGAATCCAAATTAGGTCAGACCTATGAAATTGGAAAGAAAACTCAGAGGAATACTACAAAACCCTAAACCACATATTGGGGATCTAGAATAACAGAGATACAACAGATTCAATACCGAGCTCCTAGAAGGCATGAAAAAGCTAGATCATGTGTTGTCAAGGGCTGCAAAGGACCAGAATTTCTAGGGAAACAAAGAAAATCAAGGTGCAGCAGAGGTAAGCCCCAGGTAAGTATATTCTGTATATGCATGTTCATCTCTTAATTGCATTAGGTTCTTTGTATTCTAATTTGTTTATTTTGTTTAGCACGGACATATGCTCTGCATGATGAGGTAAGTTTTGATATTATCATGTCATGGGTATTTCCTTGAAGAATTTTTGTAGGTATTATATATTCATCAAGATAAGACTCAATGCATGATCTAATGTTCTGAAGAGTGAGAAAGTGTAGCATGACAAGAGCAGCAATCAAGGTGCATAACATCAACAAGAAGTTCATCACCTGAAGTCTTCACATGGGCAACACTGCATACAGTCATTGTAAAGGTATCACTGTACTAAGTCATTGTAAAAATTGTACAAGTGTCTATCTGCCAAGAGTTGAAGAGGCAGTGTCGGGAGGTCTAGGATCATCATTAGGTGGTTGTGTCATAGTTGGGGTTATGGTCTAGTGTGTCTTCTTCTTCTACGTCATTCTATATCATTGTAAAGTGGACCATTTTCCCTAGTCCATTATTCTTTTATTCTTCTATAGGGTGGTAGGGTGGTGCTAGGTTGGTGCATGAAGTCACTAACAGGTTCAAGCTTGTGAAAAATTTAGGGTGGTAGGGTGGTTCTAGGGTGAGTTGTATCTCATTGGGTATTGGGGCATCTGTTCAGTTGACTATTGAAGAATCTCGGGCATTGGAGCGTCCATCCAATGAGAGCTGGAGAAGAATGATTTTCTAGATTCTAGGAAGTTGGAGCTTTATTTTCAATTGGAGTTGAATATTAAAGAATTATTAGAAAAGCATTCAGGTGGTTTTCATCCCGGAGGGGGTTTCCACCTTAAAAACTGTGTGCATTTGTGTTCCTTTTGTTTACTGCTATCATTGTACAAACACTGATAATAATTGAAGATTAACTAATTCTCTAGAAGATTAATATAATACTAATTGAAAGGAATAGTGATTCACCCCCCCTCTCAGTATTTCCAACAATTGGTTTCAGAGCTTGGTTCCTTCAATAGCAGTTTGACAGCTGGAAGGAGGTCATGGAGCATACCAAGAATGGTGTACCTCTGTTCAATGAAAATAATTATGCACTCTGGAAAGGAAGAATGGAGGTCTATCTCTTGGCGCAAGTTTACGAAGTATGGGACACTGTTCAAAATGGATTTACATCAACCGCAGATGAACAGGGTAAGAAGAATTTGGTAAATGATGCAAAAGCAAAGAATATTATTATCAGTGGACTTATTGAATCTGCTTATCATAAGGTGTTGGGTTGTAAAACAACCAAAAATTTATGGGACAATCTTGAGAATATATATGCAGGTGATTCAAATGTCAAAGAAGAAAAGCTTCAAATCTACTAAGAAAAATTTGAGCAACTAAGAATGAAAGAAGATGACAACATCGCTGCATAAATAACCAACACTCTGGAAGGATTGGGAGAGCCTGTTGATGAAAAGACTATTATACGAAAGATTCTTAGAACATTACCAGGAAGATTCAACCCAAAGGTATCGGTCTTAGAATACAGTGCAAATCTGGCAAAACGCAGCAAAGAGGAATTACATGGATTTCTCATAGCATATGAAATGAGACTTGATGAAGAAGAGGGTACTTCGCATCTAGAAACTGTGTTTGTTGCATCTAAGAAAACCAATAAGGACAAACAACCTTCAAAGGCAAAGGCCTGCACCTACAAGTGTGAAGAAAAAGAAGATATCTCATCATACGATGAATACAGTGACAATGAACAAGAAGCCAGTGTGAGAGTATTGTTTATGGCTAAGCAAAATAAAAAAGAGGTATCAAACAACGAAGAGGAAGGGTTGACCATAGAAGAATTTTCTGAGGCAATCAAGCTTATAAAAGAGTTCAAGGCTGAGAAGATCCGTTCCAATACTCTTGAAGAACAAGTTCAAGGTCTCAAAATTGAAGTTGAAGAACAGAAATGTATTGAAGAGACACTTCAAAAGAAGTTGGAAGAAAGAAACCAAGAAAGGGAAGCATTAGAAGCCGAAGTAGTCTCGCTGCGTAAGGAAGTGAAGAAGGGAAAAAATGTCCAAAACCATGCCAATAGCTCAAGGGCATTGGAAGAACTCATCAACAATCAATGATATTACAACGACAGAACTGGCCTTGGTTACAAAGAAGAAGAAGCAGGACCTTCTACAACAAAGTACAATGAACCTATGAGATCTGACACGCATGTAGACTTCATTGGAAAAGATTCGCAAGAACAGCCATGGAGGACAATTCCCTGACGAAGATTTCCATCTAGGTACCAACATATTTTTCATGGCTATTGTTATTCATGTGGAAAATTTGGTCATATAGTTGTAGAATGCCGCACGTACCCTAGGAACCAATACAATTCCAGGAGATTTGTCAAATATGAATCTCCTAGGGCTCAACGAAACATCAATAGATTTGAAAATTTGAGAAATAATATTGAATGTTACAAATGTCGAAACTTTGGACATATAGCCAGACATTGCAGACTTGAAAATCTTCCAGAAGAATCTTCGAATCCACAGAACAAACGAACATGGAAGAAGAAGAAAACTGATAATTGTGCTCTCGCTCTCAAGGCTCAAAACAACAAACATGTGTGGTATGTTGATAGCAGTTGTTCAATGCATATGACTGGAGATAGAAAGAAATTTGTATCTCTGAAAGAGAAGAAGGATGGAACCGTATCCTTTGGAAATGATGGATCTTTAAATGTTATAGGATCAGGTATCGTCACTCTCGGAAGCAAAGATGATCTAGCCAAGAATGTTCTATTGGTTGAAAGCATGAATCACAATCTGCTTAGTGTTGGACAAATGTGTGATCAAGGGCACACAATACTATTCAACTCCACAAAATGTGAAATCAGGAAAGGCAAGTATGGTAAAATTGTGGCTACAGCAAGTCGAGCTCCAAACGACATATATGTTCTGGATGAAACAACTAAGGCACGTCTACTAGCTAAAGAGGATGATATAATCTTTCATAGCAATGATGATTGACCAAGTAAAAAAATTTCTACAAAGATGCAAAAAGAGTTCAGGATGTCTTTACTTGGTGAGTTGACATACTTCTTAGGGCTTCAAATATCTCATCAAGAGAAAGGAATATTATATGTCAATCCAAGTACATCAAGGAAATGCTCAAGAAATTCAAAATGGAAGATTGCAAACACGTCCTTACTCCGATGGTAACAGGTTGCAAATTGAGCATAGACGACTCATCTAAGGATGTGGATAAGAGGTTGTACAGATCTATGATTGGTAGTATTCTATATGTAACAGCCTCCCAGCCAGATGTTATGCAAGCAATTGGACAAGTAGCAAGATTCCAAGCAGCACCAAAAGAATCACATATTATTGCCGTCAAAAGAATTCTTCGATATCTAAAGGGAACAGCAGAATATGGCTTGTGGTATCCCAAGGGTAACAATCTCATTATTCAAGCCTTTATAGATGCAGATTGGGAAGGAAGCGTTGATGATCGTAAGAGTACTCGCGAAGATTATCTTCACGAGAAGATTGGGATTCTCCCAAGTTCTCATTAGATTTTCCTTATTCATAAAATAAAGGGGGAGTGGAAGTGTGTACAAGTCCGCAGGATGGTTGTGTGTCAGGGGGAGCTACCCTTTGCCTTTGATGTCAAAGGGGGATATAATTTTGTAGGAAGAGGTGTCATGATTGCAGGGGGAGTACTTGTGTTGCCATCAATGCCAAAGAGGGAGATTGCTGATAAGTGGTTATCATTGATGTCCACCCAAGCAGCATTAGTGGCTACCCCGATCTTGCATGGGGATTTTGACCTACCAAATTACTATATTCCGAGTTAAGGATATTTTTTATGGTTTCTTCTTGTCGAGATGTTTCCGTTGATATATGGCACGCCATTTAATTCTCCATGGTTTGAGAGATATTCATGTTTGAAGTTAGTAACCCCAGTTATTGGGCTAAAACCCCATGGGGTTGTGGCATGGGTCATTGAAAAGTCAATAATTAATAATTTTTAAGCTCCTAAAATCCCTCCCATGTTCACTTGTTGAATTCCCTCTCAACCTAAACATTTATATAAAGTGTGATCCTCATATCCTCCTCATGTGGGGATTTCACTACTTGGAACAGGTCGTCGTGGAATTTGCGCTATAAATTATTTTCTACAAAGTTTAAAAAGCTGAAAATTTTATGAGGCAAAGCCGAAATCCTAAGGAGGCTCCTATGAAAATTTCAGAGCATGGTGCGCAATATTTTAGGAGATATGATTTGTGGAAGTTAAGATTTTTGCAGGCTTCTGAACTTCATCTCAAAGAGGTGACCTTGGGAAAATTGTCATATCTCTCTCTCTGAATATCGGATTAGAATTTTGTAAAAAGTGACTGATAGTGCACGGAAAGTAGTTTTTTATGTATCAATTTCAGAGCTGATTGAAGAAACAACGACACATGACACACCGTACAAGTTCACTCTACCGAACCAGTCCATAATTAGGTCATTGTGAGAGATTGAGCATAACTTTGTCTTGAAGAATCCAAATTAGGTCAGAACTATGGCATTTGAAAGAAGACTCAGAGGACTACTACAGGAACGAAAAGCACATATTGGGGATCTGGAATAACATAGATACACGAGATTCAATATCGAGCTCCTAGAAGGCAAGAAAAAACTAGATCATGTGTTGTCAAGGGCTGCAAAGGACCAGACTTTTTAGAGAAGCAAAGAAAAGCAAGGTGCAGCAGAGGTAAGTTCCATGTAAGTATATTCTGTATATGCATGTTCATCTCTTAATTTCATTAGGTTCTTTGTATTCTAATTTGTTTTTTTGTTTAGCACAGACATATGCTCTACAAGATGAGGTAAGTTTTGCTATTATCATGTCATGGGTATTTCCTTGAAGACTTTTTGCAGGTATTATATATTCATCAAAATAAGACTCAATGCATGATCTAATTTTTTGAAGAGTGAAAAAGTGTAGCATGACAATAGCAGCAATCAAGGTGCATAACAACAACAAGAAGTTCACCACATGAATTCTTCACATGGGCAACACTGCATATAGTGATTGTAAAAGTATCATTGTACTGAGTCATTGTAAAAGCATCATTGGAAAAATTGTACAAGTGTCTATCTGCCAAGAGTTGAAGAGTTAGTGTCGGGAGGCCTAGGATCATCATTAGGTGGTTGTGTCATAGTTGGGGTTATGGTCTAGTGTGTCTTCTTCTTCTACATCGTTCTATATCATTGTAAAGTGGACCATTTTCCCTGGTACAGGAGTCCATTCTTCTTTTATTCTTCTATAGGGTGGTAGGGTGGTGCTAGGCTGGTGCATGAAGTCACCAACAGGTTCAAGCTTGTGAAAACTTTAGGGTGGTAGGGTGGTGCTAGGTTGAGTTGTAGCTCATTGGATGTTGGGGCATCGGTTCAGTTGACTACTGAAGAATCTCGAGCAATGGAGCGTCCATCCAGTGGGAGTTGAAGAAGAATGATTTTCTAGATTCTAGGAAGTTGGAGCTTTATTTTCAATTGGAGTTGAATATTAAAGAATTATTAGAAAAGCATTCGGGTGGTTTTCGTCCTGGAGGGGGTTTCCACCTTAAAAACTGTGTAAATTTGTGTTCCTTTTGTTTATTGCCACCATTGTACAAACACTGCTAATAATTGAAGATTAAATAATGCTCTGAAAGATTAATAGTAATACTAATTGAAAGGAATATTGATTCACCCCCCCCTCTAAGTATTTCCAACAAGACTAATATTCTATGAAATACTCTCCGTTGTGAGCCTCTTCGGGCTCCTACTACCCTCCTGCCCTTGAAGCTAGGAATGTTGCGATAGTGGATTGTGGAAATGTGTATGGTACGACTAGCATGGTTGTGTGTGGTGCTACCTGGTGTTGCGAAGTGCCTGACCCTTCTCCAATCTGGAAATCCGCTTGGACTCCCTTCCCTTTGCTGCTATTGCTAATCTGCCGGCCCATCTCCTCAATCCTCTTGGAGAGGTCCTGTACTGACTTTAGCAGAAGTTGAGAAAATTCCTACTCCTTGCTCCTTCCATCTTTTGCGTCCTCCATCTTCTTCTCTATGACCTCTGGAACAATATCTACCGGATCTGGAGTGATTTCAAGCTTCCTTTCCCTGCTCCTATATCTTTTCCTCTGGTAAGTTATGTTCTGTTTGTTCTCCGGTGTCATAGACTGTGCTGCTCCACAAGCTGAGCCAAGTATATGAGATATGATACCACTATAATATTCCTAATAGGAAATTAACAGTAACAACATTGCATCAATCAACATTAACAACAACAAAAAACAGTTATGCCATTAAAACACAAATTGGAGTCATAACAATCAAGTTTGAGCCATTTTATTAATGTGTTGTGATGTGTACAATATGGGTGTTGGAATGATGGCACCTGGGCTTGCTCAAGGCAAGATGAAGATAGCCTCGGAAGCAAGTTGATATCCACCCTGAAAGAGTACACTGTGTTGTCCTGGCTCTACATAGTTATGCCAAAAAAAGTTGTTGCTTCTACTCTAGATCTGATGGTTGGGCCTCGAATAATGCTCACAAATTCTGGGCTTTTAACCCAGGTCTCTACTCACAAAACCCACAATAACCTGCAAAGTATTTGTGGAATGGTTGGCCCTGTAAATTGGCCCTCTTGGGCTTGGCCCTCTGCGCTGCTAGATAAATTTGTGCTCCTAGAAATTTTGCTGCAGAATGCTCCCGAAATGTTTGCAATATCCCTGTTAGGAAGCCCTCAGCCACCCCACCAATTCCCAACTCAAAATTACCCACACTTCTCAGCTCTTGGATGAACTCTGACTCAGCATTCGGCAGTCACTACGCTACTGGTGCTGCTCTATGCTGTCTCTCAAGATAATCACGTTGTGAATGAGTCACACAACTCCCCACTGGATCGAAAAGGTAAAATATCCTCCCTTAGTCAGGCATTCGAAGTCCTCTGAACCAGAGGTTGAGATTCCCACTCGGGATCACTCGGTTGCTGAACAAGAATGATAGACTTGGCACTTGCTCAAGCGTGCTTTGTCAAAAGACAAGTTCAATAAATGATAGATGAATCAACAAAATGAGCTACCTCTTCCTTTTTGTCCCCAAAGGCCCAATGTTCCTATTGGTTCCCACCAAGAGCTATGCTACCTCCCATTGAATAACCACAGCGCCGCCTTCCTGGATGGCACATTCCTTTCTCATTGGCTCATCGAGCCCCCACCAAAGCCGCAATATTTGCCTCTCTACTATAGGAAAGGACTATGGTTTGCCTTAATCTAATTTGTGGGACCCCGACCCACATTATTTTTGGCTAACATTAGTAAATACAAAATTATCAAAACTTTAATATTTCTAATTAGCAGAATGGCTAATTAGGAATATTACAGAATCCTTTAAGAGAAATCCTAGTTTTGCATCTCTCAAATCTAAAATATCCCCATTAAGTAAGTTTCTAGGGTTTGTAAGAAGAGGATTTAGACCTCTCACCCTCTTCAACGAGGTTGAGCTCATTGAATTTCCCCTAGGTAACTCCATTGTCCATTTCGATCAAGGAACTAGTCTAGGTTGTGGTAATAAAGTATTCTATTTTACAGATTTCTTTTCATTCTCTTAAATTAAAGATATCTAGGGTAACGATCTCTTTGAAATATTTCTAAAAGTAATTTTATTTGATGTACTAATTCCCTCTAAGTATCAATTTCTTTGAATATTTATTGAAAACAAAATCTAGCAATTTTTGCATGTTAAAACCCTATTTCTAGGGCTAACGTTATCAATAAATTGTTGTTTTCTACATTTTTCAGCCATAAAATCTCAATCGAAAACCCTCAACCTTGCATATATAATTGATAGTCTTGATCCTTTGTTGACTAATCATTGTAAGACTATTTCTTATGTTTGTTATATGACATCAAATTCCCTATCATTGAATATTTGTCAAACCCTAACTTATAGAAGCCCTATTCTTTGCTTATGTGGTCTAGGGATGGAGTACTTGTGTTTTGGAAAGGACTATCTTAACCCCCCTGACTCCACCAGTACCCTATCAAATTATTAGACATTTCCATCAACTTAAATCATCCTTCTATAATATCCTCTAGGTCATGGATATGTAGAGAATCCTCCCTTTTGGTTCAATATACTACTATATAGTTGTAGTCAAGATGCTAAGGTGACAATGGTGGCCAATCCCTTGTTACCACGACATCTGGAGGTGTTAACAATATAAAATATCAATGAAGGCTAAGAAGCGAGTGAAGGCGAGAAGAAGAGAAGGAGAAGGATCAAAGGTAGGGATGAACTAGTGGAGGAAATATAAGTGAGAGGTAGTAAATCTAGGACTGAAAAACTAAATCAAAGAGGAAAAATGTGACAGCATTAGATATTAACAACTAAATCCAAGAAGAGGTGGCGATGGTAGTTCAGATAGCAAATGAAATAGGTGAGAATCAACAACTCTGGAGCTTAAATAATGAAGGAAAGAATGAAATGGTAACGATGCTAGTGTTGAACCGGGGAAGGCAAGAGTCGAGTGGAAGGAGGCATTGAGGAATGGTTGAGGAAGTGAACCCATAGCTGCAGTCTATGGGATGTGACAACCAAGACCAAAATCCCTAGAAGGTGAAGGAGAGGCATGGTGATTGGTCCCAGTAAAGGAGCAGTCATCTCAAGTCGAGCCCTACCCGAGAGAACAACCTAGAGAGACCCATTAGTAGTGATCTAACCTAGGAAAGGGGCTACCATAAAAAAACAAAGGGAGAGGATATAGAAGGAGGTTTTCCCCAAGTGGATTAGGAAGGAAATGAGTATAAAGGAGAAAGGGTTGATGAGCAAAAGTATGAGTAGGAGTGCCATTAATTTCTTGAGAAACACTATAGATAAGAGGTTTAGGGGTATGTGGCAATGGTCCCATCCCAAACTGAGGCTTCACTCAACTTGGTAAAGCATATTAATTATGGAAACCTTATGAGCCTAGTATAATACACAAGTCACTAGAGAAAGGTTAGGACTAGAAGTCAAGGTTTTCCTTCAACATTCAATGGGTAAGGGAAGGTGAAGAAGAGTAAGGCAAATAACACATCATAGGGCATGAAAAGAAAAGAGAGGAGAAAGAATGGGGTGGCTCAAGATGGTTAGTGTAGGTGCAAGTAGGAATAGAAATCACATGGCAAGCAAAAGAGAGAACTGGCATAGGGAGACTAAGAGAAAACAAGAAAGATGAACAAGCGCAGAATCCTTTGGAGCAACAGAGGAATGTTAGAGGGAAGCCTATTGTTCAATATTCTTGGAACAAGAGGAGGATTGATTGAAGGTAGATTGGTCAGCTGAAGATGCAAGCAATTCTGGAACAACATAAGTACTTGTGCGTAGATGTAGAGGTAGCAAAGGACTTGCCAAGTGTTCAAGGTACGTGGACTAAAAGGGTTGGTGTGAGATATCCTTTAGCAGGTAAGTCAAGTGTGTCTTGTTAAAGGGTAGATTGATTGCCACACGTTGTTGACATCAAGCCCTAATTTCCTTGTATAAGGGCTAATCGGAAGGGCCATGATCCCTGGTACAAGATCCCTATGTTTGTTGTATTAAATTTGTAATATAACAAGTTTTGGGTTTACAAAAATCTACTGTGTACTACATTAATTCATTGTTGTACATTTTCCACTGTGTAAAGTGATTGTGTTGTGGCATTTTAGTGTGTTTGTGATTGTGTCTTAGACATAGACTTGATTCTAAAGTGCCAAGGAAAAATCCACATGGTATTAGAGAAAATTTGAAGTGATAGCTGAATTAGAGTGTGCACAATGTACTGTATGTTTAACCCTGTACAAAAATTACATGCAAACGAATTTTAAAAAATAGAAAAATAAACAATGGCGAGAACATAAAACAAATATACATGGAGATTTTCCCCTGGATCCCAAAATCGACACTACCAGATTGATTTTTCGTTATATTCTTTTCAATGTTGCAATACATATATATACATGTCGAAGCATTCATAAACCCCAATCCATTAACCCTGGATTTCACAGTACTTCCCTTAACTGGATCTACAAAATACCATGGGCAGAAAACCCTCATGCCCAAAACCATGTGCAAAACTGATGCACAAAACCATGGATAGGTTCGCCCACCATCTTTGGGTCTACCCCCATCCTTGGGTCTAACCAACTATTATTGGGTCTGCATAAGCAAAAAAAATCCTGGGGTCGTGCAAGGGAGTGGTCCCCCGAGAGGGGTGGATGCAACCCCCCCATGACCCGCCTGCTGTGCCTGACACAACGTACAACGCATGGGACTAATTGTGGAAAGAATATAAGACACACCCAACAATCTCACACTTGTTGTTTTCTTTCCACATAGGGGGTCACAAGAGAGCTTAGTCATTGGTCCAGCCCTACAATGCCCATTGTTTCTCTACACCAAGAAAACCTTTAGTCCTCACAGACTTCGTCAATGCATCTGCAACATTCTTCAAAGTGTCCACCTTCACAAACAACACCTTTTTTTCCTCAACCATATCCATCACAAAGTGATACTAAACATCAATATGCTTTGTCTTTGAATGACATGCAGGGTTATTTGCCAAGAAAATTGCACTTTGGCTGTCACAGTCTATCCTTATAGCCCGCTGTACCAACACCATATTTAAACACAAACTTTACAACCAAACTTCTTCCTTCCTTGCATGAGTGACTGCCATGTATTCAGCCTCTATAGTTGAGAGGTCCAGTACTGACTTTAGCAAAAGTTGAGCAAATTACTCCTCCTTGATCCTTCCATATTTTGCGTCCTCCATCTTCTCCTCTATGACCTATGGAACACTATCTACCGGATCTGGAGTGATTTCAAGCTTCCTTTCCCTGCTCCTGTATGTTTTCCTGTGGTAAGTTACGTTCTGTTTGTTCTCCGGTGTCATAGACTGCGATGCTCCACAGGCTGAGCCAAGTCTATGAGATATGAAACCACTGTAATGTTCATAACAGGAAATTAACGGTAACAACAATGCATCAATTAACATAAACAACAAAAAAAACAGTTATGCCACTAAAACACAAATTGGAGTCATAAAAATCAAGTCTGAGCATATTTATTAATGTGTTGTGATGTGTACAATATGGGTGCTGGAATGATGGCAC
The DNA here is from genome assembly GCA_034641835.2 of Pinus albicaulis. NCBI lineage: Eukaryota > Viridiplantae > Streptophyta > Pinopsida > Pinales > Pinaceae > Pinus > Pinus albicaulis. Next base: position 992,401,542 of record CM076572.1, on the reverse strand, counting down.
CTGGACTTGCTCAAGGCAAGATGAAGATAGCCTCGGAAGCAAGTTGATATCCATCCTGAAAGAGTACACTGCGTTGTCCTAGCTCTACACAGTTATGCCAAAAAACGTTGTTGCTGCTCCTCTAGATCTGCTGGTTGGACCTAAAATAATGCTCAGAAAATTCGGGGCTTTTAACCTCGGTCTCTACTCAAAAAACCCACAATAACTCGCGAAGGATTTGTGGAATGGCTGACCCCGGAAATTGGCCCACTTGTGCTTGGCTCTCTGCACTTTTGGATAAATCTGTGCTCCTGGGAATTCTGCTGCAGACTGCTCTCGAAATGTTTCCAAGATTGATTTTTGGGTAGCATCAAATGTGCTCTAGCTCTGAAATTTTGTGGAGGGGCTAGAACACATGAGATCTCTAAGACCCAGAAATCATTTGGAGAAATTCCACTCGTAGTGCATTTTATTCAAATAATTAATTATTTTTAATGGAGCCTATGTTAAAACTTAGGAAATTAAAATAATTAAAGCGAATTAATGTAAATGTTGGTGAAAAGCTTCTAAGTGAGGAGGATCAAGTCTGTTTTAATACTAGACATTGATCAACGATTTGATCACGGAAGTTGATTCCTCAACAAGAAAAGTATAAAGGAAGGTTTGTGGGTCAGTTGGAGAACACACACACACACAACAACACTCGAGCTAAATCAAAATTCTGGGGCGCGGTTTGTTGAGAATTTCAGAGTGATTTCCAGTGGAGAGAGGGGCAGTTCGATAGTGGGACTTCAGTCCAAGGCCGAGAATACATTGCAGAGAGGCAGCACAGTGCCAAGGAGAGACAACACAACACCTGAGAGGGTGACACAGAGCCTAAGAGAGGTGACGCAGTCCCTAAAGAGGCAGCGCTGGGGTTTCTGTGAGGCATATCGGGCATCAGTTCAACAGATTGATTTCTGAGCTAGGAAGGCTCATGAGGAGGATGACACAGCTCCTAGAGGGGGTGACACAGTGTCAGCGCAGAGCTGGCAGTAGCTGCTACTGCACAACACTGGGGATAGCGCAGTCATCTGTGGAGTTTGATCATTCTGTTGTTGGATCAACGAAAATATCTCTCTCCAAATAGAGGTACTTTTTCCGGGATTTTTCTCTGTTGGGTGAGCCGTATTTGGCACCGTAGTTGTATTCATAAATATGCTTAATAATACAAACCCTCAGATCTGTTGCACTGGTTTTTGCGCATTGGGTTTTTCCAGAGATGTTTAGTCCAAAAATAAGTGTTTCCTTTGTGTGATTGTCTCATCTTATTTTTTAGTACTTGATTTGTATATTGGTGTAGGTTGCGGTCTATTTGCATTAATGTTTATTGAAGAATGTTGTAAATAACTTGTTAATTAAAGAAAACAAGTAGGAAATACAAATTAGTTAACTACAGTAGGATTTTTGTTTGTTTGATTAAGAAATCTTCACATGCAATATCCCTGTTAGGGAGTTTTCAGCCTCCCCACCAATTCCCAACTCAAATTTCCCCACACTTCTCAGCTCCCGGATGAACTCTCACTCAGCACTGCACAGTAACTGCGCTGCTGGGGCTGCTCTATGCTATCTCTGAAGATAGTCACGCTATGAATGAGTCACATAGCTCCCCAATGGATCAAAAAGGTAAAATATCCTCCCTTCGGCAAGCACTCGAAGTCCTCCGAAGCAGAGGTTGGGATTCCTGCTTTGGAACACTCAATTGCTGAACAACAATGGCAGACTTGGAACTTTCTCAAGCGTGCTCTGTCAAAAAACAAGTTCAGTAGATGATAGATGAATCAGAAAAATGAGTTCCCTCTTCCTTTTTGTCCCCAAAGGCCCAACGTTCCTCTTAGGTCCCACCAAGAGCTACATTGCCCCTTCTCTAGCCACTCCTGCGCTGCCTCCCATCGACCAACCATAGTACTACCTTCTTGGATGGCGCAGTCCTTTGTCATTGGCTCATCGAGCCCCCACCAAAGCCGCAACATTTGCCTCTCTACTGTGGGAAAGGACTATGGTTTTCCTTAATCTAATTTGTGGATCCCCAACCCACATTATTTTTGGCTAATTTAGGAAATACAAAATGATCAAAAATTTAATATTTCTAACTGGAAAAATGGTTAATTAGGAATATTACAGTCCTACCCCCCAAGATGTTGCTTGTCCTCAAGCAACTATAGTGATGGGTGCTGGAGGATCTGTTCTCCTTCTCAGGTGGCATCCTCATCCGACAAATTCCTCCATCTGTTCAAAAACTTCTTGATCACCTCTCTCCTTAAATGCCTCTCCCTGGTGTCCAAAATGGCCTCTTGTTGAGGTATCAAGTTCCCCTCATCATCCATGGGAGGCAGCTCAGTTGTTGTTGTCACCTACTGTCCCAACGCCATTTTTAGGCATGACACATGAAATATGCTATGCACCCGGCTTCCCGGGGATAGCTCCAACTCATATGCTACCTCCCCCACTCTCTGAGTGACTCTGTATGGTCCATAGAAACAAGGATTAAGTTTTTCGGCCCCTTCTGCTTCAGCGTGGATTGATTGTATGGCTGAAGGCGGAGGTAAACTAAGTCCCCAACCTCAAACTGTCTCTCCACGCGACCCCGGTCTGCATCGTTCTATTGGTTCTGCGCTGCCCTCATATTGTGGTTGAGAGCCCTCAAAATGTCTTGGCTCTCTTGGATCCAATCCTTGGCCCTTGGGGCCTTGCTGTCTCCAAACATGCCATCAAGAAATGTCAGAGCATCATAACAATACAAATCATGAAATGGAGACATACCTATAGACATGTGGAAGGTGGTGTTGTAACGATACTCCCCTATGTGTAGCCACCGCAACCATGCCTTCTGTTGTCCTGTAACGTAGTTATGCAAGTAGCCCTCCAGCCACTTGTTAACTATCTCTGGCTAGCCATCCATTTGGGGATGGTATCTCGTACTGAGCTCCATACCCACTAATCGGAATAGCTCCTGCCCAAAACCTCCCATGAAACGGTTGTCCCGATCACTGAAAATGGCCTTGGGAAGACGATGCAACTGGAATATCTCTCTGAAGAACAACTCGACCACCTGTGAGGCCATGTACTTTGCTGAGATCGTGAAGAAGTGAGCATACTTCGTCAAGAGATCAACAACCACATAAATACAGTCCTTGCCCTGCACCATGGGCAACCCAGTGATGAAGTCCATCGAGATGCTCTCCCATTTCCCCTCAGGGATGGGAAGAGGCTGCAACAACCCCGCTGGATGGGATAACCAACCCTTTTTCAACTGGCATAAGTCACACTCCCGGATGTGCCGTAGAACATCATCCTTTAGGCCCTTCCATGAGAACCTCCCTCTGATGACCCAGTCAGTTTTGTTGAACCCCTGATTCCCTGCCAATGGTGAGTCATGGGCTCCTTGAAGAATCTTCTCCCGCAACTGGGAATTGGCCACCAAATAGACCCAGTCCTTGTAATATATCACTCCATCCATCACCCGGTAGTGGTCATCGGCCACCTCTTCCTCTAGGACCTCGCATGCAAAGCGATCCTTGGAGTACTCGACCAACAAATGAGGCTTCCAATCTGGCTCAATGCTCATCAGTGAAAGAGAAGCCGACCTCCTGGACAACGCATCAGCTACCACGTTGCGCTTCCGCTTGACATACTCAATGTCGAAATCGTAGGCCTGGATCTTACTCACCCACTTCTGTTTCCTCTCCTGCAACTGGTTCTTCTCCAAAATGAATCTAACGCTATTGTGGTCTGTCCTCACCCAGAACCTATTCTCCACTAGGTACTTCCTGAACTTGGCAAGTGCATGCATGATGGTTAGCATCTCCTTGTCATAAATGGCGTACATCTTCTCATGAGGCAATAGTTTCTGACTCTCGAAAGCTATAGGATGCCATCCCTGCATTAAAACTGCCCCCACTCCTTCCCTAAATGCATCATACTCCAGAAAAAAGAGCTGTGTGAAATCAGGAATAGTGAGCACTAGACAGCTGCTCATCACCTCCTTGAGGCACTCAAAAGCCTCCTGCGCTGTTGTGGTCTAGGAAAATGCTCCATTCTTGGTCAAATCCATGAGGGGCATTGTTAACTGTGAAAATCCCTTCACGAATTTCCGGTAGTAGGTGCATATGCCCACAAACCCCCGGAGCTCTGTCATGCTCTTAGGCTCTGGCCAATCCTGGATGGCCCTGATCTTCTCCTCATGCACACTCACTCCAACAACACCAATGATATGCCCCGAATAGAGCATCTCAGTCAACCCAAACTCGCACTTGGATAGATTTTCATAAAACTGTTGCTCCTCTAGGATACGTAGTACTGCCTCCACATGTTGCAAGTCCTCTTCCCAAGTCCAACTATAGATCAAGATGTCATCGAAAAATACTAGCACGAACTTCCTCAATGAGCCACGAAAGATGTGGTTCATGCAAGACTGAAATGTGGCTAGAGCAATGGTTAGCCCAAAGGACATCACCAAAAACTCAAAGTCCCCATAGTGACACATGAACGCAATCTTAGGGACATCCTTGTCCCTCACCTGGATCTAATGGTACCCAGAGCTCAGATCAATCTTGGAGAAGAGCTTAGTTCCCCTCAGCTCATCCATCAACTTGTCGATCTTAGGGATGGGGTAGCGGTCCTTCATGGTGTTTTTGTTCAGGGCCTTATAATCAATACACATCCTCAATGATCCATCCTTCTTCTTCACTAGGACAACTAAAGAAGCGAAAGGGATAGAATTGGGTCTAATGTGCCCCAATGCTAAGAGCTCATGAATGGCTCTCTCAATCTCATACCTGTGCTCCAGCTCAATGGTATGCTCAAATCCACGGTTCGGTGGCTAGCCCGGTGGTATGTCCCCAAATACTATTAGGTACCTGTCAAGAATAGCCTGAACCTCAGGATGTGGTGCCTTGGTCACACCCCCAGCCTCCGAGATCCTCAACTCCATGCCTCAAATCAGCCTCCATCAATGAAGGATGAGAAGCGAGTGAAGGCCAGAAGAAGAGAAGGAGAAGGATCAAAGGTAGGGATGAACTAGTGGAGGAAATAGTAGTGAGGTAGTAAATCTAGGACTGAAAAACTAAATCGAAGAGGCAAAATGTGACAACATTAGAGATTAAAAACTAAAGCCAAGAAGAGGTGGCGACAGTAGTTCAGATAGCAAATGAAAGAGGTGAGAATCAACAACTCTGGAGCTTAATGAACGAAAAAATGAAATGGTAATGATGCTAGTGTTGAACTAGGGAAGGCAAGAGCCGAGTGGAAGGAGGCATCGAGGAATGGTTGAGGAAGTGAACCCATAGATGCAGTCTATTGGATGTGACAACCAAGACCAAACTCCCTAGAAGGCAAAGGAGAGGCATGGTGATTGGTCCCATTAAAGGAGAAGTCATCTCGAGTCGGGCCCTACCCAAGAGAACAACCTAGAGATACCCATTAGTAGTGATCTAACCTAGGAAAGGGGCGACCATAAAAAACAAAGGGAGATGATATAGAAGGAGGTTTTCCCCAAGTAGATTAGAAAGGACAAGAGTTGAAAGGAGAAAGGGTTGATGAGCGAAAGTATGAATAGGAGTGCCATTAATTTTTGAGAAACACTATAGATAAGAGGTTTAGGGGTATGTGGAAATGGTCCCATCCCAAACTAAGGCTTCACTCAACTTGGTAAAGCATATTAATTAAGGAAACCTTAGGAACCGAGTATAATACGCAAGCCACTAGAGAAAGGTTAGGACTAGAAATCAAGGCTTTCCTTCAACATTCAATGGGTAAGGGAAAGTGAAGAAGAGTAAGGCGAATAACACATCATAGGGCATGAAAAGAAAAGAGAGGAAAAAGAATGGGGTGTCTCAAGATGGTTACGGTAGGTGCATGTAGGAAGAGAAATCACATGGCAAGCAAGAGAGAGTAGGGCATGAATAGAAAAGAGAGGAAAAAGAATGGGCTGTCTCAAGATGGTTAGGGTAGGTGCATGTAGGAAGAGAAATCACATGGCAAGCAAGAGAGAGAATTGGCATAGGGGGACTAAGAGAAAACAAGAAAGATGAAAAAGGGAATGGGATATAGAAGCATCTTCTAACTATCTTTGAGAATAGCTCCAACCCAATGAGAAGTTTAGGGGCAATCAATGTTGATGTGAATAAAATTTGGGTTTTAGGTAAGTTTAGTTTGGGAAACCCTATACAATACACTGAGAGAATGGTGTCTAGATCAATCTCTTTCAATGAGATAACTAACCTAAGTACTATAAATGAGAGAGAGGAGAACCAAAGCAAACTGACCTTGTGGCCACAACGTTTCCCCCCTAGAGATGAGCGTTTGGCCCTAAGCAACTTCCACATGATATAGTACCTCTTAAAAATACTCCAACTGTTGAAACGTTGAGCTTGAATTATTAGGCATTGGACTTTTTGATGATGTAACTATATGGACCCAAGATGCCCCAAAGCTTGCCTTGACCTTGTTTGATGGATGACACATTGTTTCAAAGCCTAGGTGGGGATGGATATCACTCAGATGACTTGGGAGGGATAGCACATCCATCTTTATTTCTTTTAGAGGTGCCTTGATACTCCCATATGCTTGTTAAGAGTGGGGTATAGCTTCTATTGGACGATTTCATAGTGGGGGAGGCACCATTTAGAGATGTATGCAAGAAATAAGGACTTTCTAGGAGTAAGGAGCACTCTTGGACCCTTGTCTCAGTTCTTTAGTGCCTTATTGCATATTTTGTAGGATGACGTCATGGTGGAGACTCCTATTCTGCAACAAGTGTGGGATATTTTTGGCATTTTGTTATGTTCTTGAGTTATTTCAAGGTCAACTTGTGAACTTTGACCTAGTTGAATTCTCAGGTAAACACTTTTAGTGGTTTTTATTATAATATTAATATAATAAGGCTTGGTTACCCTTATATAAAAATAGAGATGGTCCTTATTCACTTTTCATCATCATTCATTGTCGCACTTCTCTCTCTTTTGGAAGTGTGCATTAGCTTTTCCTATTTTCTACTTGCACAAAATGTAGATCTATGGTGAAATTTCTCTTGGAGGTGGATTTTTGCTTGAAGTTGGATTCTTGAGATTAATTAAGGAGATTCTTGTGGAAATTTTTTAAGTTTATTGCTCATCTTCTATATTTTGCATGTTATATTGTGCAAATTATGGTTTCTTGTAATATCCCAAATGGGAAAATAAAAATAGTAACAGGCTAAAAGATATTAAGGAGACAACAAAACAAAAAATGATAACAAAACACCAACAGAGCCATAAAATACTACTGAGCCATTTTATTAATTTGTTAGAAATGAGTACAATGGAGGTGCTGAAATGAAGGAACCTGGGCTTGCTCAAAGCAAGCTAGAGAAGCCCTCTAAATCAATGCTGAAATCCCCCACTGATGGTACGTTGTATGGCTATAGCTCTGCACTACAATCTACGAGAAATGTTGTTGCTGCTCTTGAATAAATGCCGCTAGGGCCTGCTACGATGCGCAGAAAATTTCGGGACTTTAACCTTGTACTCTAATCAAGAAACCCCCAAAAACCCACGAAGGAATTGGCCAAATGTTGACCCCGGAATTTCGGCCCAATTTCCCCTAGCTCCTCTAGCTGCTGTCTGAGTTAGGATCTCTGTTTGACACCTCAAATATGCCCAAAAAATTCTGCCAAATTAATCTTGGCTTTTCCTCAATAAACTACAGGGATGGCTACGCTCTCCTGCTAGGTACGTTGGCCTCTCTAATGAAAACACTGAAAGAAGGGCCTCCAACTCTGTGAAAAACTCAACTATGGAAGGGTTGATCCCCTCACAATCTCCCGACTGAAATCTCGTGAAGTTCTCTCCTCCGGATGCTACTCCTCTCTATGACTACATAATCTCGTTGGAAGACTGCGCTGCCCCTAGAAGTGACTGCGTAATCTTGAGGTTGAAATGGTATTGCTACTCTCCAAAACTAATGGTATGGCTCCTCTCCTGAGCGGGCACTCGAAGTCCCCCGAGGACGAGGCAGAGATCTTCGCTCAGAGACACCCTTGTGCTAAACAAAACTGCAGACCCAGCTAAACATCTTGAGCGTGCTCTAGTCTTGACAGACAAAAAATAATAAGATGCAATAATGAATGAGAAAGGTTGCCTTCCTCTCCTTTTATGCTTGTGAACCCCTAAACTCCCTTGGGCCCACCTATGTTGCACTGTCCCTCTGTGCCACGATGTCCCTTGCTGCGTTGCGCTACCTCTCCCATGTACAATATGGGTGCTGGAATGATGGCACCTGGGCTTGCTCAAGGCAAGATCAAGATAGCCTCGGAAGCAAGTTGATATCCACCCTGAAGAAGTACACTGCACTGTCCTAGCTCTACTTCATCACTGGGTTGCCCATGGTGCAGGGCAAGGACTTTATTTATGTGGTTTTTGATCGCTTGATGAAGTATGTTCACTTCTTTGCGATCTCAACCAAGTACATGGCCTTACAGGTGGCCGAGTTGTCCTTCAGAGAGATATTATGGTTGCATGGTCTTCCCAAGACCATTGTCAGTGATCAGGACAGCCGTTTCATGGGCACAACCCCGCTGGATGGGATAACTCACCCTTTTTCCATTGGCATAACTCACACTCCCGTATGTGCCGTATAACATCACTCTTGAGGCCCTTCCATAAGAACCTCTCTCTGTTGGCCGAGTAAGTTTTGTTCAACCCCTGATGCCTTGCCAATGGTGAGTCATGGGCTCCCTGAAGAATCTTCTCACGCAATTGGGATTTGGCCACCAAATAGATCCGATCCCTGTAATATATCACACCATCCATCACCCGGTAGTGGTCATCGACCACCTGTCCCTCTAGGACCTCGCATGCAAAGCGATCCTTGGAGTACTCAACCAACAAATGAGCCTTTCAATCCGGCTTAATGCTCATCAGTGAAAGAGAAGCCGACTTCCTAGACAACGCATCAGCTACCACGTTGCGCTTCCGCTTGACATACTCAATGTCGAAATCGTAGGCCTGGATCTTAATCACCCACTTCTGTTGCCTCTCCTACAACTGGTTCTTCTCCAAAATGAATCTGATGCTATTGTGGTCTGTCCTCACCCAGAACCTGTTCTCCACTAGGTACTTCCTGAACTTGGCAATTGCATGCATGATGGTTAACATCTCCTTGTCATAAATGGCGTACATCTTCTCATGAGGAAATAGTTTCCGACTCTCGAAAGCTATAGGATGCCCTCCCTACATTAAAACTGTCCCCACTCCTTCCCTAGATGCATCATACTCTAGAACAAAGAGCTGCGTGAAATCAGGAATAGTGAGCACTAGACAGCTGCTCATCACCTCCTTGAGGCGCTCAAAAGCCTCCTGCGCTATTGTGGTCCAGGTAAATGCTCCCTTCTTGGTCAAATCTGTGAGGGGCGTTGTTAATTGTAAAAATCCCTTCACAAATTTTCGGTAGTAGGTGCATATGCCCACAAACCCCCAAAGCTCTGTCACGCTCTTAGGCTCTGGCCAATCCTGGATGGCCCTGATCTTCTCCGCATGCACACTCACTCCATCAACACCAATGATATGCCCCAAATAGAGCATCTCAGTCAACCCAAACTCGCACTTGGATAGCTTTCCATAAAACTATTGCTCCTCTAGGATACGCAGTACTGCCTCCACATGCTGCAACTCCTCTTCCCAAGTCCGACTATAGATCAATATGTCATCGAAAAATACCAGGATGAACTTCCTCAACCGGCCACAAAATATGTGGTTCATGCAAGACTGAAATGTGGCTGGAGCAATGGTTAGCCCAAAGGGCGTCACCAAAAACTCAAAGTTTCCATAGTGACACATGAAAGCAATCTTAGGGACATCCATTAACTCGTCGATCTTAGGGATGGGGTAACGGTCCTTCATGGTCTTTTTGTTCAAGGCCCTATAATCAATACACATCCTCAGTGACCCATCCTTCTTCTTCACCAGGACAACTAAAGAAGCGAAAGCGCTAGAATTGGGCCTAATGTGCCCCAATGTTAAGAGCTCATGAATGGCTCTCTCAATCTCATCCCTGTGCTCTGGCTCAATGGTATGCTCAAATCCACGGTTCGGTGGCTAGCCCGGTGGTATGTCCCCAAATACTGTTGGGTAGCTGTTAAGAATAGCCTGAACCTGAGGATGTGGTGGCTTGGTCACACCCCCAGCCTCCGAGATCCTCAACCCCACAGCCCACTCTATATCTCCACACCTCAAATCAGCGTCCATCCCATGCGTAGAAACTGTCTCTTCTGCGTACGAGTGCATGCCTCTCAGCAACACTGATTTTCCATCCTTGTCTAGAAACTCCATCTCTAGTTTCTTCCATTAGGTGGTGGTCCTGCCAAGGGTGTAGAGCCATTGGACTCCCAACACTGTGTTGGTGTCCGGAATGTCAACCGAGAAGAAGTGGTCGGTCATGGAGTAGTTCCCCATGGTCACAGTCAGCGCTGGGACATAGCATGTGCACTGCATGGTCCTGTCCCCTGGCACCAACACTGAAAATCCGTCGAACACCTATGTAGTAATGCCCCTCCTTTGCACCATCTGGGCATCAATGAAGTTGTGCGTGGCCCCACTTTCCACTACCACTGAGACACGCTGCCCCTGTACTGTCCCCTGAATCCTCAAAGTCAAATACTTGGGTACTCCACATAGTGATGCGAGGACCCCTCCTGAATGTGAAAATGCGGATCCCCCTATTGACGGTGGGGATCGAGGTGTAGGTCCTCCCTCCTGGGGTGTTGCATTGTCCTCTCTTCCCATATTAAAGAATATCTCCTCATCTCCCTCATTGTCTGAGAAGACCTCTATATAGTGTGCTTCCCTCCTGCACACTTGTGGCTTGGTGCCCATGGTTCCTGGAAAGTGAAACAAAGCTTGTTCCTCCGAAGATCTCTACTTGTATCATCATCTAGTTTCCCCTTGTTGACCACTGGAGTGGCACCTGATGATAATGTGAAGACTCCATGCCCAAGGATGAACCAGAAGACACTTGTGCCAGCAGATATCATCAGATATCATCATGTTCAACAGAGTTTTTAAACTCTACTTCTTCTTCTCATCATTTTCTTCTTCAGTCTTCAGATTCCGCAGCCCTTCGGGGATATTGTATAAATGTCACTAGCATGATGAATAAAGCCATGTAACAGGCCTAGGATGTCGGGACTCGATCAGCAAGCGAGTACACCTTGGAGTGTTTTTTTTACTTGGTTAATTATTCCTTCTTTTTAGCGGCGAATAATTTTCTAGGTTTTTTCACTCATCGCATTACCCCAAAGCCGGGGTGACGGCTTGAAGGTTGAGCCCCTAACACATCTTAGTGTCTAGAGTCAATGTATATTACCATGCTAGGTCATCTCTGAAATTTCGCGGAATTTGACTAGGTCTAAGTAGGATTTTTTAATAATTAAAAATTTCCCGCAAAATGAGATTTTTTAATTATTTTCTATGTAATGATGTAAATAAGTGGTCTTCGGAAATGTCTGGGGCGTGTGACCAGTCGAAATTCATCCTCAGAGACCCAACATTATCCTAGGACCCACTTTGAGGGTCAAAAAATGACTTAGGGTCCCTCAAAAGCCGATTTTCCTAATGTCAGTGGAAAAAATGAGAAAAAATTCAAAAAAAATTAATAATTGGAAAATTTTAGAAAATTTTCCAAAGTCAAAATAAGTCAAATTTTGACATGGCAGATTGTGTAATATTCCTAATTAGCCCCGCTAATTGGAATATTTCATTTTTGTATAGTTTTGCCGCCTTTAGTTAAATTAATAAATAAAGTGAGAAATAGAGGGTCAAATCACTTTAATAAAATAAAGTGCTTCCTAGTTGATGAACGTTGTAACTTAAAGGGGAAGGCCTTGGGGGTCCACACACACATGAGGGGAGGCCTCACGTAGGCTCCTAAGGTAACTGCGCAGGTCAAGGAGGAGGTCAAGGACGCAGTTAGGGTTTTTGAGGGAGCTAGCACTATAAAAGGTGGGGTTTTCACTCCATTTGGCATTATTGATATGTTATTGATATGGAGAGCTAGACTTTTGTCTACTTCAGCACGCCGGTTGTTTAGTCGGTCTGCAGCACTGTTTAGTGTGAATTGAGTGTCTCCGGTCGGAGATCTCGCCCTTGGCCCCGGGGGACTTCGAGTGCCTGCTCGGGCAAGGTATTTCCTTCAGTTTCTGTAGGTGATTTGCAGTGGATTTTGGGTGGACGTTGCAGAGGAGCTAGCCCCTTGGAGTGACTGCGCAGTCTAGGAGAGAGGACGCAGTTTCAACAGGGAGGACGCAGTCATTGTTGTGCAACGCAGTTGTAAGGTGATTTGGTGGTGGTTTCAGCGTTTTTCAGTCTTGGGAGATTGTTGTTTCAGCCGGAGGTTTTGCAGGAGGAATTAGGCCCCTTCTCCAGCGTGTTTCTTGAGCTTCTGCGCTGTTCCTGGGAGAGACAACGTTTTTATTGAGGAGGGTTTATTTGGTGGATTTTCGGAGGTGGAGCACTTGCTTCACGGTTTCTGGGTTTTGTCCGGAGGGTTGAGTACAGATAGTCTTCAGATTTTCAGCTCATTCCGGGGAGGGGATCAGCCCCTAGTTCCAGTACATTGCAGCAGCAGCTTTCTACGGCAGTTTTCTCTAGCAGCTAGGACGCAGTCTTTCTTGTAGCCATTTCTATTTCTGAGAGGGTCTTCACTTGCCTAGAGCAAGGATAGGTGCACTCATTCTGATTATCTCTTGTACCCATATATATGTATTCTCAGATTAATAAAATGGCTTAGCGTTCTGGTATTTCATATGTATTTGTCCCATATTCTAGTTCCGGCATTTTGTTCTATATAGCTGCTTGTTGTTTTGCTGTGTATTATTGTTTATTTCCCGTTGGGGATATTACAGTGGTATCGGAGCATAGATCTGGCTCAGCCTGTGGTCTATGACATCGGGAAAGAGATCATACAGAGGTTTGCTGGAATTTTGGAGAGCACAGAAGAAAATATCAAAACGCAATTGAAAAAGGGTCAAAATATAAAGGGTCACCCTTAAGTTTAATTGAAGAAATTGTCGGTTTTTTCCGGTTTTGTGGGCAAGGATCGTCCTTCTCAAATTCCGAAATTTTCTTATAGTTTTCGTGGTAACCCGAGGTCGGTTAAGCGCAGAGATGGTTTTCATGTTGTACCGGCGCTTTCGAGGGTCTTCAGAGACACAGAAAGGAAGAGAGAGAGTATAAGAAGGATACGGAGGGAGATTTAGAAAGGCACTCCAACACATGCAGGAAATGTCACAGAGACTCACTGCGTTGGAGGTTAGTTTTCAGATTGGTGAGGGATCAGACACATACCACCATTTGTCGGAGCATGATGCCACTCAGCATATGGCATCACATTCACCCACACGTCCTACCATGCCCACTTTTCTGGATGAAGACATAGGGGCAGCAGCACAGCGAGAGCCGGAGCCGGGCCACATGGGGGACTATTTTGCAGAGTACCAGGCATACGGGCAGGAGTTCATGGAGGCTCTCTCGTTCAGAGACTTTGTCCAGCTCTGACGGGGTAGCAGACCCCGCAACTCTCACAGCAAGAATAGGCACTCACATGACGGGGGCTTGCAGCGCGCAGTGGGCAAATTCCATCTACCGACATTTGACAGGTCATCCAGGCGCTCAGAGAAAGCTTGGGTGGAGAAGTTGGATACCTCTTTCCAGCTTGACCGAGTATCGGAGAGGAAAACCATTAAAATGGCTACCTCGCACTTGGGGGATGAGGACACACAGGGTTGCAGGGAGTTTGAGGTTACACCTAGTGTGACACAGGACTCACCATCATTAGAGACCTCCTTGACCGTGTCGGTTGATATCGTAGTGGAGAAGGTAGAGCCTACCCCAGTAGAGCCATCCACTGAGGTGATGACTGGAGCCATGTCCAAGTCTTCGGGTGGTAGCAGCACACGACAGATGGGTCAGGTATCAGGAGATGTATCCACTATCGATGAGGCACTAGGAGATACAGAGGTATTGGATGATGGTCGCAGGCAGCGGTATCATCGACTTCGGACGGACCTTCGAGCTTTGAGAGGGAAGGCCACGTCAGTACGGGAGGCCATTTTGTTGCAGGACCAGGAGCTGGAGGGCATGAGAGTGGCTTGTGCCGAGTCGACCGCCAAGTTGGCCCGCATTGGGGAACAACTGGATTCCCTGATGGTACAACCCGAGGGCACATTGCAGCATCAGATCATTCCCCTTCAGGTATGCATGGATGGGACTAGTAGTGCTGTTGGGTCATCTCTTCCCATTGGAGAGAGAGAGGCAGAGCCACCTAGTCAGATCTCATATGTTGACTTGGATAGCGGTATGAGACGATCAGAGTTGCACAGGGTACAACATCCACATGTTGAGGTTGGATGGAGAGAGATTTTGAGTTGGTACTCGGTGGAGCGGGCTATAGAGATGGTGATGGATCCGAGTGTAGTTCAGCAGGAGTTCCTAGGTGTTGGGCATACAGGGACCCCAGATTGGCATTGGGATCCAGGTGGGATCACCTATCATTTCCCAGGCAGGTCAGTTGACTATGTCTTGGAAGATACAGTTGGCGTAGTAGCAGAGCATGCGTATTCGCTAGGGGAGTGTCGGTCAGCTTCAGTGGCCAACCAGTTTATGGGCAGACTCCCTAGGTTGTCTTGGCATGACATTCATACACGGGATCACGGGGTGGTAAGCACACCTTGGCAGGAGCTTGTCGGAGGAGGTGGCGTTGGCAAGCCACCAGATGGCACCTTGTATGGCGCCAAGGATTCTTCACCTTTGTGTGGGGCACAGAGGACGCAGCGGAGCCGAGCAGTGGTGGTAACACTACTGACACACAGGGAGATTCACTTCTCGGACCCCTTGAGGAGGATTTGGAGTGATGATCCTTTCATCGGCAGGTATAGTGATACGACGGTGGAGACGATGTTACCGATTGGTGGTAGTCCGACATGTAGAGGCACAGCTCTAGGTCATCACATCCAGGGATGTGTGGGAGCCTCTAACATTGAGCGGGGGATTGCCGGTGGACATGGAGTAGCATGGTGGTGTACCATAGTGTGTGGGACTGCATTGTGGAGTAGGAGTATTCTAGATCACATTGAGAGCATGCGGAGAGTGACCGATGCCTGGACACAGTCAGGGCACGAGATGGTACAGGGTGCTACAGCCGTAGCACATGGTATCCAGCAGTATTCAGGGGTATGCCTTAGTGTGCAGTGGCATGTTGAGGAGTCCATGGATGACCGGTGGCTTGCGAGGGCGTACGGTGCGGCACAGCAGGGTCTTACAGTATTGCATCCAGGGAGACTCACAGACAGGGACACTGGGCTTACCTTTGGGGGTATTTCACCTAGGATCGATAAGGAGACAGAGGAGCGATACTTGATGGTATCTGTGGGGACTCACACATCCGACACTCTTCTACATCACTCATGGGCACAACTGATTTTGTTGTTGTCCTTTGGCACTTTGGGCGTGAGCAGCAGGGTACGTGAGGTTCACCCAAGATATTTGGATGACACTCAGTACACTAGGCGAGAGACTTCTCAGCAGTGGCACTGGGTTGGTGTGCTAGTTGACAGCCACAGGTTGGGGGATGAGATGATCCGTTGCAGAGGTGGTGCATCAGTCATCACTGAGCCTACGCTTGGGGAGCAGGTCATGAGGGAGACATGCATCATTTTTCCCTCGGGGCATGTCGAGATCATGCATGAGCAGAGGATACGGGGTACAGCAGAGGTAGTATCCCAGTATGTGTCTGGGCTCCAGACACTGTATCGATACTTTGTCGAGAGGGTGGATGGCATGTTCGATGCGGATGAGATGGCGGAGGTAGAACAGGAGGGCATTCCTTCTGTATGCCAGGGTGAGGACTCCTTTTCACATGAGTCCATAGGATCAGTTGAGGTCGCTTCTGGGGAGCGAGGGCAGTCATGCACGGATGGTGACAGTAGACCGGAGCTATATTCTAGTGTCCAGGGTGAGCAGTCATGGGATTCTACGAGAGGTACTCTGGGTGGAGAGTCACTTGTGACAATTCAGCTAGAGCAGCAGGTGATGGAGCCTGAGTCGACAGAGGAGGACACTACTCACATCAGGCATGATATTCCTTTGAGAGAGAGCCAGATGGGCACTCACATCGAGTCTGTGGTGGATATGCAGCTAACCGTGGGGTCAGCCATTGAGGAGGAGCAGTAGGCTGCATTGACATCGAGTACGGTGACAGCTGTTACAGATCCATATCCTCTGGAGGTGTTGGAGGTTGATGGGATTGTTATGCAGGGGGCTAGTAGACATCGGGAGTTGTTGGATATGTTGGAGCATCCATCTTTGGGTCGACACTGGGATGAGGCACAGATAGATGTACTCGCAGTCAGCAGAGCTGCAGCGTTTTTAGTGGGTAGCACTCTCCAGGAGTACATCGATGGAGCTTGCAGCATACCTTGCCCACTTTTGCCCATTATAGAGAGGGGCTTCCTTCTACAGGCAGCTTCCATTGACAGACAGGGTAGAGCAGTGGGAGTTGATTACAGGCTGGCGGCAACATCCCAGGCATGTTCCATATACCGTTGTTGTTGCTACATCAAATTCTTCTTCTAGGATGGACTGGCGAGAGATCATGAGTTGGTACCCTCTAGATGGTACGGTATTCTTCGTAGGGAGCACAGTCGAGCAGGGGCCCTTGGACATAATAGAGGTTATAGATTCCAGCTGGCAGGGCGGCACAGGACATCATTTCTTCAGCACTCCATCCCGATTTCAAGAGAGCAGGATCAGCATGGGATTGAGTCACAACTTGGATTGGAGAGAGGTGATGAGTTGGTATGCAGTTGGAGGGGTAGCATATGCAGCTACAGGTACAACGCAGCAGGAGCCTGAGAGCATTGATGCTTGTTGGTGGTCTTCACCTCTTAGAGCATTGGTCATAGCCAGAGGCAGTGCACAGTCCGAGCCGTGGGACTTGTGCGATTATTGGCCACAGTGGCGATGGGATTCGGGAGGACTATTGGTTGGCTGGTACCGTGAGAGGCCAGTTTGGGATCCTGGCATCGAGATATCCCTTCGTATCAGGGTGATGCAGGAGACAGAGAGGTTTCAGTGGGACCCAGGCACATTTTGCAGTATCGGTGGGGAGCATCAGCTAGTTAGTAGGCTTGTTCAAGCATTGCTTGAGAACAAGCAATTTTTGCCGGATGAGGATGCCACTTGGGAGAGCGAGCAGACTTTACAGCATCCATCACTTCAGTTGCTTGAGGACAAGCAACGTTCTGCCGGGGGAGACTGTAATATTCCTAATTAGCACCGCTAATTGGAATATTTCATTTTTGTATAGTTTTGCCGCCTTTAGTTAAATAAATAAATAAAGTGAGAAATAGGGGGTCAACTCACTTTAATAAAATAAAGTGCTTCCTAGTTGATGAACGTTGTGACTTAAAGGGGAAGGCCTTGGGGGTCCACACACACATGAGGGGAGGCCTCACGTAGGCTCCTAAGGTAACTGCGCAGGTCAAGGAGGAGGTCAAGGACGCAGTTAGGGTTTTTGAGGGAGCTAGCACTATAAAAGGTGGGGTTTTTACTCCATTTGGCATTATTGATATGTTATTGATATTGAGAGCTAGAATTCTGTCTACTTCAGCACGCCGGTTGTTTAGTCGGTCTGCAGCACTGTTTAGTGTGAACTGAGTGTCTCCGGTCGGAGATCTCGCCCTTGGCCCCGGGGGACTTCAAGTGCCTGCTCGGGCAAGGTATTTCCTTTAGTTTCTGTAGGTTATTTTCAGTGGATTTTGGGTGGACGTTGCAGAGGAGCTAGCCCCTTGGAGTGACTGCGCAGTCCAGGAGAGAGGACGCAGTTTCAGCAGAGAGGACGCAGTCATTGTTGTGCAGCGCAGTTGTGAGGTGATTTGGTGGTGGTTTCAGCGTTTTTCAGTCTTGGGAGATTGTTGTTTTAGCCGGAGGTTTTGCAGGAGGAATTAGGCCCCTTCTCTAGCGTGTTTCTTGAGCTTCTGCGCTGTTCCTGGGAGAGACAGTGTTTTTATTGAGGAGGGTTTATTTGGTGGATTTTCGGAGGTGGAGCACTTGCTTCACGGTTTCTGGGTTTTGTCCGGAGGGTTGAATACAGATAGTCTTCAGATTTTCAGCTCATTCCGGGGAGGGGATCAGCCCCTAGTTCCAGTACATTGCAGCAGCAGCTTTCTACTGCAGTTTTCTCCAGCAGCTAGGACGCAGTCTTTATTGTAGCCATTTCTATTTCTGAGAGGGTCTTCACTTGCCTAGAGCAAGGATAGGTGCACTCATTCTGATTATCTCTTGTACCCATATACATGTATTCTCAGATTAATAAAATGGCTTAGTGTTCTGGTATTTCATATGTATTTGTCCCATATTCTAGTTCCGGCATTTTGTTCTATATAGCTGCTTGTTGTTTTGCTGTGTATTACTGTTTATTTCCCGTTGGGGATATTACAGATTGAGGGTAAGTCAAAGGTGGTGTGGCAAGTATGTGGGGCCCACCATAAGGTGCAACTCAAGTCAGAGTCAAAGTTCCAAGTGGCAAGTCAAATGGAAGTCAAAAAAGTCACGTAATGCCTAAAGTTCAATGATTTAATTTAATTCACATATCATAAATATGTGGTACGTTTGAAAAGTTTAAAGGGGGACAAAAGGTGTGACATGGCAGCCACTTCATCACCATGAGTTAGTGGGCCAAGTCAAACATAAGTCAACAAGCACTCAACAGAGTCTCGAATTATCCACTCAGCAGTCGTAAAAATCAGTGTAAAGAGCATTTGTGAAGGTTAAAAAAATAAAAAATTTGAGAAAGTTGAAGGGGGACAAGGCTGCCACATAGGACAGACCTTGCCTCCCACTTGTCCCCCACTTAAAAAAAATCGAAGGACCAGTCAAAAGAAGCATCATACGTAGCCTATTTTGGCATCTCCTTCAACACGTATTTTGCTAAGAATTTAGTGGAGGACAGACTACTACATGCGTCAGACTTTGTCCCCCACTAACTCATGTTTGTCTCCAAAATAAAATCAGCGTAGACTTTGATGGAATTTCAAGAGATGTTAACTAAAGTTTTTGTGATCACTGTCTATGCCTTAGACTCCACTACACCTCCACGCTGCCAGCTAAAAATATTTATCACATCAGTCCACGGAGGCCAATTAGAGATAATACGCAGCGGTCATTTAATGGAAGATTTATCACAGCAGTCAAGCAAGTATTTTGAGGGAGTTTGTCTCCCATTTACTTCAGTCGTATATGCACTTGGCTGCCATATCCTATACGCTGGTCTGTTAGAAGGTAATACACTGCCAATGAAACAAGTAACACACAGCAGTTTACAACAGTCACCTACAGCAGTTGGTTCCACTTGGACAGTTCTTATGCTACTTGTGCAAATTCGTTTTGTATTGGGATTATCTCCCTTCTCCACTTGTCATTCATTTTTTCATTGGGATTTGCTCCTGTAGTTCTATTTAAATGAGCCTTGGGCTCTCATTGTAAGGGTGGTTTTTTGAAGATTGTGCTTATTGTTACTATGCCGAAATTGTCATTGAGCTGAATAAAGAAAAGTCTTTGGGGTTACTAGCTTCTCTTGTGGTGCATTCTTTGGTTGATGAGGTATACTTGTTTCATTTGATATTGTTATTTATTGCAATCTAGTTGTTTTTCTTTGCATTTGCCTGAAGGCACTATTGTCTAGGGAGGGGAGACTTGTAGCTATCTCAGATCTCCTTTGGACTTGGTATGTTTTGTGCTCTTGTTGTAGCTTGTTATTTTCGATGAAATGACAAGCTCAACGTGGCCTCTATATGCCAAGTTTCTTTTGCACTAACAATTGGTTTGCAGAAATTTGTGTGTTTAAAGGACAGGTTGCCAAGTCCATTGGAGTGTGAAGACTTCTTCGGTTGGAATAAGTCAGCTCCAAGGATATCAGAGGTCTCACAAGTTGTTCAAGCCAACAATCTCATAAGACATCAAAATATTTATTTAAAAGGGGGTTTCATGAGCCTTTTGCTTCTATTCCATCTCTAAAAAAATTTCATATATTTCTTCTCTCATTTGTGCACATATCTATTTTATCTAGCATTTGAGGCTAAGTTGTTGGGTTTAAATCCTAATTCTCACTCACTATATCAACTCTTTCAAGCTGTTCTTAGTGAGGGAATTTGTAACATAAAGTGCGCTTTATACTTGCATTGAGTTTCTAACTATTTCTTTGGCATTCTAACTCTTTTGCTTGTTTGCCTATAGGTGTGCTTGGAAGCAATCTAAGTTTTGAAGAAAGGGAGCTAAAGCTGAGGCTAAGGAACACTCTTCCGTTTGGAACCTCAAATCCAAGTTCCGCCTTATCACTTCACCTCTACTTCTAAATCCCCGTTCTTTTGAGGAATTGTAGCCGCCATTCACCTCAAGGCTTTAAGCCTTTACTTTGTAAACATCTCACAAGTAGATTTTTTTTTAAGCCTTACACTTGTAACTTTGGGAAGGAGCAATTTTAAAATGCTTATTGTAAGCTCTTCCCAATCCCCTCATTTCTATAAGAGGGCCTCATTTTCATTAATAAAGAGCTAACTGTTCTTGAGGGAGCTTGGGAAGTTTTTCCCATGGTATCTCACCTACTCATTTAGAGGGAGGAAATCTTCTTGAGTGGGTAACTTTCTTTTTCTTAGTTTTTCTTTTAATTTTCTCAAACTAAATCACTTGCATTCATCATTTCGTTTGCTAATCTAGTCTAGTTGCATGTGAATAACTCATATGTTCATTTCGTTAATTGCTTAGATCACATAGTCATTTAAATTTCCTAATTTGCAATCTCATTTGCCATCACTTACTTATGTTTTTGTGATCTACTCCTCATTTGGATAAGTTTCACAACATACTACAAGTAAAGAAGCATAGCATTTCAATTTATGGCAACTTGAGTTATTGTTCTAACTATGAAGCATATTTAATTGAATCATCTCCATCTTTTACACAACACTTGCAAACTCATTTCCATATCATTTAGGCATTTCACTTTGCATGCTAGACTTGCTTCTCTAAAAATTAACCTCCAACTTAAGTTGGTTGTATAGACATTAGGGACCCTCCACCCCTATGGACTCCTCATTGTGAGATCCGAATTTCGGGCGAGGGTGAGGTCTGGAGACAGGAGTTCAATTGTAACATTGCTTTAGAACTAATTAATAAAATAAACCAAGAGCACTATCTCATCACATTTACATTGCAAAGTTCCCAAATTTTCTTTTGCTATCTTGACGGTCTAAAGATTCACGTGCAAATATTATCTCAAGAAGCACTTTGATGCAAGCATTTTTAAATTCCTTAAATTTTGCAACAAGTTTAATTCTATGGTACTTGGAAATTTGCTTCTACATACAATTTCAGTGCATGTTGTCATTTTAATGATCATTATGCTTATGGATAATTGATATATCTCGTTTCATTGGCAAATACCCTTATTTGGTGTTGCAAATTAAATTGCATATTGTGATCTTGGTCTAACACTTCCTTTGTGGGATTATTGTCATTATATCTTGATTTTTATTTTTGAGCAAGCATTTGTTATCTACTTTAAAGCACTGGTCTATATTTTGAACACGTCATTGAATATTGCTCATATACTTATATGCTTGTTTATATATTGGAAATCAAGTCATCTTTGATAAGTAATTCCTTCTAATCAATTCTCCTAGAAATCTCACATCTTTAACTTAGTTTTCCTTTAGGGACCACCCCCTTAGCTAACCTAGGAGATAGCTTAAACGGAGAGAGTTGGGAATAGGTGACAGCCCCTTCTCTGAGTTCCTTGCCACCAACCACACCTGTGGGGTTGAAGGCTTTTCCCACTAACTGTAGGTAGGTGTAGGCGGCAAGCGATAACACCCCTGACCCTAATTGTATCTTGGGGGTGAAGCAATCATGTCTCTCCCCTTTTGCTGGAACCTCGGTCTGTTGGGTAGTGGTGCTCTAGCCCTGGATAGGGCATCCTGTATATCTCTAGCCCTTCCCACTGCATCCTGTAGCGTAGCAAGTCTGTTTTACCTCACTAAGCCTCATACTGGCTATGCTAGTCCCTCCACAAACATATAAATCCTCCTAGAATCTGACGGATCTGGAACCAACACTGATAATCTTAAGAACTCCGAAATATATACCTCAGGACTCCCAGTCTGCTTGAGTTTAGTCAAAGTACTCTTCTGGGTCCTTCCTATCAAACCTCTCCAACACGCTCTGAGTAAACTCATCATACTTCGTCACTCCTGCGTGACCCAGCGTAATCAACCCATGGAACCACCAATAGTGGGCTTCTCCCTCCAGATGCAGTATGGCAACCCTAATGGCCTCTGTCTCGATCATTTGGTTCAACTGGAAATAGACATCTAGCATCTCCACCCATGCTTTTGCTGAACTCTTAGAAGAGCCATCAAAATTTGTGAGGAACAACCTTCCCACAGTACACTATAAATCACTGCCTTGCGTGTAGCCTACTCCAGATTGGCTTCTGCATTTGTTTTCGGTCTTCAACTGGCATAAATCTTTGAACGTGATGGCCCTCCCGAAATCCTAGCCATAAGACTAATATTCTTTGAAATATTGTTTGTAGTGAGCCTCTTCGGGCTCCTACTGCCCTCCTGTCCCTGAAGCTAGGAATGTTGGGATAGTGGACTGTGGAAGTGTGTATGGTACGACTAGCATGGTTGTCTGTGGTGCTACCTGGTTCTGTGAAGTGCTTGACCCTTCTCCAATCTGGAAATCCCCTTGGACTCCCTTCCCCTTCCTGCTATTGCTAATCCACTGGCCCATCTCCTCAATCCTCTTGGAGAGGTGTTGTACTGACTTTAGCAGAAGTTGAGCAAATTCCTCCTCCTTGCTCGTTCCATCTTTTGCATCGTCCATCTTCCCCTCTCTGACCTCTGGAACACTATCTACTGGATCTGGAGTGATTTCGAGCTTCCTTTCCCTGCTCCTGTATCTTTGCCTACAGTAAGTTGCGTTATGTTTGTTCTTCGGTGTCATAGACTGCGTTGCTCCACAAGCTGAGCCAAGTCTATGAGATATGATACCACTGTAATATTCCTAATAGGAAATTAACAGTTACAACAATGCATCAATCAACATTAACAACAACAAAAACAATTATGCCATTAAAACACAAATTGGATTCATAACAATCCAGTCTGAGCCATTTTATTAATATGTTGTGATGTTTACAATATGGGTGCTGGAATGATGGCAACTGTGCTTGCTCAAGGCAAGATGAATATAGCCTTGGAAGCAAGTTGATATCCACCCTGAAATAGTACACTATGGTGTCCTGGCTCTACACAGTTATGCCAAAATAAGTTGTTGCTTCTCCTCAAGATCTGATGGTTGGGCCTTGAATAATGCTCATAAATTCTGGGTTTTTTGTAATATCCCAAATGGGATATTTTAACTAAAATTGCAGAAATAAACTTAAGTAGCAAAGTAAATGGAAATATACACACAGCCACTAATAGAACACAAGGGATGCCGATAAAATCACTGAGCCATTTTATTAATCCATGGTAAAAAGTACATCAACATAAAGGAACAGTGGAACCTGAGCTTGCCAAGCAAGCGGAGCAAACCCAAAAATATCTCTGGCCCAACTGATGAATGATGCTGGCAATGATGTAGATGGCTCGGCAAGGAGACTGCTGCAAATCGGCTACGGCAAAACTGACTTGTCTCGACTCCACTGAAGCACTGTGAGATCTCTGAGTGAAACCTCCTCAAGGGTATTGGGTTTTCGTCCAATACTCACAAATCATCCGAGGATTTCCGTCCTGGGGCTACGGCTGAAGTAGAGAACCACGTTCTCAAACCTCTCATACACAAGAAAATGATCTACTCCAAAGATATCTCCCAATGGCCTCCTCCCTTTCTTTTATAGATCTCTTGGAGCCTTCTAGAGCATTATTTTATTATTATTTTATTCATGGAGCACTTTTCCCTTTTATTAAAATATTCCTTTTTAATGCAGAAAAGGGTAAATCGCCTACCACGCCTCCTCCGGTCACTGAAATCCGTGTCTAACTATCCCATCATGTAGGTATTCTCGTCCCGATCCCAATGAACTATTACACTAAGGTGTTCCATCATGTATTCCTCTCAGAATGCCACCTTGAGTGTAATCAGCTGAGTTAAGCCCAGAAATAACTCAAATTTCTGAAAGTTATCGGAATGCATCGGAACGAAAGCCAAACCGCTCTGATGATGGAGTATATCAAGCGAATGCGTCCGGAAACCATGAAAACTCCTCAAAACTCCTCCAAAGAGCTCCTGAGCCCGCTGATGACACCAACCTGTACTTGTGACCGGTCTGCTTCTAACTCTGGAAGTCCATCCTAGCCCTGTCATATGTGACACCAAAAAAGGGAATATTACAGACCTTTCGCCCCAAGATTGCTTGCCCTCAAGAAATCGAAATATGTGGGCCACTTTGTTGGCCCGCCGCAACTGAGATCCAATGCCCGGATCCCATACAAACCTGTGGGTGCTGCTATGCACCTGTTTCAAACCACTCAGAATAGACCCCTCAATGTTGGGATCCCAAACTGACCTCTCACTGTACCAGCCAACAAACAATCCTCCTGGATCCTAACGCCACCATGGCCAATCATCGCCCAAGTCCCACGGCTCGGGCTGCACATTGCCTCTGGCTATAGCTGATGCCCCATGAAGTGAAGCCCGCCAATAAGCATCAATGCTCCCTGGCTCCTATTGTGCTGTACCTCTCACTGTATAAGCTACCCCACCAACTTCATACCAACTCATCACCTCTCTCCAATCCAAGTCCTGACTCAATCCCATGCTGATCCTGCGCTCCTGGAGTCGGGATGGAGTGCTGAAGAAACTACCCTACTGCCAATTGGAATTTGTATCATCTGTCATGTCTAAGGGCCCTTGCCCTGCTGTGCTCCCTATGAAGAATATCGTACCATCAAGTGGGTACCAACTCATGATCTCCCGCCAATCCATCCTGGAAGAAGAATTCAATGTAGCAACAACTGCATACGGAACACGCCTGGGGTGTTGTTGCCAACCCGTCATCAACTCACACTGATCTGCCCTATCTGCCAACCTGTAGAAGAAAGCCCCTCTCTCTATAATGCGCCAAAGTGGGCAAGATATGCTGCAAGCCCCATCGATGTACTCTTGGAGAGTGTTATTCACTGAAAATACTGTAGCTCTGCTGACTGCGTAAACATCTATCTGCACCTCATCCCTGTGTCGACCCACAGATGGATGCTCCACCATCTCCAACGGCTCCTCCCACTCCTGATAAGGAATGTCATGCTCCTGCTGTCTACTAGCCCCCTGCAGAACAATCCCATCAACCTCCAACACCTCCAGAGGATATGGATCTGTAACTGCTGTCACCGTACTCGATGCCAGTGCATCTGACTGCTCCACCTCAATGGCTGACCCCAATGTTAGCCGCATATCCATCATAGACTCAATGTGCGCACCCATCTGGCTCTCCCCCAAAGGAATATCATGCCTGATGTGCATAGTATCCTCCTCTGCTAACTCATGCTCCATCATATGCTGTTCTGGCTGAATCGTCACAAGGGACTCATCACCCAGAGTATCTCCCGTAGAGTCTCGTGACTGCACACTAGAACACAGTTCTGATCTACTGTCATCACCTTTGCATGACTGCTCTCGCTTACCAGAAGCGTCCTCAACTGATCCCATGGACTCATCTGAAGAAGAGTCCTCACCCTGGAATACAGAAGGAATTCCCTCTTGTCTTGCCTCCGCCACATCATCTGCATCTCTCAAACATGAGTGATTAGGCCCCCAATGTTCTTTGCAAATGAAGCAAAGTCCCTTCCTCCTTAGCTCATTTTTGTTGCCTGACCCACCAAACTGGAGCAGCTCCTCCTTGGTCAACTATCTCCTGAGAAGCTCAATGTTCTGCTCAACTAGCCCTTGGGCTAGCTCATAAGCAGCGGGTGAAACCAACTGCTCTCTCCTCCAAATGCTCAACAACCAGGTCTGCCACTCTCGGCCAATGGTCTCATGGTCTCTCATACATGATGACAAGATGGACTGCATGTGCACCATGAAGGTGTCAGGATGATGTCTCCTAATGCTGAAGAAGCATTGGAACATCTGCAAAATCAGGTCATCACACTCAAGGTCAAACATGATGACATGAGTCTTGATTGTGGCCATACTCCATAGAATCTCAAGCTTCTTCCCAAAGGTAGAGCCTGCACTGTTGTCCAAATCCTGAAAAGTCTCTACAATCAACCTCATAATCCTCCTCATAACATCATCATTATATGGGGCTATAGGTGCGGTCAATTTCATGATGTTATTGAGGCAAGCTGCAATTGGAAGTGTGACCCCTTCACAAGGCTCCTCCAAGAATTTGGGCTATATAAGAGCAAGCATCGCAGGTTTTAGAGCCCAAATCAGTTTCTTCCCTTCCGCTTGGTCTATTGTGGACAGGAGTTCATTAAACTCTTCCAGTTTGGACAAAACTCTCCATGACATCTTCATGTGTTTCAGATCTGTCCCAAGTGCAAAAATTTTGTGACCACTCTCCAATGTTCCCTGCAAATCTTTTGGCTGTCCTTTTTTAAGGATGGCACAAATCTCTCTTGAAAGAGGTCTGCTGTTCTGTTTTGTTTTCTGGTCTTCTGATGTATGGTGGTTTAAGGAACCAATTTTTACCCTTCTCAAGCTGTTTAGGAATCCATCCATGGTTCAACCAATGAGTACAAGAACGTTTGTGATAATGAGGTCACTATTTTTCTGACAATTATTCTCAAGACTGCTTCATTTCTCTAATCACAATAGGACAGAGTACTTAAAGCAGTTCAACTATGCACTCTCAACGGAATCACTACAAGTTTGCTCAGAATCAGTAGGAAAATGGCCACTGGTTTTTCTGAGTTTAATGGATGCCTTCAGCGGGTAATTTTTCAAACATATAACAGACTTATGGCTGTAGGTGCTTCTCACAGTTTAGGTACAAAAAATAGGCTCAATGAACAACATTCAACTGCTATGGAACTTTCAAGAGTTCAAAACTGATCTAAACAATACTCAGAAACATTAGATGCCGACACGATAAGGTTGGAAACAACCCAGGATAGTTCACTATATATTCACTGTACAAACCCACAATTGCATATAAAATATCAGAACTTAACAAAGAGATTCATGGCCATTTGAGCAAAGTGTACCGGCACTGTGATTTTGTGAAAGAACTTGATTTGGCAGGGCTGCAAACAGGAGAATGTAACACCGACCCTTGTAATGATACTCCAACACTTGAGGCAAGTGCATATGTTGCCCAGAAATGTATTAATCCACTGCCCAGAAATGGAACTTGACGTTATATGTCATCACCTCCACATTTTTCACATATTCTAAGTAACATTCCACTAATACCAAGACACCAGTGGGGAATATGCATGAACATCTGGCTGAAGCACGAATTGTGAAGGGACATAAGCATACAACAGCGACAAATTACCACTTGTACTAGTGTCCACACTTTTCTATTCAACCAAGGTTGTATTTGTTGCGACGATGTTATCCCAACAGAATGTTCATAGTGCCAACTCAGCTGAAGGCTACGTTACTAGTCGACTTTCAATCCAGGGAAATTCCTTGATGCAATCCGCTGCCACAATGTCACGGCTCTAGACTTCTTGACAGAATCCCAACACTTACGTGGAGATTTATTGACTTCGTCAAATCACATATCTGAAATTGGCTTGCTCAGCGAAATTTAATATTCAAAACGCAATTTTTGTTTAGCTCCCGTGATCCGGCCTGTGTGATTACTGATCTCAGGAAACGAACCTGTAGTTCGATCATGCGGCTTTAGATGTCTGCGGCACTTCGGAGATATGAGTTATAGAAACACGTCCATCGCAGATCAACAACCTTTGATTTCTAAAGTTAATTTTGTGAGCTTTGATTACCATAGCCAATTAAGCCTCTGACGACTTGTTGAACATGGTCTTGGCAACCTGATTTCCCTTCAAAGGGCTCGACTAAGCAGAAATGCACGGACCTGTGTACCGATGGCTTGGGAAGATGTCGCGTGGCTCGATAGAGCAGCTGTGGACCCCAATCGAATTTCATAGTAACCGTGTATATGGCCCACAGTCTCGTCACAAAATTGCAGATCGAAATGATCGGCTCCTTATGGGTATGCCACACCACAATTCAATCTCGTAATGCAAGCATGTAACCAATATGTCGACCAACCAGAACTGATATTCAACTTTCTCCTCGCAGTGGTCCCACTCTCACGATTTTCCGCCGGTTAGCATTAAGTACTGAGTGAAGGTTCTCCAATCTTCTCCCCACGCAAATTTCCATTGGCATGAATGAGGGGTCAAATCGTATCCCCGATCCGTCTTTACAAACTCAGTTCCATTATCGATGCCCCAGAAAAATTCAATAGGATAGGCAGATTTGGCTTTGGCCCACCAACAATTTCAACTCCTACAGTAATTGATAAATCTGGCCAGTAGTTTGAGAGGGCAACCCTCAAGCTGGCAAGATCAATCGCTCCGATACCACTGTAATATCCCAAATGGGATATTTTAACTAAAATTGTAGAAATAAACTTAAGCAGCAAAGTAAATGGAAATATACACACAGCCACTAATAGAACACAAGGGATGCCGATAAAATCACTGAGCCATTTTATTAATCCATGGTAAAAAGTACATCAACAAAAAGGAACTGCAGAACCTGAGCTTGCCAAGCAAGCGGAGCAAACCCAGAAAGATCTCTGGCCCAACTAATGAAAGACACTAGCAATGATGTAGATGGCTCGGCAAGGAGACTGCTGCAAATCGGCTACGACAAAACTGACCTCTCCTGACTCCATTGAAGCACTGTGAGATCTCTGAGTGAAACCTCCTCAAGGGTATTTGGTTTCCGTCCAATACTCACAAATCACTCGAGGGTTTCTGTCCTGGGGCTATGGCTGAAGTAGAGAACCATGTTCTCAAACCTCTCATACACAAGAAAATGATCTACTCCAAAGATATCTCCCAATGGCCTCCTCCCTTTCTTTTATAGATCTCTTGGAGCCTTCTAGAGCATTATTTTATTATTATTTTATTCATGGAGCACTTTTCCCTTTTATTAAAATATTCCTTTTTAACGCAGAAAAGGGTAAATCGGCTACCACGCCTCCTCTGGTCACTGAAATCTGTGTCTAACTGTCCCATCATGTAGGTATTCTCGTCCCAGTTCCAATGAGCTATTACACTAAGGTGTTCCATCATGTATTCCTCTCGGAATGCCACCTTGAGTGTAATTAGTTGAGTTAAGCCCAGAAATAACTCAAATTTCTGAAAGTTATCGGAATGCACTGGAACGAAAGCCAAACCACTTGGATGATGGAGTATATCTAGCGAATGCCTCCGGAAACCATGAAAACTCCTCAAAACTCCTCCAAAGAGCTCCTGAGCCCGCTGATGATACCAACCTGTACCTGTGACCGGTCTGCTTCTAACTTTGGAAGTCCATCCTAGCCCTGTCATATGTGACACCAAAAAAGGAAATATTACATTTTTAACCCAGGTTTCTACTCACAAAACGCACAATAACCCGCAAAGGATTTTGTGGAATGGCTGGCCCCGTAAATTGGCCCTCGTCGCTGCTAGATAAATTTGTGCTCTTGGAAATTCTATTGTAGAATGCTCCCGAAATGTTTTCAATATCCCTGTTAGGAGGCTCTCAGCCTCCCCACCAATTCCCAACTCAAAATTCCCCACGCTTCTCAGCTCTTGGATGAACTCCCTCTCAGCATTGCGCAGTCACTGCACTGCTGGTGCTGCTCTACACTGTCTCTGAAGATAATCACGTTGTGAATGAGTCACACAAATCCCCACTGCATCGAAAAGGTAAAATATCCTCCCTTAGTCAGGCACTCGAAGTCCTCCGAAGTAGAGGTTGAGATTTCCACTCGGGAACACTCGGTTGCTGAACAACAATGATAGACTTGGCACTTGCTCAAGCGTGCTCTGTCAAAAGACAAGTTCAATAGATGATAGATGAATAAAAAAAATGAGCTACCTCTTCCTTTTTGTCCCCAAAGGCCCAACGTTCCTCTTCGGTCCCATCAAGTGCTACGTTGCCCCTTCTCTAGCCACTCCTGCACTACCTCCCATCGGCCAACCACAACGCCGCCTTCCTGGATGGCGCAGTCCTTTCTCATTGGCTGATCGAGCCCCCACCAAAGCCGCAATATTTGCCTCTCTACTATAGGAAAGGAATATGGTTTGCCTTAATCTAATTTGTGTCCCCGACCTACATTTTTTTGGCTAACATTAGGAAATACACAATTTTCAAAACTTTAATATTTCTAATTAGCAAAATGGCTAATTAGGAATGTTACAGAATCCTTTAAGAGAAATTCTAGTTGTGCATCTCTTAAATCTAAAATATCTCCATTAAGTAAGTTTCTCGGGTTTGTAAGAAGAGGATTTAGACCTCTCACCCTCTTCAACAAGGTGACCTCATTGAATTTCCCCTAGGTAACTCCATTGTCCATTTTGATCAAGGAAATAGTCTAGGTTGTGGTAATAAAGTATTCTACTTTTATAGATTTCATTTTATTCTCTCTAAAATCCAAGATATCTAGGGTAACGATCTCTTTGAAATATTTCTAAAAGTAATTTTATTTCATGTGCTAATTCCCTCCAAGTATCAATTGCTTTGAATATTTATTGATAATGAAATCTAGCAATTTTTGCATGTTAAAACCCTATTTCTAGGGTTAACGTTATCACTAAATTGTAGTTTTCTACATTTTTCAGCCATAAAATCTCAATCGAAAACCCTCAACCTTGAATATATAATTGATAGTCTTGATCCTTTGTTGACTAATCATTGTAAGACTATTTCTCATGTTTGTTATATGACATCAAATTCCCTATCATTGAATATTTGTCAAACCCTAACTTATAGTAGCCCTATTCTTTGCTTATGTGGTCTAGGGATGGAGTACTTGTGTTTTGGAAAATACTATCTTAACCCCCTTGAATCCACCAGTACCCTATCAAATTATTAGACATTTCCATCACCTTAAATCCTCCTTGTTGAATATCCTCTAGGTCATCGATATGTAGAGAATCCTCCCTTCTGGTTCAATATACTACTAAATAGTTGTAGTCAAGATGCTAAGGTGACAATGGTGGCCAATCCCTTGTTACCACGACGTCTGGAGGTGTTAACAATAGAGAATATCAATGAAGCCTGAGAAGCAAGTGAAGGCGAGAAGAAGAGAAGGAGAAGGATCAAAGGTAGGATGAACTAGTGGAGGAAATAGAAGTGAGAGGTAGTAAATCTAGGACTGAAAAACTAAATCAAAGAGGCAAAATGTGACAACATTAGAGATTAACAACTAAAGCCAAGAAGAGTTGGCTACGGTAGTTCAGATACCAAATGAAAGAGGTGAGAATCAAGAACTCTGGAGCTTAAATAATGAAGGAAAGAATGAAATGGTAATGATGCTAGTGTTGAACTAGGGGAGGCAAGAGCCGAGTGGAAGGAGGCATCTAGGAATGGTTGAGGAACTGAACCCATAGCTGCAGTCTATGGGATGTGACAACCAAGTCCAAACTCCCTAGAAGGCAAAGAAGAGGCATGGTGATTAGTCCCATTAAAGGAGAAGTCATCCCGAGTCAGGCCCTACCCGAGAGAGCAACCTAAAGAGACCCATTAGTAGTGATCTAACCTAGGAAAGGGGCGACCATAAAAAAACAAAGGGAGAGGATATAGAAGGAGGGTTAGGAAGGAAAAGAGTTGAAAGGAGAAAGGGTTGATGAGCGAAAGTATGAATAGGAGTGCCATTAATTTCTTGAGAAACACTATAGATAAGAGGTTTAGGGGTATGTGGCAATGGTCCCATCCCAAACTGAGGCTTCACTCAACTTGGTAAAGCTGTAATATTCCCAATTAGCAATAGCTAATTGGAAATATTAATTTTTGACTATTTCACTTTAATAAAGTTAATTTAGAAATAAAGTGGGTGAAGAGGGACACTTAACTCACACTTAGGATAAAAACATTTCCTAAAGTCACTTGGAGACATGATTACTTGGCAACGCGGGGACTAGAGGACGAAGTGGCAGCGTGGAGGAGATGTTAGCATGGGCAGCGTGGGCCCAAGTCAGCGCAGAGTTAGAGGGACAGCGTGGCTCAAGGAGATAGCACAGTTGATGGTGGGGCCTAGGTGAGAGCAAGGTTCTCCAAGCATAAAAAGGGAGAGAGGCTCCTCATTTGGATCATTCGATTATGCATCTATGTTATTTGTCCCTTGACATTGAGCACGCTTTTGCTGTTTAGCAAAGTCTGCACGTGCTATTCAGCACATCGGGTGTCTTTGTGCGGAGATCCCAACCTCAGCCCCGGGGGACTTTGAGTGCCTGCTCGGGTGAGGAGTTCCATCCTTATTTTGCCGGAGAGAGTCGCAGCAACCACAGTTGGGAGCATTCACTTGCAGAGACAGCGTAGTTAGTGAGAGGGAGGACACAGTCTTTGGAGGAGGTGATTCCAGATTGAGGGTCTATCAGGGGATTCAGCTCGGGAGAGTTGGAAAGGAGTCAACCCTTCCCTATTCCATCATTTTCGTAGAGTTGGAGGCCA
This sequence comes from Pinus albicaulis, assembly GCA_034641835.2. Lineage (NCBI taxonomy): Eukaryota > Viridiplantae > Streptophyta > Pinopsida > Pinales > Pinaceae > Pinus > Pinus albicaulis. The sequence continues at coordinate 992,368,846 of CM076572.1, read as the reverse complement.
TTGTTTGCAGCAGATTATTCAGGGCCAACATTTATCATTGGGACAGCGTGGAGCCTCAAGGGAGGTCATTTTCGGAGGTCAACCATTTCAGAAAAGCTCTTTGGGCTTTTTTGGGTATTTGGTGGAGAGGCCATTCCCAAAGTTTCATAATTTTCTGAGGTGGGGAGCAGCCCCAAATAGTCAGTTCATTCCAGCAGTAGTAGCAGCACAGCATCAACACCAGCAGTTTGGAGATTACGCAGTTATTGAGGGAGCAGCGATTCAGTGATATATTTTGAGACTATTTCTACGCTTGCCTAGTGCAAGCCAAGGTGCCATCATTCTGATCACCTTTGTACTTATTTCATCTTTCAGTATTTAATAAAATGGCTCAACGTTCTCCATATTGTCTCTTGTTCATGTGATGCCCCTCTAGTTGCTGTAGTTCTTTGTTTATGTGCTTTATATTGCTGTCTATTTCTATTCGGAATATTACAGTGGTATCAAAGCTCATAGACTTGGCTCAGCTTGTGGAGCAGATTGTCTATGACACCAGCAGGAAAACCATACATCTGTTACCGAGGGAGGAAGTATAAAGACCAAGAGCAGAGGTTAGAGATCACTTTCGAGGAAGGTGACTGTGTTCCGGTAGTGGAGGCAAAAGAGGAGGAACCAATGGCGAAGGAAAGAGATGCCAGGAAGGAGTTCGGTGAACTCTTCCTCAAATCAGTACAGGATTTGTCGAGGTAGATAGAAGAGATGGGGCAGAGGTTCACTGCAAAATCCAAACAGCGTGAAACCCCAAGGGGTTTCCATATCGGAGAGGGATCTGGCACATCCCATCATTTGCAGGAGTACCTCACAGCGTAGTAGATGGCATCACATACACCTCCACATTCCACGATGCCCACATTTCTTGCCGTAGACATTGGGGCAGGAGTAGGAAACGGCTCACATGGGAGATTACTTTGCCGAGTATCATTCCTATGGACAGGAGTTCAAATATGCCCTCACATTCCATGATTTCGTACAGCTCAAGAGGGACAGTAGACCCCGCAGCCATCACAGGGGAAACAGGCATTCTCAGGATGGGGATGTACAGTGCACGATAGGCAGATTTTATCTACCGACATTTGATGGGTTCACCAAGTGTTCGGCAAAGGCTTGGGTGGAGAAGTTGGATATATATTTCCAGCTTAACCAGATGGCAGCGACAGAGGCCATCAAGGTGGAAATGCTACACCTGGAGGGTGAGGCCCATGACTGGTGGTTTCACAGGATGGATATGTTGGGGCACTCAGGAGTGACAACATATGCCGAGTTTACACGGAGGCTGATAGAGCGATTTGATCGGAGGGATCCAGAGGAGCACTTTGTTGAGCTGACTAAGCTCAAGCAGATCGGGAGTCCGGACACATACATTTCAGAGTTCTTGAGACTCTTCGTGGTGGTGCCTGATTTATCTGTAGTTCGGATGATCTACATGTTCATCAATGGATTGGCAGAGCCTCTTCGAGGGTTAGTCAGATCGACGAAGCCAGCTACACTCCATGACGCAGTTGGGAGGACTTAGGACTTGCAGGATGCACTATCTCGGACTAGAGCTCCTTTTCCCCAGAGACTGGCATTCCAGCTGAAGGGGAAGGACATGAGGGTTCCGGCTCCAAAGGGGAACCAAAGTGGAGGGCCCTTGGATAACGAGACTAGGAGATATTTGAGGCAGAAGAGGCTATGTTTCACATTCCAGGAGCCATGGGCACTAGGACACCGTTGTGCTGCGGGGAAGGCACATTACATCAAGGTTTTCTCTGACAATAGCGGGGAAGAGGAGGAGTATGAGGAGATAGAGGCAGGAGGCAGCAGTGCAGCGCAGTGACTATGGGGACTTACACCCTGACAGATCACTTCTTTGTGGTGGACACTCCAGACACCAACCTCGATACTGGGGGTGCTGTGGTTGATCACGCTGGGGAAGGTCATCACAGATTGGGAGACCTTGGAGATGGAGTGGAAGGATAAGAAGATTGGGAGGCACGAGAAGATTCGTGGTATGCACACCTACCCACCACAGACAGTTTCAGCACATTGGATGGAGGCATATTTTCGGAAGGGAGACATAGAGTGGGCAGTGGAGCTGTGTGTTTCGGAGGCAGGATTGACAGGGAAGGCCGTGCACCCAGATGTACAGTCCATTTTAGATAGATATGCCATGGTTTTTGGAGAGATACCACCAGGGCAGCCACCAGATCGAGGATTTGAGCACACGATTGAGCTGGAGCAGGGCATCCAGGCTGTCATCACTACACCCTATAGGCATCCTAAGGCCTACTGGGATGAGATTTAAAGGGCCATTCATGAGCTCTTAGCTCTTGGGCACATCCGTCCTAGCACTAGCCCTTTTGCTTCTTTAGTAGTATTGGTGAAGAAGAAGAACGACACCTTGAGGATGTGCATTGACTACTGGGCCCTCAACAAGAAGACCATGAAGAACCGGTATCCCATTCCACGGATAGATGAGTTGATGGATGAGCTGAGGGGATCGAAGTTCTTATGGAAGATTGACTTGAGATCCAGGTACCATCAGATTCGCATGAGGGAGCAGGATGTTCCCAAGACCGCTTTCAGATGTCATTACGGTCACTTTGAGTTCTTGGTGATGCCCTTTGGGCTGACCAATGCTCTGGCCACTTTTCAGTCATGCATGAATCACATCTTTCGCAGTCACTTGAGGAAGTTTGTGTTAGTGTTTTTTGATGACATCTTGATTTACAACAGGACATGGGAGGAGCACCTACAACATATTGAGGCTGTATTGCACATATTGGAAGAGCAACAATTTTATGCTAAGCTCTCCAAATGCGAGTTTGGGCTGACAGAGATGCTCTACTTGGGGCACATCATTAGGGTTGTAATATTCCTAATTAGCACCGCTAATTGGAATATTTGATTTTTGTATAGTTTTGCCGCCTATAGTTAATTAATAAATAAAAGTGAGAAAAGGGGGGCTAACTCACTTAAATAAAATAAAGTGTTTCCCTAGTAGATGCAACGTCATAACTTAAGGGGGAGCCTTGGGGGTCCACACCACGTATGAGAGGAGGCTCACGTAGCCTCTAGAAGCTTCTGCGCAGGCCCATGAGGAGCACGTGGGAGAGAGAGGGACCACGTAGGGTTTTGAGGAGGGCCAGCGTTATAAAAGGAGGGAGAGCTATATCATTTGGGCATTATTGATATTGTTGATGATATTGAGCTAGACTTCTGTCTACTTGAGCACGCTGGCTGTTTAGTCGGTCTGCAGCACTGTTTAGTGCGACTGAGTGTCTCCGGTCGGAGATCTCACCCTTGGCCCCGGGGGACTTCGAGTGCCTGCTCGGGCAAGGTTTTTCTTCGGTCTTTAGCAGGAGATTTGCAGGTGTTTTGTTGGGAGTTTTGTTGAGGAGCTGAGCTTCATTGGGTGACTGCGCAGTCCTTAGAGGGAGGACGCAGTTTGAGTTGGAATTGTTCAGTGGTAGAGATTTCTGCAGGAGATTCAGGCCTATTCCGGTGTGGAGGTTCAGCGTTTATCATTTGGTGAGTTTCCTGAGGAGTTGTGGCCCCATTTCAGTCTATTTTAGTTGGTGTCTGCGCTGGTCCTAGAGGGACAGCGTTTTTCTAGGAGGAGGGTTTCTGGGGTGATTTTCGGAGGTGGTCCATTTTGTATATGGTTTCTGGGTTTTGTCCGAGGTGGTGAGTTCAGGTGGTCTGCCGATTTTTAGCTCATTCTGGCAAGGGGATCAGCCCCTAGCTTCAGTTCATTCCCGCAGCAGCAGTTTACGGCAGTTCCTTCCAGCAGCTGGGATGCAGTTTCTTGTAGCAGCCATTTCCTGTTTTTCTGAGAGGGTTCTTCACTTGCCTTGAGAAAGGATAGGTTCATTTATTATGATTATCCATTGTATCTTATTATATTCTTAGATTAATAAAATGGCTTATCATTTCCGGCATTTTTATGTGTATTTGCTTTATGTTCTATTTCCGGCATTTTCTATATTGTCGTATGCTTGTATTGCTGTCTATTTCCCATTGGGGATATTACAAGGGTGGACGGAGTGAGGGTCCACAAGGAGAAGATCAGGGCCATCAGGGATTGGCCAGTGGCGAAGAATGTGACGGAGCTTCGGGGGTTTGTAGGTATCTGCACCTACTACTGGAAGTTCATCAAGGGATTTTCCTAACTTGCTGCACCCCTTACAAACCTTACCAAAAAGGGGGCATTCAGTTGGATTGAAACAGCGCAGCGGGCTTTCTACAAGCTCAAGGAGGTGATGAGTAGCTGTCTAGTTTTGGCATTGCCAGATTTACGCAGCCCTTTGTCGTAGAGTGTGATGCATCAAGGGAGGGGATAGGCACAGTGTTGATGCAGGGAGGCCACCCCATAGCTTTCGAGAGCCGGAAGCTATTGCCACATGAGAGGTTGTATGCTATATACGACAAGGAGATGTTGGTCATCATCAAATTTCGGTAGTACCTGGTGGGGAACAGGTTCAGAGTGAGGACTGACCACAATAGCCTCTGATTCTTCCTAGAGCAGAAGCAGTTGCAGGAGAGGCAGCAGAAGTGGGTCAGCAAGATCCAGGCATATGATTTTGACATCGAGTATGTCAAGGGGAAGAACAATGTGGTGGCCGATGCACTTTCGCGTAGACCAGTAGCGTTGTCTTTGATGAGTTTAGATACGGACTAGAGGGCTCAACTGTTGGTCAAGTACTCCAAGGACCGTTTTGCTTGTGAGGTGTTAGATGGATAGGTTACGGATGACAGGTACAGGGTGATGTATGAGGTGATCTACTTCAGGGACATGATCTTCTTGACCGAGGGCTCCAAGCTCAAGGGGAAGATATTTTGCGCCTCACATGATTCACCACTATCAGGCCACTAGGGGTTCACCAAGACCTATATGGCCATCAGAGAGAGGTTCTCATGGAAGGGCCTCAAGGAAGACGTACTCCGACATGTCAGGGAGTGCAAAGTTTTCTAGCGCAATAAGGGAGAGATGAACCATCCAGCGAGTTTACTACAGCCTCTTCCCATACCAGAGGGGAAATGGGAGTATTTCGATGGATTTCATCACAGGGTTTCCCACTGTACAGGGCAAGGATTGCATATTTGTAGTCATTGATCGACTGACAAAGTATGCACATTTCTTCGCTATATCAGCACGTTACACTGCAGCACAGGTGGTGGAGTTATTTTTCAGGGATGTTTTCAGATTGCATGGTCTCCCAAAGACCATTGTTAGTGACAGGGATAGCCGCTTCATGGGTGATTTTTGGCAGGAAATTTTCCGTTTGGTGAGCATTGAGTTGACCCCGAGCACTAGTTATCAGCCACAGACGGACAGGCAAACAGAGATAGTGAACAAGTGGCTGGAAGGCTACTTGCGAAACTATGTCAGCAGGAAGCAAAAGGCATGGTTATGATGGTTACACTTGGGGGAGTACTGTTATAACACCACACATCATATGTCTATCGATATGTCTCCATTTTCTGCTTTATATGGGTATCATGCTTTATCTTTTTCTGACGTGATGTTTGGTGCTAGCAAGGCCCCTAGGGCCAAGGATTGGATCCAAGAGAGTCAGGATATACTCTGAGCTCTTAAGGATAACATAGCTAAAGCACAAAATCAACAGAAGCTGTATGCCGATAGGGGACGTGTCGAGAGACAGTTTTAGGTAGGGAACTTGGTCTACCTACGATTGCAGCCATATTGGCAATCCACGTTGAAGTAGAAGGGGGCTGAAAAGCTCAAGCCCCGCTTTTATGGACCATACAGGGTGACAAACAGGATTGGGGAGGTTGCATATGAGTTTGAGCTGCCCACTGGTAGCAGGATTCATAATATTTTCCATGTTTCATGCCTAAAGAAGGCACTAGGACAGCAAGTGACTGCAACTGAGGAGCTCCCGCCCACAGATGATGAGGGGCATTTGGTGCTATAACCGGAGGCCATTATTAACACTAGGGAGAGGCAGCTGCAGAGTAGGACAATCAGGGAATATCTGGTAAGATGGAGGAATCTACCGGATGAGGATGCCACTTGGGAGAGTGAGAAAATTCTAGAGCATCCATCATTGCAGTTGCTTGAGGACAAGCAACGTTTTGCCGGGGAGGACTGTAATATTCCCAATTAGCAATAGCTAATTGGAAATATTAATTTTTGACTATTTCACTTTAATAAAGTTAAGTTAGAAATAAAGTGGGTGAAGAGGGATACTTTACCCACACTTAGGATAAAAACATTTCCTAAAGTCACTTGGAGACATGATTACTTGGCAGCTTGGGGCCTAGAGGACGAAGTGGCAGCGTGGAGGAGATGTTAGCATGGGCAACATGGGGCCAAGTCAGCGTAGAGCTAGAGGGACAACGTGGCCCAAGGAGACAGCGCATTTGATGGTGGGGCCTAGGTGAGAGCAAGGCTCTCCAAGCATAAAAGGGAGAGAGGGGATCATTTGATTATGCATCTATGTTATTTGTCTCTTGACATTGAGCACACTTTTGCTGTTTAGCAAAGTCTGCACATGTTGTTCAGCACATCGGGTGTCTCCGTGCGGAGATCCCAACCTCAGCCTCGGGGGACTTCGAGTGCCTGGTCAGGGAGGAGTTCCATCCTTATTTTACCAGAGAGAGTTGCAACAACCATAGTTGGGAGCATTCACTTGCAAAGACAGCACAGTCATTGAGAGGGAGGACAGTCTTTGGAGGAGGTGATTCCGGATTGAGGGTCTATTCGGGGATTCAACTCGGGAGAGTTGGAAAGGGATCAACCCTTCCCTATTCCATAATTTTCGTAGAGTTGGAGGCCATTGTTTGCAGCAGATTATTCAGGGCCAACGTTTATCATTGGGACAACGTGGAGCCTCAAGGGAGGTCATTTTCGGAGGTCAGCCATTTCAGAAAAGCTCTCTGGGCTTTTCTGGGTATTGGGTGGAGAGGCCATTCCAAAAGTTTCATAAATTTAAAGGGTGGGCGTGATGAAAATGATCGGTTCATTCCGACGGTAGCAACGACACCGGCGGCTTGGAATTACACGATTGTGGGGAGAAGCATATTCGTGATATATTCGAGAGTATTTCTACACTTGCCAAGTGCGAGCAAAGGTGCCATCATTCGGACATTCGGTCACCTTTGTACTTGATTCATCTTTACGGTATTTAATATAATGTCAACGTTCTCCATATTGTCTCTTGTTCATGTGATGTCCCTCTAGTTGTTGTAGTTCTTTGTTGATGTGCTTTATATTGCTGTCTATTTCTATTCGGAATATTACAAAAGCATATTAATTATGGAAACCTTATGAGCCTAGTATAATACGCAAGCCACTAGAGAAAGGTTAGGACTATAAGTCAAGGCTTTCCTTCAACATTCAATGGGTAATGGAAGGTGAAGAAGAGTAAGGCAAATAACACATCATAGGGCATGAAAAGATAAGAGAGGAGAAAGAATGGGGTGGCTCAAGATGGTTATGGTAGGTGCAAGTAGGAAGATAAATCACATGGCGAGCAAGAGAGAGAACTGGCATAGGGAGACTAAAAGAAAACAACAGAGATGAACAAGGGAATAGGATATAGAAGTATATTCTACTATCTTTGACAATAGCTCCAACCCAATGAGAAGTTTAGGGGCAATCAATGTTGGTGTGAATAAAATTTGGGTTTTAGGTAAATTTAGTTTGGGAAACCATATACAATACACCGAGAGAATGGTGTCTAGATCAATCTTTTTCAATGAGATAACTAACCTAAGTACTATAAATGAGAGAGAGGAGAACCAAAACAAACTGACATTGTGGCCACAACGTTTCCCCCCTAGAGATGAGAGTTTTGCCCTGAGAAACTTCCACATGATATAGAACCTCTTAGCAATACTCCAGTTGTTGAAACGTTGAGCTTGAAATACTAGGCATTGGACTTTTTGATGATGTAACTATATGGACCCAAGAAGCCCTAAAGCTTGCCTTGACCTTGTTTGATGGATCACACCTTGTTTCAAAGCCTAGGTGGGGAGGGCTATCACTCATATGACTTGGGAGGGATAGCACATCCATCTTTATTTCTTTTAGAGGTGCCATGTAACTCCCATATGCTTGTTAATAGTGGGGTATATATTCTATTGGACAATTTCATGGTGGTGGAGGCACCATTTGGAGAAGTATGCAAGAAATAAGGACTTTCTTGGAGTAAGGAGTACTCTTGGACCCTTGTCTCAGTTCTTTCGTGTCTTATTGCATATTCTATAGGATGACGTCATGGTGGAGACTCCTATTCTGTGACAAGTGTGGGATATTTTTGGCATTTTGTTATGTTCTTGAGTTATTTCAAGGTCAACTTGTGAACTTTGACCTAGTTGAATTCTGAGGTAAACACTTTTTATTGGTTTTTTTATTTTAATATTAATATAATAAGGCTTGGTTACCCTTATATAAATAGAGAGGGTCCTAATTCACTTTTCATCACATTCATTGTCGCACTTCTCTCTCTTTTGGAAGTGTGCATTAGCTTTTGCCTATTTTCTACTTGCATGAAATGTAGATCTATGGTGAAATTTCTCTCGGAGGTGGATTTTTGCTTGAAGTTGGATTCTTGAGATTAATTAAGGAGATTCTTGTGGAAATTTTATAAGTTTATTGCTCATCTTCTATATTTTGCATGTTATATTGTGAAAATTAAGGTTTGCATGTGCCATGGTTAAAATTGCTATGTTTATGTAGAAATTGTAATCCTTTATGCCATGTGAAATTGTTTTCTTTGAATCCTTTAAGAGAAATCTCAATTTTGCATCTCTCAAATCTAAAATATCCCTATTAGGGAAGCCACTATGGTTTGTAAGAAGAGGATTTACACCTCTCACCCTCTTCAACAAGGTTGTCCTCATTGAATTTTTCCTTGGTAAACTCCATTGTCCATTTCCATCAAGGAACTAGTCTAGGTTGTGGTGATAAAACCTTCTACTTTTATAAATTTCTCTTTCTTCTCTCTTAAATTCAAGATATCTAGGGTCAGGGCCTCTTTGAAATAATGCCAAAAGTAATTTTATTTGATGCGTGAATTCCCTCTAGGCAGGAATTGCATTAAATATTTATTAAAAAGAAAAATCTAGCAGTTTGTGCATGTTAAAACATTATTTCTAGGGCACATCATCACCATATTGTTGCTTTCTACATGTTCTAGCCATAACATTTCAATCTAAAACCATTAGGCTTGCATATATAATCGATAGTCTTGATCCTTTGTTGACTAATCACTATGAGGCTGTTTCTTGTGGCTATTATATGACATTACATGCCCTGTCATTGAATATTTGTCAAACCCTAACTCATAGCATCCCTATTGTTTGCTTAAGTGGTCTAAGGATGGAATGTTGAAATGTGTGTCTTGGGAGGTACTCCCACGACCCCTGGGGTATTGGGTTTTTTAGGAGTTGACCCACGAAAGTTAAGCTTCATGGGAAATGTACCTAAGTGGTGGCCTTTGTACCCAAAATCGTGGGCGAAATACCCAAGGATAAAATGTTTGTTTATTCATTGAAAGCATGAGGGGCAACCTTGAAGTGCTAAGGGGCACCTAGGGCTTCAATGAAGTGAATATCTTTTATTCCTTATGAAAATAGTGTTTAAGCATGTTGGCTTAGGTCGGCTTGGTTTTGGAGACTCATGACCCTTGGTGAAAAGCCATTCCACCATGAACACTATAAGGAGTAAAGATGACCTCGTTGAGGTTCAATCCAAGGATCTCTCTCATGTGATTTTTTCCCAATAAAGAGATAAAATACCTTAGGGAACCATAGGACTTAAGGAAGATGAAAATTGGGGCAAGTGACGTCTATCACAACTCTGTTGGATGGCTGAGTTTTCCCAAGTTGGAGAAGAAATATCTGTATGATTTTTCAACCCTCAAGAAAGTTTGTTTTGTGTGCAGGTTTGAGGGCTATTCTCAATATTGGTTTGTGACCCAGTTAGGGCTTCTTCTATGCAGGTACAACTATCCTAAGTTCAGCCCTAAATCTGGTTACATTTTCCCTGGCTTTAGTGCAGAGAAGAGGGTCAAGACTCAAAAAGAGTGGATGTCTGGTTTTGTGATAGGGACGCTTTCCTCAAAGTATTGCGCAGGGGTTTGTTGTGGGTAGACCGAACCTAGGGAGGGCTAAAACCAATGTTCACTATGAAAAAAAGTGCATGGCTTGTGACAAAAGTCAAGGATGTCTTGATGTGAAGAGTCAAGGAGCAGATTCGTTGGATGAGAGTGTTGGAAGAGGAGGGTCAAAGGTTTGTTTGGATAGTGTGTCTCATGCCTATGATTAGTATCTTAAGTGGTGTAAAGGGATTGTGTGCTAGCAGATCTTAAAGCCCTAAGAATACTGAGGTTTGAAGGTGCAATCCTAGTATTAGAGGGAAGATTATATGTGCCCTAAGTTTAGTGAGTTCAAGAGGGAATTCTTTGGTGCGATGGCAACATGTTAAAGACTGTAAGAGCAGAATCCTTTGGAGCAATAGAGGAATGTTAGAGGGAAGCCTATCTTCAATATTCTTGGAGCAAGAGGATGATTGATTGAAGGTAGATTGGTCAGTTGTAGATGCAAGCAATTCTGGAGCAACATAAGTACTTGTGAGTAGAAGTAGAGGTAGCAAAGGATCTGCCAGGTGTTCAAGGTACGTGGACTGAAAGGTTTGGTGTGAGATATCCTTTTGCAGGTATGTCAAGTGTGTCTTGTTCCAGGGTAGATTTATTGCCACACGTTGTTGACATCAAGCCCTAATTTCCTTGTATAAGGGATAACTGTAAGGGCCATGATCCCTGGTACAAGTACCATATGTTTGTTGTATTAAAGTTGTAATATAACAAGTTTTGGGTTTATGTAATATCCCCAAAGGGAAATAACCAGTAATACACAGAAATATGCCAGACAGATATGTAAAATAAAATGCTGGAACCAAATAATGGATCAAGTACTCGTAGAATGCTAGAAAACTAAGCCATTTTATTAATCTCAGAATACATAGATAGGAGTACAAGATAATCAGAATGAGTGCACCTATCCTTGCCCTAGGCAAGTGGAGACCCTCTCAGACAAACAATGGCTGCAATAAGGACAGCGTCCTAGCTGACTGAAGAACTGCTATGAAGACTGAAGCTGGAATGCACTGGATCTATGAGCTGGAACTAAACAGATGGCTGATCTCAATCCTCCAAACAGCCTCCGGAGAATGTGAAACTGGAACTCCACCACCAATCAAACCCTCACCAATGAAAACGCTGTCCCTGCTAGTGACAGCGCAGAAGACAGAAGAAATGCTAGCCACAAACCCTCCAGATGGGATGATCAGCTCCTCAAGGCTGGAAGCACTGAAAAACGCTGTCCAAACCTGCACACAAGATCCTACTCATCAGATCAGCGTCCTCTCTGCCTGGTTCTGCGTCCTCTATGCTCAGATCTGCTGGTTTTGAAGCCTCCCTGTCCAGATCTGCGTCCTATCACTCCAGATCTGCGTCCTCCAAGGATAGATCCGCTGCTATCTCTTCAGATCTAGGCTGGATCTGCCAATATCTCCTCAGATCTGCAACCTCCAAGAAGAGTTTGGATGCGATGCTATCTCTCTCCGGATACGCACCCCTCTGAAACTAGATACGCCAATATCTCCTCGGATACGTTCTTTCCAAGTGGATGCACTTGATTTCATTTCGAATCTGCGTCCTTCCTCCTGCGGAAACACGTCTACCTCTCGGATCTGATGCGTCCTTCCTCCCTCGAACGGCGTCCTACCTCTGTCCTTGATCACCGGAAAGGGGTTTCCTCCTCCCACAAATCTCCACCGGAGAAAGGCACTGCGTACCTTTGGCGGATGAAGCTCGGAAAATAACCTTACTAGGGCAGGCACTCGAAGTCCCCCGAAGCTAAGGGTGAAAGCAGAAATAACCTTACCAGGGCAGGCACTCGAAGTCCCCCGAGGCTAAGGGTGAGATCTCCGACCGGAGACACTCGGTTGCACTAAACAGTGCTGCAGACCGACTAAACAACTGGCGTGCTGAAGCAGACAGAAGTCTAGCTCTCAATATCAATATCAAATCATGCATGCCAAATGAAGTGGAAACCCCTCCTTTTATAGTGCTAAACTCCCTCCAAAACCTTAACTGCGTCCTTCACCCTCCTTGGCCTGCGCAGTTACCCTTGGGTCAGCGTGAGGCCTCCCCTCATACACGTGTGGACCCCCCAGGCCACCCCTTTAAGTTACAACGTCAATCAACTAGGAAAGCACTTTATTTTATAAAGTGAGATGACCCCTCTTATTTCTCACTTTATTTATTATTTTTAGCTAAAGCGGCAAAATTAAACAAAAATGAAATATTCCAATTAGCAATGCTAATTAGGAATATTACAGTTTACAAAAAGCTACTACATACTACATTGATTCACTGTTGTACATTTTCGACTGTGTAAAGTGATTGTGTTGTGGCATTTTAGTGTGTTTGTGATTGTGTCTTAGACATAGACCTGATTCTTTAGTGCCAAGGAAAAATCCACATGGTATTAGAGCTACTATGAAGGGATAGCTGAATTAGAGTGTGCACAATGTACTGTACGTTTAACTTGAACAAATATTACATGGATATTTCCCCCTGGATCCCAAAACCGACACTACCATATTGATTTTTATTATATTCTTTTCAATGTTAAAATACATATATATACATGTCGAAGCATTCATAAACGACAATCCATTAACCTTGGATTTTACAGTGTTCCCCTTACCGGATCTACAAAATACCATGGGAAAAAAACCATCATGCCCAAAACCATGTACAAAACCCATGCACAAAGCCATGGATAGGTCCGCCCACCATCTTTGGGTCTGCCCCCATTCTTGGGTCTGACCAACTAATATTGGGTCTGCATAAGAAAAAAAGAACAAAAATCCCGGGGTCATGCAAGGGAGTGGTCCCCCGAGAGGGGTGGATGCAGCCCCCCCATGACCCCCCCACTGTGCCCGACGCAACGTACAACGCGTGGGACTAGTTGTGGAAATAATATAACACACACCCAAAAATCTCACACTTGTTGTTTTCTTTCCACATAGGGGGTCAAAAGAGAGCTTATTCATTGGTCCAGCCCTGCAATACCCATTGTTTCTCTACACCAAGAAAAATTCTCAGTGCTCATAGACTTCGTCAATGCATCTGTAACATTCTTCAAAGTGTCCACCTTCACCAACAACGCCTTTTTGTCCTCAACCATATCCCTCACAAAGTGATACTAAACATCAATATGCTTTGTCTTTGAATGACATGCAGGGTTCTTTGCCAAGAAAATTGCACTTTGTCTGTCGTAGTCTATCCTTATAGCCCGATGTACCAACCCCATATTTGAACACAAACTTTGCAACCAAACTGCTTCCTTCCTTGCATGAGTGACTGCCATGTATTCAACCTCTGTAGTTGAGAGGTCATGTACTGAATTTAGCATAAGTTGAGCAAATTCCTCCTCCTTGCTGCTTCCATCTTTTGTGTTCTCTATCTTCTCCTCTATGACCTCTGGAACACTATCTACCGGTTCTGGAGTGATTTCAAGCTTCCTTTCCTTGCTCCTGTATGTTTTCCTGTGGTAAGTTACATTCTGTTTCTTCTCTGGTGTCATAGACTGTGCTGCTCCATAGGCTGAGCCAAGTCTATGAGATATGAAGCCACTGTAATATTCCTAATAGGAAATTAACAGTAACAACAATGCATCAATCAACATTAACAACAACAACAAAAAATTATGCCATTAAAACACAAATTGGAGTCAAAACAAACAAGTAAGCCATTTTATTAATGTGTTGTGATGTGTACAATATGGGTGTTGGAATGATGGCACCTGGGCTTGCTCAAGGCAAGATGAAGATAGCCTCAGAAGGAAGTTGATATCCACCCTGAAAGAGTACACTGCGTTGTCCTAGCTCTACACAGTTATGCCAAAAAAAGTTGTTGCTGCTCCTCTAGATCTGCTGGTTGGGCTTGGAATAATGCTTAGAAAATTCGGGACTTTTAACCCGGTCTCTACTCACAAAACCCACAATAACCCGCGAAGGATTTGTGGAGTGGCTGACCCCAAAAATTGGCCCACTTGGGCTTGGCTCTATGCACAGTTGGATAAATCCGTGCTCCTAGAAATTCTGCTGCAGACTGCTCCCGAAATGTTTCCAAGGTTGATTTTTGGGTAGCATTGGATGTGCTCTAGCTCTAAAATTTTGTGGAGCGGCTAGAACACATGAGATCTACAAGACCCAGAAATCCTTTGGAGAAATTCCACTTGGAGTGCATTTTATTCAAATAATTAATTATTTTTAATGGAGCCTATCTTAAAACTTAGGAAATTAAAATAATTAAAGCGAATTAATGTCAATGTTGGTGAGAAGCTTCTAAGTGAGGAGGATCAAGTCTATTTTAATTGTAGACGTTGATCAACGATTTGATCACAAAAGTTGATTCCTCAACAAGAAAAGTATAAAGGAAGGTTTGAGGGTCAGTTGGAGAACACAAACACACACAACAACATTGGAGCTAATTATCATTCTGGGGCATGGTTTGCTAAGAATTTCAGAGTGAGTTATAGTGCAAAGAGGGGTAGTTCGACAGTGGGACTTCAGTCCAAGGCCGAGAATACATTGCAGAGAGGCAGCACAGCCCCAAGGAGAGATAGCGCAACACCTAGGAGGGTGACACAGAGCTTGAGAGAGTTGACGCAGTCATTGAAGAGGCAGTGTTGGGGTTTTTGTGAGGCAGATCAGGCATGAGTTCAACAGATCAATTTCTGAGCCAGGAAGGCTCACGAGCATGATGGTGTAGCTCCTAGAGGGGGTGACACAGTCTCAGCGCAGAGCTGGCAGCAGCTGCTGCTGCACAGCACTAGGGATAGCGTAGTCATCTGTAGGGTTTGCTCATTCTGTTGCCGGATCAACGAAAATATCTCTCTCCGAATACAGGTACTTCTGCTGGGGTTTTTCTCTGTTGGGTGAGCTATATTTGGCACCATATTTGTATTCATAAATCTGCTTAATAATACAAACCCTCAGATATGTTGCACCGGTTTTCCCGCATTGGGTTTTTTCGGAGACGTTTAGTCCAAAAATAAGCGTGTCCTTTGTGTGATTGTCTCATCTTATTTTTTAGTACTTGATTTGTATATTGGTGTAGGCTGCGGTGTATTTGCATTAATGTTTATTGAAGAATTTTGTAAATAACTTGTTAATTAAAGAAAACAAGTAGGAAATGCAAATCAGTTAATTGCAGTAGGATTTTTGTTTGTTAGATTAAAAAATATTCACATGCAATATCCCTGTTAGGAAGCTCTCAGCCTCCCCACCAATTCCCAACTCAAATTTCCCCACACTTCTCAGCTCTCGGTTGAACTCTCTCTCAGCACTCCACAATCACTGCGTCGTTGGGGCTGCCCTATGTTTTCTTTGAAGATAATCACGCTGTGAATGAGTCACATAGCTCCCCACTAGATCGAAAAGGTAAAATCTCCTCCCTTGGGCAGGCACTCGAAGTCCTCCGAAGCAGAGGTTGAGATTCCCACTCTCGAACACTCGATTGCTGAACAACAATGGAAGACTTGGAACTTGCTCAAGCATTCTCTGTCAAAAAACAAGTTCAATAGATGATAGATGAATCATAAAAAATGAGCTGCCTCTTCCTTTTTGTCCCCAAAGGCCCAACATTCCTCTTAGGTCCCACCAAGAGTTGCACTGCCCCTTCTCTAGCCACTCCTACGTTGCCTCCCATCGACCCCCATAGCACTACCTTCTTGGATGGCGTAGTCCTTTCTCATTGGCTCATCGAGCCCCCACCAAAGCCACAACATTTGCCTATCTACTATAGGAAAGGACTATGGTTTTCCTTAATCTAATTTGTGGGTCCCCAACCCACATTATTTTTGGATAATTTTAGGAAATACAAAATTATCACAACTTTAATATTTCTAATTAGAAAAATGGCTAATTAGGAATATTACAGTCCTACCCCCCAAGATGTTGCTTGTCCTCAAGCAACTGCAGTGATGGGTGTTGGAGGATCTGTTCTCCTTCCCAGGTGGCATCCTGATCCGACAAATTCCTCCATCTGATAAAAAACTCCTTGATCACCTTGCTCCTTAAGTGCCTCTCCTTGGTGTCCGAAATGGCCTCTAGTTGAGGTACCAAGTTCCCCTCATCATCCACAGGAGGCAACTCAGTTGTTGTTGTCAACTGCTGTCCCAAGGCCTTTTTTAGGCATGACACATGAAAGATGCTATGCACCCGGCTTCTCGGGGATAGCTCCAACTCGTATGCTACCTCCCCCACTCTCTGAGTGACTCTGTATGGTGCATAGAAACGAGGCTTAAGTTTTTCAGCCCCTTATGCTTCAGCGTGGACTGATTGTATGGTTGAAGGTGGAGGTACACTAAGTCCCGAACCTCAAAATGTCTCTCCATGCAACCTCAATCTAGATAGATCTTCTGTTGGTTTTGCGCTACCCTCATATTTTGTTTGAGAGCCCTCAAAATGTCTTGGCTATTTTGGATCCTATCCTTGGCCCTTGGGGCCTTGCTGTCTCCAAAAATGACATCGAGAAATGTCAGAGCATCATAACCATACAAATCAGGAAACGGAGACATACATATAGACATGTAGAACTTGGTGTTGTAACAATACTCCCCCATGTGTAGCCACCACAACCATGCCTTTTGTTGTCCTGTAATGTAGTTAAGAAAGTAGCCCTCCAGCCACATGTTAACTATCTCTGTCTGGCCATCCATTTGGGGGTGGTAGCTTGTACTGAGCTCCATACCCACTAATCGGAATATCTCCTACCAAAAACTGCCCATGAAACGGTTGTCTCGATCACTGAAAATGGTCTTGGGAAGACCATGCAACCGGAATATTTCTCTGAAGAACAACTCGGCCACCTGTGAGGCCATGTACTTGGCTGAGATCGCGAAGAAGTGAGCATACTTTGTCAAGCGATCAACAACCACATAAATACAGTCCTTGCCCTGCACCATGGGCAACCCAGTGATGAAGTTCATAGAGATGCTCTCCCATTTTCCCTCAGGGATGGGAAGAGGTAGTAGAGACCCCGCTGGATGGGATAACTCACCCTTTTGCCACTGGCATAACTCACACTCTCGGACATGCCGTAGAACATCATCCTTGAGGCCCTTCCATGAGAACCTCTCTCTGATGGCCCAGTAAGTTTTGTTGAACCCTTGATGCCTTGCCAATGGTGAGTCATGGGCTCCCTGAAGAATCTTCTCCCGCAACTGGGAGTTGGCCACCAAACATATCTGGTCCCTGTAATATATCACTCCATCCATCACCTGGTAGTGGTCATCAGCCACTTGTCCCTCAAGGACCTCGCATGAAAAGCGATCCTTGGAGTACTCGACCAACAAATGAGCCTTCCAATCCACTCAATGCTCATGAATGAAATAGAAGCCGACCTCCTGGACAACGCATCAACTACCACATTGTGCTTCCCCTTGACATAATCAATGTCGAAATCGTAGGCCTGGATATTACTCACCCACTTCTGCTGCCTCTCCTGCAATTGCTTCGGCTCCAAAACGAATCTGACGCTATTGTGGTATGTCCTCACCCTGAACCTATTCTCCATTAGGTACTTCCTGAACTTGGCAAGTGCATGCATGACCATTAACATCTCCTTGTCATAAATGGTGTACAACTTCTCATGAGGCAATAGTTTCTGACTGTCGAAAGCTATAGGATGCCCTCCCTGCATTAAAACTGCCCCCACTCCTTCCCCAGATGCATCGCACTCCAGAACAAAGAGTTGCATGAAATCAGGAATAGTGAGCACTAAACAGTTGGTCGTCACCTGCTTGAGGTGCTCAAAAGCCTCCTGCACTGTTGTGGTCTAGGTAAATGCTCCATTCTTGGTCAAATCCGTGAGGGGCGTTGTTAACTGTGAAAATCCCTTCACGAATTTCCGGTAGTAGGTGCATATGCCCACAAACCACTAGAGCTCTGTCACACTCTTAAGCTTTGGCGAATCCCGGATGGCCTTGATCTTCTCCTCATGCACACTCACTCCATCAACACCAATGATATGCCCCAAATAAAGCATCTTAGTCAACCCAAACTCGCACTTGGATAGCTTTGCATAAAACTGTTGCTCCTCTAGGATACGTAGTACTGCCTCCACATGCTGCAAGTCCTCTTCCCAAGTCTGACTATAGATCAAGATGTCGTCGAAAAATACCAACACGAACTTCTTCAACTGGCTACGAAAGATGTGGTTCATGCAAAACTGTTGCTCCTCTAGGATATGAAATATTGCCTCTACATGTTGCAAGTCCTCTTCCCAAGTCCGACTACAGATAAGGATGTCATTGAAAAATACCAGCACGAACTTCCTCAACTGGCCACAAAAGATGTGGTTTATGCAAGACAAAAATGTGGCTGGAGAAATGGTTAGCCCAAAGGGCATAACCAAAAACTCAAAGTGTCCATAGTGACACATGAACGCAATCTTAGGGAAATCCTTGTCCCTCACCTGGATCTAACGGTACCCAGAGGTCAGATCAATATTGGAGAAGAGCTTAGTTCCCCTCATCTCATCCATCAACTCGTCGATCCTAGGGATGGGGTAGCGGTCCTTCATGGTATTTTTGTTCAGGGCCCTATAATCAATACACATCCTCAGTGACCCATCCTTCTTCTTCACCAGGACAACTAAAAAAACGAAAGGGCTAGAATTGGGCCTGATGTGCCCCAATTATAAGAGCTCATGAATGGCTCTCTCAATCTCATCCCTGTGCTCCAACTCAATGGTATCCTCAAATCCACGGTTCGGTTGCTGGCCCGGTGGTATGTACCCAAATACTATTGGGTACCTGTCAAGAATAGGCTGAACCTCAAGATGTGGTGGCTTGGTCACACCCCAAGCCTCTGAGATCCTCAACTCCACAACCCACTCTATATCTCCACACCTCAAATCAGCCTCCATCTTGTGCGCAGAAACTGTGTGTGGTGCGTACGAGTGCATGCCTCTTAGAAACAATGATTTTCCATCCTTGTCCAGAATATCCATCTCTATTTTCTTCCATTCGGTGGTGATCCTTCCAAGGGTGTAGAGCCATTGGACTCCCAAAACTATGTTGGTGTCCGAAATGTCAACTTAGAAGAATTGGTCGGTCATGGAGTAGTTCCCCATGGTCACATTCAGCACTAGGACATAGCATGTGCACTGCATGGTCCTATCCCCCGACACCAGCACTGAAAATCCATCGAACACCTCTGTAGTAATGCCCCTCCTTTGCACCATTTGGGCATCAATGAAGTTGTGCCTGGCCCCACTTTCCACTACCACTAAAATACGATGCCTGGCCCCACTGTCCCCTGAATCGCCAAAATCGAATACTTGGGTACTCCATGTAGTGATACGAGGACCCCTCTTGAAGGTGCAAATGTGGATCCTCCTATTAACGGTGGGGGTGGAGGTGGAGGTCCTCCCTCCTGGGGTGTTGCGCTGTCCTCTCCTCCCATCTCAAAGAATGTCTCCTCATCTCCCTCATTATCTTAGAAGACCTTAGTGTGCCTTCCCTCCTACACACTTGTGGCTTGGTGCCCATGGCTCCTGGAAAGTGAAACAAAGCTTCTTCCTCCGAAGATCCCTCCTGGTATCATCATCTAGTTGCCCCCGACCCTCATTGTCTCTTGGGGGTGGGGCTCTCGCGTCTCTCCCCTTTTGCTAGAACCTCGGTCTATTGGGAAGTGGTGCTCTAGGCCTGGGTAGGGCATCCTGTAGATATCTAGCCCTTCCCACTGCAACTTGTAGTGTAGCAAGTCTGTTTAACCTCACTAAGCCTCTTAATGGCTATGCCAACCCCTCCACAAAAATATAAATCCTCCTAGAATCTGATGGATCCAAAACCAACACTGACAATCTTAAGAACTCCAAAATATATACCTTAGGACTCCCAGTCTGCTTGAGCTTAGTCAAAGTATGCTTCTAGGTCCTTCCTATCAAACCTCTCCAACACCCTCTGAGTAAACTCATCATACTTCGTCACTCCTGCGTGACCCAGCGTAATCAACCCATGGAACCACCAATAGTGGGCTTCTCCCTCCAGATGCAGTGTGGCAACCTTGATGGCCTCTGTCTCAATCATTTGGTTCAACTAGAAATAGACATCCAACTTCTCCACCCATGCTTTCGCTAAACTCTTAGAAGAGCCATCAAAATTTGGGAGGAACAACCTTCCCACAATACATTATAAATCACTGCCCTGCGTGTAGCCTCCTCCGGATTGGCTTCTAGGTTTGTTTCCGGTCTTCAACTAGCATAAATATTTGAATGTGATGGCCCTCCCGAAATCCTGGCCATAAGACTAATATTCTATGAAATACTCTCCGTAGTGAGCCTCTTCGGGCTCCTACTGCCCTCCTGTCCCTGAAGCTAGGAATGTTGGGATAGTGGATTGTGGAACTGTGTATGGTATGACTAGCATGGTTGTGTGTGGTGATACTTGGTGCTGAGAAGTGCCTGACCCTTCTCCAATATGAAAATCCCCTTGGACTCCCTTCCCCTTGCTGCTATTGCTAATCCATTGGCCCATATCCTCAATCCTCTTGGAGAGGTCTTGTACTAACTTTAGCAGAAGTTGAGCAAATTCCTCCTCCTTGCTCCTTCCATCTTCTCCTCTATGACCTCTAGAACACTATCTACCGAATCTGGAGTGATTTCAAGCTTCCTTTCCCTACTGTTACACATTATTTTGTCACCATGACATTTGACTGTACATATAGGTTCATCACTACCTATATTATGCTCCCTTAGAAGTCAAAAACCCTAATGTTCCTAAACCAAGTCTTGGAATTGGAGAAAAGCTCATTAAAACCCTTAAAGGTCTAACTCCACACTTTTCCTAGCCTTTTACTCGGGTTCACGAATACTTGTTCTATGGCCTGAGGCAGCTCCCGCATGTTCTGCTACTAAAACCTGCGGATCCCCGTAAAAGTCAAATGAAGGAAAAATTAAGTTCTAGAAGCCTAGCTGGTTGAATATTCTCCCAACTGGAAGCTCCTAGAGGCGCGATCAGTTTGAGCTTTATCCCTCTACTCATGGAGCTTAATCCCTCCACTCATGGAGTTTATCCCTTGATCTATGGAGCTCAAATCCCTTCATGAGAGGAATCCATCCCCCTCTTCATGGAACTGAAACTACCTCCATTTTCCTATAAATTGAGCTCATGTTTCAGTCTCAAGGGTAGACTATAGCTTGTATATGGTAATTGCTGAAGAAATTCTTAAGAGAGCATGCTCTCTACACTAGTTGTTGTTGGGATGAGAATGATCACAACCTCATGTTCATAACTCTATGTTAGTATCGAGAGAGGTAAGCTTGTCAAACCGAAGGAGGAACGATTGTTCGAGACCCCGGAAGAACCTGTACAACATCAAGGCATCAAGTTGTAAGGTTACTTCTTTTCATACAAGTTAATACATATGGATATCCTTTTCTCATTGAGTTGTTCTTGTATTTATTTGAATAATTCAATTCTTGGACTCCTTGATCAATAAGATAGACTAACATTTTCTCAATTATTATATCTTGCAGGTGCTTTGATCTTTTGTCTGTCTTCGATTGCAGGTTCTACTTACTAAAGAAGCCTCTTTGGAGCGACTGGATAAAAGACTACATTGAGCGTTGGACTTCAAGATAGGGGAATGTCGTCTTTCTTTGTTTATAAAAATTCTGAATTGCAAATAGTCTAGAGAAAATGATTTACAAATGGATGTTTGTTTCTAGATATTCATAGAATACTAGGGAGATCGCTCTTGTCCGCAAGAGGGATTAGTCCGTATAAAACCTGCTCCTGTATCTTTGCCTCCGATAAGTTACATTCTGTTTTTTCTCCGGTGTCATAGACTGTGTTGCTCCACAAGCTGAGCCAAGTCTATGAGATATGATACCACTGTAATATTCCTAATAGGAAATTAACAGTAACCACAATGCATCAATCAACATTAACAACAGCAAAAACATTTATGCCATTAAAACACAAATTGGAGTCATAACAATCAAGTCTGAGCCATTTTATTAATGTGTTGTGATGTGTACAATATGGGTGCTCGAATGATGGCACCTCGACTTGCTCAAAGCAAGATGAAGATAGCCTCGGAAGCAATTTGATATCCACCCTAAAAGAGTACACTGCGTTGTCTTGGCTCTACATAGTTATGCCAAAAAATGTCGTTTCTGCTCCTCTAGATCTGTTGGTTGGGCCTCGAATAATGCCCAGAAATTCTGGGATTTTAACCTAGGTTTCTACTCACAATACCCAATAACCCGCAAAGGATTTGTGGAATGGCTGGCCCTGTAAATTTCCCCTCTTTGGCTTAGCCCTCTGCACTGCTAGATAAATTTGTGCTCCTGGAAATTCTGTAGCAAAATGCTCCCGAAATGTTTGCAATATCCCTGTTGGTGCTGCTCTACGTTGTCTCTGAAGATAATCACACTGTGAATGAGTCACACAACTCCCCACTAAATCGAAAAGGTAAAATATCCTCCCTTAGTCAGGCACTCGAAGTCCTCCGAAGCAAAGGTCGAGATTCCCACTCAGGAACACTTGATTGTTGAACAACAATGATAGACTTGGCACTTGCTCAAGCGTGCTTTGTCAAAAGAGACATTCAATAGATGATAGAAGAATCAACACAATGTGCTACCTCTTCCTTTTTGTCCCCAAAGCCTCAACGTTCCTCTTGGGTCCCACCAAGAGCTATGATGTCCCTTCTCTAGCCACTCCTGCATTGCCTCCCATTGACCAATCACAGCGTCGCCTTCCTCGATGGTGCAGTCCTTTCTCATTGGCTCATCGAGCCCCCACCAAGGCCGCAATATTTGCCTCTCTACTATAGGAAAGGACTATGGTTTTCCTTAATCTAATTTGTGGGTCCTCAACCCACATTATTTTTGGCTAACATTAGGAAATACAAAAATCAAAACTTCAATATTTCTAATTAGCATAATGGCTAATTAGGAATATTACAGAATCATTTAAGAGAAATCCTAGTTGTGCATCTCTCAAATCTAAAATATCCCCATTAAGTAAGATTCTCGGGTTTGTAAGAAGAGGATTTAGACCTCTCACCCTCTTCAACAAGGTTGTCCTCATTGAATTTACCCTAGGTAACTCCATTGTCCATTTTGATCAAGGAACTAGTCTAGGTTGTGGTAATAAATTATTCTACTTTTACAGATTTCTTTTTATTCTCTCTTAAATTCAAGATATCTAGGGTAACGATCTCTTTGAAATATTTCTAAAAGTAATTTTATTTCATGTGTTAATTCCCTCTAAGTATCAATTGCTTTGAATATTTATTGAAAAGAAAATCTAGCAATTTTTTCATGTTAAAACCCTATTTCTAGGGCTAACGTTATCACTAAATTGTTGTTTTCTACATTTTTCAGCCATAAAATCTCAATCGAAAACCCTCAACCTTGCATATATAATTGATAGTATTGATCCTTTGTTGACTAATCATTGTAAGACTATTTCTTATGTTTGTTATATGACATCAAATTCCCTATCATTGAATATTTGTCAAACCCTAACTTATAGCATCCCTATTCTTTGCTTATGTGGTCTAGGGATGGAGTACTTGTGTTTTGGAAAAGACTATCTTTACCCCCTGACTCTACCAGTACCCGATCAAATTATTAGACATTTCCATCACCTTAAATCCTCCTTGTTGAATATCCTCTAGGTCATCGAAATGTAGAGAATCCTCCTTTCTGGTTCAATATACTACTAAATAGTTGTAGTCAAGATGCTAAGGTGACAATGGTGGTCAATCCCTTGTTACCGAGCCGAGTGGAAGGAGGCAATGAGGAATGGTTGGGGAAGTGAACCCATAGCTGCAGTCTATGGGATGTGACAACCAAGACCAAACTCCTTAGAAGGCAAAGGAGAAGTCATCTTGATTCGGGCCCTACCCGAGAGAATAACCTAGAGAGACCCATTAGTAGTGATCTAACCTAGGAAAGGGGCGACCATAAAGAAACAAAGAGAGAGGATATAGAAGGAGGTTTTCCCCAAGTGGATTAGGAAGGAAAAGAGTAGAAAGGAGAAAGGGTTGATGAGCGAAAGTATGAATAGGAGTGCCATTAATTTCTTGAGAAACATTATAGATAAGAGGTTTAGGGCTATGTGGAAATGGTCCCATCCCAAATTGAGGTTTCACTCAACTTGGTAAAGCGTATTAATTATGGAAACCTTATGAGCCTAGGATAATATGCAAGCCACTAGAGAAAGGTTAGGACTAGAAGTCTTTCCTTCAACATTCAATGGGTAAGGGAAGGTGAAGAAGAGTAAGGCGAATAACATATCATAGGGCATGAAAAGAAAAGAGAGGAGAAAGAATGGGGTGGCTCGAGATGGTTAGGGTAGGTGCAAGTAGGAAGAGAAATCACATGGCAATCAAGAGAGAGAACTAGCATAGGGAGACTAAGAGAAAACAAGAAAGATGAACAAGGGAATAAGATGTAGAAGTATCTTCTAACTATCTTTGACAATAGCTCCAACCCAATGAGAATTTTAGGGACAATCAATGTTGATGTGAATAAAATTTGAGTTTCAGGTAAGTTTAGTTTGGGAAACCCTATACAATACACCGAGAGAATGGTGTGTAGATCAATCTCTTTCAATGAGATAACTAACCTAAGTACTATAAATGAGAGAGAGGAGAACCAAAGCAAACTGACCTTGTGGCCACAACGTTTGCCCCCTAGAGATGCGCGTTTGGCCCTAAGAAACTTCCACATGATATAGAGCCTCTTAACAATACTCCATCTGTTGAAACGTTGAGCTTGAAATACTAGGCATTGGACTTTTTGATGATGTAACTATATAGACCCAAGATGCCCCAAAGCTTGCCTTGACCTTGTTTGATGGATGACACCTTGTTTCAAAGCCTAGGTGGGGATGGATATCACTTGGATGACTTAGGAGGGATAGCACATCCATCTTTATTTCTTTTGGAGGTGCCACGAAACTCCCATATGCTTGTTAAGAGTAGGGTATAGATTCTATTGGAGGAGTTCATGGTGGTGGAGGCACCATTTGGAGATGTATGCAAGAAATAAGGACTTTCTTGGAGTAAGGAGCACTCTTGGACCCTTGTCTTAGTTCTTTGGTACCTTATTGCATATTCTGTAGGATGATGTCATGGTGGAGAATCCTATTATGCGACAAGTGTGGGATATTTTTGGCATTTTGTTATGTTCTCGAGTTATTTCAAGGTCATTTTGTGAACTTTGATCTGGTTGAATTCTCAGGTAAACACTTTTAGTGGTTTTTATTTTAATATTAATATAATAAGGCTTGGTTACCCTTATATAAATAGAGAGGGCCCCTATTCACTTTTCATCATCATTCATTGTCGCACTTCTCTCTCTTTTGGAAGTGTGCATTAGCTTTTCCTATTTTCTACTTGCACAAAATGTAGATCTATGGTGAAATTTCTCTTGGAGGTGGATTTTTGCTTGAAGTTGGATTCTTGAGATTAATTAAGGAGATTCTTGTGGAAATTTTATAAGTTTATTGCTCATCTTCTATATTTTGCATGTTATATTGTGAAAATTATTGTTTCTTGTAATATCCCAAATGGGAAAATAACAATGATAACAGGCTAAAAGATATTAAGGAGACAAAAAAATAAAAACTGAAATCAAAACACCAACGAAGCCATAAAATACCACTGAGCCATTTTATTAATTTGCTAGAAATGAGTACAATGGAGATGCTGGAATGAAGGCACCTGGGCTTGCTCAAAGCAAGATAGAGAAGCCCTCTGAATCAATGCTAAAATCCCCCATTGATGGTACGTTGTATGACTATAGGTCTGCACTGCAATCTGCCAGAAATGCTGCTCCTGTTCCTAAAGAAATGCTGCTAGGGCTTGCTACGCTGCTTAGAAAATTTCAGAAATTTAACCACGGACTCTACTCAAGAAACCCACAAAAACCCACGAAGGAATTGGCCAAACCTTGACCCCAGAATTTCAACCCAATTTCCCCTAGCTCCTCTAGCTGCTGGCTGAGTTAGGATCTCTGTTTGACATCTAAAATCCGCCCAGAAAATTCTGCCAAATTAATCTTGGCTTCTCCTAATAAACCCAGAAAAACCCGCAAAGGAATTTCGGAAAGGCTGACCCTGAAAATTCACCCTCTAGTGATGGCTACGCTCTCATGCTGGGTACGCTGGCCTCTCTAATGAAAACACTAAAAGAAGGGCCTCCAAATCTCTAAAAAACTCAGCTATGGAAGGGTTGATCCCATCACAATCTCCTGGCTGAAATGTCGCGAAGTTCTCTGCTCGGGATGTTGCTCCTCTCTATGACTGTGTAATCTCTCTTGAACACTGCGTTGCCCCTGGAAGTGACTGCGTAATCCTGAGGCTGAAATGGTATTGTTGCTCTCCAAAATTGATGGTATGGCTCTTCTCCTGAGCGGGCACTCGAAGTCCCCCGAGGACAAGGTTGGGATCTCTGCTTGGAGACACCCTTGTGCTAAACAACACTGCAAACCCAGCTAAAAAACTTGAGGGTGCTCTAGTCTTGATAGACAGAAAATCATAAGATGCAAGAATGAATGAGAAAGGTTGCCTTCCTCTCCTTTTATGCTTGTGAACCCCTAAACTCCCTTGGGCCCACCTATGTTGCACTGTCCCTTTGTGCCACACTATCCCTTGCTATGCTGAGCTGCCTCTCCCATGCTGCCACTGTGTTGCTTGGCCCCACGCTGCCACTGCACTATCCTAAGTGCGTCCTCTCCTGTGCTGTCACTTGGCCTCATGGGCCCCACTTCATCTTTTAATTAATTTTCCCAGTGACTTTAGGAAAGTGATTTTATTCTAATGTTTTATTCATGGGTCCCCTCACCCCTTTATTTCCGCCCAACATTAGGATTTTCCGAAATTAATCAAAATAAATATCCCAAATAGTTGACTGCTAATTTTGGGATATTACAATCCTCCCTGCCAAAAATTGCTTGTCCTCAAGTAATGCCTGAACAAGCCTCTTCTCTAGGTGACGCTCTCCACTGTCACTGCAAAATGTGCCTGGGTTCGAGATGCGCCACTGAATCTTCCCTGTCCTCTGCATCGCCCTGATATGAAGGGATCTCTCAATGCCAGGATCCCTAGCCGTCTTGTCCAACATGAAGCTCCACCTGCTTCACTCACCATCCTGCCATGCTAATTAAGTCCCCCACTCCATCAGTAACTCACTAAAGCCCAATGGAATATCTACATGATCTCCCCATGCAGTATACAACTCACCCCTAGAGGTTATCGAGTCGTGTAAACTTGTAATGCTCAGGTCCCCTGCTAATCTCGTAGAGGTGCCACCATGTTTTCGCTCGCCTTGTGGCGAAAAATCTGTGAAGGCAAAGCTCATCCTGCTCGGGCATCTCCATGATGCTGATATCTACCCCTCCACTAACGATCGTGACCCTGAGCAACAACATAATAAGTTTGCCTCGCCATGCAATGGAGGTCTCAGTGCTCTCCCCTATGTCAAACCCAAGGTGGATTGGATCACCGTCTTCTCTGTCCCTTCTCATCACAAAGTGGAGTGATCCACCTACCCAACAGACCCTTGGATCCCCCACCCATACGGGGATCTCATAACTCCCACTCCCTGCAGGATGCAGCCCCGTAGCACTGCTACTTGTTAGAACCCATCTGGCCTTCACCTCTGACCCCTGTATGTATCCCCTAGGTGGACCCCAAGTATCAGGAGTCTGTTCCATGCATGCATACCTACCCGGCTCTTGCTAGATCACGTCGTGATACCCGCTATCCCAACTCCTGCTGATACACCTAGATACTATTCAGAGCCTGGGTACCCTCCTGTAGACGAAATATATCATCCACCGTCCCTCCAATCTGAGCCCATGGGTGGAACATATGCTATCTTGGCAATCAACCATGCTATCCTTAAGCTTGGATCTATCAACTCGTGCACCTACCAAGTGTCTCAACTGGAGAGTCTCCTCCGAGCTCATGACACGCAGTACCTCATCCAACAGTCTAGGGTGAGCCTCCCATTCCCTATTGCCTTAATGGAGAGTGTCAAGGGGTACCAACCAAACACTCCACGACCATAAGCAACACTAGAGGATGATGGGTAGGTATCTCCCAAAGGGTGTGACCAAGAGTCTACCTGAATGCTCAAGAGTAATCCTCCAGATGACACTCTCTCTGCGTCGGATCTGCTGATAACACGCTCGTAGCCCTGTCTCCGCTAAACGTGGCATCTTTGCATGCTCAACAAGATCCTCATTGATCCTAGGTGAGTTGCATCCCATGGTACACCTACTGCCGCTGTCCATATGTCTCTTTGGAGGCAACGCTCCAAGAGCCCACTGCTCCGCATCATATGTCACTGCATTACACCAAGTATCACTGCAATCCTCGACCTGCTACTTTGTCACAACCTGCCCCTGTACACCAGTGGATACCCCCGGTAACAGCTATAACGTCCTGTACCGTCATATGTTCATCTACATACCACTTCCCAATGATGAATTCTCCTACACGTCCCATGGCATGATGGCCTAAGGCTGTATCCGTATGTGTCGGCCCATGCTCTATCGGTACCATCACGTCCACTGCCGCATCACCATACTCTCCAATGAATGGATCTCCCTTTCAATTCCTCCGTGTCTTCCATGCCCCACACAAATGCAAAGAATCCCCAGCTTCATACAAGGCATTGTCTGGTGGCCTACCAATGCCCCCTCCTCTATCAAACTCTTGCCAGAGTATGTTGATCATCCCGTGATCCTGTGTACAATCCTCATACCAAGAAAAATCAAGAAGTCTGTACCTAAACTGGTTGGACACTAGTGTTGGCTGAAAAAGCCCTAGTGAATGTGTACGCTGCTAGGTCAACTGTACCCTCTAGGTCGTAGTCAACTAGAAGACTTGGGAAGTGATGGGTAGTCTCGCCCGGATCCCAATGCCAGTTGGGGCTTCCGATAACCCTAGTGTCTGGAAGCTCCCGCTGAGCTACGTCGCGGTGCATCACCATCTCCATAACCCACTCCACCGGGTACCAACTCAGAATCTCTCGCCATCCAACCCTAAGACAGGGATCGAATACGTGAACTCCTACACCTAGAGCAACCCTAACATGCAGATGTTGCACCCTCTGCAACTCAGGTCGTCTCATCCCACTATCCAAGTCAACGCATGAGATCTGAATAGGTAGCTCTGTCTCTCTCTCTCTAATGGCCAAAGGTGACCCAACCGTACTGCTAGCCCCATCTATGTATGTCTGAAGGGGGCTGCTCCAATGCTCCAATCTGCCCTCTAGCTGTACCATAATTTTTTCCAGCTGAATCATCACAAGTGACTCATCATCCTGAACATATCCCATAGAGTCCCCTGATACCACATGCACAATGGAATACGAAACCGGTCTACTGTCATCAACTCTGCATGACTCCTCATGCTCTCCAGAAGCATCCTCATATGACCCGATGGACTCATCCAAAGAAGAGTCCTCATCCTGACTTACAGAAGGAATGTCCT
The DNA here is from genome assembly GCA_034641835.2 of Pinus albicaulis. Lineage (NCBI taxonomy): Eukaryota > Viridiplantae > Streptophyta > Pinopsida > Pinales > Pinaceae > Pinus > Pinus albicaulis. Next base: position 992,339,254 of record CM076572.1, on the reverse strand, counting down.
CCTGGTCTACCTCTGTATCTCTTAATGCCTCATCAAAGGTGGGTACATCTCCTGGCACCTCAACCATATGCTGCTTGTGGTTGTCACCCAAAAACTCAGACGCAACTTCGATCATCACCTCAATGGATGGCCCTACTGGGGTAGGCTCTACTCTCTCCACTAAGATGTCAACTGACACGGTCAAGGAGGTCTCCAACAAGGGTGAGTCTTGTGTCACAATAGGTGTATCCACGAGCTCCCCACAATCCTATGTGCCCTCATCCTCCAAGTACGAGGTAGCCATTTTGATGGCTTCCCTCTTCGTTATTCGGTCAAGATGGAAAGAGGCATCCAAATTTTCCACCCGATCCCAAGCCGTGCAATCAGTAGATCCATCATTCATGGGAAAATGTGTCCTCCCAATGGTACGCTGCAACTCTGAACTCTGTGTGCTAGACCCCCCACTATTCCTTCCTTCTTCATCCTGCCTGATCTTACAGTAATCTCTGAAGGACAGACCTGCTGTGAAGTTTTCCCCCATGGACTGCCATTCTCGGAAATAATCTCCTAGGGGTATATGATCATGCCGCCTACCTTGCTCACTCGGTACTGGAGGTAAGAATGTAGGCATCGTGATCCTGGTTGGCCTATTGAAGATTGGCGGGTGAGTGGCTGGTAAAGGGTGGTCACACTGTTGTGAGACCCCCGAAGTTTCCCCAACTAGGGATTCCTGATGGATGCTCTCATTCTTATTTTATTGCTTGAGTCTTTCCAACATTCCCTTTTGTCCTTTAGCTAAATCATTTAGAGCCTTAAAAATGTTACCAAATTCCGCTTCCCCTTTTCTCCTTGACTCCCCCATATTTTCCACCTCTACTGCATTTGGTGGGTAAGATTCTGCCTACCCTTTTTTTCATAGAAAAAGATCCCCATGGATGAGCAAAGAATGAAGCTCCGATACCACTGTAATATCGTAAATGGAAAAATAACAATAATAACAGGCCAAAAGATATTAAGGAGACAACAAAACAAAAAATGATATCAAAACACCAACGAAGCCATAAAATACTGCTGAGCCATTTTATTAATTTGCTAGAAATGAGTACAATGGAGGTGTTGGAATGAAGGCACCTAGACTTGCTCAAAGCAAGCTAGAGAATCCCATTGAATCAATGTTGAAATCCCCCACTGATGGTACGCTGTATGGCTATAGCTCTGCGCTGCAATCTGCTAGAAATGTTGTTGGTGCTCCCAAAGAAATGCCGCTAGGGCTTGCTACACTGTTCAGAAAATTTCAGGACTTTAACCCCGAACTCTACTCAAGAAACCCAAAAAACCCACGAAGAAGGTGGCCAAATGTTGATCCCGTAATTTCGGCCCAATTTCCCCTAGCTCCTCTAGCTACTGGCTGAGTTAGGATCTCTATTTGACTCCTCAAATTTGCCTTGAAAATTCTGCCAAATTAATCTTGGCTTCTCCTCAATAAACCCAGTAAAACCCGCGAAGGAATTCCGGAAAAGCTGACATCAAAAATTCACTCTCTAGGGATGTTTACGCTGGCCTCTCTAATGAAAACACTGAAATAAGGGCCTCCAACTCTCTAAAAAACTTTTCTATGGAAGGGTTGATCCTCGTACAATCTCCTGCCTGAAATCTCGTGAAGTTCTCTCCTCTGGATGCTGCTCCTCTCTATGACTGCATAATCTCGCTGGAAGACTACGCTGCCCCTGGAAGTGACTGCATAATTCTGAGGCTGAAATGGTATTACTGCTCTCCAAAAATGATGGTATGGCTCCTCTCCTGAGCGGGCACTCGAAGTCCCCCGACGACGAGGCTGGGATCTCTGCATGGAGACACCCTTGTGTTAAACAGATATGCAGACCCAGCTAAACAGCTTGAGCGTGCTCTAGTTTTGACAGAAAAAAAAAATCATAAGATGCAAGAATGAATGAGAAAGGTTGCCTTCCTCTCCTTTTATGCTTGTGAACCACTAAACTCCCTTGGGCCCATCTATGTTGCACTGTCCCTCTGTTCCACGATGTCCCTTGCTACGCTGCGCTGCCTCTCCCATGCTGCCACAGCGTTGCTTGGCCCCACGCTGCCACTGCATTTTCCTAAGTGCCTCCTCTCCCGCGCTGTCACTTCGCCTCATGTTCCCCACTTTATCTTTTAATTAATTTGCCCAATGACTTTAGGAAAGTGTTTTTATTCTAATGTTTTATTCATGGGTCCCCTCACCCCTTTATTTCCGCCCACTTTAGGATTTACCGAAATTAATCAAAATTAATATCCCAAATAGCTGACTGCTAATTCGGGATATTACATTTCTGCATGTGCCATGGTTAAAATTGTTATGCTTATGTAGAAATTGTAATCCTTTATGCCATGTGAAATTGTTTTCTTTGAATCCTTTAAGAGAAATCTCAATTTTGCATCTCTCAAATCTAAAATATCCCTATTAGGGAAGCCACTATGGTTTGTAAGAAGAGGATTTACACCTCTCACCCTCTTCAACAAGGTTGTCCTCATTGAATTTTTCCTTGGTAAACTCCATTGTCCATTTCCATCAAGGAACTAGTCTAGGTTGTGGTGATAAAACCTTCTACTTTTATAAATTTCTCTTTCTTCTCTCTTAAATTCAAGATATCTAGGGTCAGGGCCTCTTTGAAATAATGCCAAAAGTAATTTTATTTGATGCGTGAATTCCCTCTAGGCAGGAATTGCATTAAATATTTATTAAAAAGAAAAATCTAGCAGTTTGTGCATGTTAAAACATTATTTCTAGGGCACATCATCACCATATTGTTGCTTTCTACATGTTCTAGCCATAACATTTCAATCTAAAACCATTAGGCTTGCATATATAATCGATAGTCTTGATCCTTTGTTGACTAATCACTATGAGGCTGTTTCTTGTGGCTATTATATGACATTACATGCCCTGTCATTGAATATTTGTCAAACCCTAACTCATAGCATCCCTATTGTTTGCTTAAGTGGTCTAAGGATGGAATGTTGAAATGTGTGTCTTGGGAGGTACTCCCACGACCCCTGGGGTATTGGGTTTTTTAGGAGTTGACCCACGAAAGTTAAGCTTCATGGGAAATGTACCTAAGTGGTGGCCTTTGTACCCAAAATCGTGGGCGAAATACCCAAGGATAAAATGTTTGTTTATTCATTGAAAGCATGAGGGGCAACCTTGAAGTGCTAAGGGGCACCTAGGGCTTCAATGAAGTGAATATCTTTTATTCCTTATGAAAATAGTGTTTAAGCATGTTGGCTTAGGTCGGCTTGGTTTTGGAGACTCATGACCCTTGGTGAAAAGCCATTCCACCATGAACACTATAAGGAGTAAAGATGACCTCGTTGAGGTTCAATCCAAGGATCTCTCTCATGTGATTTTTTCCCAATAAAGAGATAAAATACCTTAGGGAACCATAGGACTTAAGGAAGATGAAAATTGGGGCAAGTGACGTCTATCACAACTCTGTTGGATGGCTGAGTTTTCCCAAGTTGGAGAAGAAATATCTGTATGATTTTTCAACCCTCAAGAAAGTTTGTTTTGTGTGCAGGTTTGAGGGCTATTCTCAATATTGGTTTGTGACCCAGTTAGGGCTTCTTCTATGCAGGTACAACTATCCTAAGTTCAGCCCTAAATCTGGTTACATTTTCCCTGGCTTTAGTGCAGAGAAGAGGGTCAAGACTCAAAAAGAGTGGATGTCTGGTTTTGTGATAGGGACGCTTTCCTCAAAGTATTGCGCAGGGGTTTGTTGTGGGTAGACCGAACCTAGGGAGGGCTAAAACCAATGTTCACTATGAAAAAAAGTGCATGGCTTGTGACAAAAGTCAAGGATGTCTTGATGTGAAGAGTCAAGGAGCAGATTCGTTGGATGAGAGTGTTGGAAGAGGAGGGTCAAAGGTTTGTTTGGATAGTGTGTCTCATGCCTATGATTAGTATCTTAAGTGGTGTAAAGGGATTGTGTGCTAGCAGATCTTAAAGCCCTAAGAATACTGAGGTTTGAAGGTGCAATCCTAGTATTAGAGGGAAGATTATATGTGCCCTAAGTTTAGTGAGTTCAAGAGGGAATTCTTTGGTGCGATGGCAACATGTTAAAGACTGTAAGAGCAGAATCCTTTGGAGCAATAGAGGAATGTTAGAGGGAAGCCTATCTTCAATATTCTTGGAGCAAGAGGATGATTGATTGAAGGTAGATTGGTCAGTTGTAGATGCAAGCAATTCTGGAGCAACATAAGTACTTGTGAGTAGAAGTAGAGGTAGCAAAGGATCTGCCAGGTGTTCAAGGTACGTGGACTGAAAGGTTTGGTGTGAGATATCCTTTTGCAGGTATGTCAAGTGTGTCTTGTTCCAGGGTAGATTTATTGCCACACGTTGTTGACATCAAGCCCTAATTTCCTTGTATAAGGGATAACTGTAAGGGCCATGATCCCTGGTACAAGTACCATATGTTTGTTGTATTAAATTTGTAATATAACCATTTTTGGGTTTACAAAAATCTACTATGTACTACATTGATTCATTGTTGTACATTTTCCACTGTGTAATGTGATTGTGTTGTGGCATTTTAGTGTGTTTGTGATTGTGTCTTAGATATAGACCTGATTATAAAGTGCCAAGGAAAAATCTACATGGTATTAGAACTACTTTGAAGGGATAGTTGAATCAGAGTGTGCACAATGTACTGTACGTTTATCCCTGTACAAAAATTACATGAAAACGAATTCTTAAAAAATAGAAAAATAAACAATGGCGAGAACATAAAACAAATATACATGGAGATTTTCCCCTGGATCCCAAAACTGACACTACTAGATTGATTCTTCATTATATTCTTTTCAATGTTACAATACATATATATTCATGTCGAAGCATTCATAAACCCCAGTCCATTAACCCTAGATTTCACTGTAGTTCCCTTGACTGGATCTACAAAATACCATGGGCAGAAAACCATCATGCCCAAATCCATGTGCAAAACCCTTGCACAAAACCATGGATAGGTCTGCCCACCATCTTTGGGTCTGCCCCCATAATTGGGTCTGACCAACTATTATTGGGTGTGCATAAGAAACTAAAAATAAAAATCCCGGGGTCGTGCAAGGAAGCGGTCCCCCGAGAGGGGTGGATGCAGCCCCCCCTATGACCCCCCCACTGTGCCCGACGCAACGTACAGCGCATGGGACTAGTTGTGGAAAGAATATAACACACACCCAACAATCTCACACTTGTTGTTTTCTTTCCACATGGTTGGTCACAAGAGAGCCTAGTCATTGGTCCAACCCTGCAATGCACATTGTTTCTCTACACCAAGAAAACTTCTCAGTGCTCACAGACTTTGTCAATGCATCTGAAACATTCTTCAAAGTGTCCACCTTCACCAACAACACCTTTTTGTCCTCAACCATATCCCTCACAAAGTGATACTGAACATCAATATGCTTTGTCTTTGAATGACATGCAGGGTTCTTTGCCTAGAAAATTGCACTTTGACTGTCACAGTCTATCCTTATAGCTAGTTGTACGAACCCCATATTTGAACACAAAATTTGCAACCAAACTGCTTCCTTCCTTGCATGAGTGACTGCCATGTATTCAGCCTCTGTAGTTGAGAGGTCCTATACTGACTTTAGCAGAAGTTGAGAAAATTTCTCCTCCTTTCTCCTTCCATATTTTGCATCCTCCATCAACTCCTCTATGACCTCTGGAATACTATCTACTAGATCTACATGAATCTGACGCTATTGTGGTCTATCCTCACCCTGAACCTATTCCCCACTAGGTACTTCCTGAACTTGGCAAGTGCATGCATCATGGCTAACATCTCCTTGTCATAAATGGCGTATAGCTTCTCATGAGGTAATAGTTTCCGACTCTCGTAAGCTATAGGTGCCCTCCCTGCATCAAAACTGCCCCCACTCCTTCCCCAGATCCATCACACACCAAAACAAAGAGCTGCGTGAAATCAGGAATAATGAGCACTAGACAACTACTCATCACCTACTTGAGGTGCTCAAAAGCCTCCTTCGCTGTTCTGATCCAGGTAAATGCTCCCTTCTTGGTCAAATCCATGAGGGGCGCTGTTAACTGTGAAAATCCCTTCACGAATTTCCGATAGTAGGTGCAGGTGCCCACAAACCCCCAGAGCTCTGTCACACTCTTAGGCTCTGGCCAACCCGAGATGGCCCTAATCTTCTCCTCATGCACACTCGCTCCATCAACACCAATGATATGCCCCAAATAGAGCATCTCAGTCAACATTAACTCGCACTTGGATAGCTTTGAATGAAACTGTTGCTCCTATAGGATACGCAGTACTGCCTCCACATGCTGCAACTCCTCTTCCCAAGTCCGAATATAGATCAAGATGTCATCAAAAAATACCAGCACGAACTTCCTCAATTGGCCACGAAAGATGTGGTTCATGCAAGACTGAAATGTGGCTGGAGCAATGGTTAGCCCAAAGGGCATCGCCAAAAACTCAAAGTTTCCATAGTGACACATGAATGCAATATTAGGGACATCCTTGTCCCTCACCTGGATCTAATGGTAGCCAAATCTCACATTAATCTTGGAGAATAGGTTAGTTCCCCTTATCTCATCCATCAACTCGTCGATCCTAGGGATGGGGTAGCAGTCCTTCATGGTCTTTTTGCTCAGGGCCCTATAATCAATACACATCCTCAGTGACCCATCCTTCTTCTTCACTAGGACAACTAAATAAGCGAAAGGGCTAGAATTGGGCTTGATGTGCCCCAATGTTAAGAGCTCATGAATGGTCTCTCATCTCATCCCTGTACTCCGGCTCAATGCTATGCTCAAATCCATGGTTCGGTGGCTGGTCCGGTGGTATTGGGTACCTGTCAAGAATAGTTTGAACCTCAGGATGTGGTGGCTTGGTTACACCCCCAGCCTCTGAGATCCTCAACTCCGCAGCCCACTCTATATCTCCATGCCTCAAATCATCCTCCATCCTATGTGCAGAAACTGTCTATGGTGCGTACGAGTGCATGCCTCTCAACAACATTGATTTTCCATCCTTGTCTAGAAACTCCATCTCCAGTTTCTTCCATTCGGTGGTGATCCTATCAAGGGTGTAGAGCCATTAGTCTCCCAACACTATGTTGGTGTCCAGAATGTCAACCGAGAAGAAGTGGTCGGTCATGGAGTAGTTCCCCATGGTCACAGTCAGCGCTGGGACATAGCATGTGCACTGCATGGTCCTGTCCCCCAGCACCAGCGTTGAAAATCCATCGAACACCTGTGTAGTAATGCCCCTCCTTTGCACCATCTGGGCAACAATGAAGTTGTGCGTGGCCCCACTTTCCCCTACCACTAAGACATGCTGCCCCTGTACTGTCCCCTGAATCCTCAAAGTCAAATACTTGGGTACTCCACGCAGTGATGCGAGGACCCCTCCTGAAGGTGCAAATGTGGATCCTCCTATTGGCGGTGGGGGTGGAGGTGGAAGTCCTCCCTCCTGGGGTGTTGTGTTGTCCTCTCCTCCCATCTCAAAGAATGGCTCCTCATCTCCCTCATTTTCTAAGAAGACCTCTATATAGTGTGCCTTCCCTCTTGCACACTTGTGGCTTGGTTCCCATGGCTCCTAGAAAGTGAAACAAATCTTCTTCCTCCGAAGATCCCTCTGTTGATCAGCGGTTGTCATTGATGTTAACCCAAGCAGCACCAAGGGCTACCCCAATATTGCATGGGAATTTTGACCTACCGAATTAATATATTCTGGGTCAAGAATGCTTTTGATGGTTTCTACTTGTCGATATGTTTCCGTTGATATATGGCACGCCACGTAATTCTTCACGGTTTGAGAGATATTCATGTTTGAAGTTTGTACCCCCAGTTAGTGGGCTAAAACCCCATGGGGTTGTGGCATGAGTCATTGAAAAGTCATAATTAATATTTTTTAAGCTCCTAAAATCCCTCCCACGTTCACTTGTTGAAGCCCCTCTCAACCTAAGCATTTATATAAATTGTGATCCTCATATCCTCCTCATGCAAGGGATTTCGTTATCTGAAACAGGTCATCGTGGCATTTTCGCTCTAAATTTTTTTTTTTGCGAAGGTTCGAAGCTGAGAAATTTTTAGCAGAAGCCAGGCGAAATTCCGAGAAGCTTACGCCAAAAATTTCAGATCAAGGCGCACACCATTTTCGGAGATATGATCTGTGGAAGTCAATGTTTTTGCAGGCTCCTGAAATTCATCTCAAAGAAGTGACTTTGGGAAAATAGTCATAACTCTCTCTTTGACTTTCAGATTGGAATTATGTAAAAATTGGAAAATATTGCACGGACTATAGTTTTTTCTCTATCAATTTCAGATCCGAATGAAGAAACAGTGACACGTGGCACACCGTACAAGTTCGCTCTACTAAAATAGTCCATAATTAGGGCATTGTGAGAGATTGGGCATAACTCTCACTTGAAGAATCCAAATTGGGTCAGACCTGTGGCATTGGAAAGAAGACTCAGAGGAATACTACAAGACCGAAAATCACATATTGGGGATCTAAAATAACATAGATACACCAGAGTCAATATCAAGCTCCTAGAAGGCAGGAAAAAGCTAGAGCATGTGTTGTCAAGGGCTGCAAAGGACTAGACTTTCTAGGGCAACAAAACAAAGCAAGGTGCGACGAGGGTAGCATGACAAGAGCAGCAACCAAAGTGCAGAACAACGGGAAGAAGTTCATCATGAAGTCTTCAAGTGGGCGACAACGCATACGATCATTATAAGGTATCATTGTACTAAGTCATTGTAAATACATTATTGTAAAGTGTTCTAGTGTCACTCTTAAAGTTGAAGGCGATGTCGGGACTAGCGTCATCATTAGGTGGTTGTGTCATAGTTGGGGTTGTAGTTTTTGTAGTCCCAGTGTTTCTTAGTCTTCTACATCATTCTATATCATTGTAAAAGTGAACCATTTTCCACGATGCTGAGTCCATTCTTCTTTTATTCTTCTACAGGGTGGTAGGGTGGTGCTAGGGTGAGTTGTAGCTCATTGGGTGTTGGGGCATCTGTTCAGTTGACTACTGAATAATCTCGGGCGTTTGAGTGTCCATCCAGTGGGAGCTGGAGAAGAATGCTTTTCTAGATTCTAGGAAGTTGGAGCTTTATTTTCAATTGGAGTTGAATATTAAATAATTATTAGAAAAACATTAGGTGGTTTTTGTCCCAAAGTGGGTTTCCACCTCAAAAAATGTGTGCATTTGTGTTCCTTTTTTTAATGCTATCATTGTACAAACACTGATAATACTTGAAGATTAACTAATGCTCTAATTGAAAGGAATACTGATTCACCCCCCCTCTCAGTATTTCCAACAATTGGTATCAGAGCTTGGTTCCTTCAATAACAGTTTAACAACTGGAAGGAGGTCATGGAGCACACCAAGAATGGTGTACCTCTGTTCAATGAAAATAATTATGCACTCTGGAAAGGAAGAATGGAGGTCTATCTCTTGGCGCAAGGTTACGAAGTATGGGACACTGTTCAAAATGGATTTACATCAACCGCGGATGAACAAAGTAAGAAGAATTTGGTAAATGATGCAAAAGCAAAGAATATTATTATCAGTGGACTTATTGAATCTACTTATCATAAGCTGTTGGGCTGTAAAACCGCCAAAAATGTATGGGACAAGCTTGAGAATATATATGCAGGTGACTCAAATGTCAAAGAAGCAAAGCTTCAAATATATAGAGCAAAATTTGAGCAACTCAGAATGAAAGAAGATTGCAACATTGCTGCATACTTCCAATACATTGATGAAATAACCAATACTCTGAAAGGATTGGGAGAGCCAGTTGACGAGAAGACTATTATACGAAATATTCTTAAAACATTACCAGGGAGATTCAACCCAAAGGTATCAGTCTTAGAATACAGTGCAAATCTGGACAAACTCAGCAAAGAGGAATTACATGGAGTTCTCATAGCAAATGAAATGAGACTTGATGAAGAAGAGGGTACTTTGCATCTAGGAACTGCATTCGTTCCATCTAAGAAAACCAATAAGGACAAACAGCCTTCAATTGAAAATACATGCACTTGCAAGCGTGAAGAAAAGGGAGATGATGGAGAAGGTCTTTCAGATGAAGAATATGCTTACTTTATGAGAAAACTAAAAATTGGTAAGGGAAATTTCAAAGTTAAACTTCCGTTGATATGTTTCGGAAGCAAAATGTCCGAACAGAAGTGATGGAAACTCAAAAGGAAAGAAAGGCTTTAAGAAATTCAACAAGCAAGAAAAAAGGAAAGGATACAAAAGGAACTTTCTCTCTAAAGAAGATAGCTCATCATCAGATGAAGATAGTAATAACGAAGAAGAAGCCAATGAGAGAGTATTGTTTATGGCCAAGCACAATAAACAAGAGGTATCAAACAATGAAAAGAAGGGTTGACCATAGAAGAATTTTCTAAGGAGGCAATCAGGCTTATAAAAAAGCTCAATGCTGAGAAAATTTGTTCCAATACTCTTGAAGAACAAGTTCAAGGTCTCAAAATTGAAGTTGAAGAACACAAATGTATTGAAGAGTCACTTCAAAATAAGTTGGAAGAAAGCAACCAAGAAAGGGAAGCATTAGAAGCTGAAGTAGTCTCGCTGCGTAAGGAAGTGAAGAAGGGAAAAACTATCCAAAACTATGCCAACAGCTCAAGGGCATTGGAAGAAATCATCAACAATCAACGATCTTACAACGATAGAACTGGCGTCGATTACAAAGAAGAAGAAGGAGGACCTTCTACAACAAAATACAATGAACCTATGAGATCTGACATGCATGTAGACTTCATTTGACAAGATTCGCAAGAACATCCTTGGAAGACGATTCCTCGACGAATATTTCCATCCAGGTACCAACATATTTTTTATGGCTATTGTTATTCATGTGGAAAATTTGGTCATAAAGCTGTAGAATGTCGCACGTACCCTAGGAACCAACACAATTCCAGGAGATCCTTCAAATATGAACCTCCCAGGCTCAACGAAACATCAATAGATTTTAACATTTAAGAAATAATATGGAATGTTACAAATGTCAGAACTTTGGACACATAGCCAAAGACTGCAGACTTGAAAATCCTCCAGAAGAATCTTCGAAGCCACAGAATGAACGAACATGGAAGGAGAAGAAGATTGATAATTGTGCTCTCGCTCTCAAGGCTCAAAACAACAAAGATGTGTGGTATGTTGACAACGGTTGACTGGAGATAGAAGGAAATTTGTATCTCTGAAAGAGAAGAAGGATGGAATTGTATCCTTTGGAAATGATGGATCTTCAAATGTTATAGGATCAGGTACCGTCACTCTCAGAAGCAAAGATGTTATAGCCAAGAATGTTTTATTGGTTGAAAACATTAATCACAATCTGCTCAGTGTTGGACAAATGTGTGATCAAGGACACACAATGCTATTCAACTCCACAAAATGTGAAATCAGGAAAGGTAGGTATGGTAAAATTGTGGCTACAGCAAGTCGAGCTCCAAACGACATATATGTTCTAGATGAAGCAACTAAAGCATGTCTACTAGCTAAAGAAGATGAAATCTAGTTATGGCACAAACGAATAGGTCACGTAAACTTTGACAATCTTGTCAGGATAAGCAAAAAGGAAGTAGTACGAGGAATGCCGAAAATCTCAAAACCTTCCAACACACTATGTGAGGCCTGTCGGCACGGCAAGCAGATAAAAGTCCAATTTAAAACAAAAGAACACTTTGCATCACATCCATTGGAATTGATACATACTGATCTATGTGGTACTGTGAGAACAAAATGCTTAGATGGAGAATTATATTTCATGTTAATGATAGATGACTATACCAGGATGACAGCCGTCAGTTTCCTAAAGAAAAAATCTGAAGCATTTGAGTGCTTTAAGATCTACAAGGAGTTGGTCGAAAATGAAACTGATTTGAAAATAAAGTGTCTAAGATCAGACAATGGCGGAGAATTCACTTCCAAATTATTTCAGCAATACTGTGACGAAAATGGAATAAAAAGACAATTTTCAACAGCACGAACACCTCAGCAAAATGGAGTTGCTGAAAGAAAGAATAGAACCGTACTAGAAATGGGTAGAACAATGTTGAAGGACTCAAAATTGGATGAAAAATTCTGGGTTCAAGCAATTGATACAACAGTCTTCATTATCAACCGAAGTCTTCTCAGAAAAAATTGCAACAAGACCCCATATGAATTATGGAAAGGAAAACCAACTAATGTAAAATATTTCAGAATCTTCGGAAGCAAATGTTATATCAAAAGAGAAGATCAAAATTTGGGTAAGTTTGAATCACGTGTTGATGAAGGTATCTTTGTTGGTTACTCAGGCAAAAGAACGGCCTATAAATGTTATAATCTAAGATGAAAACAGATAGTGGAGAGCATAAATGTTACATTTGACGAAGATGATGTTCTAACGAATAATGATGAGGATCTAGAATCTTTGAAACTTGAGACAGAGGCTGAAAAAGACACAGATAAAATTCTAGAACAAGAAGCAACTATCAACCAGGAAGAAGTAAATAATGATAATCAAGATATACCAGAACAACAACAAGAATCTCCTCCAAAGAGAACAAAAGAATGGATTCAAAAGAACCATCCATCAAATCAAATCATTGGTGACATAAATGAAGGTCGACAACTTCGTTTGTCACAACAAGCTCACATTGCTTTCCTGGCAACCTTTGAGCCTATTAGTTTTGAGGAAGCCAGCCAGAATGAACATTGGGTAGCAGCTATGAATAAAGAATTGAATCAAATCGAGAAGAATAACACCTGGGAATTAGTTCCACGACCAAAAGATAAAAATTTCATTGGGACTAAATGGGTATTCAGGAACAAATTGAATGAAGATGGACAGGTTACCAGAAACAAAGCAAGATTGGTTTGCAAAGACTATGCACAAGTGGAAGGAATTTATTTCGACGAAACATTTGCAACAGTTGCCAGAATGGAAGCCATCTGAATGTTTCTCGCCTATGCATGTTCAAGAAAAATCAAAGTCTACCAAATGGATGTTAAGTCAACATTTCTGAATGGAGAATTAGAAGAAGAAGTTTACATCGAACAACCTGAAGGTTTTCTACTATCAGAAAAAGAAGACTATGTTTATAGGTTAAAGAAGGCTCTATATGGTCTCAAGCAGGCTCCGAGAGCATTGTATGCTTGTCTTGATGGATATCTACGTCAACAAGGGTTCAAGAAAGGTACTGTTGATAGCAATCTTTATGTACAAATAGATAAAGATATTTGAACAATCGTTGAGGTATATGTGGATGATATAATATTTGGTAGCAATGATGATCAACTAAGTAAGAAATTTTCTACAAATATGCAAAGTGAGTTCGAGATGTCTTTACTTGGTGAGATGACATACTTATTAGGGCTTCAAATATCTCAGCAAGAGAAAGGAATATTTATATGTCAAGCCAAGTACATCAAGGAAATGCTCAAGAAATTCAAAATGTAATATTGCAAACCCGTCCTTACTCGATGGTAACAAGTTGCAAATTGAGCATAGACGACTCATCTAAGGATGTGGATCAGAGGTTGTATAGATCTATGATTGGTAGTCTTCTATTTGTAATAGCTTCACAGCCAGATGTTATGCAAGCAGTTGGACAAGTAGCAAGATTCCAAGTAGCACCAAAAGAATCACATATTATTGTTGTCAAAAGAATTCTTTGATATCTAAAGGGCACAGAAGCTTGTGGTATCCCAAGGGTAACAATCTCATTAATCAAGCCTTTACAGATGTAGATTAGGCAGGAAGCGTTGATGATCGTAAGAGTACTAGTGAAGCAACATTCTATCTAGGTGGTTGTCTCGTATCATGGTTGAGCAAAAAGAAAACCTCAATCTCGTTATCTACAGCAGAAGCAGAATACATTGCAGCAACAGCATGTTGTACTCAAGTCCTTTGGATGAAACAAACTTTGCAAGATATTCAAGTACAATTCAGTGAGCCTATTCCCATATTCTGTGACAACACCAGTGCCATCAGAATCTCCAAGAATCCTGTCATGCATTCAAAAACAAAATGCATTCCGATCAAATATCACTTTGTTAGAGAACAAGTCGCTGAAAAGAATATCAAACTTGAGTATGTTGATACAAAAGAAAAAATCACTGATATCTTCACTAAACCTTTACCTCGTGAAGCATTTGAATATCTTCGCCAGAAGCTTGGGATTCTCCCAAGTTCTCATTAGATTTTCTTTATTCACAATATAAAGGGGGAGTGGAAGTGTGCATAGGTCCGCAGGATGGTTGTGTGTCAGGGGGACTTACCCTTTGCCATTGATGTCAAAGGGGGAGAGAATGTTGTAGGAAGAGGTGTCATGATCGCAGGGGGAGTACTTGTGTTGCCATCAATGCCAAAGGGGGAGATTGTTGATCAGCGGTTGTCATTGATGTCAACCCAAGCAGCACCAGGGGCTACCCCAATATTGCATGGGAATTTTGACCTAACAAATTAATATATTCTGGGTCAAGAATGCTTTTGATGGTTTCTACTTTTCGAGATGTATTTGTTGATATATGGCACCCCACGTAATTCTTCACGGTTTGAGAGATATTCATGTTAGTGGGCTAAAACCCCATCGGGTTGTGGCATGGGTCATTGAAAATTCATAATTAATATTTTTTAAGCTCCTAAAATCCCTCCCACGTTCACTTGTTGAAGCCCCTCTCAACCTAAGCATTTATATAAATTGTGATCCTCATATCCTCCTTATGCAAGGGATTTCGCCATCTGAAACAGGTCATTGTGGCATTTTTGTACTAACTTTTTTTTTACGAAGGTTCAAAAGCTGAAATTTTTATGAGGAGAAGCCGAAATCCTGAGGAAGCTTCTGTAAAAATTTCAGATCAAGGTGCGCAATATTTTCGGAGATATGATCTGTGGAAGTCAGTGTTTTTGCAGGCTCCTGAAATTCATCGCAAAGAAGTGACCTTGGGAAAATCGTCATAATTCTCTCTCTGAGTATCGGATTGGAATTCTATAAAAAGTGGCAGATATTGCACGGACTTATGCTTTCGCTATATCAATTTCAGAGCTGAATGAAGAAACAATGACACGTGGCACGTCGTACAAGTTTGCTCTACTGAAACAATCCATAATTAGGGCATTGTGAGAGATTGGGTATAACTCTCTCTTGAAGAATCCAAAATGGGTCAGACCTATGGCATTGGAAATAAGACTTAGAGGACTACTACAGGACTGAAAATCACATATTGGGGATTTGAAATAACATAATACACCAGATTCAATATCGAGCTCCTAGAAGGCAAGAAAAAGCTAGATCATGTGTTGTCAAGGGTTGCAAAGGAATAGACTTTCTAGGGCAACAGAGCAAAGCAAGGTGCAGCAGAGGGTAGCATGACAAGAGCAGCAACCAAGGTGCAGAACAACAACAAGAAGTTCATCACATGAAGTCTCCAAGTGGGCAGCACTGCATATAGTCACTGTAAAGGTATCATTGTACTAAGTCATTGTAAATACATTATTGTAAAAATTGTTCTAGTGTCTATCTGCCAAGAGTTGAAGAGGCAATGTCGGGAGGTCTAGGATCATCATTAGGTGGTCGTGTCATAGTTGGGGTTATGGGCTAGTGTGTCTTCTTCTTCTACATCATTCTATATCATTGTAAAGTGGACCATTTTCCCTGGTATGGGAGTCCATTCTTCTTTTATTCTTCTACAGGGTGGTAGGGTGGTGCTAGGGTGAGTTGTAGCTCATTGGGTGTTGGGGCATCCGTTTAGTTGACTACTAAAGAATCTCGGGCGTTGGAGCGTCCATCCAGTGGGAGCTGGAGAAGAATGCTTTTCTAGATTCTAGGAAGTTGGAGCTTTATTTTAATTTGGAGTTGAATATTAAAGAATTATTAGAAAAACATTAGGTGGTTTTTGTCCCGGAGTGGGTTTCCACCCTAAAAACTGTGTGCATTTGTGTTCCTTTTTTTTACTGCTATTATTGTACAAACACTGATAATAATTGAAGATTAACTAATGCTCTAATCGAAAGGAATACTGATTCACCCCTTCTTAGTATTTCCAACACCCTCCTGGTATCATCATCTAGTTGCCCCCGGCCCTAATTGTCTCTTAGGGGTGGAGCTCTCATTTCTCTCCCCTTTTGATGGAACCTCGGTCTGTTGGACAGTGGTGCTCTAGCCTTGGGTAGGGCATCATGTAGATCTCTAGCCCTTCCCACTGCATCTTGTAGCGGAGAAAGTCTCTTTGACCTCACTGAGCCTCATAATGGCTATGCCATCCCCTCCACAAACATATAAATCCTCCTAGAATTTGACGGATCCGGAACCAACACCAACAATCTTAAGAACTCCGAAATATATATCTCAGGACTACCAGTTTGCTAATTAGGAATATTACAGAATCCTTTAAGAGAAATCCTAGTTGTGCATTTCTCAAATCTAAAATATCACCATTAAGTAAGTTTCTCGGGTTTGTAAGAAGAGGATTTAAACCTCTCACCCTCTTCAACAAGGTTGTCCTCATTGAATTTCCCCTAGGTAACTCCATTGTCCATTTCAATCAAGGAACTAGTCTAGGTTGTGGTAATAAAGTATTCTACTTTTACAGATTCCTTTTTATTCTCTCGTAAATTCAAGATATCTAGGGTAACGATCTCTTTGAAATATTTCTAAAAGTAATTTTATTTGATGTGCTAATTCCCTCTAAGTATCAATTGCTTTGAATATTTATTGAAAATAAAATCTAGCAATTTTTGCATGTTAAAGCCCTATTTCTAGGGCTAATGTTATCACTAAATTGTTGTTTTCCACATTTTTCAGCCATAAAATCTCAATCGAAAACCCTCAACCTTGCATATATAATTGATAGTCTTGTTCCTTTGTTGACTAATCATTGTAAGACTATTTCTTATGTTTGTTATATGACATCAAATTCCCTATCATTGAATATTTGTCAAACCCTAACTTATAGCAGCCCTATTCTTTGCTTATTTGGTCTAGGAATGGAGTACTTGTGTTTTGGAAAAGACTGTCTTAACCCCCTTGACTCCACCATTACCCTATCAAATTATTAGACATTTCCATCACCTTAAATCCTCCTTGTTGAATATCCTCTAGGTCATCGATATGTAGAGAATCCTCCTTTCTGGTTCAATATACTACTAAATAGTTGTAGTCAAGATGCTAAGGTGACAATGGTGGCCAATCCCTTGTTACCACCACGTCTGGAGGTGTTAACAATAGCAAATATCAATGAAGGCTGAGAAGCGAGTGAAGGCGAGAAGAAGAGAAGGAGAAGGATCAAAGGTAAGGATGAACTAGTGGAGGAAATAGAAGTGAGAGGTAGTAAATATAGGACTGAAAAACTAATTCAAAGAGGAAAAATGTGACAACATTAGAGATTAACAACTAAAGCCAAGAAGAGGTGGCGACGATAGTTCAAATAGAAAATGAAAGAGGTGAGAACCAACAACTCTGGAGCTTAAATAATGAAGGAAAGAATGAAATGGTAACGATGCTAGTGTTGAACTGGGGAAGGCAAGAGCCGAGTGGAAGGAGGCATTGAGGAATGGTTGAGGAACTGAACCCATAGCTGCAGTCTATGGGATGTGACAACCAAGACCAAAATCCCTAGAAGGCAAAGAAGAGGCATGGTGATTGGTCCCATTAAAGGAGAATTCATCCCGAGTCGGGCCCTACTCGAGAGAACAACCTAGAGAGACCCATTAGTAGTGATCTAACCTAGGAAAGGGGCGACCATAAAAAAGCAAAGGGAGAGGATATAGAAGGAGGTTTTCCCCAAGTGGATTAGGAAGGAAAAGAGTAGAAAGGAGAAAGGGTTGATGAGCGAAAGTATGAATAGGAGTGCCATCAATTTCTTGAGAAACACTATAGATAAGAGGTTTAGGGGTATGTGGCAATGGTCCCATCCCAAACTGAGGCTTCACTCAACTTGGTAAAGCATATTAATTATGGAAACCTTATTAGCCTAGTATAATACGTAATCCACTAGAGAAAGGTTAGGACTAGAATTCAAGGCTTTCCGTCAACATTCTGTAATATTCCCAATTAGCAGCAGTTAATTGGTAATATTAAATTTTGGCCATTTTACTTTATAAAGTTAAAGTCAGTAAATAAAGTGGGTTAGGAGACACTTAACCCAAACTTAGGGAAATAAAACACTTCCTATAAGTCACTTGAGCATCTTTACTTAACATCATGGGGCCCAAGGGGTGGAAGTGACTGCGTGGGAATAGTGGTAGCGTGGGTAGCGTGGGTCCTAGGGAGCACAAAGGTGGATGGATAGCATGGCCAAGTGGGACAACGCAGTTTTGGTGGGGCCTAGGGGAGACAAAGGCACTCCAAGCATAAAGAGGGAGAGAGGCCCTTCATTTTCTCATTCGATTATGCATCTTTGTTTTGTATATTGACATTGAGCACGCTTTTGCTGTTGAGCAAAGTCTGCAAGTGTTGTTTAGCACATCGGGTGTCTCCGAGCGGAGATCCCAACCTCAGACTTGGGGGACTTCGAGTGCCTGCTCGGGTGAGGAGTTCTATCATTGGATTTTCGGGTGGGAGCCATAGCATCTACAGCAGGGATTATGCACTTGCTTGGGCAGCACAGTCTTGAGGAGGGACCATGCAATTCTTGGAGGAGGTAGTGCCGGGAGCTGAGATTTATCCAGGGATTCAGCTCGGAATAGTGAGGAGGGATCAACCCTCAACTATTCCATCATTTTGTTAGAGGAGGAGGCCATCATTTGTAGATACATCTTCAGAGCCATCGTATTTCACAGGGACAGCATGATTTCTCTAGGGAGGTGATTTTCCGGGGTCATCCATTCCGGAAACCCTTTCTGGGCTTTTTTGGGTATTGAGTGAGGAGCTCATTCCCAAATTTCCATATTTTTTTGAGTAGGGGAACAACCCCAAAGAGTCATCTTATTCTAGTAGCAGCAGCAGTCCAGCAGTAGCAACAACAGCCTTTTGGAGATAACACATTCATTGATAGAGCAGCCATTCAAAGAGAATTTCTAAGAGTTTCTCTAGCTTGCCTTGTGGAGGCCAAGGTGTTATCATTCTGATCACCTTTGTAATCATTTCACTTTCAGTTATATAATAAAATGGCTCAGCGTTCTCCATATTTTGCAGTCTATGTATGATGTCTCTCTATTTGTTGTAGTTTCATGTTTCTGTTGCTTTATATTGCTGTTTATTTCTACTTGGAATATTACAGTGGTATCAGAGCTCATAGACTTGGCTCAGCCTGTGGAGCAGATTGTCTATGACACCGGCAGGTAAACCATACATCACTTACCAGGGAAGGAGGTATAAGGACCAAGAGAGGCAGCTTGACGCCACCTTTGGAGAAGGTGACTGCATTCCGGTAGTGGATACGGAAGAGGAAGAACCCATGGCAGAGCATAAATATGAAGGGAAGGAGTTCGTGGAACTTCTCCTAAAGTCTGTGCAGGAGTTGTCGAGGAGGATAGAGGAGATGGGACAAAAGTTCAACGCAGACTAGAGACAGCGTGAAACCCCAAAGGGTTTCCACACCGGAGAAGGATCCGACACATCCCATCACTTGCAGGAGCACCTCACAGCGCAGCAGATGGCATCACTGACTCCCCCCTGTTCCATGATGCCCACATTTCTAGCTACAGGCATGGGGGTAGGAGCACCTCAGGAACTGGAGCTGGTTCACATGGGGGATTATTTTGCTGAGTATCAGTCCTACGGGCGAGAGTTTGGTGAGGCTCTCACATTCCATGACTCTGTGCAACTCAATAAGGACAGCAGACCCCGCAACCAGAACAGAGGGGCCAGATACACATAGGATGGGGATTTATACAATAAAGTGGGCAGATTTTACAGGCCGACATTTGATGGATCCTCCAACTGTTCGGCAAAGGCTTGGGTGGAGAAGTTGGATATCTACTTCTAGCTCAAACAGATGGAAGAGGTAGAAGCCATCAAGGTGGCAGCGCTGCACTTGGAGGGTGAGGCCCATGATTGGTGGTTCCATGGGATGGCCATGCTGGGGCACTCGGGGGTGACAACATATGCTGAGTTTACACGGAGGCTGGTAGAGCGGTTTGATTGGAGGGAACCAGAGGAGCACTTTGTTGAGCTGACTAAGCTCAAGCAGACCGGGAGTCTAGACACATACATTTCTGAGTTTTTGAGACTCTCCTTGATGGTGCCTGACTTGTCTTCAGCCAGGATGATTTACATGTTCATCGATGGATTGGAAAAGACTCTTCGGTGGTTAGTTAGATCGACGAGGCCGGCTACACTTCATGATGCAGTTGGGAGGACCCGGGATTTGCAGGATGCCCTACCCAGGACTAGAGCTCCTTTCCCCCAGAGACCGGCATTTCAGCAGAAGGGGAAGGACACGAGGGTTCTACCTCCAAAGGGGAACCAGAGTCGAGGGCCTTTGGATGATGAGACCAGGAGAGATCTGAGGCGGAAGAAGCTATGCTTCACATGCCAGGAGCGCTAGGACATCGTTGTGCAGCGGGGAAGTCACACTATATCGAGGTTTTCTCCGATAGTGACGGAGAAGAGGATGAGTATGAGGAGATGGAGGCAGGAGGCAGCAATGTGGTATAGAGAGGAGATCATCCGCCACCTCCACCACTAGGAGCGGGAGGTGCAGCGTTTGCACCCACCGGGGGAGTCCTTGAGTCTTTGCGAGGGGTTCCCAAATACTTGACACTGCGTGTCCGGGTACTATGCAGGGAAAACATGTTTCAGTATTAGTGGACAGTAGGGCTACCTACAATTTTATTGATGCACAATTGGTAGAGCGGAGGAGCAGACCAACAGAAAGCTTTGATGGGTTTTCAGTACCAGTTCCAGGTGCCAGAACCATGTAGTGTGCCAGGTATGTGCCAGCCTTGGAAGTCACTATGGGGACTTACACTCAGACAGATCATTTCTTTGTGGTGGACATTCCGGACACCAATGTGATACTAGGAGTGCAGTGGTTGATCACGCTGGGGAAGGTCACCACAGATTGGGAGACCTTGGAGATGGAGTGGACGGACAAGAAGACCAGGAAGCACGAGATGATTTGGGGCATGCACACTTATCCACCACAGACAGTTTCAGCACACCAGATGGAGGCAGACTTCCGGAAGGGAGATATAGAGTGGGTAGTGGAGCTGCATGTTTCGGAGGCAGGGTCTACAGGGCAGGCCGTACACCCAGATGTGTAGTCTATCTTAGATAGATATGCCACGGTTTTTGGAGATATACCACCACGAAAGCTGCCAAATCGGGGGTTTGAGCACACCATTGAGCTAGAGCAGGGCATTTAGGTGGTGATCACTACACCCTATAGGCATCCTAAGGCCTACCGGGATGAGATTGATAGGGCCATTCATGAGATCTTAGCACTAGGGCACATCCGTCCTAGCACTAGCCCATTTGCTTCTTCTGTTGTACTGGTGAAGAAGAAGGACGACACACTGAGGATGTGCATTGACTATTGGACTCTCAACAACAAGACCATGAAGAATCGATACCCCATTCCACGGATTGATGAGTTGATGGATGAGTTGAGGGTATTGAAGTTCTTTTCGAAGATTGATTTTAGATCTGGGTACCACCAAATTCGTGTGAGGGACTAGGATGTTCCCAAGACCACTTTCAGATGTCATTAAGACCACTTCGAGTTCTTGGTGATGCCCTTTGGGCTAACCAATGCACCAGCCACCTTTCAGTCCTGCATGAACCACATCTTCCGTGGTCAACTGAGGAATTTTGTGCTGGTATTCTTTGATGATATCTTGATATACAACCAGACATGGGAGGAGCACTTGCAGCATATTGAGGTCGTGTTGCGCATATTGGAGGAGCAACATTTCTATGCTAAGCTCTCCAAGTGTGAGTTTGGGTTGACAGAGATGCTCTATCTGGGGCATATCATTGGTGTGGATGGAGTGAGTGTCCACGAGGAGAAGATCAGGGCCATCCAGAATTGGCCAGAGACGAAGAACGTGACTGAGCTTCGGGGGTTTGTAGGCATCTACACCTACTACCGGAAGTTCATCAAGGGATTTTCCCAACATACTGCACCCCTCACAGATCTTACATAGAAGGGGGCATTCAGTTGGATAGACACAGTGCAAAGGGCCTTTGACAGGCTCAAGGAGGTGATGAGCAGCTGCCTAGTTCTTCTGTTGCCGGATTTCACGCAGCCTTTTTGTCCTTGAGTGTGATGCATCAGGAGAGGGGGTAGGCGCAGTTTTGATGCAGGGAGGCCACCCCATAGCTTTCGAGAGCATAAAGCTATTGCCGCATGAGAGGTTGTATCCCATATACGACAAGGAGATGCTAGCTATTATGCATGCACTAGCCAAGTTTTGACAGTACTTGGTGGGGAACATATTCAGGGTAAATCGCGATCGGAATTAAATCGGTGAGGGGAAAAAATCGGGAAAAAATCGGCACATACAAAAATATTCATTTTTTTCAATTTTTTTAATATCTAAAGCATCCACAGCATAAAATAAATGCATTGACACATAAATATGAAAAAAAAACTAATATATAAGATGTGTAATATCATGTCTAGTGCTACATCACACATAAAACTGAATCATGTCCTGAATACTAAGTCCTGAGTCTCAAGAGTCAACTCAGCCTCAAAATATGAACAAAAAATATAATAATGTATCTCATATCATGAGTCGTAATGTCATATACAAAGGAATGCACCATATAACCTATCGTCCTATACTACTGAATCACTGATTTCCTTTATCCCTCTTACGATAAAATGTAACAGCTTTCCCTCTAGATGAAGCAGTTGGCGGGGCTGGCAATGGACTCTATTGTGCTCTAGAAGTAGAACCTGAAGCACCAGAATGGGAACTTGAAGCACCAAGAGCTAAAGGAGGCAGACCACGTCCTCTACTGGTAGCAGGGGTAGGTGGTGTCACCTGCTCCTCCTGCTCCTGCTGCTGCTTCTCCCCCTCCTCGTCTTCCTCCCCCACCACTACCTCCTGCTCTATCCAATCAGGGGCTGACTCCATGACAAGCCTCTCAGCCTCAACCCTCCATTCAGCATTGGTGTCAATCGCATCTAAAGTGATGGCCTCCATATCAGGTGTTCTCTCAAGTTGTTTCACCCACAATCTAATATTGTAGTGGACGTAAACCATGTCATTGAGGCGTTGGGACTCCAACCTGTACAAGGGTCATAAATTAATAAATTAAAAATATATATTATAAACAATAAATTAATAATTATAAAGATAATTATTTAATGAATTCAAAAAATTAGTTGGAATATTTTAATTTTTTAACCTGTTGCGCTTTTTGGTGTGTATTTTTTCAAATACACTCCAGTTGCACTCGCATCCTGAAGAGCTACATGTTTGACTGAGTATTCTAATGGAAAGATTTTGGAGTTTTGGTAATCTGCCATTGTAGCTCCTCCACCATGCATCTACAAGTTACAAGTTACAACAAATAAGATAAACTTATAAAGTTACAAACATAAGAAAATTTTTAAAATAATGAAAATCTTACTTGGAATTTTAGTAGTCCTATCGTGGACAACCATGTCAAAGCTCAAGGTGCCACCTGCCATTCTGTATACCTCCATTTCTTTGGATATCTCTGCACGTTCTAATGGAGATGGCACCATCTTCTGAACACAAGTGAAAAATCCATCCATGACCTCAGCATCAAATAGGAAACTACATGAGTAAGCAAATCCGGGGTTCAGGAAGATCCCTGCAGCATGAATGGGACGATGGAGTGTGTTGTTCCATCGGTCATCAATCAATTCCCATACAAGAAGTTTTTTCTGAAACCCCTCATCACCCTTATCATTATAGTAGCTGCGAATGGCTTCTTTGGCTCTATCCATGGCCTCATACAAGTAGCCCATTGCGGGCTTCTCTCCATCAACCAATCTAAGAACCTTTACCAAAGGTTCAGTAATGCTGCACACCTCTTCCACTCCCGCGCAGAAGTTTTCCTGATATGAAACCAACCTACAGATGGCCTCTCCCTCTGGTTTGCGATTGATAGTCAAAGCACGCCACTCCTCTGCAAGAAACATTCTCTTCAAATCCCACATAGAATTCAAGAGGGATTGAAGAGAAATGAAACTAGTGGCAAATCGTGTAATAGCAGGGCGCAACAACTCCTTCTTGTTGGTGAATGTTCTCATCAAATGAAGCACAGATGCATGATTATATATAAATTTTGTAATGCTCTTTGATGACTCTACAATATCTTTGACAAAATCAATCTTTCCTATGTCCTCCAACATCAAATCAAGGCAATGTGCAGCACAAGGTGTCCAAAATATGCTCAGATGCCTCTCCATAAGCATCTTGCCAGCAACAACACAGTTTGCAGCGTTGTCTGTTATGATTTTGACAACATTTTTGGGACCCACCTCCAGGATGAACACATCCAATAAATCACATAATAATCATGCACCTTTGACATGTGCAGATGCATCAACAGATTTCATAAACACTGTCCCCTTGGGACAACTGACCAAGAAGTTAATAAGGGTCCTACCCTTTTGATCAGTCCAACCATCTCACATCACAGTGCATCCTGTGACTTCCCATGATGCTCTTAACTCCTCCAATCTCTTGGTGCAGTCAAATTTCTCATTTTGAATAATGCACCCTCTAAAGTCATCATATGAAGGGGCTTTGTATCCTAGGTCAACAACAGCGATAACATTAATCGTAGCCTGATAAAATGGATTGTTCCTAGCAACAATGAAAGGAATATCACTCCAAAGAAACAATTTGCCCAATAACTTGTCAGCTTCTTCCTTCTCCTTTTTTTTAATAAGTGAGGAGATGGATGGCTGTGCATCGGGAGTGGTTCTAGGAACAAAATATGAGGAGGAACCTATGGGGTTGGGTGCAGAAGATGTTGATGCTGACGAACCACTACCACTCTCACGGTCAACTCTAAACCCTGATATTTGACTCTTCAGAGCTACCTTGCTGAGTTTAGTTGTTTCTATTTCTTCCAATGATTTGCTAGCTCTTCTGATTATTTCTGGATTGGTATTTGTGCAAGGGCCTACTTCATGTCCAGGAATTTGTGCCAAGTGGTATTTCAACCTGTATACCCCCTCGTCATGTGTTGACCACATAACTTGCAAATCAAGTTTGATCGGTCAAACGCCTGATCAAGTTCGCCAAGTTCCCATAAAGGATCCAATTTCCTTGGCATGTTTGTAAATTTGTTGAACTCTTGACTCTTGGGTTTTACTGTAAGATGAACTTTGAACTTTGAACTTTGAAATTTGAACCTAGGGCACAAGAAAAATTGCAAATTAAAAAATAAAATAAAAAAATTACAATTTTCCATACAACATTTTGATTTTTTCACAAAAAAAAATTTAAAAATCCTCAACTCAATGCAAAAATAAATGGAAAAAATACATGCTGAAACTCAAGAAAAAATAATGGAAAGAAACTAGGAGCACAAGAAGAAATATAAAAAATAAATTTAACAACCAATTTTTTGCATTTTTGACCAAAATAAACCCTCTCCTCTCAATAAAACCAAAAAAAAAAAAAAACACAACAAAATGAAATAAAAAATGATGAAAAATACATGGGTGATAGAAACCCATGGAAGAACAAGAAAAAAACAAAAAAATGTGTCAAATTTGATGCCCATACCTGAAAAAAACGTTTTGCCGAAGAAACTTGGTCCAAATTCGAATTTTGTTGGCTTGGCTTGCTAAAATCCTTCACTTTTGTCCACTCTTGCCCTTGTAGATCACTCATCCTCCTCCTTAGCTCTCCTTCAGTCCTTAGCTCTCCTTAGCAAACTTCTCACTGCAAAAATGAGACAAAAAAAATCAAAATCGCACTTAAAAAGTCGTTGTTTTGAGGGCGGCGATTAATTCCAATCGGATCGCGATTTTTTCCAAAAAATCGCCTACTAAATCGGCCTCCCGAAAAAATCGCGATTTTCACTTCTTTGGTGAGGACTGACCACAACAACCTTCAGTTCTTTTTAGAGCAAAAGCAGTTGCAGGAGAGACAGCAGAAGTGGGTTGGCAAGATCCAAGCATATGATTTTGACATCGAGTATGTCAAGGGGAAGACCAACGTGGTGGCCGATGCTCTCTCACGCAGACCGATAGCGTTGTCCTTGATGAGTTTAGACACAGATTGAAGGGCTTAGTTGCTGGTAGAGAACTCCAAAGACCATTTTGCCTGTGAGATATTGGATGGACAGGTCACAGATGATAGGTACATTGTGATGGATGAGGTGATATACTTCAGAGATCGGATCTTCTTGACTGGGGGTTCTCAGCTCAAGGAGAAGGTGCTGCATGCCTCACATGACTCACCATTTACCAGGCCACCAGGGGTTCACCAAAACCTATAGGGCCATCAGAGAGAGGTTCGCTTGGAAGGGCCTCAAGGAGGACATACTCCGGCATGTCAGGGAGTGCGAAGTATGTCAATGGAACAAGGGGGAGATAAGCCATCCAGCAGGGCTAATACAACCTCTTCCCATTCCAGAGGGGAAATGGGAGAGCATATCAATGGATTTCATCACAGGGTTGCCCGCGGTGCAAGGAAAGGACTATATCTTTGTGGTCGTTGATCGGCTGACAAAGTACGCACACTTCTTTGCCATATCAGCACGGTACACAACAACTCAGGTGGCAGAGTTGTTTTTCAGGGATGTTTTCAGGTTGCATGGTCTCCCAAAGACCATTGTCAGTGACCGGGACAGCCGTTTCATGGGCGGCTTTTGGCAGGAGCTCTTTCGGTTGGTGGGTACAGAATTGACTTCGAGCACCAGTTACCACCCCCAGACAGATGGGCAGACAGAGATAGTGAACAAGTGGTTAGAGGGCTACTTGCGAAACTATGTGACAGGGCAGCAAAAGGCATGGTTACGGTGGTTGCACTTGGGGGAGTACTGCTACAACACGACATATCACATGTCCATTGGTATGTATCCATTTTATGCTTTATATGGATACCATGATTTGTCTTTTGCTGATGTGATGTTTGGTGCTAGTAAGTCCCCACAGGGCCAAAGACTGGATCCAAGAGAGCTAGGATATACTCTGGGCCCTCAAGGACAACTTAGCTACAACACAAAATCAGCAAAAACTGTATGCTGATAGAGGATGGGTTGAGAGGCAGTTTGAGGTAGGGGACTTGGTCTACCTACGGCTTCAGCCATACCGACAATCCACACTAAAGCAGAAGGGGGCCGAGAAGCTCAAGCCCTGCTTCTATGGACCCTACAGGGTGATACACAGGATCGGGGAGGTTGCATATGAGTTGGAGTTGCCCATAGGTAGCAGGATCCGTAGCATCTTCCATGTATCTTGCCTGAAAAAGGCATTGAGACAGCAGGTGACCGCAACAAAGGAGCTTCCACCCACAGATGATGAGGGGCATTTGGTGCTACAGCCAGAGGCCATCATAGATACCCAGGAGAGACAGCTGTGGAGCAGGACAATCAGGGAGTATTTGGTAAGGTGGAGGAACTTATCGGATGAGGATGCCACTTGGGAGAGTGAGAAGATTTTGTAGCATCCATCATTGCAATTTCTTGAGGACAAGCAATGTTTTGGCGGGGAGGACTGTAATATTCCCAATGCAGCTAATTGGTAATATTAATTTTTGGCCATTTTACTTTATAAAGTTAAAGTCAGTAAATAAAGTGGGTTAGGAGACACTTAACCCAAACTTAGGGAAATAAAGCACTTCCTAAAAGTCACTTGAGCATCTTTACTTAACATCATGGGGCCCAAGGGGTCGAAGTGACTGCGTGGGAATAGTAGCAACGTGGGTAGCGTGGGTCCTAGGCAGCGCAGAGGTGGATGGACAGCATCGCCAAGTGGGACAGCGCAATTTTGGTGGGGCTTAGGGGAGAGAAAGGCACTCCAAGCATAAAGAGGGAGAGAGGCTCTTCATTTTCTCATTCGATTATGCATCTTTGTTTTGTCTATTGACATTGAGCATGCTTTTGCTGTTGAGAAAAGTCTGCAAGTGCTATTTAGCACACCAGGTGTCTCCGACCGGAGATCCCAACATCAACCCCGGGGGACTTCGAGTGCCTGCTCGGGTGAGGAGTTCTATCATTGGATTTTCAAGTGGGAGCCATAGAATCTACAGCAGGGATTACGCACTTGCTTGGGCAGTGCAGTCTTGAGGAGGGACCACGCAGTTCTTGGAGGAGGTAGTGCCGAGAGCTTAGATTTATCTAGGGATTCAGCCCAGAATAGTGAGGAGGGATCAGCCCTCAACTATTCCATCATTTTTTCAGAGGAGGAGGCCACCATTTGCAGAGACATCTTCAGGGCTAGCGTATTTCACATGGATAGCGTGATTTCTCTAGGGAGGTGATTTTCCGAGGTCATCCATTCCGTAAACCCTTTCTAGGCTTTTCTGGGTATTGAGTGAGGAGCTCATTCCCAAAGTCCCATATTTTTCCGAGCAGGGGAACAACCCCAAAGAGTCATATTATTCCAGTAGCAGCAGTAGTCTGGCAGTAGCAGCAACAACCTTTTGGAGATAACGCAGTCATTGATAGAGCAGCCATTCCGAGAGCATTTCTGAGAGTTTCTCTAGCTTGTCTTGCTATCATTTTGATCACCTTTGTACTCATTTCACTTTCAGTTATATAATAAAATGGCTCAGCATTCTCCATATTTTGCAGTCTATGTATGATGTCTCTCTATTTGTTGTAGTTTCATATTTATGTCGCTTTATATTGCGGTTTATTTCTACTTGGAATATTACACATTCAATGGGTAAGGGAAGGTGAAGAAGAGGAAGGCGAATAACACATCATAGGGAATAAAAAGAAAAGAGAGGAGAAAGAATGGGGTGGCTCAAGATGGTTAGGGTAGGTGAAAGTAGGAAGAGAAATCACATGGAAAGCAAGAGAGAGAACTGGCATAGGGAGACTAAGAGAAAACAAGAAAGATGAACAAGGGAATAGGATATAGAAGTATCTTCTAACTATCTTTGAAAATAGGTCCAACCCAATGAGAAGTTTAGAGACAATAAATGTTCATGTGAATAACATTTGGATTTTAGGTAAGTTTAGTTTGGGAAACCCTATACAATACATCGAGAGAATTGTGTCTAGATCAATCTCTTTCAATCAGATAACTAACCTAAGTACTATAAATGAGAGAGAGAAGAACCAAAGCAAACAAACCTTGTGGCCACAACGTTTCCCCCCTAGAGATGAGCGTTTGGCCCTTAGCAACTTCCACATGATATAGAACCTCTTAACAATACTCCAACTATTGAAATGTTGAGCTCGAAATACTAGGCATTGGACTTTTTGATGATGTAACTATATGCACCCAAGATGCCCCAAAGGTTGCCTTGACCTTGTTTGATGGATGACACCTTGTTTCAAAGCCTAGGTGGGGATGGCTATCACTCAGATGACTTGGGAGGGATAGCACATCCATATTTATTTCTTTTAGAGGTGCCATGTAACTCCCATATGCTTGTTAAGAGTGGGCTATAGATTCTATTGGACGATTTCATGGTGGTGGAGGCACCATTTGGAGATGTATGCAAGAAAAAAGGACTTTCTTGGAGTAAGGAACACTCTTCGACCCTTGTCTCAGTTCTTTGGTGCCTTATTGCATATTCTGTAGGATGACGTCACGGTGGAGACTCCTATTATGCGACAAGTGTGGGGTATTTTTGGCATTTTGTTATGTTCTTGAGTTATTTCAAGGTCAACTTGTGAACTTTGACCTAGTTGAATTCTCAGGTAAACACTTTTAGTGGTTTTTATTTTAATATTAATATAATAAGGCTTGGTTACCCTTATATAAATAGAGAGGGTCCTTATCCACTTTTCATCATCATTCATTGTCGCACTTCTCTCTCTTTTGGAAGTGTGCATTAGCTTTTGCCTATTTTCTACTTGCAGGAAATGTACATCTATGGTGAAATTTCTCTTGGAGGTGGATTTTTGCTTGAAGTTGGATTCTTGAGATTAATTAAGGAGATTCTTGTGGAAATTTTATAATTTTATTGCTCATATTCTATATTTTGCATGTTATATTGTGCAAATTATGGTTTTTGCATGTCCCATGGTTAAAATTTCTATGTTTATGTAGAAATTGTAATCCTTTATGCCATGCAAAATTGTTTTCTTTGAATCCTTTAAGAGAAATCCCAATTTTGCATCTCCCAAATCTAAAATATCCCTATTAGGGAAGCCACTATGGTTTGTACGAAGAGGATTTACACCTCACCCTCTTCAACAAGGTTGTCCTTATTGAATTTTTCCTTGGAAACTTCATTGTCCATTTCCATCAAGGAACTAGTCTAGGTTGTGGTGATAAAACCTTCTACATTTACAAATTTCTCTTTCTTCTCTATTAAATTCAAGATATCTAGGGTCGGGGCCTCTTTCAAATAATGCTAAAAGTAATTTTATTTGGTGTGTTAATTCCCTCTAAGCAGAAATTGCATTAAATATTTATTAAAAAGAAAAATATAGCAATTTGTGCATGTTAAAACCTTATTTCTAGGGCTGACATTATCACTATATTGTTGTTTTCTACATGTTCTAGCCATAAAATTTCAATCTAAAACCCTCAGGCTTGCATATACAATCGATAGTCTTGATCCTTTGTTGACTAATCACTATAAGACTGTTTCTTGTGGCTATTATATGACATCACATGCCCTGTCATTGAATATTTGTCAAACCCTAACTCATAACATCCCTATTCTTTGCTTAAGTGGTCTAAGGATGGAATGTTGAAATGTGTATCTTCGGAGGTACACCCACAACCCCTGGGGTATTGGGTTTGTGAGGAGTTGACCCACGAAAATTAAGCTTCATGGGAAATGTACCTAAGTGGTGGCCTTTGTACCCAAAGTTGTGGGAGAAAGACCCAAGGATAAAATGTTTGTTTATTCATTGAAAGCATGAGGGGAAACCTTGAAGGGCTAAGGAGCACCTAGGGCAATTAAGTGAATATCTTTTATTCCATATGAAAATAATGTTTAAGCATGTTGGCTTAGGTCAGCTTGGTTTTGGAGACATGACCCTTGGTGAAAAGCCATTCCACCATGAACACTATAAGGATTAAAGATGACCTTGTTGAGGTTCAATCCAAGGATCTCTCTCATGTGATTTTTTCCCAATAAAGAGTTCACATACCTTAGGGAACCACAGGACTTAAGGAAGATGAAAATTGGAGCAAGTGTGGTCTATCACAACTCTGTTGGATGGCCGAATTTTCCCAAGTTGGAGAAGAAATATCTCTATGATTTTTCACCCATCAAGAAAGTTTGTTTTGTGTGTAGGTTTGCGGTCTATTCTCTATATTGGTTTGTGCCCTAGTCAGGCTTCTTCTATGTAGGTACAACCATCCTAAGTTCAGCCCTAAATCTGGTTACATTTTCCCTGGGTTTTGTGCAAAGAAGAGGGTCGAGACCCGAAAGGAGTGGACGTCTAGTTTTGTGATAGGGACGCATTCCCCGAAGTATTGCGCAAGGGTTTGTTGTGGGTAGACCGAACCTAAGGAGGGTTGAAACCAGTGTTCACTGTGAAAAAAAGTGCATGGCTTGGACAAAAGTCAAGGATGTCTTGATGTGAAGAGTCAAGGAGCAGATTCGTTGGATGAAAGTGTTGGAAGAGGAGGGTCAAAGGTCTGTTTGGATAGTGTGTCTCATGCCTATGATTAGTCTCTTTAGTGGTGTAAAGGGACTTTGCAATCCCATTATTAGAGGGAAGATTTTATGTGTCCTAGGTTTAGTTAGTTCAAGTGTGAATTCTTTGGTGCAATGGCAATTAGTTCAAGAGCATAATTATTTGAAGCAACAGAGGAATGTTAGAGGGAAGCCTATTGTTCAATATTCTTAGAGCAAGAGGAGGATCGATTGAAGGTAGATTGTTCAGCTGAAGATGCAAGCAATTCTGGAGCAACATAAGTACTTCTGAGTAGAAGTAGAGGTAGCAAAGGACCTGCTAGGTGTTCAAGGTACTTGGACTAAAAGGGTTGGTTTGAGATATCCTTTAGCAGGTAAGTCAAGTGTGTCTTGTTCAAGGGTAGATTGATTGCCACACGTTGTTGACATGTAATATCCCGATTCGGGAATATCTCTAAAACACGGCAAACTCCAACCAGAGATGGACTGGGAAGGCATTTACCGGATATTCTGCCTCTAAGAGAGGACGAGATCCGGAGGCTACCTGGCCCTTTCCAGACTCTGTCTAAGAGTGAAAGATAAACACACCAAGTGGTATAGAGCTAGAATGCTCAGGAATATAAATAAATAACAGTGCAACAAACATATAATAACAGAGAAAGAAATTACGACAACTCATCTAGAGAACATAGAGAGGAAATGTTGAGACATTTTATTAATCTGAGAAATATAATGAAGTACAATAGGTTATCAGAGTGATGGCATCTAATCTTGCTCAAGGCAAGTGACGAAATACTCTCAGAAAATATAGGAAATGGATGCTCTATGAATTGCGTCCCAGCTACTGGAAAACTGCCGTGTAGCTGATATTGCTGGAATGGACTGAATGCTAGGGGCTGATCCCCTTGCCAGAATGAGCTGAAAATCTGAAAACCTCCTCTAATCACCAACTCGGGCAAAACGCAGAAACCATATCAAAAATGGCCAACCCCCGAAAATCACCAGAAAATGCCTCCTCAAGGAATTACGCTAGCCTCCAAGGCTCTGCGCAAAGGCTAAATGGAAATAGCTGGAACTCCGCCTCAAACTCCGCCAAAATCCTCCTGTGGGCAAAGGCTGACCCTCTGCTCAAAATCTCGGCTGAATCTCCTGTAGAAACCCCAATCCGGAGCACCTCCAAAAGGGACAGCGTCCTCTCTCCCAGTGACTGCGCAGTCTCTATAAGCTCCAGCTCCGCAACAAACCCAAACAACAAAACTACTCACAAAATACTGAAGAACTAACCTTGCCCGAGCAGGCACTCGAAGTCCCCCAGGGCTAAGGGCGAGATCTCCGACCGGAGACACTCAATGCACTAAACAGTGCTGCAGACAAGCAAAACAGCCAGCGTGCTCAAGAAGACAAACATCTAGCTCAAAATCATCAACTCCAGAATGAATGAAATGAGGAGACTCCTCCATCTTTTATAATGTTGGTTTCCCTCCAAAACCCCAACGTAGCCTCTCTCTCCTCCACATGCTCATCCTCATCTGCGCAGAAGCTTCTAGAGTGTACGTAGGCCCCCCTCCTCTACGTGGTGTTTGGCCCCCTTGACTCCCACTTAAGTCACAACGTTGCGGTACTAGGAGGATATTTTATTTCACTTAAGTGAGTTAGACACTCTTTACTCACTTTTTATTTATTTACAAACTTTAGACGACAAAACTATACAAAATCGAATATTCCAATTAGCTGTCGCTAATTAGGAATATTACAGTCTCCCCCGGCAAAATGTTTCTTGTCCTTAAGCAACTGAAGTGATGGATGCTGCAAAATCTTCTCGCTCTCCCAAGTGGCATTCTCATCTGGCAAATTCTTCCACCTCACCAAGAATTCCCGGACCGTCCTGCTCCGTAACCGCCTCTCCCTGGTATCAATAATGGCCTCTGGCTGCAACACCAAGTGCCTCTCATCATCTGTAGGTGGTAGCTCCTCTGTCACTGTCACCTGCTGCCCCAGCGCCTTCTTCAGGCATGATACATGGAAAATGTTGTGGATCTTGCTGCCTTGGGGCAGCTCCAACTCATATGCAACCTGCCCAATCCTGCGTATCACCCTGTATGGCCCGTAAAAGCAAGGCTTGAGCTTCTCAGCTCCCTTCTGCTTCAACGATGATTGTCGGTATGGCTGTAACCGTAGGTAGACCAAGTCCCTTACCTCAAACTGTCTCTCCACCCGACCTCTGTCGGCATACAGCTTCTGCTGGTTCTATGCTGTAGCCATATTGTCCTTGAGAGCTCGGAGGATGTCCTGACTCTCTTGGATCCAAATCTTGGCTCTAGGAGCCTTGCTAGCACCGAACATCACATCAGCAAAAGATAAAGGATGGTACCCATATAAAGCATAAAATGGTGACATACCAATAGACATGTGATGTGTCGTGTTGTAGCAATACTCCCCCAAATGCAACCATCTCAACCATGCTCTCTGCTGCCCACTGACATAGTTACGCAAGTAGCCCTCCAGCCACTTGTTAACTATCTCCGTCTGTCCATCCGTCTGTGGGTGGTAACTGGTACTTGGTGTCAACTCCGTCCCCACTAGTCGGAAAAGCTCCTGCCAAAATCCGCCCATGAAATGGCTGTCCCTGTCACTGATGATGGTCTTAGGAAGACCATGCAACCTAAAAACCTCTCTGAAGAACAACTTGGCCACCTGTGCTGCTGTGTAATGCGCGGATATGGCGAAAAAGTGCGCATACTTTGTTAGCCGATCAACGACGACAAATATACAATCCTTGCCCTGCACCATGGGCAATCCTATGATGAAGTCCATCGATATGCTCTCCCATTTCCCCTCCAGAATGGGAAGAGGCTGCACCAATCTTGCGGGATGGCTCATCTCCCCCTTGTTCCTCTCGGCGTCAGCACCGAAGGATGCCGGAGCACGCCCTCCTTGACCTGGAGGCCCTTCCACGAGAACTCCTCTCTAATGGCTCCCCGTAGGTTTTGCAACCGATGGCCTCGCCACGGAGAATCACAGGATGCTCTGGAGTATCTTATTCTTAACTTGAGATCCCTCAGTCAAGAAGATCCTGTCCCTGTAGTAGATGATCTCATCAACCACCCTGTACCTGTCATCCGCCACCTATCCATCCAGCACCTCACATGCGAATCTGTCCTTGGAGTACTCCACTAAAAGTCGAGCCCTCCAATCTGTATCCAAGCTCATAAGAGATAACGTGGCTGGTCTACGTGAAAGGGTGTCTGCTACCACGTTATTCTTACCCTTGACATACTCAATGTCAAAGTCATATGCTTGGATCTTACTGATCCACTTCTGCTGCCTCTCCTGTAGCTGCTTCTGTTCCAAAAAGAACCTAAGGCTGTTGTGATCAGTCCTCACCCTGAACCTGTTCCCTACCAGATACTGCTGGAATTTGGCCAAGGCATGCATGATGGCCAACATCTCTTTGTCTTATATAGGATACAACCTCTCGTGCGGAAGGAGCTTCCGGCTCTCAAAGGCTATAGGGTGTCCTCCCTACATCAATACTGCGCCGATCCCCTCTCCCGACGCATCACACTCCAAGACAAACTACCCTGATCTCAAATCAATCTTCGAGAAGAACTTAGCTCCTCTCAGCTCATCCATCAGCTCATCGATCTTGGGTATAGGGTACCTGTTCTTCAGAGTCTTCTTGTTCAGGGCCCTGTAGTCAATGCACGTCCTCAAGGTGTCCTCCTTCTTCTTCACCAGCACTACAGAAGAAGCAAACGGACTCGTGCTTGGTCTGATGTGTCCAAGAGCCAACAACTCTTGTATGGCCCACTCAATCTCATCCCGATAGGCTTTGAGATGCCTATAGGGGGTAGTGATCACCACTTGAATACCCTGCTCAAGCTCAATGGTGTGCTCAAACCCTCGATCTGGTGGCCGACTTGGTGGTATATCCCCAAACACTACCTCATGCCTGTCAAGGATGGCCTGTATATCTGGATGAACTGCCTGACCGGTGGTCTCTGCCTCTGATGCCCGCAGCTCAACCGCCCACTCTATGTCTCCCTTCCGGAAGTCTGCCTCCATCCAGTGTGCCGAAACTGTCTAAGGTGGGTAAGTATTCATCCCGCGGATCTTCTCATGCTTCCCGGTCTTCTTGTCATCCCACTCCATCTCTAAGGCTTCCCAATCCGTGGTGACCTTCCCCAGAGTAATCAACCACTGAACACCCAACACCACATTGGTATTTGGTATGTTAACCACGAAAAAGTGGTCGATCACGGTGTAGGTACCCATCGTCACTGCCAACTCTGGAACATACCAGGCACACTACATCGTCTAGGCTCCTGGGACCAAGACTGAAAACCTGTCAAAACTCTCGGTCGGTATACCCCTCCGCTCGACCATCTGTGCATCAATGAAGTTGTGGGTCGCCCCACTGTCAACCAAGACTGACTCTCGCTAGCCATGTACTGTCCCTCGTACGCGCAGCGTCAAATACTTAGGAACTCCTCGCAAGGCTGCAAGGGCCCCTCCTGTGGGTACAAAAGCTGCACCTCCTGTCCCTGGAGGTGGAGGCGGCAACTGATCCTGGGCCGTCTGTCTATCTCCTGCCTCCTCATCATCCTCCTCATCCTCTTCCCCGCTATCATCGGAGAAGACCTCAATGAAGTGTGCTTTGCCAGCAGCACACCTATGTCCTGGTGCCCACGGCTCCTGACAAGTGAAGCACAGCCGCTTCTTCCTCAACTCCCTCCTGGCATCATCATCTATCTATGCCCATCTCGGATTCCCCTTTGGGGGAGGAACCCTCACATCCTTCCCCTTGGGCTGGAAACCCTGTCTCTGGGGGTAAGGTGTCCGCGTCCGGGGCAATGCATCCTGTAAGTCCCTGGTCCTGCTGATAGCATCCTGGAGTGTAGCTGGTCTAGTAGATCGGACTAGACCTTGAAGTGGCTCTGCCAATCCCTCCACAAACATATAGATCATCCGTGTCGCGGATAAATATAGCACCATCATCGAAACCCTCAAGAAATTTGCGATGTATGTCTCTGGGCTCCCTGTCTACTTGAGCTTCGTCAAATCAACAAAATGCTGTTCCGGATCCCTTCGGTCAAAACGCTCCATCAACCTCCTGGTGAACTTGGCATATGTCGTCACTGTAGAGCGTCCGAGTGTAACCATCCCATGGAACCACCAGTCTTAGGCCTCACCATCCAAATGTAATGTTGCCACCTTGATGGCCTCTGCCTCCGACATCTGGTTAAGCTGGAAGTAAATGTCCAGCTTCTCCACCCAAGACTTTGCCGAACTGTTTGATGATCCATCAAACGTGGGCAAATGAAATCTGTTAGAGGCACGGTGGGAATCTCCATCATGATAATGCCGGTGCCCTCTATGATGGTCGCGGGGTCTACTGTCCCGCTGGAGCTGCACAAAATCTCTGAATGTGAGAGCGTCCCTGAACTCCTGCCCGTAGGCCTGATACTCTGCAAAATACTCATCCAAGTGTCCAGGTTCTGCCTCCTGCTGGGCTCCTGCCCATGTGTCTGCTCCTAGGAAAGTGGGCATGGTAGAGCGGGTAGGTGCATGTGAAGCCATCGGCTAAGGAGTATCACGCTGAGCAGCGCCCTGCTCCGGCAAATGGTGGGATGTACCTGATCCCTCTCCGACCTAGAAAACTCGCGGGGTCTCATGCTATCTAACCTCTACAGCGGTGAACCTTTGACCCACCACCTCAACCTGTCTGGCTAACTCCTGCACTGATTTGAGGAGCCTGCAAATCTCTTCCCGTCCTCGTCTGCCATCGGAATCCCCAACTCTGAATCTAACACAGGCTTCCTCTATTCTTTGTCTGTCACAGGCTCCTCCTGTTCTTTGTTCACGACTCGAACACGGTCTTTGTACTTCTTGCTATAACAAATATATGGTCTTTTCCCCAGTGTCATAGACCACTAGCTCCACAGGCTGAGCCAGAACTATGCTCTGACACCACTGTAATATCCTGATTTGGGGATATCTCTAAAACACGGCAAACTCCAACCAGAGATGGACTGGGAGGGCATTTACTGGATATTCTGCCTCTGAGAGAGGACGAGATCCGGAGGCTACCTGGCCCTTTCTAGACTCTGTCTAAGAGTGAAAGATAAACAAACCAAGTGGAATAGAACTAGAATTCTCAGGAATATAAATAAATAACAGTGCAACAAACATATAATAACAGAGAAAGAAATTACGGCAACTCATCTAGAGAACATAGAGAGGAAATGCTGAGCCATTT
Organism: Pinus albicaulis; assembly: GCA_034641835.2. NCBI lineage: Eukaryota > Viridiplantae > Streptophyta > Pinopsida > Pinales > Pinaceae > Pinus > Pinus albicaulis. Next base: position 992,301,308 of record CM076572.1, on the reverse strand, counting down.
TATTAATCTGAGAAATATAATGAAGTACAATAGGTGATCAGAGTGATGACACCTAATCTTGCTCAAGGCAAGTGACGAAATACTATCAAAAAATACAAGAAATGGCTGCTCTATGAACTGCGTCCCAGCTGCTGGAAAACTGCCGTGTAGCTGCTACTGCTGGAATGGACTGAATGCTAGGAGATGATCCCCTTGCCGGAATGAGCTGAAAATCTGCAAACCTCATCTACTCACCAACCCGGACAAAACCCAGAAACCATATCAAAAATGGCCAACCCCCGAAAATCACCAGAAAATGCCTCCTCAGGGAATTACGTTGGCCTCCAAGGCTCTGCGCAGAGGCTAAATGGAAATAGCTGGAACTCCACCTCAAACTTCGCCAAAATCCTCTTGTGGGCAAAGGCTGACCCTCTGCTCAAAATCTCGGCTGAATCTCCTGCAAAAACCCCAATCCGGAGCACCTCCAAAAGGGACTGCGTCCTCTCTCTCAGTGACTGCGTAGTCTCTATAAGCTCCAGCTCCACAACAAACCCAAAAAACAAAAATACTCACAAAATACTGAAGAACTAACCTTGCCCGAGTAGGCACTCGAAGTCCCCCGGGTCTAAGGGCGAGATCTCTGACCGGAGACACTCAATGCACTAAACAGTGCTGCAGACAGGCTAAACAGCCTGCGTGCTCAAGAAGACAAACGTCTAGCTCAAAATCATCAACTCCAGAATGAATGAAATGAGGAGGCTCCTCCATCTTTTATAACGTTGGTTTCCCTCCAAAACCCCAACGTAGCCTCTCTCTCCTCCACATGCTCATCCTCATCTGCGTAGAAGCTTCTAGAGTGTACGTAGGCCCCCCTCCTCTACGTGGTGTTTGGCCCCCTTGACTCCCACTTAAGTCACAACGTTGTGCTACTAGGTGGATGTCTTATTTCACTTAAGTGAGTTAGACCCTCTCCACTCACTTTTTATTTATTTACAAACTATAGACAACAAAACTAAACAAAATCGAATATTCCAATTAGCTGTCGCTAATTAGGAATATTACATGACATCAAGCCCTAATTTCCTTGTATAAGGGCTAATTGTAAGGGCCATGATCCCTAGTACCAGATCCCTATGTTTGTTGTATTAAAGTTGTAATATAACAAGTTTTGGGTTTACAAAAATCTAATGTGTAGTACATTGATTCACTGTTGTACATTTTCCACTATGTAAAGTGATTGTGTTGTGGAATTTTAGTGTGTTTGTGAATGTGTCTTAGACATAGATCTGATTCTAAAGTGCCAAGGAAAAATCCACATGGTATTAGAGCTACTTTGAAGGGATAGCTGAATCAGAGTGTGCACAATGTATTGTACATTTAACCCTATAAAAAAATTACATGCAAACAAATTCTTAAAAAATAGAAAAATAAACAATGGCGAGAACATAAAACAAATATAAATGGAGATTTTTCCCTGGATCCCAAAACCGACACTACGAGGTTGATTTTTCATTATATTCTTTTCAATGTTATAATACATATATATACATGTCGAAGCATTCATAAACCCCAATCCATTAACCCTGGATTTCACAATAGTTCGCTTGGCCGGATTTACAAAATACCATGGGCAGAAAACCATCATGCCCAAAACCATGTGCAAAACCCATGCACAAAACCATGGATAGGTCCTCCCAACATCTTTGGGTCTGCCCCCATCCTTGGGTCCAACCAAATATTATTGGGTCTGCATAAGAAAACAAAAGAAAAATCCTGGGGTCGTGCAAGGGAGCGGTCCCCCGAGAGGGGAGGTTGCAGCCCCCCCTATGACCCTCCCGCTGTGCCCAATGCAACAACAATGTGTGGGACTAGTTGTGGAAAGAATATAACACACACCCAACAATCTCACACTTGTTGTTTTCTTTCCACATAGGGGGTCACAAGAGATCTTAGTCATTGGTCCAGCTCTACAATGCCCATTGTTTCTCTACAGCAAGAAAACTTCTCAGTGCTCACAGACTTCATCAATGCATCTTCGACATTCTTCAAAGTGTCCACCTTCACCAAAAACACCTTTTTGTCCTCAACCATATCCCTCACAAAGTGATATTAAACATCAATATGCTTTGTCTTTGAATGACATGTAGGGTTCTTTGCCAATAAAATTGCACTTTGGTTGTCATAGTCTATCCTTCTAGCCCGTTGTACCAACCCCATATTTGAACACAAACTTTGCAACCAAACTGCTTCCTTCCTTGCATGAGTGATTGCCATGTATTCAGCCTCTGTAGTTGAGAGGTCCTTACTGAATTTAGCAGAAGTTGAGCAAATTCCTCCTCCTTGCTACTTCCATCTTTTGCGTCCTCCATATTCTCCTCTATGACCTCTGGAACACTATCTACCGGATCTGGAGTGATTTCAAGTTTCCTTTCCCTGCTACTGTATCTTTGCCTCAGGTAAGTTACATTCTGTTTGTTCTCTGGTGTTGTAGACTGCGCTGCTCCACAGGCTGAGCCAAGTCTACGAGATATGAAACTAACGTAATATTCGTAATAGGAAATTAACAGTAACAACAATGCATCAATCAACATCAACAACAACAAAAACAACTATGCCATTAAAACACAAATTGGAGTCATAACAATCAAGTCCGAGCCATTTTATTAATGTGTTTTGATGTGGTCAATATGGGTTTTGGAATGATGGCACCTGGGCTTGCTCAAGGCAAGATGAAGATAGCCTCGGAAGCAAGTTGATATCCACCCTGAAAGAGTACATTGCGTTGTCCTAGCTCTACACAGTTATGCCAAAAAAAGTTGTTGATGCTCCTCTAGGTCTACTGGTTGGGCCTAGACTAATGCTCAAAAAATTTGGGGCTTTTAACCCCTGTCTCTACTCAAAAAACCCACAATAACACGCGAAGGATTTGTGGAATGGCTGACCCTGGAAATTGGCCCACTTGGGCTTGGCTCTCTGCACTGTTGGATAAATCTGTGCTCCTGGAAATTTTGCTGTAGACTGCTCCCGAAATGTTTCCAAGGTTGATTTTTGGGTAGCATCATATGTGCTCTAGCTCTAAAAGTTTGTGGAGAGGCTAGAACACATGAGATCTCCAAGACCCAGAATTCGTTTGGAGAAATTCTACTTGGAGTGCATTTTATTCAAATAATTAATTATTTTTAATGGAGCCTATATTATAACTTAGGAAATTAAAATAATTAAAGCGAATTAATGTAAATGTTGGTGAGAAGCTTCTAAGTGAGGAGGATGAAGTCTATTTTAATATTAGAAGTTGACCAAAGATTTGATCACAGACGTTGATTCCCCAACAAGAAAAGTATAAAGGAAGGTTTGAGGGTTAGTTGGAGAACACACACACACAGAGCAACACTGGAGCTAAATCAAAATTATGGGACGTGGTTTTCTGAGAATTTCAAAGTGAGTTCTAGTGCAGAGAGGGACAGTTCAACAGTGGGACTTCAGTCCAAGGTCGAGAATACATTGCAGAGAGGTAGCACAGCGCCAAGCAGAGACAATGCAACATCTGGGAGGTTGACACGAAGCCTGGGAGAGGTGACGCAGTCACTGAAGAGGTAGCGTTGGGGTTTCTCTGAGGTAGATTGGGCATCAGATCAACAGATCGATTTATGAGCCAGGAAGGCTCACAAACAGGATGACGCAGCTCCTAGAGGGGGTGACACAGTCTCCGTGCAGAGCTGGTAGCAGCTGCTGCTGCACAACACTGGGGATAGCGCAGTCATCTGTGGGGTTCGATCATTCTGTTGCTGGATCAGCGAAAATATCTCTCTCCAAATAGAAGTACTTCTACCGAGATTTTTCTCTGTTGGGTGAGCCGGATTTGGCACCGTAGTTGTATTCATAAATCTGCTTAATAATACAAACCCTCATATCTATTGCACGGGTTTTCCCGCATTGGGTTTTTCCGAGGACGTTAAGTCCAAAAATAAGTGTATCTCATCTTATTTTTCAGTACTTGATCTGTATATTGGTGTAAGCTGCATTGTATTTACATTAATGTTTATTGAAGAATGTTGTAAATAACTTGTTAATTAAATAAAACAAGGAGGAAATGCAAATCAGTTAACTGCAGTAGGATTTTTGTTTGTTAGATTCAAAAATCTTCACATGCAATATCCCTGTTAGGAAGGTCTCATCCTCCCCACCAATTCCCAACTCAAATTTCCCCACACTTCTCAGCTCCCGGATGAACTCTCTCTCAGCACTGCACAGTCACTGCGCTGCTGGGGCTGCTTTATGATGTCTCTAAAGATAATCACGCTGCGAATGAGTCACATAGCTCCCCACTGGATCAAAATGGTAAAATCTCCTCCCTTGGGCAGGCACTCGAAGTCCTCCGAATCAGAGGTTGAGATTCCCGCTCTAGAACAGTCGATCACTGAAAAACAATGGCAGACTTGGAACTTGCTCAAGCGTGCTCTGTCAAAAAACAAGTTCAATAGATGATAGATGAATCGGAAAAATGAGCTGCCTCTTACTTTTTGTCCCCAAAGGCCCAATGTTCATCTTAGTTCCCACCAAGAGTCGCACTGCCCCTTCTCTAGCCACTCCTGCGCTACCTCCCATCGACCAACCATAGCACTACCTTCTTGGATGGCACAGTCCTTTCTCATTGGCTCATCATGCCCCCACCAAAGCCGCAACATTTGCCTCTCTACTATAGGAAAGGACTATGGTTTGCCTTAATTTAATTTGTGGGTCCTCGACCCACATTATTTTTGGCTAACATTAGGAAATACAAAATTATCAAAACTTTAATATTTCTAATTAGCAAAATGGCTAATTAAGAATATTAGACTCCTACCCCACAAGATGTTGCTTGTTCTCAAGCAACTACAGTGATGGGTGTTGGAGGATCTGTTCTCCTTCCCAGGTGGCATCCTCATCCAAAAAATTCCTCCATCTGATCAAAAACTCCTTGATCACCTCGCTCCTTAAATGCCTCTCCCTAGCGTCCAAAATGGCCTCTGGTTGAGGTAGCAAGTTCTCCTCATCATCCATGGGAGGCAACTCAGTTGTTGTTGTCACCTACTGTCCCAAGGCCTTTTTTAGGCATGACACGTGAAAGATGCTATGACTTCCCGGGGATAGCTCCAACTCGTATGCTACCTTCCCCACTCTCTGAGTGACTCTGTATGGTCCATAGAAATGAGGCTTAAGATTTTCGCCCCTTCTACTTCAGCGTGGACTGATTGTATGGCTGAAGGGGGAGGTACACTAAGTCCCCAATCTCAAACTGTCTCTCCACGCGACCCCGACTGCATAGATATTTTGTTGGTTCTGCGCTACCCTGATATTGTGCTTGAGAGCCCTCAAAATGTCTTGGATCTTTTGGATCCAATGCTTGGCCCTTGGGGCCTTGCTATCTCCAAACATGACATCAAGAAATGTCAGAGCATCATAACCATACAAAGCATGAAATGGAGACATACCTATAGACATGTGGAAGGTGGTGTTGTAACAATACTCCCCCATGTGTAACCACCGCAACCATGCCTTCTGTTGTCCTGTAACGTAGTTATGCAATGTAATATCCCTTTTAAGGGATATCTCTTAAACACAAGCAAACTCCAACCAGAGATGGACTGGGAGGGCGTTTACCAAATATGTCACCTCTGAAAGAGCGTGAGATTTGGAGGCTACCTGGCCCTTTCCAGACTCTGTCTAAGAGTATGGGAAAAACGCACCAAGTGGTATACTATTTGGAATGCTCAAAGAGAGAAATAACAATAGTGCAAGCATACAATAGCATATGTAGAACATGTAACAGATACTCAGAAATATAGAGAGAAAGGTTAGACATTTTATTATACTGAGAATAGAAATGAGTACAATAGGTGATCAGAGTGATGGCACCTAGACTTGCACCCAGCAAGTGAAGAAAAGCTCTCAGAATGACAAAGAAATGGTTGCTCTCTGATCTGCGTCCAAGATGCCGGAGAACTGCTGTGCTGCTGCTACTATTGGAACCAAAATGAGTATTTGGGGCTGCTCCCCTACTCGGAAAAAGCTGAAACTCTGGAATCCACCTCTACTCACCAAACCCAGAAAAGCCCAGAGAGCGTTTCTGAAATAGCCAACCCCCGAAAATCACCCCCTTGAGGATCTACGCTATCCTCCAAGGCTCTGCGCTGACACTGAAGGGAATCCACCAAAATACTGCCTCAAACTCTGCCAAAATCCTCCAATAGGCAAGGGCTGGCCCCTTGCTCAATCTCAAAGCTCGAAACCTCCAAAGAAACCCAATCCGGAGCTCCCAAGAAATGGATTGCGTCCTCCCTCTCCAGACTGCGCAGTCTATGGATGCACTGCTCCTCCACAAAAGCTAAACACCAATCCTCCTGCAAAATATTGATGGGACAACCTCACTCGAGCAGGCACTCGAAGTCCCCCGGGGTTGAGGGTGAGATCTCCGAACGGAGACCATCGATGCACTAAACAGTGCTGCAGAATAGCTAAACAACCAGCGTGCTCAAGAAGTCGAAGTGACTAGCTCAATATCATAAACATCGAATGAGGAAATGAAGAGGCTCTCCTCCTTTTTATAGCAATGGGCCTCTCTCAACCCTAGGCCCCACCATCTCCAACGTATCCTCCATTTGGCCCACGTAGCCAACTAGACTGCGCTGCCATGGCCCACGTGGTCTAAGTGGGTCCCCCTCTACGTGGTCCCTTGGCCCCCCTTGGCCCACTTAAGTCACAACGTTGAGTCTACTTAGGGAGTGCACTTTATTTTAGTGAGTTATGTCCCCCTCTCACTCACTTTATTTATATTTCTAACTATAGTAGGCAAAATTAATCAAAATTAATATTTCCAATTAGCAGCCCTCCAGCCACTTGTTAACTATCTCTGTCTGGCCATCTATTTGGGGATGGTAGCTCGTACTAGGAGTGAGCTCCATACCCACTACTCGGAATATCTCCTCAAGAAGTCGAAGTGACCAACTCAATATCATAAACATCGAATGAGGAAATGAGGAGGCTCTCCTCCTTTTTATAGCAATGGGCCTCTCTCAACCCTAGGCCCCACCATCTCCTACGTAGCCTCCATTTGGCCCACATTGCCAACTAAACTGCACTGTCATGGCCCACGTGGTCTAAGTGGGTCCCCCTCTACGTGGTCTCTTGGCCCCCACTTGGCCCACTTGAGTCACAACGTTGAGTCTACTAGGGAGTGCACTTTATTTTAGTGAGTTATATTGTCCTTTCACCCACTTTATTTTTATTTTAACTTTATAAAGGCAAAATTAATCAAAATTAATATTTCCAATTAGCTGCTGCTAATTGGGAATATTACATGCAAGTAGCCCTCCAACCACTTGTTAACTATCTCTGTCTGGCCATCTATTTGGGGATGGTAGCTCGTACTAGGAGTGAGCTCCATACCCACTACTCGGAATATCTCCTACCAAAAATCTTCCATGAAACGACTATCCCGACCACTGACAATGGTCTTGGGAAGACCATGCAACCGGAATATCTCTCTGAAGAACAACTCGGCCACCTGCGAGGCCATGCACTTGGCTGAGATTGCGAAGAAGTGAGCATACTTCGTCAAGTGATCAACAACCACATAAATACAGTCCTTGCCCTGCACCATGGGCAACCCAGTGATGAAGTCCATCGAGATTCTCTCCCATTTACCCTCAGGAATGGGAAGAGGCTGCAACAACCCCGCTGGATAGGATAACTCACCCTTTTCCACTGGAGCATAAGGACTTTATTGGAGTAAGGAGCACTCTTGGACCCTTGTCTCAGTTCTTTGGTGCCTTATTGCATATTTTGTAGGATGACGTCATGGTGGAGACTCCTATTCTGCGACAAGTGTAGGATATTTTTGGCATTTTGTTATCTTCATGAGTTATTTCAAGGTCAACTTGTGAACTTTGACCTAGTTGAATTCTCAGGTAAACATGTTTAGTAGTTTTTATTTTAATATTACTATAATAAGGCTTGGTTACCCTTATATAAATAGAGAGGGTCCTTATTCACTTTTCATCATCATTCATTGTCGCACTTCTCTCTCTTTTGGAAGTGTGCCTTAGCTTTTGCCTATTTTCTACTTGCATGAAATGTAGATCTATGGTGAAATTTCTCTTGGAGGTGGATTTTTTCTTGAAGTTGGATTCTTGAAATTAATTAGGGAGATTCTTGTGGAAATTTTATAAGTTTATTGCTCATCTTCTATATTTTGCATGTTATATTTTGCAAATTATGGTTTCTGCATGTGCCATGGTTAAAATTGCTATGCTTATGTAGAAATTGTAATCCTTTATGCCATGTGAAATAGTTTTCATTGAATCCTTTAAGAGAAATCCCAATTTTCCATCTCTCAAATCTAAAATATCCCTATTACGGAAGCCACTATGGTTTGTAAGAAGAGGATTTACACCTCTCACACTCTTCAACAAGGTTGTCCTCATTGAATTTTTCCTTGGTAAAATCCATTGTCCATTTCCATTAAGGAACTAGTCTAGGTTGTGATGATAAAACCTTCTACTTTTACAAATTTCTCTTTCTTCTCTCTTAAATTCAAGATATCTAGGGTCAGGGCCTCTTTCAAATAATGCTAAAAGTATTTTTATTTGATGTGTTAATTCCCTCTAAGCAGGAATTGCATTAAATATTTATTAAAAAGAAAAATCTAAGAATTTGTGCATGTTAACAACTTATTTCTAGGGCTGACATCATCACTATATTGTTGTTTTCTACATGTTCTAGCCATAACATTTCAATCTAAAACCATTAGGCTTGCATATATAATCGATAGTCTTGATCCTTTGTTGACTAATCACTATAAGACTGTTTCTTGTGGCTATTATATGACATCACATGCCCTGTCATTGAATATTTGTCAAACCCTAACACATAGCATCCCTATTCTTTGCTTAAGTGGTCTAGGGATGGAATGTTGAAATGTGTATCTTGGGAGGTACTCCCACGACCCGTAGGGTATTGGGTTTGTGAGGAATTGACCCACGAAAATTAAGCTTCATGGGAAATGTACCTAAGTGGTGGCCTTTGTGCCCAAAGTCGTGGGCGAAAGACCCAACGATAAAATGTTTGTTTATTCATTTAAAGCATGAGGGGAAACCTTGAAGGGCTAAGGGGCATCTAGGGCTTCAATGAAGTGAATATATTTTATTCCTTATGAAAATAGTGTTTAAGCATGTTGGCTTAGGTCGGCTTGGTTTTTGAGACATGACCCTTGGTGAAAGTAAGTAAAGGGTAAGTCAAGTGTGTCTTGTTCAAGGGTAGATTGATTGCCACACGTTTTTGACATCAAGCCCTAATTTCCTTGTATAAGGGCTAATTGTAAGGGCCATGATCCCTGGTACAAGATCCCTATGTTGGTTGTATTAAAGTTGTAATATAACAAGTTTTGGGTTTACAAAAATCTACAGTGTGCTACATTGATTCACTGTTGTACATTTTCCACTGTGTAAAGTGATTGTGTTGTGGCATTTTAGTGTGTTTGTGATTGTGTGTTAGACATACACCTGATTCTAAAGTGCCAAGGAAAAATCCACATGGTATTAGAGCTACTTTGAAGGGATAGCTGAATTAGAGTGTGCACAATGTATTGTACGTTTAACCCTGTACAAAAATTACATGCAAACAAATTCTTAAAAAATAGAAAAATAAACAATGGCGAGAACATAAAACAAATATACATGGAGATTTTCCCCTGGATCCCAAAACCGACACTACCAGATTGATTTTTTATTATATTCTTTTCAATGTTGCAATACATATATATATATATATATATATTTCGAAGCATTCATACATGCCAATCCATTAACCTTGGATTTCACAGTAGTTCGCTTGACCGGATCTACAAAACGCCATGGGCAGAAAACCATCATGCCCAAAACCATGTGCAAAACCCATGCACAAAACCATGGATAGGTCCGCCCACCATCTTTGGGTCTACCCCCATCCTTGGGTCCGACCAACTATTATTGGATCTGCATAAGAAAAAAAAATAAAAAAATCTCGGGGTTGTGCAAGGGAGCAGTCCCCCAAGAGGGGTGGATGTAGTCCACCTATGAACCCCCCCCCCCCCCCCCCCTTGTGCCCAACGCAACGTACAATGCGTGGGACTAGTTGTGGAAAGAATATAACACACACCCAACAATCTCACACTCGTTGTTTTATTTCCACATAGGGGGTCACAAGAGAGCTTAGTCATTGGTCCAACCCTGCAATGCCCATTGTTTCTCTACACCAAGAAAATTTCTCAGTGCTCACAGACTTTGTCAATGCATCTGCAACATTCTTCAAAGTGTCCACCTTCACCAACAACATGTTTTTGTCCTCAACCATATCCCTCACAAAGTGATACTGAACATCAATATGAGTTGTCTTTGAATGACATGCAGGGTTCTTTGCCAAGAAAATTGCACTTTGGCTGTCACAGTCTATCCTTATAGCCCGATGTACCAACACCATATTTGAACACAAACTTTGCAACCAAACTGCTTCCTTACTTGTATGAGTGACTGCCATGTATTTAGCCTCTGTATTTGAGAGGTCCTGTACTGAATTTAGAAGAAGTTGAGAAAATTCCTCCTCCTTGCTCCTTCCATCTTTTGCGTCCTCCATCTTCACCTCCATGACCTCTGGAACACTATCTACCGGATCTGGAGTGATTTCAAACTTCCTTTCCCTGCTTCTGTACCTTTTCCTACGGTAAGTTACGTTATGTTTGTTCTCTAGTGTCATAGACTGCGCTGCTCCACAGACTGAGCCAAGTCTATGAGGTATGAAGCCACTGTAATATTACTAATAGGAAATTAACAGTAACAACAATGCATCAATCAACATTAACAACAACAAAAATAATTATGCCATTAAAACACAAATTGGAGTCATAACAATCAAGTTTAAACCATTTTATTAATGTGTTGTGATTTGTACAATATGGCTGCTGGAATGATGGCACCTGGAATTGCTCAAGGAAAGATGAAGATAGCCTCGGAAGCAAGTTGATATCCACCCTGAAAGAGTACATTGCGTTGTCCTGGCTCTACACAGTTATGCCAAAAAAAGTTGTTGTTGCTCCTCTAGATCTGTTGGTTGGGCCTGGAATAATGCGCAGAAAATTTGGGGCTTTTAACCCTGGTCTCTACTCACAAAACCCACAATAACCCGCGAAGTATTTGTGGAATGGCTGACCCTAGAAATTGGCCCACTTGGGCTTGGCTCTCAGCACTGTTGGATAAATCTATGCTCCTAGAAATTCTGCTGCAGACTGCTTCCGAAATGTTTCCAAGTTTGATTTTTGGGTAGCATCGGATGTGCTCTAGCTTTGAAATTTTGTGGAGGGGCTAGAACACATGAGATCTCCAAGACCCAGAAATCGTTTAGATAAATTCCACCTGGAGTGCATTTTATTCAAATAATTAATTATTTTTAATGGAGCCTATGTTAAAACTTAGGAAATTAAAATAATTAAAGTGAATTAATGTAAATGTTGGTGAGAACCTTCTAAGTGAGGAGGATCAAGTCTGTTTTAATCTTAGACGTTGATCAACGATTTGATCACGAAAGTTGATTCCTCAACAAGAAAAGTATAAATGAAGGTTTGAGGGTCAGTTGGAGAACACACACACAGAGAAACGCTGGAGCTAAATCAAAATTATGGGGTGTGGTTTGCTGAGAATTTCAGAGTGAGTTCTAGTGAAAAGAGGGGCAGTTCAACAGTGGTATTTCAGTCCAAGGCCGAGAATACATTGCAGAGAGGCAACACAATGCCAAGGAGAGACAGCGCAACACTTGGGATGGTGACACAGAGCTTGAGAGAGGTGACGCAGTCACTGAAGAGGCATCGTTGGGGTTTCTGTGACGAAGATCGGGCATCAGTTCAACAAATCGATTTTTGAGCCAGGAAGGCTCACGAGGAGGATGACGCAGTTCCTAGAGGGGGTGACACAGTCTCAACGCAGAGTTGGCAGCAGCTGCTGTTGCACAACACTGGGGATAACGCAATCATCTGTGGCGTTTGATCATTCTGTTGCTGGATCAACGAAAATATCTCTCTCTGAATAGACGTACTTCTGCCGAGATTTTTCTGTGTTGGGTGAGCCAGATTTGGCACCGTAGTTGTATTCATAAATATGCTTAATAATACAAACCCTCAAATCTGTTGCACTGGTTTTCCCACATTGGGTTTTTCCGGGGACGTTTAGTGCAAAAATAAGCGTGTCCTTTGTGTGATTGTCTCATATTATTTTTTAGTACTTGATCTGTATATTGGTGTAGGTTGCGGTGTATTTTCATTAATGTTTATTGAAGAATGTTGTAAATAACTTGTTAATTAAAGAAAATAAGTAGGAAATGCAAATCATTTAACTGCAGTAGGATTTTTGTTTGTTAGATTCAGAAATCTTCACATGCAATATCCCTGTTAGGAAGCTCTCAACGTCCCCACCAATTCCCAACTCAAATTTCCACACACTTCTTAGCTCCTTGATGAACTCTCTCTCAGCACTACACAGTCATTGCGCTGTTGGGGCTGCTCTATGTTGTCTCTGAAGATAATCACACTGTGAATGAGTGACATAGCTCCCCACTGGATCGAAAAGGTAAAATCTCCTCCCTTGGGCAGGCACTCAAAGTTCTCCGAAACAGAGGTTGAGATACCTGCTCTGGAACACTCGATTGCTGAAAAACAATGGACGACTTGGAACTTGCTCAAGCGTGCTCTGTCAAGAAACAAGTTCAATAGATGATAGATGAATTAGAAAAATGAGTTGCCTCTTCATTTTTGTCCCCAAAGGCCCAACGTTCCTCTTAGGTCCCACCAAGAGCTACATTGCCCCTTCTGTAGCCACTCCTACGATGCCTCCCATCGACCAACCATAGCACTACCTTCTTGGATGTCGCAGTCCTTTCTCATTGGCTCATTGAGCCCAAACCAAAGCCACAACATTTGCCTCTCTACTATAGGAAAGGACTGTGGTTTTCCCTAATCTAATTTGTGGGTCCCCGACCCACATTATTTTTGGTTAATTTTTGGAAATACAAAATTATCAAAACTTTAATATTTCTAATTAGCAAAACGGCTAATTAGGAATATTACAGTGCTGACTCCTACCCCCCAAGATGTTGCTTGTCCTCAAGAAACTGCAGTGATGGGTGCTGGAGGATCTGTTCTCCTTCCGAGGTGGCATCCTCATCCGACAAATTCCTCCATCTGATCAAAAAATCCTTGATCACCTAGCTCCTTAAATGCCTCTCTCTGGTGTCCAAAATGGCCTCTGGTTGAGGTACCAAGTTCCCCTCTTGGGCTTTGCCCTCTGCGATGCTAGATAAATTTGTGTTGCTCGAAATTCTGCTAAAGAATGCTCCCAAAATGTTTGCAATATCCCTGTTAGGAAGTTCTCTGCCTCCCCACCAATTCCCAACTCAAAATTCCCCATGCTTCTCAGCTCTTGGATGAACTCTCTCTCAGCATTGCATAGTCACTGCGCTGCTGGTGCTGCTCTATGTTGTCTTAGAAGATAATCATGTTGTGAATGAGTCACACAACTCCCCACTGGATCAAAAAGGTAAAATCTCCTCCGTTATTCAGGCACTCGAAGTCCTCTGAAGCAGAGGTTGATATTCCCACTCGGGAACACTTGGTTGTTGAACAATAAGGATAGACTTGGCACTTGCTCAAGCATGCTCTGTCAAAAGACAAGTTCAATAGATGATAGATGAAACAAAAAAATGAGCTACCTCTTCCTTTTTGTCCCAAAAGGCCCAACGTTCCTCTTGGGTCCCACCAAGAGCTACGCTGCCCCTTCTCTAGCCACTCCTACACTACCTCCCATCGACCAACCACAGCGTCGCCTTCCTCGATGGTGCAATCCTTTCTCATTGGCTCATCGAGCCCCCACCAAAGCCGCAATATTTGCCTCTCTACTATAGGAAAGGACTATGGTTTTCCTTAATCTAATTTGTGGGTCCCCGACCCACATTATTTTTGGCTAACATTAGGAAATACAAAATTATCAAAACTTTAATATTTCTAATTAGCAGAATGGCTAATTAGGAATATTACAAAATCCTTTAAGAGAAATCATAATTGTGCATCTCTCAAATCTAAAATATCCCCATTAAGTAAGTTTCTCAGGTTTGTAAGAAGAGGATTTAGACCTCTCACCCTCTTCGACAAGGTTGTCCTCATTGAATTTCCCCTAGGTAACTCCATTGTCCATTTTGATCAAGGAACTAGTCTAGGTTGTGGTAATAAAGATTCTACTTTTACAGATTCCTTTTTATTCTCTCTTAAATTCAAGATATCTAGGGTAACGATCTCTTTGAAATATTTCTAAAAGTAATTTTATTTCATGTGCTAATTCCCTCTAAGTATCAATTGCTTTGAATATTTACTGAAAAGAAAATCTAGCAATTTTTTCATGTTAAAACCCTATTTGTAGGGCTAACGTTATCACTAAATTGTTGTTTTCTACATTTTTCAGCCATAAAATCGCAATCGAAAACCCTCAACCTTGCATATATAATTGATAGTCTTGATCCTTTGTTGACTAATCATTGTAAGACTATTTCTTATGTTTGTTATATGACATCAAATTCCCTATCATTGAATATTTGTCAAACCCTAACTTATAACATCCCTATTCTTTGCTTATGTGGTCTAGGGATGGAGTACTTGTGTTTTGGAAAAGACTATCTTAACCCCCTAACTCCACCAATACCCTATCAACTTATTAGACATTTCCATCACCTTAAATCCTCCTTGTTGAATATCCTCTAGGTCATCGATATGCAGAGAATCCTCCCTTCTGGTTCAATATACTACTAAATAGTTGTAGTCAAGATGCTAAGGTGACAATGGTGGCCAATCCCTTGTTACCACCACATCTGGAGGTGTTAACAATAGAAAATATCAATGAAGGCTGAGAAGCGAGTGAAGGCAAGAAGAAGAGAAGGAGAAGGATCAAAGGTAGGGATGAACTAGTGGAGGAAATAGAAGTGAGAGGTAGTAAATCTAGGATTGAAAAACTAAATCAAAGAGGCAAAATGTGACAACATTACAGATTAACAACTAAAGCCAAGAAGAGGTGGCGACGGTAGTTCAGATAGCAAATGAAAGAGGTGAGAATCAACAACTCTGGAGCTTAAATAATGAAGGAAAGAATGAAATGGTAATGATGCTAGTGTTGAACTGGGGAAGGCAAGAGCCGAGTGGAAGGAGGCATTAAGGAATGGTTGAGGAAGTGAACCCATAGCTGCAGTCTATGGGATGTGACAACCAAGACCAAACTCCCTAGAAGGAAAAGGAGAGGCATGGAGATTGGTCCCATTAAAGGAGAAGTCATCTCGAGTCGGGCCCTACCCGAGAGAACATCCTAGAGAGACCCATTAGTACTGATCTAACCTAGGAAAGGGGCGACAATAAAAAAAACAAAGGGAGAGGATATAGAAGCAGGTTTTCCCCAAGTGGATTAGGAAGGAAAAGAGTAGAAAGGAGAAAGGGTTGATGAGCGAAAGTATGAATAGGAGTGCCATTAATTTCTTGAGAAACACTATAGATAAGAGGTTTAGGGGTATGTGGAAATGGTCCCATCCCAAAATGAGGCTTCACTCAACTTGGTAGAGCATATTAATTATGGAAACCTTATGAGCCTAGGATAATATGCAAGCCACTAAAGAAAGGTTAGGACTAGAAGTCTTTCCTTCAACATAAGGGGTCACAGAGAGATTAGTCATTGGTCCAGCCCTGCAATGCCCATTGTTTCTCTACACTAAGGAAATTTCTCAACGCTCACAGACTTCGTCAATGCATCTGCAACATTCTTCAAAGTGTCCACCTTCACCAACAACACCTTTTTGTCCTCAACCATATCCCTCACAAAGTGATACTAAACATCAATATGCTTTGTCTTTGAATGACATGTAGAGTTCTTTGCCAAGAAAATTGCATTTTGGCTATCACAGTCTATCCTTATAGCCCGCTGTTCCAACCCCATATTTGAACACAAACTTTGCAACCAAACTGCTTCCTTCCTTGCATGAGTGACTGCCATGTATTTAGCCTCTGTAATTTAGAGGTCCTTTACTGACTTTAGCAGAAGTTGAGAAAAGTCCTCCTCCTTGCTCCTTCCATCTTTTGCGTCCTCCATCTTCTCCTCTATGACCTCTGGAACACTATCTACCGGATCTGGAGTGATTTCAAGTTTCCTTTCCCTACTCCTGTAGCTTTGCCCCCGATAAGTTACGTTTTGTTTGTTCTTCGGTGTCGTAGACTGCGCTGCTCCACAGGCTGAGCCAAGTCTATGAGATATGAAACCACTCTAATATTCCTAATAGGAAATTAACAGTAACAACAATGCATCAATCAACATTAACAACAACAAAAATAGTTATGTGTAATATCTCGAAAGGGATATAACCAGTAATACAAAGCATACAACAAGATACCAAATGCTATAAACTGAACATGAAGCTGAAACACATAAAATAGATAAAATACTGAGCCATTTTATTATAATGAGAAATAAAAATGAGTACAAGAGGTGATCAGAGGGATGGCACCTCGACTTGCACCAGGAAAGTGTAGGAATACTCTCAGAATAACAAAGGAATGGTTGCTTAATGCTCTGCGTCCAAGCTGCTGGAAAACTGTCGTGCTGCTGCTACTGCTGGAACCAAATGAGTATTTGGGGCTACTCCCCTACTCGGAATGAGCTGAAACTCTAGAATCAGCCTCTACTCACAATACCCAGAAAAGCCCAGAGAGCGTTTCTGGAATGGATGACCCCCGAAAATACCTCCCTTGAGGATCTATGCTATCCTCCCAAGGGCCGCGCTGAAGTTGGATGAAATACTCCAAAAGATGGCCTCCCGCTCCGCCAAAAGTCTCCAATAGGCAAGGGTTGGCCCCTTGCTCAATATCCTGACCAAAATCCTCCGAAAGAATGCCACTCCGGAGCTCCCTCAATATGGACTGCGTCCTCCCTCTCAAGACTGTGCAGTCTATGGATGCAAAGCTCCTCCAAAAATGCCACAACTCGATCCTCCTGCAAAATACTGATGGAAATGCCTCACCCGAGCAAGCACTCGCAGTCTCTCGGGGCTGAGGGTGAGATCTTCGAACAGAGACACTCAATGCACTAAACAGTGCTGCAGACAAGCTAAACAGCTAGCGTGCTTAAAGTCGAAGTGACCAGCTCAATATGCATAAACTCGAATGAGGAAATGAGGAGGCTCTCCTCCTTTTTATAACGATGGGCCTCTCTCAACCCTAGGCCCCACCATCTCCTACGTAGCCTCCATTTGGCCCATGTTGCCAACTCAACTGCGCTGTCCATGCCCATGTGGTCTAAGTGGGTCCCCCTCTACATGGTCTCTTGGCCCCCCTTGGCCCACTTAAGTTACAATGTTGAGTCTACTAGGGAGTGTACTTTATTTTAAAGTGAGTTATGTCCCCCTCTTACTCACTTTATTTATATTTTAACTATAGAAGGAAAAATTGATCAAAATTAATATTTCCAATTAGCTATCGCTAATTGGGAATATTACAGTCTCCCCCGGCAAAATGTTGCTTGACCCCAAGCAACTGTAGTGATGGATGCTGCAATATCTTCTCACTCTCCCAAGTGGCATCCTCATCCGGCAAATTCTTCCACCTCACCAAGAATTCCCGGACTGTCCTGCTTCGCAGCTGTCTCTCTCTGACATCAATAATGGCCTTTGGCTGTAGCACCAAATGCCCCTCATCATTTGTAGGCGGAAGCTCCTCCGTCACTGTCACCTGCTGTCCCAAAGCCTTCTTCAGGCATGATACATGAAAAATGTTATGAAACTTGCTGCCTTGGGGCAGCTCCAACTCATAGGCAACCTGTCCAACCCTGCATATCACCCTGTAGGGTTCATAAAAGCGGGGCTTGAGCTTTTCAACCCCCTTATGTTTCAGAGTCAACTGTCGGTATGGCTGCAAGCGTAGGTAGACCAAGTCCCCTACCTCAAACTGTCTCTCCATCCGACCCTTGTCGGCATACAGCTTCTGCTGATTCTGCGCGGTAGCCATGTTATCCTTGAGAGCTCGGAGGATGTCCTGACTCTCTTGGATCCAATCCTTGGCTCTCGGAGACTTGCTAACACCAAACAACACATCAACGAAAGATAAAGCATGATAACCATATAATGCATAAAACGGAGACATATCGATAGACATGTGATGTGTGTTGTTGTAGCAGTACTCTCCTAGGTGTAGCCACTTCAGCCATGCTCTCTACTGCCCACTGACATAGTTACGCAAGTAGCCCTCCAGCCACTTTTTAACTATCTTTGTCTGCCCATCTGTCTGTGGGTGATAGCTGGTGCTCGGTGTCAACTCTGTCCCCACCAACCGGAAAAGCTCCTGCCAAAATCCGCCCATCAAGCGGCTGTCCCTGTCATCTACAATGGTCTTGGGAAGACCATGTAACCTGAAGATATCCCGGAAGAACAGCTCTGCCACCTGTGCGGCTGTATAGTGCGCGGATATGGCGAAAAAGTGTGCATATTTTTTCAGTCGATCAACGATGACAAATATACAGTCCTTGCCCTGCACCATGGGCAACCCCGTGATGAAGTCCATCGAAATACTCTCCCATTTCCCCTCTAGAATGGGAAGAGGTTGTAACAACCCTACTGGATGGTTCATCTCTCCCTTGTTGCGCTGACAAACTTCCCACTCCCTGACATGCTGGAGTACGTCCTCCTTGAGGCCCTTCCATGAGAACCTCTCTCTGATGGCCCTGTAGGTTTTGGTAAACCCCTGGTGACCGGCCAATGGTGAATCATGAGAAGCCTATAGTATCTTCTTCTTGAGCTAAGAGCCCTCAGTCAAGAAGATCCTGTCCCTGTAGTAGACGATCTCATCCATCACCCTGTATCTATCATTCGTCACCTGTCCATCCAGAACCTCGCAAGCAAACCTGTCCTTGGAGTACTCCACCAAAAGTCGAGCCCTCCAATCTGTGTCCAGACTCATCAAAGACAACACGGCTGGTCTGTGTGAAAGTGCATCAGCAACCACGTTGTTCTTTCCTTTGACATACTCTATGTCAAAGTCGTAGGCCTGGATCTTGCTGACCCACTTCTGCTGCCTCTCCTGTAGCTGCTTCTGCTCTAAAAAGAATTTGAGGCTGTTGTGGTCAGTCCTCACCCTGTACCCGTTACCTACCAGGTACTGTCGGAATTTGGCCAAGGCATGCATGATGGCCAACATCTCCTTGTCATATATGGCATGTAACCGCTCATGTTGTAGGAGCTTCCGGCTCTCAAAAGCTATCGGGTGACCTCCCTACATCAATACTGCACCGATCCCCTCTCTCGATGCATCACACTCCAGGACAAACGGCTGCGAGAAATCTGGCAAAGCAAGTACTGGGCAGCTGCTCATCACCTCCTTGAGCCTGTCAAAGGCCCGCTGCGTTGTATCTGACCAGCTGAATGCCCCCTTCTTCATCAAATTTGTCAGGGGTGTAGCAAGCTGAAAGAAACTCTTGATGAACTTCCTGTAGTAGGTGCAGATGCCTACAAACCCACGCAGTTCAGTCACGTTTCTCGGCTCTGGCTAATCTCTGATGACCCTGATCTTCTCCTCGTGGACCCTCACTCCGTCCACCCCTATAATGTGTCCCAGATATAGCATCTCTATTAGTCCAAACTCGCACTTGGAGAGCTTAGCATAAAACTGCTGCTCCTCCAAAATATGCAACACTGCCTCTATATGTTGGAGATGCTCCTGCCATGTCCTGCTGTATATCAATATATCATCAAAGAAAACCAGCACAAACTTCCTCAGGTGACTACGGAAGATATGGTTCATGCACGACTGGAATGTGGCTAGTGCGTTGGTTAGCCCGAAGGGAATCACCAAGAACTCGAAATGGCCATAATGGCATTTGAAAGCGGTCTTGGAAATGTCCTGTTCCCTCACGCGAATCTGGTGGTACCCGAATCTCAAATCAATCTCTGAGAAGAACTGTGCTCCTCTCAACTCATCCATCAGCTCATCAATCCGCGGTATGGGGTACCTGTTCTTCATCGTTTTCTTGTTCAAAGCCCTGTAATCAATGCACATTAGCAATGTGCCATCCTTCTTCTTCACCAACACTACTAAAGAAGCGAAAGGACTGGTGCTGGGCTGTATGTGTCCAAGAGCCAATAGCTCACGGATAGCCCGCTCAATCTCATCCCGATAGGCTTTGGGGTGCCTATAGGGGGTGGTAATAATGGCCTGAATTCCCTGCTCTAGCTCAATAGTATGCTCAAATCCCCGATCTGGTGGCTGTCCTGGTGGTATCTCCCCAAACACCACGGCATACCTGTCAAGGATGGTCTGTATCTCAGGATGAACTGTCTGCCCGGTAGTCCCTGCCTCTGATGCACACAGCTCTACGGCCCACTCTATGTCACCCTTCCGAAAATCTGCCTCCATCCGGTGAGCTGAAACGGTCTGGGGTTGGTGAGTGTGCATCCCCCATATCTTCTCATGCTTCCCGGTCTTCTTATCATCCCACTCCATCTCCAAGGCCTCCCAATCTGTGGAGACCTTCCCTAGAGTAATTAGCCACTGTACACCCAATACCACATTGGTATCCCGTATGTTAACCACGAAAAAGTTGTCAGTCACTGTGTAGGTACCCATCGTCACAACCAACTCTGGAACATATCTGGCACACTACATCGTCTGATCTCCTGGGACCAACACTGAAAAACCATCGAAGCTCTTTGTCGGTATGCCTCTCCACTTAACCATCTGTGCATCGATGAATTTGTGGGTTACCCCACTGTCTACCAGTACTGAAACTCGCTGCCCATTTACTGTCCCTCTGACACGCAGCGTCAAATACTTGGGTACTCCCCGCAATGCTGCAAGGGTCCCCCCTGTGGGTGTAAAGGCTGCACCTCCTGCTCCTGGTGGTGGAGGTGGCAAATGTTCCTACGCTGCATGGCTGCCTCCTGCCTCCCCGTCATCATACTCATCCTCTTCTCCGCTGCTCTTAGAGAAGACCTCAATAAAGTGTGCTTTGCCCGCAGCACATCTGTGTCCTGGTGCCCATGGCTCTTGACACGTAAAACACAGCCTCTTCTTCTTCAACTCCCTCCTGGCATCATCATCCAACTGTCCTCTACCCGGATTCCCCTTTGGAGGTGGAATCATTACGTCCTTCCCCTTAGGCTGGAAAGCCTGTCTCTGTGAGTAAGGCGTCCTGGTCCTGGCCAAGGAATCCTGTGAATCCCGGGTCCTGCCAACTGCGTCATGGAGTGTGGTTGGTCTAGTGGATCTGACCAAACCCCGAAGTGGCTCTGCTAACCCCTCAATGAACATGTAGATCATCCGTGCCGCGGATAGATCTGGCACCATCACTGAAAGTCTCAGGAAATCTGAGATGTAAGTATTCGGGCTCCTGGTCTGCTTGAGCCTCGTTAGCTCAACGAAATGCTCCTCCGTATCTCGTCTATCAAATCTCTCTATCAATCTCCGGGTGAGCTCGCCATATGTAGTCACTGTCGAATGTCCGAGTGTAACCATCCCATGGAACCACCAATCCTGGGCCTCTCCATCCAGATGCAATGCTGGCACCTTGATGGCCTCCGTCTCTGCCATTTGGTTGAGTTGGAAGTATATGTCCAGCTTCTCCACCCAAGACTTTGCCGAACTGTTTGATGAACCATCAAACGTGGGCAAATGGAACCTGCTCACTGTACGCTGGGTGTCTCCCTCATGACAATGTCAGTGCCCTCTGTGATGGTCGCGGGGTCTGCTGTCCCACTGGAGCTGAACAAAATCTCTGAATGGGAGGGAATCCCTAAACTCCTGCCCATATGCCTGATTATCAGCAAAATAATCACCCATGTGGCTATGCTCTGGCTCCTGCTGTGCTCCTGCCCCAGTGTCTGCACCCAGAAAAGTGGGCATAGTGGAACGTGTGGGGGCATGTGATGCCATGTGCTAAGTGGCATCGTGCTCTTGCAAATGGTGGGATGTGCCCGATCCCTCACCAATCTGGAAACCCCTTTGGATTTCACGTTGTCTAGCCTCCACAGCAATGAATCTCTGTCCCATCACCTCAATCTGCCTCAACAGATCTTGGACTGACTTGAGGAGTGCTTCCCCAAACTTCTTTGCATCACTATCATCAACCATCGATACTTCCTGCTCTATGTCCACTACTGGAACCTGTTCTGCGTCCACTACTGGATCCTCTTCTGCGTCCACTACTGGAACGCAGTCACCCTCCCTGTAGGTGATCTACAACCTACGTTCTCTGTCACGGTACTTCCTACCCCTGTAGCAAATGTACGACTTCTCTCCCGGTGTCATAGACAACTTGCTCCACAGGCTGAGCCAAGTCTATGAGATCTAATACCACTGTAATATCCCGAAAGGGAAATAACTAGTAATACAAAGCATACAACAAGATACCAAATGCTATAAATTGAACATGAAGCTGAAACACATAAAATAGAGAGAATACTGAGCCATTTTATTATACTGAGAAATAAAAATGAGAACAAGAGGTGATCAGAGGGATGGCACCTCGACTTGCACTAGACAAGTGTAGGAATACTCTCAGAATAACAAAGGAATGGCTGCTCAATGCTTTGCATCCAAGCTGCTGGAAAACTGCCGTGCTGCTGCTACTGCTGGAACCAAATGAGTATTTGGGGCTGCTCCCCTACTCGGAATGAGCTGAAACTCTAGAATCAGCCTCTACTCACAATACCCAGAAAAGCCCAGAGAGCGTTTATGGAATGGATGACCCCCGAAAATACCTCCCTTGAGTATCTACGCTATTCTCCCAAGGGCCACGCTGAAGCTGGATGAAATCCTCCAAAAGATGGCCTCTCGCTCTGCCAAAAGTCTCCAATAGGCAAGGGCTAGCCCCTTGCTCAATCTCCTGACCAAAATCCTCCGAAAGAATGCCACTCCGGAGCTCCCTCAATATGGATTGCGTCCTCCCTCTCAAGACTGCGCAGTCTATGGATGCAAAGCTCCTCCACAAATGCCACAACTCGATCCTCCTACAAAATACTGATGGGAATGCCTCACCCGAGCAAGCACTCGAAGTCTCCCGGGGCTGAGG
This sequence comes from Pinus albicaulis, assembly GCA_034641835.2. Lineage (NCBI taxonomy): Eukaryota > Viridiplantae > Streptophyta > Pinopsida > Pinales > Pinaceae > Pinus > Pinus albicaulis. Next base: position 992,278,191 of record CM076572.1, on the reverse strand, counting down.
GTGAGATCTCCAAACGGAGACACTCAATGCACTAAACAGTGCTGCAGACAAGCTAAACAGCTAGCGTGCTCAAAGTCGAAGTGACCAGCTCAATATGCATAAACTTGAATGAGGAAATGAGGAGGCTCTCCTCCTTTTTATAACGATGGGCCTTTCTCAACCCTAGGCCCCACCATCTCCTACGTAGCCTCCATTTGGCCCACGTTGCCAACTCAACTGCGCTGTCTATGCCCACGTGGTCTAAGTGGGTCCCCCTCTACGTGGTCTCTTGGCCCCCCTTGGCCCACTTAAGTTACAACGTTGAGTCTACTAGGGAGTGTACTTTATTTTAAAGTGAGTTATGTCCCCCTCTTACTCACTTTATTTATATTTTACCTATAGAAGGCAAAATTGATCAAAATTAATATTTCCAATTAGCTATCGCTAATTGGGAATATTACATTATGCCATTAAAACACAAATTGGAGTCATAACAATCAGGTCCGAGCCATTTTATTAATGTGTTGTGATGTGTAAAATATGGGTGTTGGAATGATGGCACCTGGGCTTGCTCAAGGCAAGATGAAAATAGCCTCGGAAGCAAGTTGATATCCACCCTGAAAGAGTACACTGCGTTGTCTTGGCTCTACAAAGTTATGCCAAAAAAAGTTTTGCTGCTCCTCTAGATCTACTAGTTGGGCCTCGAATAATGCTCAGAAAATTCAGGGCTTTTAACCCCGGTCTCTACTCACAAAACCCACAATAACCCCCGAAGGATTTGTGGAATGGATGACTCTGGAAATTGGCCCACTTGGGCTTGGCTCTCTGCACTGTTGGATAAATCTATGCTCCTAGAAATTTTTGCTGCAGACTGCTCCCGAAATGTTTCCAAGGTTTATTTTTGGGTAGCATCAGATATGCTCTAGCTTTGAAATCTTGTGGAGGGGCTAGAATACATGAGATCTCCAAGACCCAGAATGTTTGGAGAAATTCCACCCGGAGTGCATTTTATTCGAATAATTAATTATTTTTAATGGAGCCTTTGTTAAAACTTAGGAAATTAAAATAATTAAAGCGAATTAATGTAAATGTTGGCGAGAAGCTTCTAAGTGAGGAGGATCAAGTCTGTTTTAATCTTAGACATTGATCAAATATTTGATCATGGACATTGATTCCTCAACAAGAAAAGTATAAAGGAATGTTTGCGGGCCAGTTGGAGAACACACACACACACATAGAAACACTGGAGCTAAATCAAAATTATGGGGCGTGGTTTGCTGAGAAATTCAGAGTGAGTTCTAGTGTAGAGAGGGGCAATTCGATAATGGGACTTCATTCCAAGGCCAAGAATACATTGCAGAGAGGCAGCACAGTGCCAAGGAGAGACAATGCAACACCTGGGAGGGTGACACAGAGCCTGAGAGAGGTGACGCAGTCACTGAAGAGGCAGCGTTGGGGTTTCTGTGAGGTAGATCATGCATCAGTTCAACAGATCGATTTCTGAGCCAGGAAGGCTCACGAGGAGGAGGATGCAGCTCCTAGAGGGGGTGACACAGTCTCAGCGCAGAGCTGGCAGTAGCTGCTGCTGCACAGCACTGGGGATAGTGCAGTCATCTGTGGGGTTTGATCATTCTGTTGCTGGATCAGCGAAAATAACTCTCTCCGAATAGAGGTACTTCTGCTGGGATTTTTCTCTATTGGGTGATCCGGATTTGGCACCGTAGTTATATTCATAAATCTGCTTAATAATACAAACCCTCAAATCTGTTGCACCAGTTTTCCCGCATTGGGATTTTTCCGAGGACGTTTAGTCCAAAAATAAGTGTGACCTTTGTGTGATTGTCTCATCTTATTTTTCAGTACTTGATCTGTATATTGGTGTAGGCTGCGGTGTATTTGCATTAATGTTTATTGAAGAATGTTGTAGAGAATTTGTTAATTAAAGAAAACAAGAAGGAAATGCAAATTAGTTAACTGCAGTAGGGTTTATGTTTGTTAGATTCAGAAATCTTGACATGCAATATCCCTGTTAGGAAGCTCTCAGCCTCCGCACCAATTCCCAACTCAAATTTCCCCACACTTCGCAGCTCTCGAATGAACTCTCTCTCAGCACGACGCTGTTGGGGCTGCTCTATGTTGTCTCTGAAGATAATCACGCTGTGAATGAGTCACATAGCTCCCCACTGGATCAAAAAGGTAAAATCTCCTCCCTTGGGAAGGCACTCGAAGTCCTCCGAAGCAGAGGTTGAGATTCCCGCTCTGGAACACTCAATTGCTGAACAACAATGGCAGACTTGGAACTTGCTCAAGCGTGCTCTGTCAAAAAACAAGTTCAGTAAATGATAGATGAATGAGAAAAATGAACTGCCTCTTCCTTTTTGTCTCCAAAGGCCCAACGTTTCGCTTAGGTCACACCAAGAGTTGCACTGCCCCTTCTCTAGCCACTCCTGCGCTGCCTCCCATCGAGCAACCATAGCACTACCTTCTTGGATGCCGTAGTCTATTCTAATTGGCTCATCGCGCCCCCACTAAAGTCGCAACATTTTCCTCTCTACTATAGGAAAGGACTATGGTTTGCCTTAATCTAATTTGTGGGTCCCTGACCCACATTATTTTTGGCTAACATTAGGAAATACAAAATTATAAAAACTTTAATATTTCTAATTAGAAAAATGGCTAATTATGAATATTACAGTCCTTCCCCCCAAGATGTTGCTTGTCCTCAAACAACTGTAGTGATGGGTACTAGAGGATCTGTTCTCCTTCCCAGGTGGCATCCTCATCCAACAAATTCCTCCATCTGATCAAAAACTCCTTGATCACCTCGATCCTTAAATGCCTCTCCCTGGTGTCCAAAATAGCCTCTGGTTGAGGTAGCAAGTTCCTCTCGTCATCCATGGGAGGCAACTCAGTTGTTGTCATTACTTGTTGTCCCGAGGCCTTTTTTGGGCATGACACATGAAAGATGCTATGCAGCCGGCTTCCCGGGGATAGCTCCAATTTGTATGCTACCTCCCCCACTCTTTGAGTGGCTCTGTATGGTCCATAGAAATGAGGCTTAAGATTTTTGGCCCCTTCTGCTTCAACGTGGATTGATTCTATGGCCAAAGGTGGAGGTACACTAAGTCCCCAACCTCAAACTATCTCTCCACGCGACCCTAGTGTGCATAGATCTTCTGTTGGTTCTTCGCTGCCCTCATATTGTGCTTGAGAGCCCTCAAAATGTCTTGGCTCTCTTCGATCCAATCCTTGGCCCTTGGGGCCTTGCTGTCTCCAAACATGACATCAATAAATGTTAGAGCATCATAACCATACAAAACACGAAATGGAGACATACCTATAGACATGTGGAAGGTGGTGTTGTAACAATACTCCCCCATGTGTAGCCACCACAACCATGCCTTCTGTTGTCCTATAATGTAGTTATGCAAGTAGCCCTCCAGCCACTTGTTAACTATCTCTGTCTGGACATCCATTTGGGGATGGTAGCTCGTACTAGGATTGAGCTCCATACCCACTAATCAGAAAAGCTCCTACCAAAAACCGCCCATGAAACGGCTATCCCGATCACTGAAAATGGTCTTGGGAAGATCATGCAACCATAATATCTCTCTAAAGAACAACTTGGCCACTTGTGAGGCCATGTACTTAGCTGAGATCGCGAAGAAGTGAGCATACTTAGTCAAGCGATCAACAACCACATAAATACAGTCCTTGCCCTGCACCATGTGAAACCCAGTGATGAAGTCCATCGAGATGCTCTCCCATTTCCCCTTAGGGATGGGAAGACGTTGCAGCAACCCCGCTACATGTGATAACTCACCCTTTTTCCACTGGCATAACTCACACTCTCGGATGTGCCGTAGAACATAATCCTTGAGGCCCTTCCATGAGAACCTCTCTCTAATGGCCCAGTAAGTTTTGTTGAGCCCCCAATGCCCTGCCAATGGTGAGTCATGGGCTCCCTGAATAATCTTCTCCCACAACTGGGAGTTGGCCACCAAATAGATCTATTCCATGTAATATATCACTCCATCCATCACCCGGTAGTGGTCATCGACCACCTGTCCCTCTAGGACCTCGCATGCAAAGCGATCCTTGGAGTACTCGACCAACAAATGAGCCTTGCAAATGGTCTCAATGCTCATCAATGAAAGAGAAGCCGACCTCCTGGATAACACATCAGCTACCACGTTGCGCTTCCCTTTGACATATTCAACGTCGAAATCATAGGCCTGGATCTTACTCACCCACTTCTGCTGCCTCTCCTGCAACTGCTTCTGCTCCAAAATGAATCTCACACTATTGTGGTCTATCCTCACCTTGAACCTATTCCCCGCTAGGTACTTCTTGAACTTGGAAAGTGCATGCATGATGGCTAACATCTCCTTGTCATAAATCGCGTACAGCTTCTCATGAGGCAATAGTTTCCGACTCTCGAAAGCTATAGGATGCCCTCCCTGCATCAAAACTGCCCCCACTCTTTCCCTAGATGCATCGCACTCCATAACAAAGAGCCGCGTGAAATCAGGAATAGTGAGCACTAGACAGCTTCTCATAACCTGCTTGAGGCACTCAAAAGCCTCCTGCGCTGTTGTGGTCTAGGTAAATACTCCCTTCTTGGTCAAATCCGTGAGGGGCGTTGTTAACTGTGAAAATCCCTTCATGAATTTCCGGTAGTAGGTGCATATGCCCACAAACCCCCGGAGCTCTGTCACGCTTTTAGGCTCTGGCTCCTCATGCACACTCACTCCATCAACACCAATGATATGCCCCAAATAGAGCATCTCAGTCAACCCAAACTCACACTTGGATAGCTTTGCATAAAACTGTTGCTCCTCTAGGATATGCAGTACTGCCTCCACATGCTGCAAGTCCTCCTCCCAAGTCTGAATATAGATCAAGATGTCATTGAAAAATACCAGCACGAACTTCCTCAACTAGCCACGAAAGATGTGGTTCATGCAAGACTGAAATGTGGCTAGAGCAATGGTTAGCCTTGTTGACCACTGGAGTGGCACTTGATAATAATGAGAAGACTCCATGCCCAAGGATGAACCAAAAGACATTTGTAACATGGGATATCATCAGATATCATCAGTTCAACAGAGTTTTTAAACTCTACTTCTACTAATTATCATTTTCTCTTGTACCCAGATTCCATGCCCTACGGGGAATTGTAATAAGTGATGCTAGTAATGATGAGTTTTGAGTCAGTATTAAGTCTGTAACAGGCCTAGGTATCCTAGGACCTTTCCAACAAGTGAGTATTACTCTGGGAGATTTTTTTTACTTGGTTGATTATCATCTCCCTACCAGGAGTTAATAATTAATTGAGTTTTTTCCTTCAATTTTACTCCAAAGCTGGAGTACGGCTTGATGGTGAGGCCTTGGGTGAGTCCTAGTGTTTAGACTCAATTTATATTACCATATTAGATCACACAAAAAATTTCGTGGAATTTGGTTAGGTCTAGGTAGTGATTTTTTAATTTTTTAGATTTCCCGCAAGTCAAAAATTGAAATAAAAATTGTAATTGAATTGTAATAAGTGTTGTCTAGAGAAGTTGTATGGGGTATGAGTAATCAAAATTACACCTCTCACGCTCAAATTTCTACTATGATACACTTTAAGGGGTTAAAAAAGTGTTTTGAACCCTCAAAACCCACTTTTCCTAAGTTTAGTGGGAAATCTGGCAATTAATTAAGCCATAAATTAAATAAATGGGGAAAAATAAATATCCACACATGCTAAATGAGGTGGAAATGAGGTGGAAAATTATGGAGGAGTTAAAATGAAGTCCCAAGGTGATGTGGACTTCTAAAATCAAGGAAAAGACATGTGCTCAAATAAAATTGAATTTCCGGCATTAAATGAGAGTTGCTTACTTGGAAATTCGAATTTGTGAAGTTAGTGCATATTTGGGAGGATTTGGGAGAATATCTGGTGGAGATTTTTGTGGGAAATTGTCCCCACATGGATTACCAACCATATACACATGTCATTCCATCATAAAATTCAAATTTGGCACATAAGGGAAGAAGAAAATGATGTCCACTTGCCAAAATTCGATTTCTACGTTTGCCATTGGAGCTCCATTTACCAAATTCGAATTTGCCTTGTGATCTCCTCCCTCTCACCACTTGGCATATGGTTCTTCATTGGGATCTGCTCCCAACTTTCTATATAATAGAGCCATGGGCTCTCATATTGTATATTGTTTTACTAGCTATTGTGCTTGCCGAAGCGTTGCTGCCTTGCACACTTTCAAAAATATCAATAAAGACTTCGGGGTTTCATTCATGAGGTGTTCCTACTTTTGGAGTGTGATGAATTGTTGATCATTGGTATAATTCCTTTTACTCATGCTTTGATCTAATTTGTTTCCATATGCTCTTATAGATTTTTTAATGTAGAGCTATATTACATTGACATTTGATTTAGGAGTATGCTCTAGGTATAGAATGCTCTAGTTGGTTTCAAATAAATCTCTAGAGTTTCTTATCATTGTTTATTGTTAGATCTATATGGAACCAATTCTTGTTTGAAGTTTTGTAGAGGGAACATCTTGTTGGGATCAAAGAATCAAGTGTTGGGTGAAGTCTTTGGAGAGACCAACCCACTCTTGATACATTCTTAAAGGAGCTCTCATTTGTTCTTTGAACCTTCATAGTCTTATCTTACGAAGTGGTTTTGCAGGAGTTTTGGGACATAGCTTGTATACAAGCCCAATACTTCTAAATTTGAATACCTTTTAAAACATTATACTTCATTGCTTTCATTTGCTATCTAAGAGCTTGAAGATGACTAAGCAAAGAGGAGAGTTTACTCGAACTCTTTGGCTTAGCCCTTTGTAAATTGTTTTGCAATATTTTATAATTTTATCTATCTAATATTTGATTGGTTTTGTAGCCCTCTTTCTGAACTTTTTCTTGTGACGGCTTGAGTGGAAAACTTCAGGAAATTACTAACAAGTTGTTGCAGGACCTTTGGGCTACGAATTTTAAATGAGGAGGATAACTCTCTCTTCTTTGGTTGTGGGAATTGAAGGGGCTTAGCTTCTCTTCTCATTTTGTAAAGTTTGAATTCATTTGAGTTTTTTTTTTTTTTTTAATTCTCACCGAGGAAAAGTCTATGGTCTCAATATTTGTAAAGACTTTCCTTGGTTTAGAAAAGGCCTCATGGTCATTTCATTCTTGTAACATTAATAAAATTTCTATTTTTGTTGTGGGAGTGTGGGTTTTACCCATTGGCATACCTATCTCTCCATTTCAAAGGAGAGAATTTGTAGATGGATTGACTTAGTGGTTTTGACATTTCCATTTTCTTTCACATCACATATGCATGCTCTAATTGGGAAGTAACACAAATCGCATAGCCTTTTAATTTCTTAATTTGCAATCTCATTTGCCATCACTTACTTATGTTTTGTGATCTGTTTCTCATTTGGATAAGTTTCACAATATACTACAAGTAAAGAAGCATAGCACTTCCAATTTATGGCAAGTTGAATTATTGTTCTAACTATGAAGCATATTTAATTGAATCATCTCCATCTTTTACATAGCACTTGCAAACTCAATTTCATATCATTTAGGCATTTCACTTTTCATACTAGACTTGCATCTCTAAAATTTACCTCCAACTTAAGTTGGTTGAATAGACGTTTTAGGGACCCTCTACTTCTATGGACTCCTCACTGTGAGATCCAAATATTTGAGCGAGGGTGAGGTTTGAGGATTAGAGTTCAATTGTAACCTTGCTTTAGAAATAATTAATAAAATAAACCAAGAGCACTATCTCATCACATTTACTTGCAAAGTTACCAATTTTTTTGCTATCTTGACTGTTTAAAGATTCACATGCAAATATTGTCTCAAGAAGCACTTTGGATGCAAGCATTTTAATTCTTTAAAATTTTGCAACAAGTTTAATTCTATGGTACTTGGAAATTTGCTTAATTTTGCAACTTCATTGCATGTTGTCATTTTAATGATCATTATGCTTATGGATGATTGATATATCTTGTTTCATTGGCAAATACCCTTATTTGGTGTTGCAAATTTAATTGCATGTTGTTATCTTGGTCTAACATTTGAGTTTTTCTATCATCTCATTTACATTCTCCAAAAGTAAAACGCTAATTGTTTTCTTTTGAGCAAGATAGTTTCTCATGCTTTGATTCATAAATCTATTTATCTTGAGAGCATTTCTGATATTTTGTGCTAACAATCTTTGGTTTCCATTTCAGGATTACTGTGTTCTCATCTCTTTGAGCATTTCTTTTACTTTTGAGCACGTTATTTGTAAAGGCACTGGTTAAATGGTTTGTCATTATTTCAAAGTTGCTCATAAATTCTCATGAATCTTCAAAAGTAATCCAATTTTACTCTAATATTCTCCTAGAAACTCAAATCTTTAACTTAGTTTTCCATTTAGGGACCACCCCCCATAGCTAACCTAGGAGATAGCTTAAACGGAGAGAGTTGGGATTAGTGTGACAGCCCCTTCTCTGAGTTCCTTGCCACCAACCACACCTTGTGGGGTTAAAGGCTTTTCCCGCTAACTGTAGGTAGGTGTAGGCGGCTAGCGATAACTAGCCCAAAGGGCATCACCAAAAACTCAAAGTGTCGATAGTGACACATGAACGCAATCTTAGGGACATCCTTGTCCCTCACCTGGATCTAATGGTAGCCAGAGCTCAAATCAATCTTGGATAAGAGCTTAGTTCCCCTTAGCTTATCCATCAACTCATCAATCCTAGGGATGGGGTAGCAGTCCTTCATGGTCTTTTTGTTCAGGGCCCTATAATCAATACACATCCTCAGTGACCCTTTGGGTCTGCCACCATCCTTGGGTCCGACCAACTATTATTGGGTCTGCATAAGAAAAAAAAAATCCTAGGGTCATGCAAGGGAGCCGTCCCCCGAGAGGGATGGATACAGCCCCCCCTATAACCCCACCCACTGTGCCCAACGCAACATACAATGCGTGGGACTAGTTGTGGAAAGAGTATAACACACACCCAACAATATCACACTTGTTGTTTTCTTTCCACATAGGGGATCACAAGAGAGCTTAGTCATCGGTCCAGTCATGCCATGCCCATTGTTTCTCTACACCAAGAAGACTTCTCAGTGCTCACATATTTCGTCAATGCATTAGCAACATTCTTCAAAGTGTCCACCTTCACGAACAACACCTTTTTGTTCTCAAATATATCCCTCACAAAGTGATACTGAACATTAATATGCTTTGTCTTTGAATGACATGCAGGGTTCTTTGCCAAGAAAATTGCACTTTGGCTGTCACAGTCTCTTCTTATAGGCCGTTGTACCAACCCCATATTTGAACACAAACTTTGCAACCAAACTGCTTCCTTCCTTGTATGAGTGGCTGCCATGTGTTCAACCTCTGTAGTTGAGAGGTCCCCTACTGACTTTAGCAGAAATTTGAGCAAATTCCTCCTCCTTGCTCCTTCCATCTTTTGCGTCCTCCATCTTCTTCTCTATGACCTCTAGAACAATATCAACCGGATCTAGAGTGATTTCAAGCTTCCTTTCCCTGCTCCTATATATTTGCCTCTGGTAAGTTACATTCTATTTGTTCTCCAATGTCATAGACTGCGTTGCTCCACAGGCTATGAAACCACTCTAATATTCCTAATAGGAAATTAACAGTAACAAAAATTCATCAATCAACATTGACAACAACAAAAATAATTATGCCATTAAAACACAAATTGGAGTCATAACAATCAAGTCTGAGCCATTTTATTAATGTGCTGTGATGTGTACAATATGGGTGTTGGAATGATGGCACTTGGGCTTGGTCAAGGCAAGATGAAGATAGCCTCGGAAGCAAGTTGATATCCACCCTGAAAGATTACATTGCGTTGTCCTGCTCTACACAGTTATGCCAAAAAAAGTTGTTGCTGCTCCTCTAGATCTGTTGGTTGGGCCTCGAATAATGCTCAGAAAAATCGGGGCTTTTAACCCCGGTCTCTACTCACAAAACCCACAATAACTTGCGAAGGATTTATGGAATGGATAACCCCGGAAATTGGCCCACTTGGTCTTGGCTCTCTGCACTGTTGGATAAATTTGTGCTCCTGGAAATTCTGCTGTAGACTGCTCCTAAAATGTTTCCAAGGTTGATTTTTGGGTAGCATCGGATGTGCTCTAGCTCTAAAATTTTGTGGAGGGGCTAGAACACATGAGATCTCCAAGACCCATAAATCATTTGGATAAATTCCACCCGGAGTGCATTTTATTCAAATAATTAATTATTTTTACTGGAGGCTATGTTAAAACTTAGGAAATTAAAATAATTAAAGCTAATTAATGTAAATGTTGGTGAAAAGCTTCTAAGTGACGAGGATCAAGTCTGTTTTAATCTTAGATGTTGATCAAAGATTTGATGACAAATGTTGATTCCTGAACAAGAAAAGTATAAAGGAAGGTTTGAGGGTCAGTTGGAGAACACACACACACACAACAACACTGGAGCTAAATCAAAATTATGGGGCGTGGTATGCTGAGAATTTCAGAGTGAGTTCTAGTGCTGAGAGGGGTAGTTCGACAGTAAGACTTTAGTTCAAGGCCGAGAACACATTGCAGAGAGGTAGCACAACACCAAGGAGAGACAACGCAACACCTGGGAGGGTGACATAGAGCCTGAGAGAGGTGACGCAGTCACTGAAGAGGCAACGCTGGGGTTTTTGTGAGGTAGATCGGGCATCAGTTCAACAGGTCGATTTCTGAGCCAGGAAATCTCATGAGGAGGATGATGCACCTCCTAGAGGGGGTGACACAGTCTCAGCACAGAGCTGGTAGCAGCTGCTGCTGCACAGCACTGGGATAGCGCAGTCATTTGTGGGGTTTGATCATTCTGTTGCTGGATCAACAAAAATATCTCTCTCTGAATAGAGGTACTTCTACCGGGATTTTACTCTGTTGGGTGAGCCAGATTTGGCACCATAGTTGTATTCATAAATCTTCTTAATAATACAAACCCTCAGATCTGTTGCACTGGTTTTCCCACATTGGAATTTTCCGGGGACGTTTAGTACAAAAATAAGTGTGTCCTTTGTGTGATTGTCTCATATTATTTTTCAGTACTTGATCTGTATATTGGTGTAGGCTGCGGTGTATTTGCATTAATGTTTATTGAAGAATGTTTTAAATAACTTGTTAATTAAAGAAAACAAGTAGGAAATGCAAATCAGTTAATTGCAGTAGGATTTTTGTTTGTTAGATTCAGAAATATTCACATGCAATATCCCTGTTAGGAATCTCTCAGCCTCCCCACCAATTCCGAACTCAAATTTCCCCACACTTCTCAGCTCCCGTATGAACTCTCTCTCAGGAATGCACAGTGACTTTGCTGCTGGGGCTGCTCTATTCTGTCTCTGAAGATAATCACGCTATGAATGAGTCACATAGCTCCCCACTAGATCGAAAAGGTAAAATCTCCAGCCTTGGGCAAATACTCGAAGTCCTCCGAAGCAGAGGTTGAGATTCCCGCTCTGGAACACTAGATTGCTGAACAACAATGGCAGACTTGGAAATTGGTCAAGCATGCTCTATCAAAAAACAAGTTCAATAGATGATAGATGAATCAGAAAAATGAGCTGCCTCTTCCTTTTTGTCTCCAAAGGCCCAACGTTCCTCTTAGGTCCCACCAAGAGCTACACTGCCCCTTCTCTAGCCACTCCTGCACTACCTCCCATCGATCAACCATAGCACTACCTTCTTGGATGGTGCAGTGCTTTCTCATTGGCTCATCGCACCCCCACCAATGACGCAAAATTTGCCTCTCTACTATAGGAAAGGACTATGGTTTGCCTTAATCTAATTTGTGGGTCCCTGACCCACATTATTTTTGGCTAACATTAGGAAATACAAAATTATCAAACTTTAATATTTCTAATTAGCAAAATGGCTAATTAGGAATATTACGGTTCTCCCCCCTAAGATGTTGCTTGTCCTCAAGCAACTGCAGTGATGGATGTTGGAGGATTTGTTCTCCTTCCCAAGTGGCATCCTCATCCGAGAAATTCCTCCATCTGATAAAAAAACTCCTTGATCACCTCGCTCCTTAAATGCCTCTCCCTGGTGTCCAAAATGGCCTCTAGTTGAGGTAGCAAGTTCCCCTCATCATCCATGGGAGGCAACTCAGTTGCTATTGTCACCTAGTGTCCCAATTCCTTTTTTAGGCACGACACGTGAAAGATGCTATGCACCCGGCTTCCCGGGGATAGCTCCAACTCGTATTCTACCTCCCCCACTCTTTGAGTGACTCTTTATGGTCCATAGAAACGAGGGTTAAGCTTTTTGGCCCCTTCTGCTTTAGCGTGGACTGATTGTATGGCTAAAGGCGGGAGGTACATGAAGTCCCCAACCTCAAACTGTCTCTCCACACGACCCCGGTCTGCAAAGATCTTTTGTTGGTTCTGCGCTGCCCTCATATTGTGCTTGAGAGCCCTCAAAATGTCTTGGCTCTCTTGGATCCAATCCTTGGCCCTTGGGGCCTTGCTGTCTCCAAACATGACATCAAGAAATGTCAGAGCATCATAACCATAAAAAGCACGAAATGGAGACATACCTATAGACATGTGGAAGGTGGTGTTGTAACAATACCCCCCCATGTGTATCCACCGCAACCATGGCTTTTGTTGTCCTGTAACGTAGTTATGCAAGTAGCCCTCTAGCCACTTGTTAACTATCTCTGTCTGGCCATCCATTTGGGGATGGTAGCTCGTACTTGGAGTGAGCTTCATACCCACTAATCGAAATAGCTCTTGCCAAAAACAATCCATGAAACGGCTGTCCCAATCACTGACAATGTCTTGGGAAGACCATGCAACCGAAATATCTCTCTGAAGAACTCGACCACCTGTGAGGCCATGTACTTGGCTGAGATAGCGAAGAAGTGAGCATACTTAGTCAAGCGATCAACAACCATACAAATATAGTGTAATATCCCCTTTCAGGGATATCTCTCAAACACAGTCAACTCTAAACCATAGATGGACTGGTGGGGCGTTTACCAGATATTTCACCTCTGAAAAGAGGATGAGATCTGGAGGCTACCTGGCCCTCACCAGACTCCGTCTATAGAGTATGGGCAAAACACAACAGATGGTATAGCAATGGGAATGTCTCAAAGGGAAAATAAGCAGCGATGCGGATCATACAACAATACATGAAATGCTAGAAACAGTATATGCAACAGATACACATAAAATAGAGAGAATATTGAGCCATTGTATTATACTGAGAAATAACAATGAGTACAAGAGGTGATCAAAGTGATGGCAGCTCGACTTGCACCAGACAAGTGTAGGAATACTCCTAGAATATCGATGGAATGGCTGCTCTCTAATCTGCATCCAAGCTGCTGGAAAACTGTCATGTAGTTGCTACTGCTGGAACAAGATGAGTATTTCGGGTTGCTCCCGTACTCGGAATGAGCTGAAACTCTGGAATCAGCCTCTGCTCACAAAACCCAGAAAAGCCCAGAGAGCGTTTCTAGAATGGACAACCTCCGAAAATACCTCCCTTAAGGATCTACGCTATCCTCCCAAGGGCCACGCTGAGACTGAATGGAATCCTCCAAAATATGGCCTCCCGCTCAACCAAAATTCTCCACTAGGTAAGGGCTGGCCCCTTACTCAATCTCCCGACCAAAAACCTCCGAAACAATGCCACTCTGGAGCTCCCTCAAAATGGACTGTGTCCTCCCTCTCAAGACTGCACAGTCTATGGATGCACTGCTCCTCCCCAAATGCCAAACACCAATCCTCCTGCAAAATATTGATGAGACAACCTCACCCGAGCAAGCACTCGAAGTCTCGCGGGGCTGCGGGTGAGATCTCCGAACGAAGACACTCAATGCACTAAACAGTGCTGCAAACAAGCTAAATAGCCAGCATGCTCAAAGTCGAAGTGACCAGCTCAATATGCATAAACTCGAATGAGGTAATGAGGAGGCTCTCCTCCTTTTTATAATGATGGCCTCTCTCAACCGTAGGCCCCACCATCTCCTACGTTGCCTCCCTTTGGCCCACGTTGCCAACTCAACTGCGCTGGCCATGCTCACGCAGTCCATGTGGGTCCCCTTTCACGTGGTCACTTGGCCCCCCTTGGCCCACTTAAGTTACAACGTGATGCTACTAGGTAACCTTTAGGGAGTGCACTTTATTCTAAAGTGAGTTATATCCCCCTTTTACTCACCTTTATTTATATTTTAACTATAGAAGGCAAAATTGATCAAAATTAATATTTCCAATTAGCTATCGCTAATTGGGAATATTACAGTCTCCCCTGGCAAGATGTTGCTTGACCTCAAGCAACTGTAGTGATGGATGCTGCATGATCTTCCGATCCGGTGGCTTTCCTGGTGGTAACTCCCCAAACACCATGGCATACCTATCAAGGATGGTCTGTACCCCTGGATGAACTGTCTGCCCAGTAGTCTCTGCCTTTGATGCACGCAGCTCCACTGCCCACTCCATGTCTCCCTTCCGGAAGTCTGCCTCCATCTGATGAGCTGAAACTGTCTGAGGTGGGTAAGTGTGCATGCCCAGTATCTTCTTGTGCTTCCCGGTCTTCTTGTCATCCCACTCCATCTCCAAGGACTCCCAATTTGTGGTGACCCTTCCCAGAGTGATCAACCACTATACTCCTAATACCACATTGGTATCCGGTATGTTAACCACGAAAAAGTGGTCAGTCACTGTGGAAGTGCCCATCGTCACTACCAATGTTGGGACATAACTGGTACACTGCAGAGTCTGATCTCCCGGAACCAACACTGAAAACCCATCGAAGCTCGCTGTCTATATGCCTCTCCGCTCTACCATCTGTGCATCAATGAAGTTGTGGGTTGCCCCACTATCCACCAGTACTGATACCCGCTGCCCTCGCATTGTACCTCGGTCGCGCAGTGTCAGATACTTCGGAACTCCTCGTAATGCTGCAAGGGTCCCTCCAGTAGGTGCAAAGGCTGCACCTCCTGCTCCTGGTGGTGGAGGTGGCAAATGATCCTGTGCTCTATGGCTGCCCCCTGCCCCCACGTCATCATACTTGTCTTCTTCCCCTTTGCCCTCCGAGAAGACCTCGATAAAATGTGCTTTGCCAGCAGCACATCTGTGTCCTAGTGCCCACGGTTCCTGACAGGTGAAACACAACCTCTTCTTCTTCAACTCCCTCCAGACATCATCATCCAACTGTCCCCTACCCTGATTCCCCTTAGGTTGGAAAGCCTATCCCTCGAGGTAAGGCGTCCCGGTCCTGGGTAAGGCATCCTGCAAATCCCATGTCCTACCAATTGCGTCGTGGAGTGTGGTTGGTCTAGTGGATCTGACCAATCCCTGGAGTGGCTCTGCTAGCCCATCTATGAACATGTAGATCATCCATGCTGCGGACAGATCTGGTACCATCACTGAAAGTCTCAGGAAATTTGAGATATATGTATCCGAACTCCCAGTCTGTTTGAGCCTCGTCAGCTCAACAAAATGCTCCTCCGGATTCCTCCGATCAAATCTCTCTATCAACCTCTGGGTGAACTCGGCATATGTGGTCACTGTCGAATGCTCGAGTGTAATCATCTCGTGGAACCACCAATCCTGGGCCTCGCCCTCCAAATGCAATGCTGCCACCTTGATGGCCTCCATCTCTGCCATCTGGTTGAGCTGGAAGTATATGTCCAGCTTCTCCACCCAAGCCTTTGCCAAACTGTTTGATGAGCCATCAAACATAGGCAAGTGGAACCTGCTCACTGTACGCTGGGTGTCTCCGTCATGATAATGTCGATGTCCCCTGTGATGGTCACAAGATCTGCTGTCCCGCTGGAGCTAGAAAAATTCTTGAAATGAAAGGGCATCCCTGAACTTCTACCCGTATGCCTGGTACTCAGCAAAGTAATCACCCAAGTGGCCTGGTCCCGGCTCCTGCTGTGCTCCTGCCCCAGTGTCTGCACCCAAAAAAGTGGGCATAATGGAACGAGTGGGGGCATGTGATGCCTGGTGTGGAGTGGCATCCCACTCCTACAAATGGTGGGATGTGCCCGACCCCTCACCAACATGGGAACCCCTTGGGGTTTCACGCTGTCTAGCCTCCACAGCAGTGAATCTCTGACCCATCATCTCGATCTGCCTCGTCAGATCCTGCACTTATTTGAGGAGTGCTTCCCCAAACTGTTTTGCATCACTATCATCTGCCATTGGCTCCCCTTGTTCTGCGTTCACTACTGGATCCTGTATAGCGTCCTCTATTGGAATGCAGTCCCCGTCTCCGTAGGTGATCTGCAACCTATGTTCTCTGTCACGGTACTTCTTACCCCTGTAGCAAATGTACGGCTTTTCTCCCAGTGTCATAGACAACTTGCTCCACAGGCTGAGCCAGGTCTATGAGCTCTGATACCACTGTAATATCCCCTTTCAGGGATATCTCTCAAACACAGTCAACTCTAAACCAGAGATGGACTGGAGGGGCGTTTACCAGATATTTCACCTCTGAAAAGAGGATGAGATCTGGAGGCTACCTGGCCCTCATCAGACTTCGTCTATAGAGTATGGGCAAAACACAACAGATGGTATAGCAATGGGAATGTCTCAAAGGGAAAATAAGCAGGGATGCGGATCATACAACAGTACATGAAATGCTAGAAACAGTATATGCAACAGATACACATAAAATAGAGAGAATACTGAGCCATTTTATTATACTGAGAAATAGCAATGAGTACAAGAGGTGATCAGAGTGATGGCAGCTCGACTTGCACCAGGCAAGTGTAGGAATACTCTTAGAATATCGATGGAATGGCTGCTCTCTAATTTGTGTCCAAGCTGCTGGAAAACTGCCGTGTAGCTGCTACTGCTGGAACAAGATGAGTATTTGGGGCTGCTCTCCTACTCGGAATGAGCTAAAACTCTGGAATCATCCTCTGCTCACAAAACCCAGAAAAGCCCAGAGAGCGTTTATGGAATGGACAACCTTGGAAAATACCTCCCTTGAGGATCTACGTTATCCTCCCAAAGGCCACGCAGAGACTGAATGGAATCATCCAAAATATGGCCTCCTGCTCAACCAAAAGTCTCCACTAGGTAAGGGCTGGCCCCTTACTCAATCTCCCGACCAAAAACCTTCGAAACAATGCCACTCTGGAGCTCCCTCCAAATGGACTGCGTCCTCCCTCTCAAGACTGCGCAGTCTATGGATGCACTGCTCCTCCCCAAATTCCAAACACCAATCCTCCTGCAAAATACTGATGAGACAACCTCACCCGAGCAAGCACTCGAAGTCTCCTGGGGCCGAGGGTGAGATCTCCAAACGGAGACACTCAATGCACTAAACAGTGTTGCAGACAAGCTAAACAGCCAGCGTGCTCAAAGTCGAAGTGACTAGCTCAATATGCATAAACTCGAATGAGGAAATGAGGAGGCTCTCCTCCTTTTTATAATGATGGCCTCTCTCAACCCTAGGCCCCACCATCTCCTACGTTGCCTCCCTTTGGCCCACGTTGCCAACTCAACTGCACTGGCCATGCTCACGCAGTCCATGTGGGTCCCCTTTCACGCGGTCACTTGGCCCCCCTTGGCCCATTTAAGTTACAATGTGATGCTACTAGGTAACCTTTAGGTAGTGCACTTTATTCTAAAGTGAGTTATATCCCCCTCTTACTCACCTTTATTTATATTTTAACTATAGAAGGCAAAATTGATCAAAATTAATATTTCCAATTAGCTATCGCTAATTGGGAATATTACATATAGTCCTTTCCCTACACCATGGGAAAGCCAGTGATGAATTCCATCGAGATGCTCTCCCATTTCCCCTCAGGGATGGGAAAAGGCTGCAGCAACCCTGTTGGATGGGATAACTCACCCTTTTTCCATTGACATAACTCACACTCCCGGATGTGCCGTAGAACATCATCCTTGAGGCCCTTCCATGAAAAGCTCTCTCTAATGGCCCAGTAAGTTTTGTTGAACACCTGATGCCTTGCCAATGGTGAATCATGGGCTCCCTGAAGAAACTTCTCCCAAAACTGGGAGTTGGCCACCAAGTAGATATGGTCCCTCTAATATATCACTCCATCCATCATCTGGTGGTGGTCATCAGCCACCTGTCCCTCTAGGACCTCGCATGCAAAGCGATCCTTTGAGTACTCGACCAACAAATTAGCCTTCCAATCTTGCTCAATGCTCTTCAGTGAAAGAGAAGCCAGCCTCTTGGACAATGCATCATCTACCACGTTGCGCTTCCCCTTGACATACTCAATGTCAAAATCGTAGGCCTGGATCTTACTCACCCACTTCTGCTGCCTCTCCTGCAACTGCTTCTGCTCCAAAATGAATCTCACGCTATTGTGGTCTGTCCTCAACCTGAACCTATTCCCCACTAGGTACTTCCTGAACTTGGAAAGTGCATGCATGATGGCTAACATCACCTTGTCATAAATGGTGTACAACTTCTCATGAGGCAATAGTTTCCGACTCTCGAAAGCTATAGGATGCCCTCCCTACATCAAAACTGCCCCCACTCTTTCCCCAGATGCATTTCACTCCAGAACAAAGAACTGCGTGAAATCAGGAATAGTGAGCACTAGACAGCTGCTCATCACCTACTTGAGGCACTCAAAATCCTCCTGCGCTGTTGTGGTCCAGGAAAATGCTCCCTTCTTGGTGAAATCCGTGAGGGGCATTGTTAACTGTGAAAATCCCTTCACGAATTTCCAGTAGTAGGTGCATATGCCTACAAACCCCCGGAGCTTTGTCACGCTTTTAGGCTCTGGAAAATCCCGGATGGCTGTGATCTTCTCCTCATGCACACTCACTACATCAACACCAATGATATGCCCCAAATAGAGCATCTCAGTCAACCCAAACTCTCACTTGGATAGCTTTGCATAAAATTGTTGCTCCTCTAGGATACACAATACTGTCTCCACATGCTGCAAGTCCTCTTCCCAAGTTCGAGTATGGATCAAGATGTCATTGAAAAATACTAGCACGAACTTCCTCAACTAGCCACGAAATATGGGGTTCATGCAAGACTGAAATGTGGCTGGAGCAATGGTTGCATCACCAAAAAACTCAAAGTGTCCATAGTGACACATGAACGCAATCTTAGGGACATCCTTGTCCCTCACCTGGATCTAATGGTACCCAGAGCTCAGATCAATCTTGGAGAAGAGCTTAGTTCCCCTTAGCTCATCCATCAACTCGTCGATCCAAGGGATGGGGTAGCGGTCCTTCATGGTCTTTTTGTTCAGGGCCCCATAATCAATACACATCCTCAGTGACCCATCCTTCTCCTTCACCAGGACAACTAAAGAAGTGAAAGGGTTAGAATTGGGCCTGGTGTGCCCCAATGCTAAGAGCTCACGAATGGGTTTCTCAATCTCATCCCTGTGCTCCAGCTCAATGGTATGCTCAAATCCACGGTTCGGTGGCTGGATCGGTGGTATGTCCCCAAATTATCTTAAGTCACAAAGATCAAGCTTTCATTTAATCTTAGCCATTGATTAAAGATTTAATCTTGGCCGTTAATTTATCAACAAGAAAAGTATAAAGGAAAGGCTTGGGGTCATTTGGAAAGACACACAGAGGCAGAGCACTGAAGCTAAGCTGAGATTCTAGGGCGGGGTTGCTAAGAATTCTCAGAAGTGTTTCAGTTGCAGAGAGGGGAATTTAGACCAAGGGGATGATCTGATCCCAGGGTCTAGAATACACAAGAAGCTAGAGAAGAGATCAGTAAGGACAGCGCAGATAAAGGCAGCAGCAGGCGGCAGCAGTAGCTGCAACAGACGGCAACAGCAGCAGCATCAGTGTCTTTCAGGGGCAACGCTGGGGTTTCTAGGCCTAGATCTAGCTAAGTTCTATAAATCCCATTTGAGGGTGTGGATCAGTCAGTATTTTTGGTCTTAGATCAGCCAGGAGCTGCAGATCTAGAGTTTTCTCTATAGGGTTTTCCAGATTTGGAACCCAGAATTGTGTATTCAGAAATATTCTTAATAATAGAGCCCTCCAGTAGCCAGAGACCGGTTTTCCCACATTGGGTTTTTTCGGGGACGATTTGTCCAGAAACAACTGTCACTTTGTCTATGTGTTTATGTGGTTATTCTAGATCTGAATTGGTAGAGATTTGTTACGTGTTTTGCTTTGATGTTAACTTGAATTTATTCTGTTGATAACTTGTATATGTAGGAGAAGATTAACTGGATTAACATAAATAATTTCTGCATAAGAATTAAGATTCAGAAATTTCTACATGGTATCAGAGTAAATGCAGATCTAGAAGGGTCACCAGCTGAAGCATCTGAATGATCTAGCTGCAGAAAGCAGCTGGAAAGGCAACAAAAAAGCAGATCTGAAGGGACAGTGCAGTTTTCAGGAGGAGATTCACGCAAAGGGAAGGGTGGCGTTGTCCAATGCTGTCTCCTAGCAAGCCCACACAATTACTGCACAAAGGCAGCTCAGAAACAACGTTGGTTAGGTCTGAAACCAGCCAGTGTGATTTAGATCTGAATCTGTCAGATCCAGAAAAAGTCTGCAGAAAATTCAGAAGAGCTGGTGGGGTTAAATTTCTGAAGTTTTCAGATTTTTAGCCTTAGCACAAGTGACAAAGGTTGGGAAGAGATCAGCTTTTCAGAGAGTTTCTTGCCAAAGGAAACTTGCAGTTTGATCAGAGAATCAAAGAAGAAGTTGAATCATAGTTGATTTGGTAGGTTTCCAAGGAGGGAAATCAAGTGTCAGAGGGAGCAGAGGGTGCCCAGTTCGTAAAGGACCCTAGATCCAAGATCTCTAGCGTAGAGAAGAGGAGCTCTGACACATTCTGAGAAGATGGCTCCTCATGGACTGCGTGATCAGGATAGGCTAGAGGGCCTCTCAAAATTTTCGGTGTGGAAAGCTAGGATCTTGATTGTCCTTGAGGCATATGGTCTAAGAGACCATGCAAAGCATACCCTGGCGATGCCGACAGATGCGGATCTCCTACGGAAGCATAGAGAAGCTGTTGGGCATGCCAGGTGGCTGATAATGGACAGTATCAAGGATCATATTGTGCCACACATAGCTAATAAGAGGGCATCTAATGAGATGTGGAAGGCCTTGACTTCCCTATATGAGGGAAAATCAGTGCAAAGAAATATGTTGTTGGAGGCCCAAATGAGGTCATTCATGATGACCAAGGGAAAAGACATCGAGCACTTCCTCTTCAGATTGCAGTCAATCAAGGATCAGCTGACTGCAACGAGTGCAAGCGTAGATGATGCAGTGATAGTCAGGATTGCCCTTAATGCAGTCACGGATGAGTGGGAAACCTTTGTCCAAAGTATCTTGGGCAGAGCGGAAATCCCAAATTGGGATAGCTTGTGGTCAATCCTACAGCAAGAAGAACTACACAGATTCACCGAGAAGCAGCACAGCCCTGGGTTGAGCAAAGTAAAGAAGGAAGAGGAGGAAGATGCAGCCTTGGCATCAAAGAAGCAGACGAAGAAGAAGAAGGATCTTTCAAAGATCAAGTGCTTCCAGTGTGGCGAACTGGGACATTTCGCCAGCCATTGTCCAGAAAAGAAGAAGGGCAAGGAAGCATATTCTTCCAAAGTAGCGATGGCAAATGATGGGTCTGGAGATGATGTGGCCATGAGTGCTCATGAACCATGTAGGAGGGGTGGCATGGACATGTAAAGGAGCTACATGGATGTAAGGCTGGATCCTTGAGCAGCTCATCTCTTGGATCACAAGCGAGCTACGATAGCCTTAAGACAGTAGCGGGACAAGTGGAGCAGTGGGTGCACAGATCACAGATGAGGCATAAGCAGAGGCAGATTTGGTGGCTGGGAGAAGCAGTGCAGAGCATAGCAGTAGTAGCGTAGAAGCAGTAGCAGCGCAGAGGCTGATGTGACTTCAACAGTGCAGTGCAGTACTGCTTACGCAGCGCAGAGCTGCAGTAGCGAAGAGAGCTTCAGAGGGACAGCGCAGTGTAGCAGTAATGTGATAGATTTCAGCACAAGGAGCTTATGTGACTTCAGTAGTGCAAAGGGAGTCTGATTACGCAGGCAGAGCTGTAGCTGTGCATCGTTCTTTAGATGCCAACACAGATCTGTAGCCTATGGAGCTTCAGTGATAAGGATGCAACCCATCTGACTTGTCTGTCAAAGATTGGGTAGGAGATTCAGTTGTTTCTCTCAACAACTGAAGTTGCAGTGCAGCAGATCAATAGTGGCAGTGCTATGAGTAGCACAGATGCAACATATTGAGAGGGAGCTGCAGTACAGTGGTTGCAGTGGCAGTGGCAGAGTCATGGGCAGCAGTACAGAATGGCAGCAGCAGTGCAGAGTTGAGTGACAGGAGGCCAAGCTTCAGCAGCATAGGACCAATGCCCAAAATCTTGTAATGCATAAGTGTGATGTATTGCTAGAGCACACCTTTTATGCTAAGAGGGAGTGTTGAGATTTTGTGTATTTGGGGTAGCATCAGTTGTGCTCTGGGTCCCAAATTTTGTGGAGGGACTAGAGTACACTGGATCTACAAGACCTAGAAATGGATTTCAGAAATTTCATCTGGTTTAGGAGATATTAAATTAATTAATTATTTTAATGTATTTCCTAAGTTAAAACTTAGGAAAATAAAATAATTAAAGTGAATTTAATTAAACATGTGATGAAATTATCTTAAGTCACATGGATCAAGATTTCTTTTAATCTTAGCCATTGATTAAAGATTTAATCTTGGCCGTTGATTTGTCAACGAGAAAAGTATAAAGGAAAGGCTTGGGGTCATTTGGAAAGACACACAGAGGCAGAGCACTGAAGCTAAGCTAAGATTCTAGGGCGGGGTTGCTAAGAATTCTCAGAAGTGTTTCAGTTGCAAAGAGGGGAATTTAGACCAAGGGGATGATCTGATCCCGGGGTCTAGAAGACACAAGAAGCAGAGAAGAGATCAGCAAGGACAGCGCAGAGAAAGGAAACAGTGGCAGCAGCAGACGGCAGTAGCAGCAGCATCAGTGTCTTTCAAGGGCAGCGCTGGGGTTTCTAGGCCTAGATCTAGATGAGTTCTGTAAATCCCGTTTGAGGGTGTGGATCAGTCAGTATTTTTGGTCTTAGATCAGCCAGGAGCTACAGATCTAGAGTTTTCTCTGTAGGGTTTTCCAGATCTGGAACCCAGAATTGTGTATTCAGAAATATTCTTAATAATAGAGCCCTCCAGCAGCGAGAGACTGGTTTTCCCACATTGCATTTTTCCGGGGACAGTTTGTCCAGAAATAACTGTGTCACTTTGTCTATGTGTGCATGTGCTTATTCTAGATCTGAATTGGTAGAGATCTGTTATGTATTTTGCTTTGATGTTAACTTGAATTTTTCAGTTAATAACTTGTATAAGTAGGAGAAGCTTAACCGGATTAACATAAATAATTTCTGCATAAGAATTAAGATTCAGAAATTTCTACAAAGGGAAGGTGAAGAAGAGTAAGGCAAATAACACATCATAGGGCATGAAAATAAAAGAGAGGAGAAAGAATGGGGTGGCTCAAGATGGTTAGGGTAGGTGCAAGTAGGAAGATAAATCACATGGCAAGCAAGAGAGAGAACTGGCATAGGGAGACTAAAAGAAAACAAGAAAGATGAACAAGGGAATAGGATATAGAAGTATATTCTAACTATCTTTGACAATAGCTCCAACCCAATGAGAAGTTTAGGGGCAATCAATGTTGATGTGAATAAAATTTGGGTTTTAGGTAAGTTTAGTTTGGAAAACCCTATACAATACACCGAGAGAATGGTGTCTAGATTAATCTCTTTCAATGATATAACTAACCTAAGTACTATAAATGAGAGAGAGGAGAACCAAAACAAACTGACCTTGTGGCCACAACGTTTCCCCCCTAGAGATGAGAGTTTGGCCCTGAGCAACTTCCACATGATATAGAACCTCTTAACAATACTCCAGCTATTGAAACGTTGAGCTTGAAATACTAGGCATTGGACTTTTTGATGATGTAACTATATGGACCCAAGATGCCCTAAACCTTGCCTTGACCTTGTTTGATGGATGACACCTTGTTTCAAAACCTAGGTGGGGAGGGCTATCACTCAGATGACTTGGGAGGGATAGCACATCCATCTTTATTTCTTTTAGAGGTGCCATGTAACTCCCATATGCTTGTGAAGAGTGGGGTATAGATTCTATTGGACGATTTCATGGTGGTGGAGGCACCATTTGGAGATGTATGCAAGAAATAAGGACCTTCTTGGAGTAAGGAGTACTCTTGGACCCTTGTCTTAGTTCTTTGGTGTGTTATTGCATATTCTGTAGGATGACATCATGGTGGAAACTCCTATTTTTCGACAAGTGTGGGATATTTTTGGCATTTTGTTATGTTCTTGAGTTATTTCAAGGTCAACTTGTGAACTTTGACCTAGTTGAATTCTCAAGTAAGCACTTGTATTGGTTTTTATTTTAATATTAATATAATAAGGCTTGGTTACCCTTATATAAATAGAGAGGGTCCTTATTCACTTTTCATCATCATTCATTGTCGCACTTCTCTCTCTTTTGGAAGTGTGCATTAGCTTTTGCCTATTTTCTACTTGCACGAAATGTAGATCTATGGTGAAATTTCTCTTGGAGGTGGATTTTTGCTTGAAGTTGGATTCTTGAGATTAATTAAGGAGATTCTTGTGGAAATTTTATAAGTTTATTGCTCATCTTCTATATTTTGCATGTTATATTGTGCAAATTATGGTTTCTGCATGTGCCGTTGTTAAAATTGCTATGCTTATGTAGAAATTGTAATCCTTTATGCCATGTGAAATTGTTTTCTTTGAATCCTTTAAGAGAAATCCCAATTTTGCATCTCTCATAACTAAAATACCCCTTTTAGGGAAGCCACTATGGTTTGTAAGAAGAGGATTTGCACCACTCACCCTCTTCAACAAGGTTGTCCTCATTAAATTTTTCCTTGGTAAACTCCATTTTCCATTTCAATCAAGGAACTAGTCCAGGTTGTGGTGATAAAACCTTCTACTTTTGCAAATTTCTCTTTCTTCTCTCTTAAATTCAAGATATCTAGGGTCAGGGCCTCTTTGAAATAATGCTAAAAGTAATTTTATTTGATGTGTTAATTCCCTCTAAGCAAGAATTGCATTAAATATTTATTAAAAAGAAAAATCTAGCAATTTGTGCATGTTAAAAACTTATTTCTAGGGCTGACATCATCACTATATTGTTGTTTTCTACATGTTCTAGCCATAACATTTCAATATAAACTGCTTAGGCTTGCATATATAATTGATAGTCTTGATCCTTTGTTGACTAATCACTATAACACTGTTTCTTGTGGCTATTATATAACATCACATGCCCTGTCATTGAATATTTGTCAAACCCTAAGTCATAGCATCCCTATTCTTTGCTTAAGTGGTCTAGGGATGGAATGTTGAAATGTGTATCTGGGTAGGTACTCCCACAACCCCTGGGTTATTGGGTTTGTGAGGAGTTGACCCATGAAAGTTAAGCTTCATGGGAAATGTACCTAAGTGGTGGCCTTTGTACCCAAAGTCGTGGGCGAAAGACCCAAGGATAAAATGTTTTTTTATTCATTGAAAGCACGAGGGGCAACCTTGAAAGGCTAAGGAGCACCTAGGGCTTCAATGAAGTGAATATCTTTTATTCCTTATGAAAATAGTGTTTAAGCATGTTGGCTTAGGTTGGCTTGGTTTTGGAGACATGACCCTTGGTGAAAAGTCATTCCACCATGAACACTATGAGTAAAGATGACCTCGTTGAGGTTCAATCCAAGGATCTCTCCCATGTGATTTTTGCCCAATAAAGAGATCAAATACCTTAGGGAACCACATGACTTGAGGAAGATGAAAATTGGAGCAAGTGTGGTCTATCACAACTCTGTTGGATGGCTGAGTTTTCCCAAGTTGGAGAAGAAATATCTCTATGATTTTTCAACCCTCAAGAAAGTTTGTTTTGTGTGCAGGTTTGAGGTGTATTATCTATATTGGTTCGTGCCATAGTTATGGCTTCTTCTATGCACGTACAACCGTCCTAAGTTCAGCCCTAAATTTGGTTACATTTTCCCTGGTGTTTTTGGAAAGAAGAGGGTCGAGACCCGAAAAGAGTGGACGTCTAGTTCTATGACAGGGAAACATTCCTCAAAGTATTGCATAGGGGTTTGTTGTGGGTAGACTGAACCTAAGGAAGGCTGAAACCAGTGTTCAGTGTGAAAAGAAGTGCATGGCTTGGAAAAAATTCAATGATGTCTTGATGTGAAGAGTCAAGGAGCAGATTCGTTAGATGAGAGTGTTGGAAGGGGAGGGTCAAAGGTCTGTTTGGATAGTGGGTCTCATGCCTATGATTGGTCTCTTTAGTGGTGTAAAAGGACTGTGTGCTAGCAGACCTTAAAGCCCTAAGAATAGTGAGGTTTGAAGGTGTAATCCCATTATTAGAGGGAAGATTTTATGTGCCCTAAGTTTAGTGACTTCAAGAGGGAATTCTTTGGTGCGATGGCAACATGTTAAAGATTGTAAGAGCAGAATCCTTTGGAGAAATAGAGGAATGTTAGAGGGAAGCCTATTGTTTAATATTCTTGGAGCAAGAGGAGGATTGATTGAAGGTAGATTGGTCAGTTGAAGATGTAAACAATTCTGGAGCAACATAAGTACTTGTGAGTGGAAGTAGAGGTAACATAGGACCTGCAAGGTGTTCAAGGTACGTGGACTGAAAGGGTTGGTGTGAGATATGCTTTAGCAAGTAAGTCAAGTGTGTCCTGTTCAAGGGTAGATTGATTGCCACATGTTGTTGAAATCAAGCCCTAATTTCCTTGTATAAGGGCTAATTGTAAGGGCCATGATCCTTGGTACAAGATCCCTATGTTTGTTGTATTAAAGTTGTAATATAACAATTTTTGGGTTTACAAAAATCTACTGTGTGCTACATTGATTCACTGTTGTACATTTTCCACTGTGTAAAGTGATTTTGTTGTGGCATTTTAGTGTGTTTGTGATTGTGTCTTAGACATAGACCTGATTTTAAAGTGCCAAGGAAAAATCCACATGGTATTAGAGCTACTTTGAAGGGATAGCTGAATCAGAGTGTACACAATTATTGTACGTTTAACCCTGTTAAAAAATTACATGCAAACAAATTCTTTAAAAATAGAAAAATAAACAATGGCGAGAACATAAAACAAATATACATGGAGATTTTCCCCTGGATCCCAAAACCAACACTACCAGATTGATTTTTCATTATATTCTTTTCAATGTCACAATACATATATATATATATATCTGTGTGTGTGTGTGTGTCGAAGCATTCATAAAACCCAATCCATTAACCCTACATTTCACAGTAGTTCTCTTGACCGGATTTACAAAATACCATGGGCAGAAAACCATCATGCCCAAAACCATGTGCAAAATCCACGCACAAAACCATGGATAGGTTCGCCCACCATCTTTAGGTCTTCCCCCATCCTTGGGTCCAACCAACTATTATTGGGTCTGCAAAAGAAAAAATAAAAAAAATATCACGGGGTCGTGCAAGGGAGCAGTTCCCCAAGAGGGGTGGATGCAGCCCCCCCTATGACCCCCCAGTTGTGCCCAACGCAATGTACAATGCGTGGGAATAGTTGTGCAAAGAATATAACACACACCCAACAATCTCACACTTGTTGTTTTCTTTCCACATAGGGGGTCACAAGAGAGCTTAGTCATTGGTCCAACCTTGCAATGCCCATTGTTTCTCTACACCAAGAAAACTTCTCAGTGCTCACAGACTTCATCAATGCATCTGCAACATTCTTCAACATTCTTCAAAGTGTCCACCTTCACCAACAACACCATTTTGTCCTCAACCATATCCCTCACAAAGTGATACTAAACATCAATATGCTTTGTCTTTGACTGACATGCAAGTTTCTTTGCCAAGAAAATTGCACTTTGGTTGTCACAGTCTGTCCTTATAGCTCGTTGTACCAACCCCATATTTGAACACAAACTTTGTAACCAATCCGCTTCCTTCCTTACATGAGTGACTGCCATGTATTCAACCTCTGTAGTTGAGAGGTCCTGTACTGACTTTAGTAGAAGTTGAGAAAATTCCTCCTCCTTTCTCCTTCCATCTTTTGCGTCCTCCATCTTCTCCTCTATGACCTCTGGAACACTATCTACCGGATCTGGAGTTATTTCAAGCTTCCTTTCCCTACTCCTGTATCTTTGCCTCCGGTAAGTTACGTTCTATTTGTTCTCCGGTGTCATAGAATGCGCTACTCCATAAGCTGAGCCAAGTCTATGAGATATGAAACCACTGTAATATTCCTAATAGGAAATTAATAGTAACAACAATGCATCAATCAACATTAACAACAACAAAAATAGTTATGCCATTAAAACACAAATTGGAGTCATAACAATCAAGTCTAAGCCATTTTATTAATTTGTTGTGATGTGTACAATATGGGTGCTAGAATGATGGCACCTGGGCTTGCTCAAGGAAAGATGAAGAAAGCCTCAGAAGCAAGTTGATATTCACCCTGAAAGTGTACACTGTGTTGTCTTGGCTCTACACAATTATGCCAAAAAACGTTGATATCAATGGCTTGGTGCCCATGGCTCCTGGAAAGTGAAACAAAGCTTCTTCCTCTGAAGATCCCTCCTGGTATCATCATCTAGTTGCCCCCATCACTAATTGTCGCTTGGGTGTGGAGCTCTCATGTCTCTCCCCTTTTGCTGGAACCTCAGTCTGTTGGGCAGTGGCACTCTAGCCCTGGGTAGGGAATCCTGTAGATCTCTAGCCCTTCCCACGACGTCTTGTAGCGTAGAAGTCTGTTTGGCCTCACTAAGCCTCATAATGGCTATGCTAGCCCCTCCACAAACATATAAATCCTACTAGAATCTGACGGAACCAGAACCAACATCGACTATCTTAACAACTCCGAAATATATACCTTAGGACTCCCAGTTTGCTAGAGCTTAGTCAAAGTAGTCTTTTGGGTCCTTCCTATCAAACCTATCCAACATCCTTTGAGTAAACTCATCATACTTCGTCACTCCTACATGACCCAGTGTAATCAACTCATGGAACCACCAATAGTGGGCTTCTCCCTCCAGATGCAGTGTGACAACCTTGATGGCCTTTGTCTTGGTCATTTGGTTCAACTGGAAATAGACATCTAGCTTCTCCACCCATGATTTCGCTGAACTCTTAGAAGAGCCATCAAAATTTTGGAGGAACAACCTTCCCACATTACGCTATAAATCACTGCCCTGCGTCTAGCCTCCTCCGGATTGGCTTTAGGGTTTGTTTCCGGTCTTCAACTGGCAGAAATATTTGAATGTGATGGCCCTCCCGAAATCCTGGCCATAAGACTAATATTCTATGAAATACTCTCCGTAGTGAGCCTCTTCGGGCTCCTGCTGCCCTCCTGTCCTTGAAGCTAGGAATGTTGGGATAGTGGACTGTGGAAGTGTGTATGGTACGACTAGCATGGTTGTGTGTGGTGCTACTTAGTGCTGCGAAGTGCCTGGCCCTTCTCCAATCTGGAAATCCCCTTGGACTCCCTTCCCCTTGCTGCTATTGCTAATCCGCTGGCCCATCTCCTCAATCCTCTTGGAGAGGTCCTGTACTGACTTTAGCAGAAGTTGAGCAAATTTCTCCTCATTGCTCCTTCCATCTTTTGTGTCCTCCATCTTCTCCTCTATGACCTCTGGAACACTATCTACCATATCTGGAGTGATTTCAAGATTCCTTTCCCTGCTCCTGTATCTTTGCCTTCAGGAAGTTACATTCTGTTTGTTCTCCGTTGTCATAGACTGCACTGCTCCACAAGCTGAGCCAAGTCTATGAGATATGATACCACTGTAATATTCCTAATAGTAAATTAATAGTAACAACAATTCATCAACCAATATTAACAACAACAAATACATTTATTCCATTAAAACACAAATTGGAGTCGTAACAATCAAGTCTAAGCGATTTTATTATTGTGTTGTGATGTGTACAATATGGGTGCTGGAATGATGGCACCTGGGCTTGCTATGGGAAAGATGAAGATAGCCTTGGAAGCTAGTTGATATCCACCCTGAAAGAGTACACTGCGCTGTACTGGCTCTACACAGTTATGCCAAAAAAATTTGTTGCTGCTCCTCTAGATCTGATGGTTGGGCCTCGAATAATGCTCAGAAATTCTGGGCTTTTAACCCAAGTCTCTACTCATAAAACCCACAATAACCCACAAAGGATTTTTGGAATGGTTGGCCCCATAAATTGGCCCTCTTAGGCTTGGCCATCTACGCTACTAGATAAATTTTTGCTACTAGAAATTCTGCTGCAGAATTCTCCTGAAATGTTTGCAATATCCCTGATAGGAAGCTCCCAGCCCCCCCACCAATTCCCAACTGAAAATTCCCCACACTTCTTAGCTCTTGGATGAAATCTCTCTCAGCATTGTGCAGTCACTACGTTGTTGGTGTTGCTCTACAATGTCTCTGAAGATGTTCTACGCTAGATGCAAATTTACTTTAATCTTTTAGGGCCCAAATAACAATCACATGAAAGTAAGATGCTGATAGAACATACCAATAGATCAATGGAAGACAAGCCAATAAAAAAATAGATGAAGAATGGTGGCGTTACGATGATCAGCAGGATGCTTCAACCAGCATATACTTCATAAGGTCAGCCTCCCACGTGTCACACAACCCCAAGACGTCTCATCAAGAATGCTCCACCAAACGTTGCACCAAGAAGCCCTAAACGCAGAATCTAGAATGTTTCTCCAACACCATCCAAGAAAGAAGAAAATGCCTCCACAAAAATGTGTGTATCAAATGAACTCCAAGTCTCTCCAATATATAGGCATCTGTGGGGGTGTGTGACACATCTCTTATGCATGTGGGATAAATCAGGTCGACCTTACACATGTGGAATAGATTCAAAATACATGTTATGCTCATTCGATCAAGATGATATTTAGATCGATCTTGCACCTCTCCAAAAGAGGAATCCAATAAAAATATTGGCATCGTCATCTAAGCATCACAACATGGAGTTTGGACGTAGCTGCCCAAAATTAACACTCCCTCTCAACTAGGGAGAACTCCATCCACCAGTGCCATCCAAACATTGTGTGTCATCCCATTGTAACTTGCTTCGCTGGCTTCTTTATTTCAAAACAAAAGGTGAGTCACAAAGACATCACTCCTGACTAACCCGAAGTCATCTCAGAGGTCCGAAACCTCTATAGGACTCAAAGGAGTCACATACCAACCCGAAGTTGATTTAACTGACCCGAAGTCAGTTGGAGGTCTGAAACCTCACTAGACTTGATCCTAGATCAAGTGGTTGGACACATGCCATCCTAGACATAGAGAGTACGACAATCTCTGATGCATCCATTAGTATTGCTACGGTCTCTATTCACATTTCCCACCTCATTGGCCAAATGAGAGGTACTTCCCATGAGTCTGAAACTCCATGGGTAGGATGCATACCGAGCACAGATCAGAGAGAGGTAAACCAACTCAATATCATCACGGTGGGGCGGAAGCAAACCAACAAGGTTTGGCAAGCCTAGCCCTGTGGTTGCTTATAGCACCAAGAAGTTATCCCCAAAGCCCCCCTAGAGCTCTTAGACCTCATCGTCCAATAGGACCCTCCAAATAGGGTTGTTCCATGATTCCAAGATTCTCACGGAAGGTTAGGAATATGACCTTCCCCAAGGGTTCTTTGAGAATATCCGCGACCTGCTCATCAGTTCCTATATCATTGAGCCTTACGGCACCTCGTTGAACCATATCCCAGATAAAATGGTACCAGACATCAACATGCTTGGATTGATCGTGGAACACTTTTACAGATTTATTTTTATTCTCTCTTCAATTCAAGATATCTAGGGTAATGATCTCTTTGAAATATTTCTAAAAGTAATTTTATTTGATGTCCTAATTCCCTCTAAGTATCAATTGCTTTGAATATTTATTGAAAACAAAATCTAGCAATTTTTGCATGGTAAAACCCTATTTCTAGGGCTAACATTATCACTAAAATTGTTGTTTTCTACATTTTTCAGCCATAAAATCTCAATCAAAAACCCTCAACCTTGCATATATAATTGATAGTCTTGATCCTTTGTTGACTAATCATTGTAAGACTATTTCTTATGTTTGTTATATCACATAATATTCCCTATCATTGAATATTTATCAAACCCTAGCGTATAGCAGCCCTATTCTTTGCTTATGTGGTCAAGGGATGGAGTACTTGTGTTTTGGAAAAGACTATCTTAACCCCCATGACTCCACCAGTACCCTATCAAATTATTAGACATTTCCATCTGTCAAACCAGGAGGTAACTCCTCAAATCAGAATGTGTTATTGAATGAAGAATGAACATGCATTTATACAGGGAGGTGAGGCTATTGGGATTCATCTCCCAATGACTCTTGGCCTTCCTTATTTCCTAATAGAGCTTTTGACATAGCAGTTGTTGGTCGGAGGACCAAGAGTACATAGCAGAGAGGCATCAGACATGCAGAGGAACCAACGCAACCACCAAGAGAGGTGACGCAGGCCCACGCAGGACTCACGCTGGGGCTGCGCAGTGGCTCCAATTGACAATCCAGAAATTGCTGGAGATCGGGGTTTCCAAGCCGGCAGGGCTGAAACTCGATTTTCTGAGAGGCAGATCAGCGCAGAGAAGGGGCGACACAGTCTTCAGCTATACCCACGTAGGCTTACGCATCTACTGCGCAGAGGCAGCTAAGGTTTCACCAGTTTTTGATACGGATCAGTTGGGACTTGCAGAGTGAGCTAAAACTCACGATTTGTCTGTTTTCCAAGGATATTCTTTGTTGGGTGAGCCGGATTATGGCACCCTAGATGTACTCAGATTAATGCTGCTTAATAATATAAACCCTCATAATTGCTACACTGATTTTCCCGTTTTGGGTTTTTCTGGGGATGTTTGTCCGAAAATAAGTGTGCCCTTTGTCTGAATGCCTTATTTATTTTTCAGTACTTGATCTGTATAGTTGCGTAGCTGCAGTGTATTTACATTAATATTTTCTTGATGTATTTAGAAAATAACTTGTTAAATTAATGAAAACAAGTAGGTAATGTAAATCATATTTCTGCAGTAGGATTTCTGTAACTTAGATTCATAAATTTTCACAAACTCTAGCTTTCAAGAGGCTGTACAACATCAAGTTTGGGTGGATGCTATTGTAATATCCCCAATAGGAAATAGACAGTAATACACAGCAATACAAGCATACAACTATGTGGAAAAATGCCAGAAATAGAATATAGAGCAAGTACACATAAAAATACCAGAACGCTAAGCCATTTTATTAATCTGAGAATATATATATGGGTACAATAGATAATTAGAATAAGTGCACCTATCCTTGCACAAGGCAAGTGAAGAACCCTCTCAGAACAGGAAATGGCTGCTATAGAGACTGCGTCCCAGCTGCTGGAAGAATCTGCCATAGAATGCTGCTGCTGCAATGAACTGGAACTAGGGGCTGATCCCCGCACCGGAATAAGCTGAAAATCGGTAGATCACCTATACTCCCTGCTCCGGACAAAACCCAGAAACCACGAGGCCAATGGACCACCTCCGAAAAACACCCCAGAAGCCCTCCTCAAGAAAAACGCTGTCCCTCCAAGCCAGCGCAGATGCCAAAGGAAGAATGCTGGGAAAAGGGCCACAAATCCCTCTGCAAACTCTCCAACGGAAAGAGACAACCCTCCAAGCTGAAACACACTGAATCTCCCACGAAAATCCCCACAACTGAGCTGCTCTAACTCCAACTGCGTCCTCCCTCCAAGACTGCGCAGTCACTCAAGGAAGCTCAGCCCCTCTGCAAAACGTCCAACCAAATCACCTGCAAATCAACTGCTAAAGACTGAAGGAATACCTTGCCCGAGCAGGCACTCGAAGTCCCCCGGGGCCAAGGGTGAGATCTCCGACCGGAGACACTCAGTCGCACTAAACAGTGTTGCAGACCGACTAAACAGCCAGCGTGCTCAAGTAGACAAAAGTCTAGCTCAATATCATCAACAATATCAATAATGCCCAAATGAGATAGCTCTCCCTCCTTTTATAACGCTGGCCCTCCTCAAAACCCTACGTGGTCCCTCTCTCTCCCACGTGCTCCTCATGGGCCTGCGCAGAAGCTTCTAGAGGCTACGTGAGGCTCCTCTCATATGTGGTGTGGACCCCCAAGGCTCCCCCTTAAGTTATAACGTTGCATCTACTAGGGAAACACTTTATTTTATTTAAGTGAGTTAGCACCCCCCTTTTCTCACTTTTATTTATTAATTAACTATAGGCGGCAAAACTATACAAAAATCAAATATTCCAATTAGCGGTGCTAATTAGGAATATTACAGTCTCCCCCGGAAAAATG